>CM062818.1:1123734634-1124444207 GCA_031772625.1 Pinus tabuliformis | reverse complement strand
TTTATAGGTGTTGACTTATTTTTGAGTTGAGCATTTTATTGGAATTTTGTTTTGTCATTTTTTGAAATAATTCCTAAAGAGTAGGGGTCCGAAGCCCACAAATGGCCTTTTAAGGAAATACTGAAAAATCTTAAATCAAATCTCATATTGGTCCTTCTTTTGTAGGAAAATGTCCAAATAGACCCATACTCATCACGCAGAACATTCTACTTGGACTCTAGCAGCAGCAGTCCAAGTGTGACACAACCCACAAAGGTGAAGAAGGGGCCTATTAGAACCCATAGTTAGCCTTCTCAGCCTATTGAGAGCAGTTCACTTGGAGGATCAACAATGGCAGATCATCAAGACCATGCAAAAGGAATTGGTGAAAATAAGGTAAATGAGGAACGATCCACTTTTGGATTCCCAATTGTGGATCCCGATATACAAGTACAAATGAAAAATATTCCATCATCTGCTCTTCCTCATTTCTATGGTAAGGTACATGAAAACCCAAACTCTTTCTTATTTGATTTTGATATTTTATGTAGAAATTATGATTATTCGTCTACTGCTCAGAAGTTAAAGTTGTTTCTTGTAACTCTCAAGGACACAACACTCTGCTGGTTCATGGGACTAGGAGGAAACACTATAGCTTCTTGGGAACAGATGAAGAGAGTGTTCTTGTCAAAATATTAGGAATATTGTAAAACTAGAGATATTCAAGATGAAATATTTACTATTGTGCAAAATGATGATGAGACTCTAGAGGACTACTTAGATAGATTCTTGTACATCCTCGAGAGGTCAAAGCACAAATTTGATCTAAGTACCATTAGAACCTTGTTCTTACATGGGCTTACTGATGATGCTAGGAATAATCTGAATTTGTTAGGACAAGGGGATATTACTCAGAATTATTTTGATCAAATCTGTGACTTGTGCAGGAAATTGTCAAGGAACCACTATAGATCTGGTAAAGGGATTCAGAATAGAAATAAGAAAATTGAATCTACTAATGCTATGATTATTGGATTGGAGAAAAAAATGGACAATATGAAAATTGAAATAATGAATACTGTTAGCAAACAAATAGACTCTTTGAAATTTCAGCAAAAACTTATAGAAAAGCAAGATTTATTGTCTATTTTTTGTCCAAAATGCAGGAAAATGCATCTTTTAAGAGAATTTCCTCTTGATATTAAAGGAACTAATAAACGTGCAATTTGTACAGAGAACCATGCCACAGAAAAATGTCCCTCCATACCTGGGCTGAAAGCTGTATTTGACGGAGGGCAACCTAAAGATGAATCATTGAATGCTATGGGAGCACGAAGAAACTGGCCTCAGGAAAGTCCAAGTATGGCTCTTGAACTTCCACCACATTTTTTTTTTTATAATGCACATCCATATTCCTATATTAACACTAGTCACCCTCAACATTGGAAGCATGGGAACCAATATCATTATGGAAAACCCTCCCAATCTTGGAAATAAGGATGGAGAGGACCAAACCATTCACACCATTCCTATCCTACACCTATGTAGTCATACCCACCTACATATGCACCTTACCCAATGCCACAACCATCATTACCTCAGCTGAGTCAACCAATGAAACAATTGCCTTTACCTCCACTGTTTCGACCTCCTCAGCTGCCTGCCCAACCCTTACCAAACCCTAATAAAAAATTAGTACAAATGGTCCACTCTATGAACCCGCTTTCTTCATCCAGATATCAATCCATGCCTATTGGAGTCAATGATCTCCATTTGAGATCGGAGAAGATAGTAACCTCAGAAAAATAGAAGAAACCTATGGTTATTTTCGACGAGAAAGGTGAGGAGGAAACTCCTGACCATTTTGAAAAAGATGTCACCATCCAACCCATCCCCGTATACTTAGAGCCTTTGCCATCTTCTTCCAACTAACCTCCCTATCTCAAGAGATTAGTTGTGGAGAAGAATGACCCCATTCATGAGTCTAGCCTGGCTTCCGAGCTTAGGAACCTTTTCATAAAGGTACCTTTGCTCCAAGCTATGAAATAGATCCCCATTTGCACAAAAATCATTAGGGAACTCTATCTCAAGAAGCCAAGAAGGAGAATATTGGAACCTCAAACTATTTAATTTGTCAGTAGAGCAACAGAGTTAATGATGGGGTATATGCACATGGAGAAATATACTGACCCCGAAAACCATGTTGTCTTTGTTCAGATAGGTGATGTCCTTGTCTCTAATGTACTTATAGACCTGGGGCGGCCATTAAGGTATGATGACCAAAACTAGGATCAACATGGTATTAGTCCATTTTCCTACTCCCAATGTGCTTGAATTGGCAGAAGTAAGCTGGAAGGGGTGTGGATGATGTGGATTTCCTTATACTCTTGGGAATACCCTGCAAACTTCATTATTTTATTTAGAAAGAATCCTATGGGACACATCCCTTGATCTTGGGACAACCATGGCTTGCTACAGCCTATGCTTACATTGGATGTCGTTCTGGTGACATGTATATTTGCAATGGAGATTCTAGGAAGACGGTCACCTTGTATCCACCTGCTAGATCCATTTAGGAGCTCCAAGACAATTTGTGGTTAGAATACAGTAGTGATGAGGAGACTCAGTATGTTTCCATGATACATTAGTATGCTGAGTCCTCACAGGAGGGTGAGATTTAAGACTTCCTAAACAATCTAGACACCATGCCCAATTTTGAGTCATTGAGTAAGATTTTTAGTCTAGATTTTCAGTAAAGTCACGAATCTCTACCTCCCTCACCATGATGTAGGAGCATCTAACATTCTTAATCAAATGAGGAATCCAAAGCAGATTAAGGAGGAGGAAGTAGACCATCGAGCTAAACAAGGGACAAATTCTGTTTAAAACAAAGTAAATGATGGAATGGATAGTCTCTCCAAGACTTAATTAAATGTAATTTGCCATATGCATGTATGTGCATAGAGAGTTTAAGGGTTTGTTGAGTGATTGTGGGAGGAAATCATGGGGTCTTAAATGATACATGACTGTTGTAATCTCTTATAGAAAGAGAGTCTGTGTGTGAGAGAGAGATATAGAGTAATATAGAGATTTTTGTAACCAGTGTGTAGATTCGATGTAGTCAAGAGGGAACTTGTTTATAAGGCTGAAATGCCTTAGTCTACATTCAATATTGTATAATGAATAGATTATGTGTTCTGTGGATTTTCACGTGTTTGTGTATTATGTCCTTTTTAGTTCTATTGTGTATATATGCATTGATGGCTTAAATCCTATTTGTAAGTGTGTTGATCAACCATCAATCACTATAGGATCGATGGCGATCCAAAGATGTCGAATTGATTGTGATAAGGGTGTCGTGTGTTAATGGAGTGTGGAAGAGGAAAACCCGAGAAAGGCATAGATCCATCAGTAAGTAGACGATCAATGGTGTAGGCAACAAAGAACGAGAACCATCGATCATTTAGATCTACGGTCATCACATGGTGAAAGAGCGTGGAAGATAACTAGTGAAGAGGTGGTTTCTCGAAACATACGTGGTATTTCAGGCGAGGTCTAAGTGGTAAGTGGTATTGAAGGGGAGTCACCTGATTCCACTAACCGAGTGACATGTAGTAGTGGAGGAGAGAGAGGAAACCGCTTTTCAGGTGGATAATCCCCGTGCTATTTCTCCATCCGAAATCAATGTCAGCTGTCGGATCCATTGAGTGTAAATCGATAGTGGAGGATTGTCGTGCAAGTTGATTTAATTGACGATAAGAAAATAACGAAGGACGCTGGAATAGAGATACATCGATGGACCGATTAGGTGATGTTTCGATAGCCATTAGATCGAAGGATACAATGTACGGCGGAGATTGGGTCGATCGGAGATCGGAGAATGGAGAGCGCAGTGGGAAGGAGATGGACTGAGAGTGGACCTGCTGATAATTATAGTTGTGGGTGTAATGTTTTTGAAGTCCGGCTTATGTGTTCGAGAGTGTGTTTCTCATGTATTCCGATAGAGTGAGTGGTCTCGATTTTATGTGTTGCCCGGGTTTAAAGGCTTAAGGCCTCAAATAAATGCTTCCAATAGGTTTGTGGGCCCATAACCCACAGGCCTCAGGATCGAAAATTTGATATGAAAGGGATTTTGACTTACCCCCAAAATCTCCTTTCATCAAGTTGGTATTAGAGCAGGGAAAGGTTAAGGGAAATATTTCCTGCGAGAAGGAGAAAGAGTGCAAGTAGAAGGAGAAGGAGGTATAGTTGATAAAGATGGAGAGTTTATGGTCTTACTGTCGTGCAAAGAACGACTGCGGAAGGTGAGAAGACTTGTAGCAACCTAGAGCGAGGAATGCTCAGAAGGATGCCAAAAGCCTAAAGCTTAGAGGAGAAAGCTTGGTGAGGTATCGTGTAGCAGAGGAAGACTGTTACTGTAGAGTTTGGTTGCAGCTCACAGAAGATAATGAAGGTAGTTCCACTGAGAAGTGGGTAGAATTGCTAAGGACAAGGAGAAGCATATGGCGAGGAGGTCATAAATTTTTGTGCCTTGGGAGTCTGATGTAGGAGCATTTGACACTCTTAATCAAATGAGGAATCCAAAGTAGAGCAAGGAGGAGGATGTGGACCATCGAGCTAAACAGGGGACAAATTTTGTTTAAAAAAGAGTAAATGATGGAATGGATAAAGTCTCTCAAAGACTTAATTAAATGTAATTTTCCATATGCATGTATGCATATAGAGAGTTTAGGGGTTTGTTGAGTGATTGTGGGAGGAAACATGGGGTCATAAATGATCCATGACTGTTGTAATCTCTTATAAAAAGAGAGTTTGTGTGTGAGAGAGAGATATAGAGTAAGATATATATTTGTGTAACCAGTGTGTAGATTCGATGTAGTCGAGAGGGAACTTGTTTATAAGGCTGAAATGCCTTAGTCTGTATTCAATATTGTATAATGAATAGATTATGTGGTATGTGGATTTCCGCATGTCTGTGTATTATGTCCTTTTCAGTTCTGTTGTGTATATATGTGTTGATGGCTTAAATCCTGTTTGTAAGTGTGTTGATCGACCATCAATCACTGTAGGATTGATGGCAATCCAAAGATGTCGAATTGATTGTGATATGGGTGTCGTGTGTTAACGGAGTGTGGCAGAGGAAAACCTCAGAAAGACGTAAATCCAACAATAAGCAGGCGATCAACGGCGTAGGCGACAAAGAACGAGAACCATCGATCATTTAGATCGATGGTCATCGCATGGTGAAAGAGCGTGGAAGATAACTAGCGAAGAGGTGGTTTCTCGAACCATAAGTGGTATTTCAGGCGAGGTCTACGTGGTAAGTGGTATTGAAGGGGAGTCACCTGATTCCACTACCTGAGCGACACGTAACAGTAGAGGAGAGAGAGGAAACTGCTTTTCGGGCGGGTAATCCCTATGCTATTTGTCCATCCGAAATCAATGTCAACCGTTAGATCCATTGAGTGCAGATTGACGGTGGAGGATTGTCATGCAAGTTGATTTGATCGGCAATCGGAGAATAACGAAGGATGGTGGAACAGTGATATGCCGATGGACCGATTAAGCGATGCACCAATAGTCGTTGGATTGAAGGATACAATGGACAATAGAGATTGGGCCGATCGGAGATTGGAGAATGAAGAGCACAGTGGGAAGGAGATGGATCGAGAGTGGACCCATCGATAATTATAGTTGAAAGTGTAATGTTTTTGAAGTTCAGCTTATGTGTTCGAGAGTGTGTTTCCTGTGTATTCCGATAGAGTGAGTGGTCCTGATTTTATGTGTTGCCTGGGTTTAAAGGCTTTAGGCCTCAAATAAATGCTTCTGATAGGTTTGTGGGCCCATAACCCACAGGCCTCAGGGTCAAAAATTTGATATGAAAGGGATTTTGATATACCCCCAAAATATCCTTTCATCACACCACCATCTCTAGCAACACCTCTGTGTACTCTTGAGCCTGATACCACTCTTGTTGAGATTAGTCCAGGAAAATCATTGCATATTAGTTCAGACTTGGATTCATCCAAGCAAGAGCAGCTTGTGAATTTGTTGCAAAACCATCTTGATGCCTTTGCATGGGGTTATGAAGATATGAAAGGCATCCCTCCTGAAACTTGTACCCACCATATCTATATTCAGGATGGAGCCTAACCTGTCTGACAATGCCAAAGGCATATGAACCCAACCATAAGAGATGTTTTAAAGGAAGAATTGCAAAAACTCTTGGATGCTGATTTTATCTATCCTATTTCTGATAGCCAGTGGGTCTCTCGATTGGTATTAGTCCCAGAAAGATATGGGAGATGGTGCATTTTCATTGACTATAGAGAATTGAACAAATCCACTCTTAAGGATTACTTCCCCCTTCCTTTCATTGACCAGGTTCTCGATACCCTTGCTGGTAAGAAGTACTTTTCTTTTATAGATGGCTTTAGTGGTTATAACTGGATACAGATTACACCCAAGGATCAAGACAAAATCACTTTTACATGTCCATGGGTTACATTTTCTTACCAAGTGCTTCCCTTTGGGCTATGTAATGCCCCGACTACCTTTTAAAGGGCAGTGTTGGCCATTTTTGCTTACCTTGAGTGTGTAGAAATCTATATGGATGACTTTTTTTTGTGTTTGGTGATTGATTTCAGGAAGCCCTCAAAAAACTAAAAAAAGTGATTCTTTGTTGCAAAGAAGCTCATCTTGCCTTGAGTGAAAAAAATGCAGATTAATGTGCAAGGTAGGAGTGGTTCTTGGCCATCTTATTTCCGACAAAGGTATCCAAGTTGACCCTGCAAAAATAGAAATTATTTTGAGTCTTCCTGTACCCAAAACTCAAAGGGAAGTGAGAGGTTTTCTAGGACATGCGGGCTACTATAGGAGATTCATTGAGAATTTCTCTAGGATAGCTACCCCCCTTTTCCGACTTTTGGCTAAGGATAGTGAGTTTTCTTGGTCCACAGCTTGCCAACAGTCCTTTGAGACATTGAAGGAAAAACTAGTTCAGGCACCAGTTTTGAGAGGACTAAACTAGTCCCTGCCATTTCATATTTTTTCTGATGCCTCAGATATTGCTATTGGACAACTTTAGGACAAGAAGAAGACAAACAATACTATGCTATTCACTTCATCAATAAAAACTTGTCACCCACTGAAATAAATTACATGGTTACTGAGAAAGAGTTTTTAGCTGTAATTTTTTCCATTAATAAATTTAGACATTACATTACAAGATATGAAGTCTTTGTGCATACTAACCATTCCGAAATAAAATATTTTATGAATAAACCATTAACTAGTGGTAGAGTGACTAGGTGGTTATTATTGTTGCAGGAATTTAACATTACTATTGTTGATAAACCAGTAAAATCTAATGTAGTAGAAGATTATCTTTCAAGATTAAATAATCCCGGTGAAGCAATTCCTATTGATGATGATTTTCTTGACAAACACTTTTTGCTGTGTTGACAGTATCCATGTGGTTCACTGACATAGCTAACTATTTAGTCATTGTAAAAACACCACCTCACTTATCCGCTCATGAAAAGTGGAACATCATGCAGAAAAAGTGCTTGCACTAGATGAGATAGAAAAGGAGACCTCTACCCTCTATCTGAATAACTAGATAGTAGAGCTTGAACAAGAAGTTCATGAATTGGAGGCATTAAACTAGGCCACGAAGGAGCATACCTGGCAGAAGCAAGGCAAGATAGAGTTGTCAGAAGAGGTCAAAGAACAAAAACGTCAAGTGAAGGTATGGAAGTTTCGAGCTTCTAAATGCTACAAGTGCCTCAAGAAGGTAACCAAACAACTTAAGAAAGCTTGATGTAAGAAGACGAAGGTAGTGAAAGCAGGGATTAGTATCCAAGTGTAGGATTGAAAGATGGCCCCCTATGTTGAAGATTTTTTTGGTAGGTTGAAATGCTCTATTTTTACCCCCTTTCTATTACAAAACCACAATCATTAATGTTTGTTTATCTCCACAAACCTCCTCATTCCTGCACTAGTCCAAGAATACTGTCTATTCCTACATAAACTTCATATTTAATGTTTAAGGTTTATTAGGTGCTTAATTAATCATTTTAAATAGATTTCATGCCTTTAATATTTCTTGTAACTTATATTTACTTTCCTAAATTATTTGATAAGCTAAAGTATTAATCATTGTACTAGATTGAACTAGTGCACGTAGATTCCTGCACCGCCGAAAAGTATCCATTCCGTGATCTCTGCAACAGCTTGATCACTTCGCATGGGCATCTTGGTTCACGTCGTCAAGTTCGGTTGTAGTCATCTGCAACTGAACTCAAGTGGAGGATATTCAGGGATATGGCTGAGGATAAGGTCTACGACCAATGATTATTTCGCATATTATTATAGTCGTTGGCTTATTTTTGTAATTTTGTTTGTTATTTCATTTGAGCCGAAAGGCTTGATTTGGAACGACTATGTAATTTTTGATTATGGCCATAGGACGAAGGGTTGTATAAATTATAGCTCAAAAATATAACTAGGTTAGTGATAGCGGTGCAATTGTAATTTTTCATTAATTTGTAATCTCGTTGTCGCCCTCATTCTGGGTTAGAATTCAACTCATAATGTATATTTTCTGATTGGAATTAATACAAGGAGCTATGCAATGATTTTCTCACTCTGAGTTTTAATCCTTCATTGTTGTGTTATTAACGTGTTGGAGATTTTCATTTCATAAAACGGGAAACGAGTTGGTTGGCTAGGACCCAGCTAACCCAACTCATTTCCCCTCTTGATTTTGTCACCCTAAAGGTGTGCGTTAACTTTTTTTATTTTCAGAAGCGTGGTTTAAATCTTAATTTCGTTCTTTCTTAAGAATTCTGATTTATTTCGTTAAACAATCAAAGTGTGAATGGATCCGTTGTGTCAAAGTAAAATTGAATTACGTTATGTTCTATAATTTCTTTTCTGGTTTGCTTTCGCTTGGATCGTGTAGATAAGATTATTCTTGCACCAGTGCATGTAGGATTTTTCACTCTAGTTTTCTAGTTCATTTACAACAAGTGTTTTAGTATTTTTCCTTTGTATGATCTAATCTATTTCTGCAAAGTAAGCATTCATCATCAAAAGGAAGAATTTCTAGTACTAAAAGTTAAACTTCTAAAGATTAAATTTGACTTCATGAAATAGAAAAGAGTGTTGTTGAAATATCTTAATTTATGTGTGCACCTCATGATTTAAGGAAAACGATTGAAAGTAATCTGAAATATTATAGTGAACCCATTGTGAGTTAGATTTGATTGCATGCAAAACCCTTTGACTGAAGAAGGTCAACTTTAACTTTTGAAGATTGTTTTCATCTTAAAAATTTATTTGCGAGATTCAGTTGATTGAAGCATTCTTTTTTGTGTGCAAGTTATTTCAGATTCAGCTTGAATTTGCAATTCTTTTTATAGCTAACACACCTTTTATTTTTCTCAAAAGTAAATTGAAATACTTGGTGTAGGAAGCTCTATTCTGGTACAAGAGCCGGTGTCTTGTTACAGGAACAAAGTGCTCCAAGCCTTGAGGTTTAGAGTCCATACATGAAGACATAAGTCTTCAGTATATGTGTAAAATATACTTCTCACATAATTTTTGTACCTGTACTAGTGCAAGCAGATCGCAAGAGTACATGAACGACTGCTTAGTGTGAAAAGGAAAATAATTTAGAAGGAATATCTTTTCAAGGGCCCATTTGTTAAACTACCACTACCTATAATGGGGATAAATAGAGTTTTACTTTAGTAGTTATTATTGTTTACAACAGTGTGAAAGTTCCTTTATTTGATTTCTTTACAAATTCATTCTTTTACATTCCAGCACTAGAATTACTTTGGTGTTAGTTGCCCTTTGTGATTTTTCTGTTTGATTATGCAAGATTTCAATTGAGAAGTAGGAATATAAATAGGAAAAGTTCATACCACTTCTGGCATTACCTGTGCTTCATCTCTAAGTTTATGAAATCCCTGGGTTGATAATTAAGTGTTGAAGGAGCTTGCTTAAGTGCAATTCCTGCACCCAACACCAAGCACGAGGTGCTTGGTTGAGACTGTACAATGCTAGCTTGATTATGCACACATGATAATCTCGATCAAAAGTATTGAAGCCTTTTGGTTGATCGATATACACCCCCTCATCAATAAATCCATTGAGGAATGTTGTTTTCACATCCATCTGGTGGATCCTCCACCACATCTGTGCAGCTAGAGAAAGGATTTATCTGACGGATGAGTATCTTTGTATAGGAGAAAATGTCTCCTCATAGCCAATCCATTCAACTAGAGAGTATCCCTTGGCCACAAATCTGGCCTTGCACTTTTCTACGCTTCCATCCGCTGCATGCTTCACCTCGAAGATCCATCTCGAACCCACAACTAATTTTTCTGCTAGTCTTGGTACTACTTCCCAAACACTATTGTTTACAATGGATTTGTACTCCTCCACTGTTGCATCAACCTATATAGGTTTCTCTACTACTTCCTTAAAAGAGGTTGGCTTAGTCTCTACAAGCTCAGTCATTAGAGCCATGTAGCTAGTGTACCAATCTGGTGACCTTCTCTTCCTACACCGATTTGAAGGAGAACCCACACTCTCCATCACATCTTGCACAAGTCTCTCAACTTCCCTTGTCCTTTTCCTTCCTTCTATGGATGGAGTCTGCCTGAGTGGTTGTCTCCACTCTCTGCTCCTCAATTTTTGGCTGCTTCAAAACTTCTTGAGGTTCCTCCTTTGGAGATAAAATCTCCTCTTCTGGTGGAATCTGAAGGTCCCTCTCAAGAGAGCATCGCATGGCTTTGTCCTCATCAAATTTTACATCACTTCGCACAACTGTCATTTTGAGGGATGAAAAGTACACAGTTTCAACGTAACCCACAAATACCCCCAATTTTGTTGTCAACTCTAGCTTCTTCCTTGATTCTCTGGAGACATCACAGTAAACACAGGCTCCAAAAATCCTTAAGTGTGACACATTCGGCTTCCTCCCTCAGAAAGCCTCCTTTGTTGTAATCATGCTAATAATTCAATGAGGATTCCTTCTCTGAAAATATATTGATGTGTTGCATGCCTTGGGCCACAAATGCAGAGCTATCCCTTGATCATGCAACATTTCCCTCGCTACTCCCACAATACAATGGTTCTTCCTCTCAACCACCCCATTCTACTATGGGTTGTGGGTTGCTATCAAATCTCATTGAATGCCTTCTTTTGTACATAATTTTTTAAATCCATTTGACACATACTCACCTAAATTATTTCTCCTGAGAGCCTTCACTTTCTTTCTTGTTTCTTTCTCAACTAGTGCTTTGAACTCTACAAACTTGGAGAATGTTTCATCCTTCTTCTGTATGAAAAAGATCCAACACTTTTGCGAGAAATGATCAATAAAAATGACAAAATATTTGTGCATGGAAGTGGAGGCTATCAAGAAAGGTCCACATGCATCAGAGTGGATCCTTTCAAGGACTACATGTGCTTTATTGTCTCGATCATGGAAAGTGGATTTTTTTTTTACTTCCCCAAGGTACACCCTTTGCATGTATCTTGCTACTCTAGTGCTCCTTTGGGGAGGCCCATAGTTATCTGCTACATGATCTTCAAAGAACCATGATGCAAATGGCCAAGTATTCTATGCAAAAGTTCACTAACATCGCGACTTTGCACCCTCTCTGCCTTTATGCTCAATGCAACACAATCCTCCACATCTATCTTGTATAGGTTCTTCACACGAACCCTGATATGCTTCACCTGTCCCATGGTTATGTGTCTTAGGAATGCCTTTCCATTGCTGAAGATCACATCATAACCACGGTCTTGTAAAATTGAAACAAATATAAGTTTTTTCTTTAGACTCGGAACAAACATCACATCCTTGAGTTTGAGAGGGGAGCTCGACTCCCTCTAAAAGGTGAATGTACTAATCTTGGTCGTGCTGTACCTTCCATCATCGCCCATCTCATTATGCATATGGAGATATTTGTCCTCCAAATCACTGAATTTTTTTCTATTCCCCATCATGTGGAACGAGGCACCACTGTCCAATTAGCACACATTCCCCATAATTGTGTTGGACATGTATGCATGAGAGTAAATTCAAGCTTGAATTGTGAAGCCAAAGATTCACCTACTACTCCCCCTAAGGTATTCTTGCTTGTATTCTTGTGTGGACACTTCTTGGCATAGTTCTTGAACTTATAACAGTGAAAGGACTTTATTCTGAAAAAGTATTTCTTCTTCCCCCCTTGACTAGATTCTGGTTTGGATTGGGATTTCTTCCCTTTTCCCTTCTTTTCCTTTCTAGCAAAGGCACACCTTTATTCATCCTCACCCTTGGATGAAGTCTCATCTCTAGAATTTAGCCTTATTTCCTCCTATACCAAATTGGACCATAAGTGTTCCCAATTTGGTAGTTTCTCCCTCTCATTCATCGAATCTTGGTAGTTGTGTTAGCTCTTGGGAAGGCCTAGAAGGGATAGGCTTACCAAATCATCTTCTGTGATGGAAAAACCAACTCAACTAAGTTCATCATGACATTGTGTGAACCTACTCAGGAACTATGGAATAGTCTTGTTCTTCTGCATCTTGATATTTTGAAGTTTATCCTTGAGCACCAGCTTCCTCTGGTCATTATTATTCTGAAAAAAATCTATCAGTGATTGCCACATTTCATATGGAGTCTATTTCTCGTTGAGATTTGAGACATTGTGGTCTCTTACTCCCTCGAATATGATTCTCCCTGACTTTGCTACACACTTCTTCAATTCTACTAGATCGTAAGTATCAACTACTATTAGTTTTGGGATGTCAATATCGATGAATTCCTTCAATCCATTAGCTTCCAACACTTCCTCCATGTAGTCCTTCCAAGAAACATAATTCGAGCTTCCCTCAAGGGAGTACTTGAGTCTTATTCTATAAAAATCCATCCTTCTAGCTTTGAAGAATTGATCCTCCAAATCCAAACCTCCTGTAATAACAACTTCGAAATTTCTTCTCTACTATGAATCCTGCTCTGATACCATGTAGAAATTATTGTGTAAATTCAAAACTTATCATGAAATTTACTAAATCACAAGAATCGAAGCTACTCTACTACTCTGCAGACATTAATTCACAATCTAGAACACAAATTTTAGACATGCAAAAGGAAACATCACATATGCACAAATATTTATCTAGGGGAAATAAGCTGCTTAAAACCCCTTCCTATATGTATTGCATTAATCAACGAATAGAGATGAATACATATGCCTACTCAAGCTTAAGCACAACCTACAAGTGTATAGTCGATCTATTTGCCTAACTGATTAACTTTGGCCAACACTTACCCATTTTCAAGCCCTCCAAGCTCCTATTTCCTTACCCTATTTTTTAGGAAATTAGCCCCTATTATTTATGAAATTCCCTCAATTGGATTGCACAATTCCTCTAGGTTCTTCCTCTGATTGCATGCACCACCTATACACATGAAAATAGTCTACAACTAATAGTACATTTCCTTGGAATCTCCATCTAAACCGGGTAACTTGAATTATCTGCATGCATCAGTTATTTTAGGTTGATTGATTAGTTAACTAGTTGATCACTAAGTGTGGTTGAATTTTCACTTCTACAACTTGATCTCCACTAATTCCTCTAACAGTTAGAACTAGTTTAAATTACCATAACTCAATTTAACTAAAAAAGATTATTACAAATTAGCAATCAATCATAGTGACATGAAATCAATCTTCCCCAACTTGAATTAACAGAGTTAACTAAGTGACAAGTGTCATGTCACCTCAATTAATTGCCTACAAAATTTCTGCTAAATTGGAAATTTGAATTTTCTCTAGTTTGACCAAGGAAAATTCAAATTGATATTTTCTTGTTGCATTTTCAGCACGAGTTACTTAATCAATTGTTGGGGAAATATTCATTCACAATATTGATTTCCCAGAGGGAGTGTGAATTTCTAGGAAGGAGAATTCGAATTTCCAGTAGCTAGTGGGAGTATCAAGAGGAAGTGTGAATAGCTAGAGAGAGGCCCAATTGATTTGCAGAAGAAAAAAATGTGTTTATAGTTTAATTTTATAAGTATGAGCAAAGGAAAATATTTTTCCTTGATCTTTTCCAGTGAGAGGGAAGCATTTGTAATTCTCAATTTGTTGAATATTTATTAATGATATAAAACCTCATTTGCAGAACTGGTTTTCCCCACACTATGATTTTTCTAGGAACTATTGTCCAATAATACTGGTGTCTAAATTTTTTGTGCACATTTTTTTATCAGTTCCTATTATTATTGGTGAAAATTGCAATAGTTATTTTATTCGTTATTTGCTATAATTAATTTCTGAAGACGAATAATCTACAATAGATAGAAGAATAATTTTCAATTGCTGCAATTAAGAAAATTTCACATGGTATCGAAGCATATCTAAAGCACAAGGGTTTTCATGAGTAAATAAAGGCAAAGCATAAGAAGAGAAAGTAGGGTGTGCAAAACCAAGTTCAATCCTCTCAATATTCAATTGGTGGATTTTGTCTATTTTTCGAAGAATTTTTAGAGCCTCTGATTTTGGCATCTAGAAAGCCAAAATTCTCTTATTGGAGGAGAATGGTCTCAAGGAATATGGGACCAGTATTATAGTCATTCCTATGGATCCAAAGTAGCATTGAACGTAAAAGAAGGAGGATTCCAAAGCTATGAGGATTATCCTTGATGGGATTAAGGGCCATATAGTTCCTGATATTGAAAAGTTAGACACAGTGAAGAAGACGTGGGGCGAAATTATGAACTTGTACTGGAATTCTACCACAAATAGGAAGACAATCCTTAGGGAGAAGTTGAGAAACATGAATATGAACAAAGGGGAAAGAATTGTGAGTTATCTCACTAGATTCAGATTAGTGAGAGACAAGTTATCAACTATCAATGATAAACTAGATGATGATGAGATTTTGAGTATCATATTTTATGGATTCTCAAAGAAGTGGGATATACTCATCTAATTGATTAATGGAAGAGACCATTTACTGAGTTTGGATCACCTATGGAGTTATTTCACTCAGGAGGAGCTTATATTGATCCTCGTTAATGGAAGTAACAATGGTAAAACTCTGAAGCGTTAATATTATGAGAATGTGTCCCTAGTAGGAAAAGGAAAATCCATAAAGGGATCGAATAAAGAGTCTATTGAAGGCTCGAAATTCTCTTCCTCAACATCGGGGAAAGCCACTTAGTCGGTAACTTAAAGAAGCTTCTTTTCCATTAGGAATGGTGGCTTTGGTTGGGATAATGGGACAAGTTTCCCTTAATAAAGGTTATAAAAATGGATGAGATATATAAGTGTAGGGCTAATGACGTAAATAAAACTAAGATATAAAGAATAAATAGACTTAAAATATTTATCCGGGGAAAGCTTTCTCTATATATGTGACTTTAGGAAGATCTCACATTTAACATGACAATATAGATCATCAAATAATTTATGAGGTTCAAACAAATAAAGATAACTAATTTAATTAAATTAGTTGATGAAATTCATTGCACATATAAGATTTCGTTGTTCATGCATATACTTAAAAGATTTCAATCAAACACATCAATAGTGATAAATGATCGATTTCTTGCAGAAACACATATGATAAACAAAATTAAAATAACCATTCAACTCTTAAATACATTAATAATACACATATAGTAGTACCCGATATATCTTGACTCTTCTCATGAGAGAAATAGTGATGGTTCAGATTTCTATTAAGATCACTTCAAGTTATAATAATTCAAACTAAAATATTTCTTGCCAAAATTCAAAACACCTTCTTCATACCATTGAAGGGGATTTATAGTTTCCAGTGAAAATACAAATATTGTAAAGTACCATAAAAGACTGGAGTGTTTTAACAAACCACACTTGAAATAAATAAAAAATAATAATAAATTTCAGTTGTAACAATTTGACTATGGTAGAAATGAAGTTTTCTCTCCCCTATGATGCCGAAGTGCACACATATCTGTCATTGGCTTTAATTTGGGTGGATAATTAGGCTGTATGCGCTTCTGTGCAGTGAATATCACATTGCTGAGTGCTGGAAGAAGATGAGTGGTCATGTTGGAGAGGCACCTCAACATTAGCCACTAACTATGCAGTTTAACTAAGAAATGCCAATGGCATTCTAAGTCAACCTTTAATAGATTCTTGATGCTCTCAACCTTTTTCTTCGATAACTCATGCCATGTTTTAGTTAGAAATTTAATATCAGACAAAGTTTCCTCAAGGCAGTCTGGAATCAGGTTGGCCTGCAATAAACTGTCACTAATAGATTTAGTGAGATTGTTTGAAATATCCCTGGCACTAAAAATTTCCATTTTTGCATGATTAATGTTTATTTCTCACTCTTGGAAGACAATCTCTTTCTGTGATTCTTCAATTTTAGGGAGATCAACTAATCTCCCTTCAGTACTATCTTGCCAATCTATATAATATGAAATTTTCTCCTCAACCTCCTTATAGTATGTCCTCAGATCGGACAATTGATTCACTAATGAATTTCTTGATTGACATAAGTCATGGATAGTGACCAATTTCTAACAGAAAATAACTTATTGTTGAGCAAGGAGAGTGTTTAGTTCTCCTGCTTCCTTCTTAAATTAAGCTATATTGGGATTCACTTTTAATTGTTCAATATTTTGTTGAAGCTCCTAGATTTTAGTATCCCGCCTTTTCAGATCAAATTCATGTTGAATCTTTAAGTCATTGAAATTCTTTTGAAGCTTTGCAAGTGTGCTTGCCACTATTGAGCGATTATTTGTTTCTCATTTTCTAAACCTTGTTCTAGATGCATACTTCTTTCATCTTTCCCCTTAGGAGTTGTTGTACTTTAGAGGCTTTATCAATAATAGCACTCGCATATGCTCCTGCAAATTGTGAGAGCCTCCCAAGTTCCTCAATAGGAGTAGCTTGAGAATCTTTCCAAATTACCTCAAAAGAAGCATTACTAGGGACTAAGGTCTGGGTTTGTTCAATTTCCTTCTTTTTCTTTGTCTTCTAACCACGAATCTATGTTTTGGACTATAACACACATC
The DNA here is from genome assembly GCA_031772625.1 of Pinus tabuliformis. Classification (NCBI taxonomy): domain Eukaryota; kingdom Viridiplantae; phylum Streptophyta; class Pinopsida; order Pinales; family Pinaceae; genus Pinus; species Pinus tabuliformis. The sequence goes on along the minus strand of CM062818.1, from coordinate 1,124,427,145 downwards.
AAGAGGAGGAATTTCTTCAGTCTCAAGATTAGCATGCTTGAAATTGTCAAGATCAAAGATGCCACATTGAATAGGAAAGGTAGGCCATATTGCCTTTTTATCATCTTCATAACCTTTGAAAGGCCATTCCTACAGTTTCGTAGGCTATCTCTTGGGTTAAGAGTTTATCGGGAACAATAAGGGGCAACACATGAGGTTTTGCAAGACTGCTAAAGATCCAGATATAAGTGAAGTATTCTTCTCCAAACCATCTTCCAATTGATAGCAAATCATTTCTGGTTTCATGTGAAAGTCTAGGATCCCTCTCATCAAAGACACTTTGGTGGATGGGCAACATAACTCCATGGAAAATTTTATAGAAATGAGGCTAGAATTTAGATTCCCAGAGTGTGTCATGATATATATGGATAGGCGTAGTGTCCTATATGGTCCATTTTCATCCCATAGATGTAAAAGTATAGGTGAAACAGATGAAATCCATTATATAGGGGCTCATATAGAAAGGGGGAACAATGTTCTTAGAAAACTATGCTTTTTCCTATAATTCAGGATTTGGTTGCCTATAGTATCAGACAATATAGTTCCCCACTCCATAATATATCCATCTGAGGCAGCATCAACTCATGATACCCACTAGCCTGACCATTTCTGGCTATTAGGGTAACCATAGATTCTACACATCATAACAACTATATAATAGAATGGTCCAGCAAGGGAAGCAATAACATACATACCCTTTTCCTCACGTTTGTGTTTTTTGGGATATCTTCTCCATTCTTTGATGGGCTCTAACTGATCCTCATGTTCACTCATGAATTTCTGTACAAATTGCTTGTTGTATTTTTTCTGGGGTGACGGTAGTTGATACATTTTGCTTAAATCATTGTTGGTAAATGACCCAACAACTATCTTCTTTTGAGTTAGAAACACTCTCTCTAAAATATTCAAACTATCAATGACCCATTTAACCATATCTGTATAAGGAAAGATCTTTGGATGGGTTGAAACTCTGTGAAATAAATAATCTTGGCGACATCATTCTAGGTAGACTCAGAGGTTGGGGTAGAATCATCGACTGTAGATTTTCTTTCTATTACCTTGGGTTTTTCATTTTCAAAAATATTGTACATAACTTCCCATGAGGAGGCTCCACTGTTTTAAGAGCAGGCCGTATCAGAAAACAACACAGGAATTTCGGTAGCTTCAGGTGGAGGAGCGACCGGTTGTTGTTGAACAATAGGTTTCTTCCTGGGTTTAGTTTCCCTAGACATTTATGTTGAGATTTTCTTGTCAAGACTAGCCTACGAAGAGAAAACATGGGAATAAGTGGAAACTTTATTAACCAAATAATTCCTTAGAGAGAATAACCAATTTCATATCAATTCAGGTCTTTAAGAGAAAAATTTAGTGATATCAAGCCACAATAATCAAATCGCTTAGAACTTAGAAATCATAAATTCATTACATTTGGCCATTAAATGATAAAATGTGGGATCACATGCACTTTTGTACATGTCAGCATATCAGAAGATTATGTCGGAGAAAGATTACAGTTGTATCTTTGAAATGTGCAATATTCTTACCTTTCGATAGGCTTTTATTATTAAAACACAACGACTAAAAATATAAGCAGGAAGGGATACCAGAGGTCTTATATTGGAGATTTGATTTCGAGGTTGAAAAGAGTGACAACCGATAAGAAGTTCTAATATGGAAGTTTCAATATGGATAGGAGGGGTTTATCTAAGAATCAGAGGATTGGGAATATCGAAGATCAACGATATGAGGATATCAGAGTATCAGAGATGTCATATATTAGAGGATGGGCGTAAAGAGATATCGGAGGATCAGACGAACAAGATATTAAAGTATTTTGAGTGATGCTTATATGAAAAATTCAGATATTCAGAAGCTCCAATAATGCTATGTGGAAATCCTGTCAGGTCAGGATTATTATTATTATATTAAAAAAGAAGTGCTTTATTACTTTAGGCTTAGAATATTTGAAAAATTTAATGAGGGAAGGATTTATCACAACTTATCCTATGGGACATGTTACAATATTTGAAATATTCCGATAAAGTTCTTCCGATAATGCATTTAAACAAAATCCTATTGGTAACTTATTTATGAATATGTGTTATGAGTTTAAGCTCCGATAAGGGAATTCTCTAATTTAGTCATGTTTTTTGGTGACAAAAACTAAATTTTTCCTATTTTATTAAAATTAAGGGATTTTAACTATTTTCAAAAGGGTCCCCATTATTTATTAGTTCTACTATTAACCTTAATGGGGCTTTGTTGAGTAGTACAACAATTGGCGACATACTGGGAGAAGCAGTTATATCTGAAAACATAAATGAAACTTTGACTATGAAAGAAAAAGATAGAAAGGTAACACTAATTGAAGTTTCGATTGGTAAAGATTACTTTGAAGGAGAAGAAACTCATTATTTCACAAACTTCTTCACAACTTGTTCTTGATGAAAATATTTATTGTCTTTGTGAGTCATTTAGTTAGTTATAAAGATAAAGTTAAGAACTATAGAAGCTTAGCTTTTAAGATAGACCATTTTGTCATTGGTAGAGCCACTGCTGCCAGTAGGCGTTCATAACCTTGACAAGGTTACCATTTAACCAAAATGTATCAGTATAATATCCACTTATAGTAATTTTTTGACGTATTAATTTTTCTTTTAAAATATTTGTTTTAAATCTTACTTGAAAGCCATTGTCTTGGCTTGATAACCAGATTGTGACAATGCCATTCACAGGTTGTAATGATATTGAATAGGTTGGCTTGTGATGAGATATTTTGTCTTATAGTTATGTAACCATAAGCCATTATCCTGGTTTGGTGGCCAGTGATGATAATGTAAATATCATTGGTCTTCCATGACCATGGCAAGTCAGATTATGATGAGGCCTCCTACATTTCAAGTTTTATATATTTTTGAATTACACTCTTAAATTTTTTGAAATTAGTGAATGGGGAGGTACGTTCACTCCTTAAGAGTAATGGATGAAAATTGAAGGAAAAAGATGCTAGAACTTCGAAATAGTCTTTACTTTTTTAAAGAAAACTTTTCATGACCAATCATAGGACAACATGATTTTTTAAAGTGTCAAGTTGTGAATTATTTACAACTTAATGGATATAAATATTTCAGAGATTTGTAACAGATGAAATACTAAACTTCAATGTTAAAAATCCTTTCTAACAATTCTCCTTCGATTAGTCTTATTTCATCATAAATGATGAGAGACCCCAATACGAAATCAAAAGTGCATTTTCTACTTATCATTAAGGCTGGGGACATTGTTATATTCTTGTGACTATTTACATATTTACAGAAAGATAAATATCCTTAAGAAATTTTTTTTCTTAAAACTAACCCATTAACTGGAAGAGAATCCCTCTTTCCTTATAAATCTTGGAGGATAAAGGTTGATGGGCCTAGTTTCTCAATGATTTGAAATGGACCTAGCAATAACTTCTGGAACTTTGTGTGTTTTCCTTTTTCTTCGTGGGATTTGTCCCATTTCAAAACTAAATTGTCAATTTCAAAAGTTTTGTTATTAACTAAACTTGCATCAAATTAAGATTTAACCAATTGTTCGTGATGGGCATGAACTTGTCTACCTTTATCCCTTTCTTCTTCTAGTTTAAGAATTTGGGATATCCTTAATTGTAAAGCAAAATAAGGTTTTTATTCAATAGATTGCACTAGGGATAATGATGGAATAACTAGATTAGGAGGTAGGATAACTTCTTTTCCATACACTAATTGAAAAGGAGAAGTTCCTATAGAGACCTTCTCAGTGATTCTGTCAACCCATAAAGCAAAAACTAGAGCTTTGTTCCAATTTCTTTGATTTTGGTCAACTATTTGTTCAATTATTCTAATGAGGTTTTTATTAGTAGACTCTCATAAGCCATTTCCTTGAGGGTAATAATTTTCATAATACTTGAGTTTAAAACCTCTTTTAAAAGGAAATTCAGTAATGATATTTCTAGAAAAATAAGATGCATTATCAAACACAAGGGCATAAGGAAGGCCAAATGTGGTAATAATAAATTGGTCGATAAATTCAATAATGTTTTCATAATTGGACACCTTCAGGGGTATTTATTTCACCCATTTGGTGAAATAATTCATAGCAATCAAGATGTATTTATGCTTCTTGAAAGAGTTAGGAACAAGCTCACCTATTAGTACAATCCGCACCACTCCAAAGGTTGCTAAATGTTAACTAGTTGTAAAGGTAAGGATGATTTCTTTTGTCTTCCTGAAGTAGTCTGGCAGACTTTGCATTTTCTAAAATAGGCATGAGTGTCCTTGAATACAGTCGGCCAATATAATCGAGAATGTTGAATCTTATGACAAGTAGTCTCTCCACCATAGTGTCCACCAGCTGGTCCATCATGTAGATCTTGCAAAACTTTTTCTACTTCAAATTTTTCTAGACATCTTAACAAAATAGAATCATAATTCCTCTTAAATAAGACATCATTTATAAGATGATATTGATTATCTTTAAGTCTAAGAGATATTTTCTTTTTGTAATTTTGTTCTAATGGAGCATAACCATTTTTCAAATAAAAATTAAATCAACATATTGAGATTCAATGTAGATCAAGAATACCTCTATGATTTGCACATTATTACCTGAATATTCATTAGTTGAAATGTCATATGCTCTAGTAATTAATCTACAAAAACCTTGACTACTATTTTAGCTGGTTTGATATCTAGGTCATATTCTTATAGGGAAGTAACCCAATTTTCCCTTTTCTCTTCTAATTCTTTCTAGATAAGCAATTGTCTGACTACAGGGAAAGGAACAATTAATTTTGTTAGTGATTTTAGGAGGAAAGGCATGAAATGTTTTATGTAATTAAAGTCTTCAAAGGCTTGCTTCTTAGCCTCTGAATAATTTACCTTAGCTCCCTGTAAATTGGAACTAAAGAAGGATATTGGAGCTTCAATTTGTTGTTCATTAGGTTGAGTCAACACTGCTACATAGGATTGCTCAGAAGAAAATGTATACAAAACAAATTGTTTAGAAAAATTGGGAGTTGATAACAAAGGAGCATATATGATTTCTTGATTTATTGATTCAAATTATTTTCTTTCAATCAATTCCCATTTGAAAATTGACTTATTGTTTGTCATATCCTATAAGGGCAATACAATTTGAGAGAAATCTTGGACAAATAATTTAACAACATTGTTTTTCACAATAAAGGATTGCATGGATTTTTTTTTTATTTTTTTTTTTGTGTGGTAAGTGGATTTCAAATATCACCTTGATTCTATGTGGGTCTATGCATATTCCTTCATTAAACACAATAAAGCCTAGAATCTTACCTTTGTTAAGAGAAAAAAATGACATTTTAGGATTTAAGGAGATTCCAAATTTTCTACATCTTTCAAAGATTTGTTTTAAATCATGTAAATGATTACTCCTCTATTTAGAATAAATTGTAATGTCATCTAAATACACTACAACTATCTTATTGATAAAACCTCTGAAAGAAATATCCATGGCTCTTTGGAAATTATCTCCATCATTAATCAGTCCAAAGTGCAATTTTGATAAGCATAGGTCCCCCACTTAGTCATGAATGTAGTTTTTAGTCTATCATATGGATGTACAAGAATCTTATTATAACTTGAAAACCCATCTAAGAGAGACATCAGTTCATGACTAGCAACAGATTGTAAAATTTGTTCCATTGGAGGTAAAGGAAAGTTATCCTTTTCACAAGCTTTGTTTAAATTTATAAAATCTATATAAATGCAAATATCTCCATTCTTCTTTCTAATTGGAACAAGATTTTAGGTCCAATGGAATGTTTGACTGGGAAAATGATTTTAGCTTTGAGAATCTTATTCAGTTTAGTCTTAATCTGAGCTTCCAAGTTAGGGTGAATATTCCTAAGCTTTTGTTGAATTGGCTTGACATCTGGCAGCATAGGAATGGTGTGTTAAATGATGGATGTGTCATAGGTTTTTAGATCATCATAATTCCATGAAAATACATCCTTGTATCTTTTCAACAAATAAATGAAAGAAGATATTTCATTTGGTGAAAGTCCAAGGCCTAAATTAATGTTCTGAGGCTTATGATCAAATCCTATGTTGAATAATTCAAATCTCAAGGTAGAGATCTGAGTTTTGCAATTCGTGGTCTTTTTGAATCTATCTTTCAGATCATATAAATATTCCAATTTTACTATAGGTCTAGGAAATTTATTTTCCTCGGAAGATTTATTCAGCTCTCAGCTTCTTTTCATGCTCATCTTCATCACTAATCAGATCAGAGTAAGACTTTTCTAATGTTAAAAAACTCAGAATATCACTATCATCATTAAACACATGCCAATTAGTAACGTTGTCTGGAATGGAGGGACGAAAAATTAATTCAATAGAAAGTCTATCAGGACTGAAATCCTTAGTTGGAATGAGTTTGGAACCAATGTTTGCTAGGAGGTTAGCACTAGAATTATGTATTCTTGGGATAGGAGCTATATTAAATGCAATAAAATGAGAAATGAGGTCTTGGATCAAAATTGGTAATGCTACACCAAGTGTAAACACAATGGATGTTGTTTCTAACGTGTTTGATAACAATCTCTGAATCACCAAAAACTTTGAAGTATTTGTTACCAAGACAAATGGCTTTCTGTAAACCATGTACCACTGCTTTATATTCAGCAACGTTATTGGTACAATCAAATTTCAATCTGCAAGCCAACATATTTTTTTTCTCCATAAGGGTTAACTAAGATGCAACCAACTCTTGTACCTTCATTAGATTTCGATCCATCAAAATAAACTATCATTCTTATTTACAAGGTTTTCTACAATATTAATACACTTAGATGAATCTGTTTGGGAATTTTTTTCAATTCAGATGAAACAAAATCAACTAAAAAGGGAGATTCTTGTGCTTGAAAATTGCCAAAGAAAGACTCAAAGGAGTAAATTCCAGGAATGTTGTTTGTAAATACTATTAATTCGTTATCCTCATACAAATCAGTCACTGAATATTTCATGTGTTTTTCCCTATCATCGTGAATTTTATTGGGTTTTCCATTGTAGGGGAGCCACATGTGTGACCAATCAGTTGAAAAGTAACCACATAGTTTTTTAGACTAGTATATACTTAGAATAATACCATAGAATTCAGGAATGTCTAAAACTAATAGATCTATTATTTGACAAAATTTTGAATTGGAAGATAATATTATTAAAACATAATTCATTTCTCCCAAAAGTTTACTTTTGTACAATCTAATTAAACAATCAGAACAACAGATTTATGTGGTGAAATATTTAATTTAAAACACACCACATAAGGCATGACATTTGATGATGCACCCGAATTGACTAGACAATTATGAACATTCTTGTTAAAAATCTCAAAACTCAATAAAAAGGGAGGAGCGTGGGAATTTGATCTATCTCTAATCAGAATGGCATCTTATGGGTCTATTTTATCTTAAGAGACATTATGAGGTTTTCCTTTCCCTTTTGAGGCCTTTTTAGTGACAATTATAGACAATGTAGATGGAGGAACTCCATTCAATTCTTTAAGTAAAAGTTTCTATTGTTGTTTTAATTTACTAACCTCATAAAGGGAAATGTTGGCTTTGACCTTTTTCATGTGTTCCACAAATTTATATTCCATAGTATCAAAGATTATCAAAGTCTTAGATGAAGAAGGATATTTAGAAGTAGTTGGAAGAGAATATGAAGAAAGAGTAGAATACAACTTAATTATGCCTTTTTCCTTAGTAGGAGAAGTAGGGGACTTCTATTTTTGATATTCTGGAGATGGATCAGCAAGTCCCTTACTTATAGTACTCACTAGTAGGGCCTCTTCCTCTTCTTCATTTTCTGAAGTGGCTAGGATGAAATCCCATAAACCATGAGCTTCTACTAATTCTTCTTCTTGTGATTCTTCAGTAGATAAGGTTGATTCTTCCTCTTCATCATCTTGCTCAGATTCGACATTTGATATAATGGCAGGTGGTTGTGACTATGATGGATGATTCCTTTTGAAAGGATGAAAGGGCTTTTTAGAAGATTCAACTACTTTCTTGTTAATATATACCATTTCATTAGACACTGTCTTCATAACCTTTTGTAATACTTCCAAGTTGAAAGGGTATTTGGGGGCTTTCTTCTTGGATTCATATTTAAAAGAGACCTTCTTGGTATGTTTTTTTTTCTTCAAGGATGGTTTTCTTCTCAAGAGTAAGGATTCTTTTTTCCACAGATAGAGCTTATTTCATGTTATCAAGCAATACTGTTTTATTGGCTCTATTTATGAACATATCAATGTTTGAAGGAAGAGCATAAATATACCATTCAATCTGTACATTAGTTCCCAATCTGGAAGCGTCTGGGATTTGATTAAAAAATTTGTTGAATCTAGAATTAAATTCTTTAATTTTTTCACTTGGGTTGGCCCTCAGATTTGATAAGTCAATAATCAAAGTGGTATTTGTTCGGTCATCACCAAATATTAACAAAAAATTCTCTTAAAACATATTCCAATTTGTTATTGATCCAACAGGAAGATAAAAATACCAGGATCCCACAGATCCTTCAAATGTGTAGGGAAAATGTCTAACAACACAATATTCTTTTGTGACTCCATTAAGATTAATGGCTAACATGAAATTGTGAAGATGTTCCTCTGGAGGGAGGCCATTATCTAGTTTAAACTTAGGAATCCACCTCTCTTGGTGTTTCAGAAGAGGGTGTAATGGTGGAGTCATCTGTACTACCCTAGGGTTGTTCCATGGTCTATTTTCCATTTTGGAATATTAGGAATGAAGGAAGTTGTAGAAGATGTGGAGGTTGATTGAGATTGGGAATTTAAATATGCTTCTCCTATAGTGATACTAATTATAATAACCCCAGATGATTGTGGTTGAGGAATGTGAATGGATGGGATGAGAGGTTGATAGGAGGAAGGTAAAGAGGTAGAGGAAGAAGCAGGACCAAGAGAAGGAGTAAGAGGTGGAGATGATGATGTAATCTCACTAGCAGAAGAGTGAGTCTCTGGGGTACTTTTCTTTCTTTGATGAGTGGGTAATGGGAATTAAAAAGGTTTAAATCCAATTTTTTCACTCTGGGATCTAGTTAATACACTAGAAGACTATAAGGATGAAGAAACACTTCCTTCCAATATATCAGTTTGGACAAAAAAATTTCTAGAAATGGAAACTTTTTCCAATTTTTGAATCAAAGTCTGAAATTTAGGGGGCTCTGTAGGTATTTTAGTAGAAGTTTGTCCCACTGACTTTGGAAGTGTGCTAGGAGTTTTCGTGGCTGTTTGAGAAACTTTAGATCTTGGGTTAGGAGATTTGGAATGTGATCTAGAAGTTGGTGGTGATTTTGAGGGAGACTGACTCTTAGAATGACCTTTTAATTTAAGAGTGGATCTTCTTTCCATTCATAGTCTGAAGGTCGTCCTTATGGTGCCAAAAATGTTGAAGGCTTGAAATTGTTTGCCTCAACATTGGAAAACCACCTAGTTAGGACTTAAAGAAGATCCTTTTTCATTTGGAATGGTGACTGGGACCAACTTCCCTTAATAAAATGTTATAAACATGGATGATATATATAAGTGTGGGGCTAATGATGTAAATACAACTAAGAAATAAAGAACAAATAGATTTGAAATATCTATCCCGGTAAAGCTTTCTCTATATATGTGACTTAAGGAAGATCTCACATTTAACATGACAATATAGATCATCAAATCATTTATGAGGTTTAAACAAATAAAGATAACTAATTTAATTAAATTAGTTGATGAAATTCATTGCACATAATATTTCGTTGCTCATGCATATACTTAAAAATTTCAATCAAACACATCAATAGTGATAAATGCTCGATTTCTTGCAAAAACATATATGATAAACAAAATTAAAATAACCATTCAACTCTTAAATACACTAATAATACAGAGATAGTAGTACTTGATATATATTGAGTCTACTCATGAGAGAAGCAATAATGGTTCAACTTTATATTAAGATCACTTCAAGTTATAATAGTTCAAACTAAAAGATTTCTTGCCAAAATTCAGAACCCCTTCTTCATATCAATGAAGGGGATTTATAATTTCTAGTGAAAATACAAATATATTAAAGTACCATAAAATACTAGAGTGGTTTTAACAAACCACACTTGAAATAAAGTAAAAAGACAATAATAGATTTTAGTTGTAACAACTTGAATATGGCTTAGATGAAGTCTACTCTCCCATGCACTGCCAAAGTTCACACATATCTATCATTGGCTTTAATTTGGGAGGATAATGAGGCTATATGCACATCCGTGCAGTGAATATCACATCACTAAGTGCTGGAAGCAGATGCGTGGTTGTGTTGGAGAGACACTTCAACATTAGCCACTGGCTATGAGGTTTAACTAAGAAATGCCAATGACATAGTCAATCTTTGATACATTCTTGATGCTCTCATCCTTCTTCTTCTAACCATGGCCATGTTTTAGTTAGCAATTTAACATAAGGAAAAGTTTCCTCAGGGAAGTATAGAATCGGGTTGGGCTGCAATAAACTGTACTGATAGATTCAATGAGATTATTTGAAATATCCCTGGCACTGAAAAATTCCATTTATACATGCTTGAGTTTTTAATTCTCACTCTTGGAAGACAATCTGCTTCTGTTATTCTTCAATTTTAGGGGGATCAACTTATCTCCCTTCAGTACTATCTTGCCAATCTATATAATCTGAAATTTTATCCTCAACCTCCTTATAGTATGTCCTCAGATCAGACAACTGATTCACTAATGAATCACTTGATTGACATAAGTCATGGATAGTGGCCAATTTCTGACATAAAATAACTTATTGTTGAGAAAGGAGAGTGTTTAGTTCTCCTGCTTCCTTCTTAAATTCAACTATCTCGGGATTCACTTTTAATTATTCAATATTTTGTTGAAGCTCCCAGATTTGAGTATCCCAACTTTTCAGATTAGATTCATGTTGAATATTTAATTCATTGAAATTATTTTGAAGCTTTGCAAGTTGTGCTTTCCACTATTGAGCGATTATTTGTTTCTCATTCTCTAAACCCTATTCTAGATGCATAATTATTTCATCTTTCTCCCTTAGGAGTTGCTGTACTTCAGAGGCTTTATCAATAATAGCACTGGCATATGCTCCTACAAATTGTGAGAGCCTCTCAAGATCCTCAGCAGGAGTAGCTTGAGCATCTTTCCAAATTACCTCAAAAGAAGCATTACTAGGGACTAAGGTTTGGGTTTGTTCAATTTTCCTTCTTTTTATTTTTCTGATAATGATTGCTCTATGTTTTGGAATATAAAACACATAAAGAGGAGGGATTTCTTTAATCTCAAGATTAGCATGCCTAAAATTGTCAAGATAAAAGACAACAAATTGAATAGGAAAGGTAGGCCACATTGTATTTTTAGCATCTTTCATAACCTTTGAAAGGCCATTCCCTATAGTTTGGTAGGCTATCTCTCAGGCTAAGAGTTTATCGAGAAAATAAAGGGAAACACATGAGGGTTTGCAAGTCTTCCTAAAATCTAGATATAAGTGAATAATTATACTCAAAACCATCTTCCAATTGATAGCAAATCATTGTTGGCTTCAAGTGAAAGTCTAGGAGCCCTCTCATCAAAGATACTTTGGTGGATGGACAACACAACTCCATGGATTTTTGTTTAGAAATGAGGTTGGAATTTAGATTCCCAGAGTATGCCATGATATATATGGATAGGCGTAGGGTACTCTATGGTCCATTTCCATCCCATAGATGTAAAATTAGAGGTGAAACAAATGGCATCCATTATATAGGCGCTCATATAGAAAGGGGGAACAATGTTCTCAGAAAAATTGCACTTTTTCCTATAATTCAAGATTTGGGTGCCTATAGTATCAGACAATATAGTTCCCCAATCCATAATATATCCATCCGAGGAAACATCAATTAGTGGTACCCACTGGTCTAAGAATTTTTGGGTATTAGGGTAACCATAGATTCTACACATCATAATAGTTATATAATAGAATGGTCTAGCAAGGGAAGCAATAACATACATACCCTTTTCCTCACGTTTGTGTTTGTTGGGATCTCTTCTCCATTCTTTGATGGGCTCTAACTGATCCTCATGTTCACTCATGAATTTCGTACAAATTGCTTATCGTATTTTTTCTGGGGCGATGGTAGCTAATACATTTTTCTTAAATCGTTGCTGGTAAATGACCCAACAACTCTCTTATTTTGAGTTAGAAACACTCTCTCTGAAATATTCAAACTATGAATTACCCATTTAACCATATCCGTACAAGGTAAGATCTTTGGTCGGGCTACAATTCGGTGAAAGAAAGAATTGGCAACATCATTCTAGCTAGACTGAGTCGTTGGGGTAGAATCATCCGCTGTAGCTTTTCTTTCTATTACCCTGGGTTTTTTTATCTTCAAAAAGATTGTACATAGCTTCCCATGAGGAGGTTTCGACATTTGGAGTGTAGGGCATATCAAAAAATAATGCAGGCATTTCGGTAGCTTCAGCTGGAGGAGTGATCAGGTGTTGTTGAACAACAAGTTTCTTCCTAGGTTTAGTTTCCCTAGACATTTCCACTAAGATTTTCTTATCAGGAATGGCCTGCGAAGGGAAAACACGGGAATAATTGGAAACTTTCTTAATCGAAGAATTCCTTAGAGTCAATATGCAGTTTCATATCAATTAATGTCTCTATGAGCAAAATATAATGATATCAAGCCGCCATAATCAAATCATTTAGAAATCGAAAATCATAAATTTGTTACATTGGTCCATTAAATGATAAAACATGGGCTCACATGGGATTGTGTAGATGTCAGCATATTGTAATATTATGTCAGAGAAATCTTATGGTTGTATCTTTGAAACATGTGATATTCTTACCTTCCAATAGGCTTTTCTTATTAAAATGTAATGGCTAAAAATATAAGCAGGAAGAGATATTAGAGGTCTTATATCAAAGATTTAATATCAGGGGTTGAAAAGAGTGACAACCGATAGGAAGTTCTGATATGGATAAGAGGGGTTTATCGGAGAATTGGAGGAATGGGAATATAAAAAATTGGTGATATGAGGATATCGGAGTATCGAATATGTCATATATTAGAGTATGGAGGAAATGAGATATCGGAGGATCGAAGGATCAGGATATCAGAGTATTTTGAGTGATGCTTGTATGAAAAGTTATAATATTCATATGCTCCAATAATGCTACTTGCAATCTTGTGGGGCTAGACCTTTTATTATTATATTCATAAAGAAGTGCTTTATTAATTTAGGCTTAGAATATTTGAAAAATTTAATGAGGGAGGGATTTATCACAACATATCATATGGGACATGTTACAATATTTGAAATATTTCAATAAAGTTCTTCCGATAATGCATTTAAACAAAAGCCCATCGGTAGCCTCTTTATGAACATGTGTTATGAGCCTAAGCTCCGATATGAAAGCTCTGATAAGGGAATTCTCTCATTTAGTCATGTTTTTTGGTGACAAAAACTAAAATTGTCTTATTTTATTAAAAGTAAGGGATTTTATCTATTTTCAAGGTATCCGTTATTTATTATTTCTACTATTAACCTTAATGAGGGGTTGTTGAGTAGTACAACAATTGGCGACATATTGGGAGAATCTGTTATCTCTAAAAACATAAATGAAACTTTGACTATTAAACAAAAATACTTAGAAAAGTAACACTAATTGAAGTTTTGAATGGTAAATATTACTCTAAAGGAAAGAACTCATTATTTTGCAAACTAGTTCACAACTTGTTATTGATGAAAATCTTTATTGTCTTTGTTAGTCATTTAGTCAGTTATAAAGATAAAGTTAAGAACTATAGAAGCTTAGCTTTTAAGATAGAATTTTTTGTCATTGGTAGAGCCACTGCTGCTAGCAAGCATTCATAGCCTTGACAGGGTTACCATTTAATCAAAATGTACCAATATCCCATCCACTTATAGTAATTTTTTGAGGTATTAATTTTTCTTTTAAAATCTTTGTTTTAAAGCTTACTTGAAAGCCATTGTCCTGGCTTGGTAACTAGATTATGACAATGCCATTCATAGGTTGTAATGATATTGAACAAGTTGGCTCGTGATGATACCTCTTGTCTTATAGTTACGTAACCATAAGCCATTATGCTAGTTTGGTGACCAATGATGATAATGTCAATATCATTGGTTTCCCATGATCATGGTAAGTCAGCTCATGATGAGACCTCCTATCTTTCAAGTTTTATATATTTTTGAATTACACTCTATTTTTTTTTTTAAATTAGTGGATGGGGAGGTACATTCACTCCTTAAGAGTAATGGATGAAAATTGAAGCCAAAAGATGATAGAACTTCAAAATTGTCTTTAAGTTTTGTAAATAAAACCTTTCATGACCAATTAGAGGACAACATGATTTTTTGAAGTGCTAGGTTGTGAATTATTTAGAACTTAATGGATATAAATATTTCAAAGATTTGTAATAGATGCAATACTAAACTTCAATGTTAAAATTCATTTCTAACAATTCTCCTTCAATTAGTCTTATTTCATGTAAATGATGAGAGACTCGAATACGAAGTCAAAAGTGCATTGTCTACTTATTATTAAGGATGGGGATGTTGGTCGCTCTAATTGTTTTCACAATTCGAGCTCCACATAAATTGTCAACCCGAGAAGGTCTTTTTATTCCAAAGGTAATAGCGCACTGGATATGCTCAATTTCAAAAGCAAGATCAATGTTGTAGTAAAAGAAAGACACACATCTGTTAAATTCATCAATCTATCAATTCACACTCTACTTAATTAAAGCTGAAGTTAATTAAATTATAGCAGAAACGATTTCTCTGTTACAGCAAAGGAAAATCAATCTTATAAGGAAAGAAATCATTCAACCATAGCAGGAACAGGACCCTATTCCCTGGTGGGAACTTCAGCACCTGCTGCCTGGCACTAATCACACTGTAAAAGAAGTAGCCTCAAGAGGTCAAGACCCTATTCCCAGGAACAGGAACCTTCAGCACTTGTCCTCTTGTTTCTAATCACACTGCAGGCAAAAGAAAGCAATCAATGGGAGCAAGACCCTATCCCTTTATGCAGGGATCTTCAGCACATGCTCTCAACATCATCCACTCGTGCATTCAATACGTGTAGCGCTAAGAAACAGAGTATCACAAACCATGTAACTAGTGGTTCAGCAACAGAATTAAAGAAAGTGCAAACACATAAAGAAATAAACAACTACAGGAACCAAAGGGGTGAATCTTGTGAGGAAGGCGGGCCCTTTCCTTCTCACAAGATTCCCCAGGAGAAAGAATTAAACTGGAATGCTCAAAAGAAGTCTTTATTCATCTGTCAAGGAACTGATACATTACAAAAAGGAGACTAGCTCCTGTTCTCACACAATATTGTTCTGTGACTTACAATTCAATCCCCCTCTAATGATGATGTCTCCTCTTTTTAAAGAGGAGACATCATTTACAATTTACATGAGAGCGAATATCTCGATTCTGTTCAAAACAGGACTATTCTGTTCTTTTAAAAAGAGATACTGTTACAACCGAGACAACAGAAGTGCTATCTTCAAGATAATCCAAGTAACCGTATCTTCGGGCTGCTGCTATTATCCTCAAAAAGTTCTTCCAGAATCGCAAATTACGCATAACGGGATTTGCGTGCTTGATGGCTGTTTCAGCAACTGAGTTAGCTGTTTCAGCAACGGGGCCAGCTGTTTCAGCAACGGAGTCAGCTGTTTCAGCAACGGAGTCAGCTGTTTCAGCAACGGCCGCTTGTTCCCAACAAGGCATATAACTTATCTGCGATCTTTGACTTGTGTTAGCAACAATGCACTTCAATAAATGATAAAATATAAGAGTATTTTGGAATTAAATGTAAGACAGATTAACCATATAATAAAGAAGAGGTTTCTATATACCTTGGGATAAAGTGAATGAAAAAGACATTGAGGTTCATGGTTTTAAGAGTAAAGTGATGTCAAAATATATAGCAAAAATGGTACATAGTGGATTCCTAACATCCCCCCCAGCTAAAAATGTTGCATGTCCTCAGGCAACCCCTTCGTCCGAATCAGAGTCTGAGTACTGGGACTGGCAATGCAAATTACTCAAGCAGTAGCTGGAGAAGGTGGTGTCTGTAGGAGCTCGGAATCCGCTGTTGGTCTGCAACTGTTGCCATACCGAGGCTTCCTCTCTGTCAGTCAACTGATAATGACATTGATATTTTTCTGAAGGCAGCCATAAGATTGGAAAACGGAAATGATACCCAATCCAGTTTACTCCACAATGTTGAATGCAATCAATATACTTAGGAACCCTGGACAATGCAGCTTGAAGATTGAGAGGGTTAAAAGGATGATAATCCTGTCTTTCCTTACATGACTGCTGCCAAAAGATATCATTGGCCTTCAGTGCAGCAGGACCCTTCATTCTAATATGCTCTTGACACTTAAAAAGGATTGAATCCTGTAATTGCTGTATGTGCTCGTTCATTCCTGGCTTCTGCAAGAATTCATAATACTGTGCTATAAACATGGCCGGGCCTACAGGCTCTGGTCTAATCCACAGGAGTTTATTCTCCTCATTATGACTGCTAGCAGTGAACGCAGTCTGCCAAGTGAGCTGATTAGACAAAAATGAAGCAAATGCCCTAATTTGTATATCGCCTGCAATTGGAATAAGATTAACTCTCCTCTCTTCAGGAATGGCCTCATTATGAAGGTAGAGTTCGCACAGCAGATGCTGGTCACTTTCAGGGGCCTCTTTAAAGGTCTCAACAAATTTCTCTGAAGTCATTAATTCATGTGGTCTGCCATTTGCTATTGATTTTAACTGAAAATAAACTAGTCGTTCAGTAAGAAAGAGAGAGTAATTTACAGAGGGTTTACGTGTAACCATCATCTTCCGCACCAATGAAAACATCAAGGCTATCCGTTCCTTAGACTGTCTGGCTTCCTTCTTATATTCCCTGTGCTCTTGCAGTATTTGTTCCCAGCTATCCCAGTTAGTATATACATAGCTCTGCCATTGCAACTTATGCTGTCGTAATACTATATCTTGTTCTTCAGCATATTGCTTCTTCCATCTGTTCAGTTGTTCCAATGGGTCCCATGGCAGAGTCTATGTCTTTTTAGCAGAAGTAGTGGGTTGGGACACTATTTCCTCTGTCTGTATGGCTGCCTCAGAGGTAATGCGTTGGGGCATTGTTTCTTCTGTCGGAATAGCTGCATCAGAAGTAGTGTGCTGGGGCAGTATTTCTTCTGTCGGGATGGCTGCATCAGTCCACAAAGGATGAGATATCTCTGGTTTGATTTCTTCTTCTTCTTGCATCATAGGGGGTCCTACTGGTTCTTGTGGAGCAGTAGGGCATTCCTCTTGTATTCCATCTGTCATCAATGTTTCAGGGAGTGGAATTTCAACTACTTCATATCCTGCATTCTGATAAATGATGCCACACTCCTTGCACATATATTCCCTGCATGGCTCCCTGTTTTGCATTGAGGCTACGTGTGCTAATGTATGGAGATTGAGTTCTTTTTCAAAAGCCTCTCGAGCCATGGCTAATTCAGCTTTGTAAGCTTCTAATTCAGACTTCAGGAACTCATTTTCCTCCAGTAGAGATGTCATAGTATGTGGACCTTGTATGCTGACTGTTTCTGTTGGAATACTTTGTTGATGCACAGTGGTAGCTGGTTGTTGCGCCACAGTGGGTGGTTCTTGTGTTTCATCCACCGGGCCAGGAATGGATTCTTGTTCTCCAGTGACTAGTTCTGATACCATAGTGGGTAGTCCTTGTGTTTCATCCACCGGGCTAGACATGGATTCTTGTTCTCCAGTGACTAGTTCTGATACCATAGTGGGTAGTCCTTGTGTTTCATCCACCGGGCTAGACATGGATTCTTGTTCCTCAGTGACTAGTTCTGATGCCACAGTGGGTGGTTCTTGTGTTTCATCCACCGGGCTAGAAATGGATTCCTGCGCCTCAGTGACTGGTTCTTGTGTTTCAGTCGCTGGGCATTTCCCACTATCATCCTGCTTGGTAAATTCCTGTGTCTCAGTGACTGGTTCTTGTGGAGCAGTCACTGGGCATTTCCCACTATTGTCCTGCTTGGTGTATTCTTGTGCTTCAGTGACTGGTTCTTGTGTTTCAGTCACTGGGCAAGTGACTGGTTCTTGTGGAGCAGTCACTACTTGACCCATAAACAATGTCATATTATCCCGAGGCACTGGTTCTTGTGTGACAGTGCCTTCGGACGAGACAGGTTGGGAAGTTTGGGATGGGAATAAAGATTTTAGTAGAATAGTGGCAGGGTTAGGGAAAATGGAAGTGGATTTTGTCTCAACAGTCTTTGTCCTCTTTCTTTTTGATAGGAAGGCAGCAAAATCGCTGCCCTTCCTTTTCTTTAAAAGGGAGGGCTTTTTCCTGGGGACAGGGTTTTCCGGAGGGGTAAGAATTTGGGATGTGGACCTTGTCCGTGGTCTGGAGCCTGTGACTGCTGAGGTTTTCCTCTTTTTCTTAACGGGTGAAGAAGGGGGTGTTAGAGAATCGTCACTAGGGACAGGAATAGTAGAGGCCATTGGCTCTGCTAACCGAGGCGAGCTCGGGGTTGGGTTGACTGGGGAATGCGGGGTTTCCTCCTGTTGTTCTTCATGAGGAATCTCTAGAATGTCATGAGGACTTTCAAATGGTTGGGGCGTTTGGTCCTGCTGAGGAATTTCCGGAATATCCTGGGGATTTTCGGGTGGTTGCAGAGGAATTTCGGCCGGCTGGGGAATTTCCGGTGTATCCTGGGGATTTTCGGGTGGTTGCAGAGGAATTTCGGCCGGCTGGGGAATTTCCGGTGTTTGCAGAGGGATTACCGGTGATTGGGGAATTTCTGGTGGGGCTTGCAGAGGGACTTCGGGTAGTTGGGGAATTTCTGGTGGGGCTTGCAGAGGGAGATTTTGCTGCGCAAAACCCCTCTGTATCAGCAACTGGCATAAACGGTGATGGGTAAGGGATGACATTGGAGATTTGGCTCGTTTACAATAATAAGACATGTTTTTAATACAACCAAGCAGAAAATAGGGTATATTAATCAGTCGTCCATTCCTCAAGTGATTCAGCAAAACAAAATCATGATTGTACACTACCTGATAACGCCCCTCACAGGTTAAGTAGTGTTTGATGAACTCTGCCACTGATGGCCATGGTTGAGGAAGTGAGTGCAGACTAACCCCACGGCCTCTGGGTTCCACTTGCTCGTCCGGACGTAGAAATTCTTGCTGTGCGTTGAGAACGACCTGCTTCCTGCTAAACCAGCGAATGCCCTCAGCTGGCAACCCTGATACCTGAACTATGTCATCCTCTGTCACTGAAATGCGAACCCCTTGGACCACTGAGAAATTGTCTTCAAGGTTTTGTGCAAACTCTAATACTTGTTCCGGGTTGAATTCCCCCAACCTTTCAAAATATACTGTCCATCCCGCTTGTTGGAAGATCTGATAAACTTCAGGAAACAGCTGAAGAAGACTTATGGAGCCGAGCTCATTTCTAATGGCCGACCCTCCCATGGCTATAGCTTTGAGTTCTCCGCAGAGGCACCAATACAGTAAACTCAGACCCTGATCGCACTAGTTGTTGCAACAGAGGCTGCGTAGTCTAAATGACCGCAGAAATGGATATGACGACGGGCGGCTGCTTGGTTCATGCGAAATAATTACTCAATTTTCGGAATTCCCCCCCCTACGTATGGTGTAATAATGATTGGACGTGTAAAGATATGCAATCATTATGAAATGAAATCCTCTCTTTAATATGATTTAACCGAATTACATTAAAACCTTATACCTTACATTTTACCTTTGATTTAATAATTCGAAGTGTCGGTTGCTTCAAAATAGCTCTAATATACATGGAAGAATTTGTTGATTTTTAGAACAGAGTGTAATTGAATCTGGTACATGCTGAATAGTTTTCACCAAAAGGATCTGAAGTAATATCGTGAAGAACCAGAAAGCTTATGTGAGAGCAAAGAGGGATACTGTTTTGATGATAACCAGTTGCTGAGACTGGTGTTTAAGCAACTGAAAAATGAACGATACGTTGCTGAAACAGGTGTTTCAGCAACGGGAGAAATCAATGATACGTTGCTGAAACAGGTGTTTCAGCAACGAGAAAAGTTAATGATACGTTGCTGAAACAGGTGTTTCAGCAACGGGAAAAATCAGAGAAATGGGATAAGTGAGTTAGGTCCGTGAATGATAAGGGATTATTTCAGCAGTAAGGGGTGGGAAATACTGACTGAAGGAGGATATTTCAGGAGTGGTGGGAATGATAGAAGTAATGTGGGTATGGAGGGATATTGCTTTAGGAAAGAGGGTAAAATGATGGGAAGAAGCTTCTTGATTTAAAGCTTCAGATCTTCTCATGATGAATCTGTCCTCCTTATTGCTTTTCCAGAATCTGCAAAATTCAATTGTAATATGCCAATCCTTGACAGGGATTATTAGTGCTAAATCTAATCTAGTACTAAAAATATAGTGCAGAAAATTAAGTGCTGTGAGGAGCAGAAGACTCCCCTAGAAAAAGATAATGAATATCAGTCATGCAAGCAGTCTTGAAATCCTCTTTAGAAACAGGGCGCTTATATAAACGGAGCCTATGGCCATTGACTAGTAGAGGTGTTTTAGCATCATCAATTGTTACAAGCCTTACCGTTCCGTTTGGAAAGACATCATCTACTTCATATGGTCCAAGCCATCGTGTACGTAGCTTTCCCTGAAAATTTTCAAACCGAGAGTCATACAACAAGGCCCAATTACCTTTTTGGAACTGCTTGTGTTTGATAATTTTGTCATGCCACTTCATCCTTTGTTGCTGAATCATGTTTGTTTGATGAATGGCATCTAATCTCTTTTCATCCAACTCCAAAAGCTGCTGCAATCTAGCTGTCTGCACATCATTCAAATCAAGATTAACAGCTAAAGCAGTCTTTAAAGTTTTAATTTCAAATTCCACAGGAAAAATAGCATTTTTACCATAAACCAATTCATAGGGAGAAAAACCTGTAGTGTTTCTCCAAGTAGTCCTGTAAGCCCATAATGCCTCAGGGAGCCTTTGGGACCAATCCTTTCGGTTGTCCTTCACTGTTTTAGTTAGAATGGCCTCTAAAACTTTGTTTGTGCTTTCCACCTGCCCATTGGCCTGGGGGTGGTATGGTGTAGTCATTCTATGTTGAATATGATATTTGTGAAGGGTAGATTTAAAACCATGAGAATTGAATGGATGTCCTCCATCAGTAACTAGCTCTCTGGGAATTCCAAATCTAGTGAAAATGTCTTCAAACAAGAAGGCTAGTACAGCCTCTTCATTGGCTCTAATAAGTGCTTTGGCCTCCACCCACTTAGTCATATAGTCTGTACAGACTAATATATAGGTTCTTTGATTGGATGGAGGGTTAATGGGTCCTATGAAATCCAAGGCCCATCTTTCAAATGGTTCAGAAACTACCTGGGGGTTTAATGGCATTTGGTCTCTATGATTGGGTTGACCCATTCTCTGGCAGCTGTCACAAGCCCTTACATACTTCTTTGCATCCTTAAATAATGAGGGCCAATAGTAACCCATCCTCAGAATTTTATGTGTTGTTCTTTTATCAGCAAAATGGCCTCCACAGGGGCCATCATGACAAGCTTTCAATATGTCATACACTTCATCTTCTCTAATGCATCTTCGGATCTCATGATCAAGCCCAGTATAGAAGAGACATCCGCTTATCCAGCTGTACCTGGCACTTTGTTGAACAATTCTTCTCTTTTCTCTATATGACAGGTGTGCTGGTAGTTTTCCTGCAACCAAGTAATTAGCAATATCTGCATACCATGGAGAATGAGCAGAAACTGCAAACAAATATTCGTCAGGAAAACTATCATCTACTGGAATATCATTGTCAGTTTTTAACCGTGAAAGAAAATCAGCCACCACATTTTCTTTACCAGGCCGATCTACAATTGTAATATCAAATTCCTGCAATAGTAATAGCCATCTGGTAACTCTAGCATTTGTGACAGATTTGTTCATTAAGTATTTAATAGCTGAATGATCAGTGTGCACAAAAGTAGGATAACCAGTAATATAGTGTCGGAATTTATTAATGGCATAGATTACTGCAAGGAACTCTTTCTCGGTAACTGTATAGTTAAGCTCAACAGAGGTCATATTCTTACTGATAAAGTATATAGCATAAGGAAGATGATTTTCCTCTTGTCCCAAAACTGCTCCAATAGCAATGTCTGAAGCATCAGAAGATATGTGAAATGGAAGATTCCAGTCAGGCCCCCTCAAAATAGGAGCAGTAGACAGCTGATGCTTCAGCTCTTCGAAAGCTTTCTGACAAGAATTAGTCCACTTGAATTCAGCATTTTTCATAAGCAATACAAATAATGGAGAAGCTATTTTAGAGAAATCTTTAATAAATCTCCTATAATAACCAGCATGTCCTAGAAAACTTCTCACATCAGTTTGAGTTTTAGGAACAGTAAGATTCTGAATGACTAATATTTTAGATGGATCTACCTGAATACCTTGAGATGAAATGAAATGTCCAAGCACTATTCCCTCACTCATCATCATATGGCATTTTTCGGTACTTAAGGAGAGGTGAGCTTGAATACATCTTTTAAGTACTTTCTCAAGGTTTTGTAATGCCTCTTCAAAAGACACACCATAGGGGGTAAAATCATCCATAAATATTTCCATACAATCATTCAGCATATCGGAAAATATTCCTATAACAGCTCTTTGAAAAGTTGCTGGTGCATTGCACAATCCAAATGGAAGAACTCTATAGGCGAAAGTTCCCCAGGGGCTGGTGAAAGTGGTCTTGTCTTGATCCTGGGGTGCAATTTTTATCTGATTATACCCACTGAATCCATCTAGAAAAGAAAAGAATTTCTTCCCTGCAAGACTGTCCAACACCTGATCAATGAAAGGTAAGGGAAAGTGATCCTTTTGAGTAGCTTTGTTTAAAGCTCTATAGTCAACACATACCCTCCATTTCCCGTTTTTCTTAGGAACAGTTACTAACGGGGAAACCCATTCACTGTCAGATATGGGGTATATAAATCCTGCGTTAAGCAGTTTTTGAAGTTCTTCTTTAACAATTTCTCGTAAATTAGGATTCATTCGTCTTTGGGGTTGACAAACAGGTCGGCATCCCTCTTTAATGTAAATTCTGTGAGTACATAATTCAGAAGAAATACCTTTCATGTCCGTGTAATCCCAGGCAAATGCCTCCTTATATTCGTGTAATAACTTCATTAGCTGCTGTGTTTCAGCATCTGTTAGATCAGGATTTATGTTTAATGTCTTACCGGGTTCAATTTCAACTGTTATGCTTTTAGATGAGGTCGTGGTTAAAGTTTGAGATGAATCTTCAGGTTCAATCTTTTCTTGCACATCAGTTTCAAAAATTGCAGTTAATTGATTGTGTGTTTCAGCAATGACAGAAGAAGGTTCACAAATAAAATTATTGATTATCTCATCCTCTGTATTGTCTTTAAGAGTTAAAGCTTGTCCTATAGTTAGAATCGGCTGAACAGCATTATCATCATAATCCATCCATATAGAATCTTCATTATTGACTACTGGCGTAGCGTGAGGATAAAGAGTTAATTGTTTTGTTTCATAACCATTAGAAATTGTCATTGAACCAGATCTGCAACTAATAAATGCATCAGCTGTGGCCAACCATGGCCTTCCTAGAATTAAGGGATGTCCCCCCAGCTTTGTTTTAGTTTGCAATACAACAAAATTAGCTGGATATTTCCAGGATTCAACTGAAATGAGCAGGTCTTCAACAATCCCTTCTAGCTTAATTGTGGAACGGTCAGCTAACTCTAAGATGGTGGGTGTATCTCTGATTGTGTTATTCAGCTGTAACAATTGTGAAGTTTCCAGAGTCATTATATTAATTGCTGCACCTAAGTCTACCAAAACTCGGGGAATCATTGCTTTACCAATCTGAACTGTGACAGTAGGATGGCCAGGATCACCATATTTTACAGGAGGGGCTTTTCCGGACATTAATGCAGACAAGTCTCCCATCACATGTACTGTAAGGGGATCCTTGGTTTTCCTACCAGGTTTCTTAACACAAATATCCCTTAATGTTTTGGCATAAATTGGTACATCTCTTAATGCTTGTAAAAGTGGAATTTTAATATACAAATTTTGCAATTCCCCCATAAAATTGAAAGCAGGTGTTTCAGCTGTTTTGGTTAGACCCAAATGCTCGGGGAATGGTGGTTCTGTTAATTCAACATTTTTGTTAGGAGGTGGTTGAGCTTCTTTTTGTTTCTCGGTTTCATTTTTATCTGAATCAGTTATGTCATCTATAATAGGCTCTACTACTCTTCCAGATCTCAGATGAATATCATTACATTGTATAGTAGGAAATATAGACTGATTCTGAATATCAATGACTTGCACAACTTTATTATTGGGGTTAGGATTTGGTTGCGCAGGTAGTTGGGGTCTCATTTGGTTGTTTGGTGGAGCATTTGATGGCAGAGAGAGTGATTGTTGGAATTGAGGCATTTGATTTGGGTACGGGAGTGATTGACTATTCCAACTTGGGTTCCAAGGATTGAAAGGAGGTGGTTGCTGTGGAGGCCAAGGAGTCCACATTGAAGGGTCAACAAAGGGAGGGTTTTGCATTTGCATGGGTGGGAAATTCATTTGATTGAAAAGTGGATATTGCATTTGGTTGAAGGGGGGGTAGCTTGTTTGGCCAAAAGCAGAATAATGGTTCCAACGATTAAATGGCATACCAGAGTTCGTACCTTGCCCTTTAGGTTGCCATTGTCTTCTTTGAGTTAGCAGGTAGACTGCTTCAACTTCTTCCTCCGTTGGCTGCATCGCTGCTTTTATTCCTGGTAGAGATGGACACTGTTCTGTCTCATGATCTTTCTCACAAAGGGTGCAAACTGGTACTTTATCTCTTGGACACTCCCTTAGTGGATGTTTGTCTCTACATTTCGGGCAATAGACAGCCAGAGTTGCTTCTGCTTCAGCCTGCTTCTTCTTAACCTGCAAAGTGTCAATCTGCGAAGCAAAGGAACTTAGCATTTTGGTTTTAAATTCTTCAAGTAAATTACCTATTTCTGCTCTTGTTGCTCCTCCATTGGCTGATTTCTGTACCCTTGAATAGGTGGAATCTCTTACTCTGTTTCTTGCAGCTCCCCTAGAGCACCTTTTAGCAAGTTCACAAATCTCATCATATGATTCTTTAGATATATCTCCCTTAGCAAGCATATTTAACATATTTAAACAATCATCCCTTAAACCTCTAAGTAATATTGTTTTATGAATTTCCTTACTTATATCCGGGTGATCGGATCTCTGTATGTTGTATTGCAGCCTTTCTATGTAATCCTCCAGACTTTCATCCGATTTTTGTGCCATATTGAATAGTTCATCTTTCTTCTCTCTCGTCCGGCAGTAGTCTTGATATTTAAGCAGAAATTTTTGTTTCATTTGCTCCCATGTTGTGATTACCTGACTTCCAAGGCTCATGAACCACCTTAAAGCATTCCCTTTTAAGGTAGCTGGAAACAGTTTCAACTTTTGAGCATTAGTAACATAATCATAACTTCTGCATAAAATATCAAATTCAAAAAGAAATTCGTCAGGATCCTCGGTGGATAAACCATGAAAGTTAGGTAGGGCAGATAATGGGATATTTTTCATTGTTCCTGCAGGAAGATCACTTATGGGAAATCCCAAGGTAGAAAGGGAATTTTCATCCCTTCTTTCTTCTTCAGGACCTGCACGTCCTCCTCCAAAGAGGAATGCATCATTATTATCTTCCATTGTTGGCCCTCCTACTGCACTTTCTCGATCGTCAGAATCCTCTATTGGTTCTTCAATGTTTTCTACCGGTCGTCCAGCACTTTCTACTATTTCCTCAATGTGTTCTACTGATCTGCTAATACTTCCCTCTGACTCTTCAGCGCTGGCTGCTGGTTCTTCTGTATTTTCAGGACCCACAACTTCCTCTGTTCTATAATCTGACTGAGGTGAACGCTGAAATTTTGATTTCCGAGAACTTAATCTTTGTGATGATTCAGCCTTCGATACAATCTCGTCAATGAACGTTTTTCGTCCTCCCCAGCCCTTGCCACCTGTGCGGTTATTTTTCTTCTGGTTTCCTCGTCCTCTCATACAATCTGCACATTAAAAGTAAGAAAAATGAATGCTTTTGAAATCTATAATTACCTTCCCCGGCAACGGCGCCAAAATGTTGGTCGCTCTAATTGTTTTCACAATTCGAGCTCCACATAAATTGTCAACCCGAGAAGGTCTTTTTATTCCAAAGGTAATAGCGCACTGGATATGCTCAATTTTAAAAGCAAGATCAATGTTGTAGTAAAAGAAAGACACACATCTGTTAAATTCATCAATCTATCAATTCACACTCTACTTAATTAAAGCTGAAGTTAATTAAATTATAGCAGAAACGATTTCTCTGTTACAGCAAAGGAAAATCAATCTTATAAGGAAAGAAATCATTCAACCATAGCAGGAACAGGACCCTATTCCCTGGTGGGAACTTCAGCACCTGCTGCCTGGCACTAATCACACTGTAAAAGAAGTAGCCTCAAGAGGTCAAGACCCTATTCCCAGGAACAGGAACCTTCAGCACTTGTCCTCTTGTTTCTAATCACACTGCAGGCAAAAGAAAGCAATCAATGGGAGCAAGACCCTATCCCTTTATGCAGGGATCTTCAGCACATGCTCTCAACATCATCCACTCGTGCATTCAATACGTGTAGCGCTAAGAAACAGAGTATCACAAACCATGTAACTAGTGTTTCAGCAACAGAATTAAAGAAAGTGCAAACACATAAAGAAATAAACAACTACAGGAACCAAAGGGGTGAATCTTGTGAGGAAGGCGGGCCCTTTCCTTCTCACAAGATTCCCCAGGAGAAAGAATTAAACTGGAACGCTCAAAAGAAGTCTTTATTCATCTGTCAAGGAACTGATACATTACAAAAAGGAGACTAGCTCCTGTTCTCACACAATATTGTTCTGTGATTTACAATTCAATCCCCCTCTAATGATGATGTCTCCTCTTTTTAAAGAGGAGACATCATTTACAATTTACATGAGAGCGAATATCTCGATTCTGTTCAAAACAGGACTATTCTGTTCTTTTAAAAAGAGATACTGTTACAACCGAGACAACAGAAGTGCTATCTTCAAGATAATCCAAGTAACCGTATCTTCGGGCTGCTGCTATTATCCTCAAAAAGTTCTTCCATAATCGCAAATTACGCATAACGGGATTTGCGTGCTTGATGGCTGTTTCAGCAACTGAGTTAGCTGTTTCAGCAACGGGGCCAGCTGTTTCAGCAACGTAGTCAGCTGTTTCAGCAACGGAGTCAGCTGTTTCAGCAACGGCCGCTTGTTCCTAACAAGGCATATAACTTATCTGCGATCTTTGACTTGTGTTAGCAACAATGCACTTCAATAAATGATAAAATATAAGAGTATTGTGGAATTAAATGTAAGACAGATTAACCATATAATAAAGAAGAGGTTTCTATATACCTTGGGATAAAGTGAATGAAAAAGACATTGAGGTTCATGGTTTTAAGAGTAAAGTGATGTCAAAATATATAGCAAAAATGGTACATAGTGGAGTCCTAACAGGGGACATCGTTATATTCAAGTGCCTATTTATATATTTATAGAAAGATAAATATCCTTAAGAAAAATTCTTTTCTAAAACTAACCCATTAATGGAAAGAGCATCCCTCTTTACCTGTAAATCTTGGAGGATAAAGGTTGACGGGCTTAGTTTCTCAATGATCAGAAATGGACCTAACTAGAACATCTAAAACATTGTGTGTTTTCCTTTTTCTTTGTGGGCTTTGTCCCATTTCAGAACTAAGTCACCAATTTCAAAAATTTTGTTATTAACTGAACTTCCATCAAATGAAGATTTAACCAATTGTTGGTGATGGGGATGAACTTGTCTAGCTTTATCCCTTTCTTCTTCAAGCTTAATAATTTGGGATATCCTTATTTTTCCGAAGAAAAAAGCGAAACTTTTTATTAAGAAAATAAAAAGTTACATTCTGTATGCTTTGAGCAATCCAGATGGCTCATATGATTGCTTTTTTTATCTTCTGTAAGTAACAACAAAAATCTCAGTCTTTTTTGACTGATTGTGGATGATAAAATATGTCCGGAAACTGCTGAAAAGAAGTCTAATAGAAACTGTCTAGTCTTCCTCCCTTCAGGAGGCTTAGTACAATTAAAACGAAGTATACTTTAGGGTCTCCTTCAGAGAAGGAAAACAACCCCTTACATGACTGTAAATACCACTTAAAAACAGCTGAAAAGAACAAAAGGTTATAGAGTTTTCCTGTTTTGTAGTGCTCAAAAAATTACAATATAAAAGAAGTTGTATCAGATATATCATTGTGCCCATGAAACTGCAAACAAAAAGAA
This sequence comes from Pinus tabuliformis, assembly GCA_031772625.1. NCBI lineage: Eukaryota > Viridiplantae > Streptophyta > Pinopsida > Pinales > Pinaceae > Pinus > Pinus tabuliformis. Next base: position 1,124,398,543 of record CM062818.1, on the reverse strand, counting down.
AGACGAGCCGCGGTCACTGTGGAGGAGCAAAAGGGGGCTGAAAAGAGGTGGATGACTGCCCCTGACTGAGTTCTACTATTGACCAGCTGCCCATATCTTGCTGTAAACCAGCCTTAGAAAGCTGGTCTGCTTCCTCGTTTTTGTCCCTGTAAATATGGCAGATGGTAAAGCTGTTAAAAGATGACTTTAAAAACAATATTTCTTCTAAAATAATCTTCAGAATCTGGTTTTGACATGAAGCACTCCCATTAACCCATTTTATGACATTCAAAGAGTCTCCGAAGATTTGAATTGTGAAGATGTTTCTTTGAAGTAGCCAGCAAAGAAGAAGGCGCAAGGCAGACAGCTCAGCAAAATTATTTGTGCCAGGTCCTAGCCCTACAGAAGCTTTTAGGGAGTGTTCAGGATTCAAATGAATGCACAATCCTGCTCCAGCCTTGTTGTTCTGGGATGCTCCGTCAAAAAAGGCCCATGGAATGCCCTCCTGGATAATAACAGGCTTGTGATGAATATGAGGACTTTTTGCTTCAGGGATTGGGATGGCAGAGTAAATGGCTGCACAATTTATAGCTATGACAGATGCGGGAGTGTCCTTGTCTTGAAACAGGCTTTTATTTCTCGCTAACCATACCCCCCAAAAAAAGATAAGAGGTAGATTTCTCATGTTTCCCTCCGGGTAGTTCTGCCACCATCTCCTCCAAGCTTCTTCCAAAGGATCTAACCCCCACTGTGCCTTTACGTTGAGCAAACTGATTAACTCCTCCCAGATTTTTTTTGAAACTGCACAAGATGTAAAGAGATGACTTATTGATTCCTCTTCTATTTTGCATAATGGGCACCTCCCTGGCCCAACTAAGTATCTGGCTCGTAAAATATCCCAAGTTGGGACTTTCCTTTTAAGCATGCACCATAGGAAAATCCTGGCCTTAGCTGGGCATTTTAACTTCCAAATGTTTTTCGACCACCATTCTGGTATTCCCCAACCTTTCTTTTTCATTAAGAAGGTATATCCATCTTTTGGGGAATATTTACTTGTTTTCCCCTGTGCCCATATCAGCAAATCAGGTTCGTTTTTAAGCCTGACATTGGAACGATGTAGTTCTTGAATGAAAGAAAACCATTCGTTCTTCCACCTGATGTTTATTCCTAATTCTTCATCATTTTTCCAAGCCTGTCCCCATATAGTAGAGTGGCCTACTTTCTCCACCTGGTTTAGAGTAAAAATGCCTTTACTATCAAGATGTCTGAGAAAGCCAGGTGACAAGGCAAAGGCTTCATTACAACCTACCCAAGGGTCCCTGCCGATTCTTATATGACTTCCATCTCCTATCTTCCACGCCAATCATTGTTCAATCATAGAGAAAGCCTCCACCGTGGCCTTCCAAATGGCTAAGACATTCTTCTTTTTCTTTTCCTGGCTCCGAATCCAATCTTCCAAAGGGACTGGATCTATGTACTTTCTTTTAACCACCCTTGTCCATAAATTCTCCATCGAGATTAATCTCCAGCCTGATTTAGCTGCTAGGGAAAGACTGAACTCGGGGAGCCTTTTTAATCCCCATCCTCCCCATTATTTTGGCCTAGCCAGCTTATCCCAAGCCACCCAGGGAAGAACGGAGTTTTCTTTTGTTCATGCCCATAAAAATCTGCAGCAAATCCTTCTGATTTTCTCTAGCACTCTTTTGGGAACCCAGGTTAAAGCTGCCCAGTATACTGGGATGGCTAACAATACAGACTTGATGAGGGTCAATCTGCCAGCTCTGGAGAGCCACTTGAAACTCCAATGAGTAATTCTGGCTTCTAGCTTTGCTATGAGCCAATTCCAATCCTCTTTCTTGTATGCTGTCGGCTTTAGCCAAAACCCCAAGTATTTGAAGGGGGAATCCAGTGGTTGATGGTGGAAGGGAAAAAGATTGAGCATCATGGATCTTTCCCTTCTGTCAATATCTGCCATACAAACTTGAGATTTTCTAAAATTTATCTGCATGCCAGTAGCTTTCAGAAATAGATCGAATATGCATTTTATCTCCTTAAGCTCATTATATGATCCATTAGAGAAAATAAAAATGTCATCAACAAAAAGAAGGTGAGTGATGAAAAGATTTATTGCTACCTCTATACCTTTTACCTTCTCCTCTCTTCTAGCTTTGTGAATCAACCTGCTTAGCCCTTCTGCCACTAGTAGAAACAGGAGAGGAGATAAAGGACAGCCTTGCCTTAGGCCTCTTTGGCTTTTGAAAAAAGGGGAGGCTGCTCCATTGATTAGAACAACAAAACTGACATTTGTGATACAGCCCATTATCCAGCTGATGAAAGAATAGTTGAAGCCCAAATGAGTTAGCAGCATCCGGAGATAAAGGCAGTTGATTCGGTCATAGGCTTTGGAGAGATCTATTTTAAGAATCACACCCTTCTTTTTCTTTCGTCTGACACTGTGAATTACCTCCTGGGCTACTCCAATGGCTTCATGAATTTGTCTTCCATCCAAAAAACCAAATTGTTCCATTGAGATGTTTCTTGACAGAATAGGAACAATTCTAATAGCTATCACCTTTGCAATGATTTTATATATACAATTGCACAAGGAGATCGGCCTGAAGTCTTCAAAATTCTCTGGGTCGTCCTTCTTTGGAATGAGAGCTAGAAAGGTTGAATTAAAAGGGTTGTAGACTTCTCCTTTTTGTCTTGATTCTTCTACTACATCGGTGATTTCAGAGCCTATTAAGTCAAAGAAAAAGAGGAAGAGTTCGATAGTCCACCCGTCAGGTCCGGGACTTTTGTCTTTGGCCATGTGTTTCATAGCTGCTTCAACCTCCTCCTTAGAAACATGGATTGATAGCTCTTCTGCTTCTTCCTCCTCGACAAATCTTGGGAAACATTGAGCTGTTCTAATGACTTCTGCTATGGTGGCCTCTCCCGGATCTGAGAAAATTCTCTGGAAATGTCTCTGTCCTAGACCGGAGAGGTCTGAAAAAGAACTGACCTCCCTTCCATCTTCATCTTTAAGGCTCCAAATGGTATTTACAGATTTTCTTCCTTTTGCATAGTTATGAAAAAAACTGGTGTTTTCATCTCCTGATTTTAACCATATTGCCCTACTCTTGAGCCTCCGTTCTTCTTCCTTGTCCAAGAGTATTTGGTTTTGAAGCTTCTCCAAATGAAGGATTCTATCCTTGGAAGCCTGCGAGATATATCCATCCTCCTCAATGCTCTCCAATTTCTTCAACTCCTCCCTGATCCTGAACAGCTCTTCATTCTGTTTAAGCTTCCTGTCCTTTGCCCAGGAGATAGTCGCTTTCTTCAATCTTTTGAGATTCTCCATGAACAGGAAACTTTTGTCCTCTCTTGCATTTCTGTCCGGGTGGATCCACGTTTCCTTGAAAAGTTTATTGAAGGAGGGGTCTTGAAGCCAAGAAGAATTGAATTTAAAGGGGGCAGGGGGCTTTGGAGGGGGGAAAGAGAGATCCAAAAAAATAGGGAAGTGATCTGAGTTGCCTATCTCCTCAACCCACTGCCTGAGAATAGGGGCCTTTGAGATTAGATCCTCAGATAGGAGAAAACGATCTAATCTTTTGGCGATTCGATCCTCCCCTGCTCTTCTGTTCCTCCAAGTTGGCTTGAGTTTGATCGGGGAGGGATCTATGAGGTTGTTATCCGAGAGGAGATTGAGGAAGAAATCCGACAAAGGGTCTTCCCTGGCCGATGGACCCCAAGCCTCTGCTCTTCCTATAGAGAAATTTAGGTCACCCCCCACAATCAACAGAGAAGACTTCATCAAAGATTTCGCCATCAAATCATTCCAGAAATTCTCCCTTCCTTGACAGGGGCCATAAATGTTTACAATTGAAAGGGGAAGAGAGAAATCGGGAGAAAAAACCTCCATGCCCATTACTTGCTTCGTCCCCCATTGATTAATGACCTTAATTCTTCCTTCTTTAAACCCAATCGCAAGACCCCCCGAATGGCCTGATGAATCTATTGCTGTAAATTTCCATCCTGGCAGGAGAGCATTTAGCATTGTTTCTACCTCGGTTCCTTTCCCCAATGTTTCTTGGAGAAAAAGAATGTCAGCTTTTGAATTTAGGATCCATTCTCTAAGGGCCAATTTTTTAGGTTTACTGGCCAAACCTCTACAGTTCCAGGAGGACATAATCATTTGATAACAGATTCAGGGGTCTGCACTACTCTAAGAACCCCAGGGATAGAGTGTTGTTTTCCATCAGCTACATCCAGCTTTGCTTTTAGTTTTGCCTTAGATAAATATGATTTTCTACCTCTCTTGTTTTTGGAGAAACCTTGAGAGATCGATTGTCCTAAACCTCCAACCGAACCGGGCGACCCAGGCTTTCCTCCCATAGATCTAAGGTTATAGGGGCACGGGGTGTGAGGAACCGGGGGAACAAGAGAAGGCCACACATCTTCACAATTCAAATCAAGGGACAGCATGGCAGCCGAAAGAGAATCTATATCAGGAGTATTCTTTGAAGGTTCTATGATCTCATTTAAGCCATTGTTTTGAGAGGGGGAGATTGAAGGCGTAATATGCATAGAAATAGAAATATTCTCAGGAAATTGAGGGGAAGAAAGAGGAGGACCTGAGCACATACCCTTTTCAGGTTCGTTGACAGGATTTTTTTCTGTGGTTGAGACCCTAGTGATCTCCTCCTTTGCTTCCGTAGGTTGCGATTCAGTGACCTCTGCCGGCTCTCGGATCTGGGGGTCTTCAGGCGCTGGCTCTTTCTGAGTCCCCTAAATCTCCATTTCTTCTGTTGTCTACTTCACCATACCTTCTTTCTCCTGAGGAACGTGAACGTGATTGAAAACTGGTTCTCTGAAATCTGAGGTCCTCCGAAAACGTCTCCTTCTCCTGAACAGCGGGCATTCCTTGGCAAGGTGCCCATACTCATGGCAACGATGGCACCGGAAGGGCAAGTGCTCGTAGTCCAAGATCTGTTCGAACACATAATCTTTGTATTGCAAATTAATTGTTTGGGCAAGACCTCTGCTAGGGTTGAGGCTCACCAGAATGCGAGCCATTGCTCTGTTCTTCGTCTCCAAAAAAGACATGTTTGCTTCCAAGAAGGATCCCAATCTGTTTCCGATGGCTTTAAACACTGCTTCTGTCCATAGGAACGAGGGGAGGCCCAGGGCCCTTACCCATACCGGGAACACATCAGTTTTCTCTTTGATAGCATCGAAAAGAGGGCTCCATTTTTTCAGCAGAACCAGTATGTTCCCTATAATCCAATTTCGTTCAAGCACCCACTGTGCTGCCTCTTTATCCTCGAACCGGAGCATGAACCAACCTTTAGCTAAACATTGAGCCTCGAACCGAAGAGGTCTATCAGAAACGAAACGTTGTTCTCCCCAGGCTTGTAAAAATTCTGACGAAAGTTTCTTACCTCTCGCCCTTCCGACTAGGGTACATTCTGCTACTTCTAGGGTTTCTTCAATAGAGACCTCCATACCTAGGACTAAGTTCCCTTCAAGCTCCTGAGATCCAATCGGTCTTTGAGATTTTCTTTTCTCCCCTTTTTTCCTTAAATCTTCAACAGAGGCCCTAGTTTCCCCAAGAACATCGTTCCATTCTGGTTCCTCCTGAGTCGGAGCCGAAGGGAATTCTACCTCCGGCTGAGTCTGAACAGGGACAGAGAAATCGGGAACGGGGTTCCCTGAAGATTGATGACCGGCTGACGCACCATCAAAACCTCCCGGCTCTCCCGCTAGGCTGTCAATTTGACCTTCGAAACCTCCTGCTAGGCTTTCTTTAGGAAAGGGAGAGTCTCTTGGCAAAGAAACCCTAGAAAGCGGAAGAAACCCTCCAGAGCCCCTTGCTTTACCGAAACCTGAAGCAAGCCCCAAATTTGCGATGTCTTCAAAGCCCTTTGAAAGAAAGTTCCGGCTCGACACTGATTTGCCCTTGTTATCAGGAAAGTGAGCGCCTATTGACGACCCATCCGCCGCATTCTCTCTATCCACCTGCTTGTAAAATGCCTGGTTTCGAAGTCTAAGGGAATTTCTATCTGGATCCTTACTTTGCTACTGAAATGAGGGTTTAACCTCCTAAGAAAACGACTCCAACCTCGAAAGCTCGTAAGCCCCGAAATAGTGTTCAACGTTTTGGACTGTAGGATCCTTTCCCCACACTGAAAGAATGTCCTCCAATTCCGGGTCCAAATCCACCAATTCATTAGGGTTAACCATGGTTAAGGGAGTCGTTCCGAGAAAGGCGACAGCAACAGGCTAGATGTCAAGCAACCTTGCCCTATTCTCTTGAAAACGGAAAAACGGAAAAAAAGTGACCTGCAGCTCCAGTGGATGTGTTATCTCCCTACTAATCGCTTAAACAAAACAAAACCGACCTCCAGCTGCCAGTCAACCCAGAAACGACTATCCTACGCCTGCACCTGTGCACGGAACCTGTCTGCAGTCTCCCTAACCGTGCCCTGATCGCGGTTCCACCCCAAACCCTCGCCTCCAAACCCTAGCCATCCCCACCAACCTGGGATATCCTTATTTATAAAACAAAAGAAGGTTTTTCTTCAATAGATTGTGCCAGTTCTAGTGATGGAATAACTAGATTAGGAGGTAGAATAACTTCTTTTACATACACTAATTGAAAAGGATAAGTGCCTATAGAGACCTTCTGAGTGATTCTATTAGCCCATAGAGAAAAAACTATAGCTTTGTGCCAATTTATTTTATTTTGGTCAACAATTCGTTTGATTATTCTAATGAGGTTTTTATCAGTAGACTCTACTAAGCCATTTCCTTGAGGGTAATAATTTGCAAAATACTTGAGTTTAAAATGTCTTTTAATAACAAATTCAGTAATGGAATTTCAGAAAAAATAAGATGCGTTATCAAACATAATAACATAAGGAAGACCAAACTTGGTAATAATAAATTGATTGATAAATTCAATAATGTTTTTAGAATTAGCCACCTCCAAGTATATTTCTTCCACTTATTTGGTGAAATAATTCGTAGCAGTCAAGATGTATTTATGCTGCTTGGAAGAGTTAGGAACCATCTCACCTATTATGTCGAGTCCCTACTACTCAAAAGGTTGCTCAATGTTAACTAGATGCAAAGGTAAGGCTGGTTTCTTTTGTCTTCCTGAAGTAGTCTCACGGAATTTTCATTTTAGGACATATGCATGAGTGTCCTTGAATAGAGTCGGCCAATAGTATCCAACACGCATAATCTTATGAGCAATGGTGTCTCCTCCATACTGCCCACCAACTAGTCCATCATGTAGCTCCTGCAAGAATTTTTCTGCTTCAGATGTTTCTAGACATCTTAACAAAACATAATCATAATTCCTCTTAAACAAGGCATCATTGACAAGCTGATATTGATTAGATTTAAGTCTAAGAGATCTTTTCTATTTGTAATTGAGTTCTAATGGAGCATAACCATTTTTCAAATAAAAAATTAAATCATCATATCGAGATTTAGTGTCGATTGAACATAACTATATGATTTGAACATTATTACCTGAATCTTCATCAGTTGAAATGTCATAAGCTCTAGTAATTAATTTGAAAAAACCTTTACCCCTTACTATTTTAGCTGGTTTGATATCTAGGTCATATTCTTGCAAGGCAGTAACCCAATTTTCCCTTTTCTCTCCTAATTCTTTCTGGATAAGCAATTGTCTAACTGTAGGGAAAGGAACAATTACTTTTGTATGTGCTTTTAGGAGGAAAGGCCTTAAATGTTTTATCGACTTAAAGACTGAAAATATTTTCTTCTCAACCTATGAATAATTTAGCTTAGCTCTGTGTAAATTGGAACTAAAGAAGGAGAATGGAGCTTCAATTTGTAGTTTATTAGGTTGAGTCAACACAACTACATAGGATTGTTGGGAAGAAAAAGTATACAAAACAAATTGTTTATAAAAATAAGGAGTTGATAATGAAGGAGCATTTATGATTGATTCCTTTATTGATTCAAATGATTTTCTTTCGATCAATCCCCATTTGAAAATTGACGTATTTTTTATCATAGCCTATAAGGGCAATACAATTTGAGAGAAATCTGGGACAAATCGTTTAACAAAATTAATTTTCCAAAGAAAGGATTGCATAGATTTTTTATTGTGTGGTAAGGGGATTTTTGATATCGCCTTGATTCTATCTGGGTCTATGAAGATTCCTTCTTTATACACAATAAAGCCTAGAAGCTTACCTTCGTTAAGAGAAAAAATGACTTTTTAGGATTTAAGGAGATTCCAAATTTTCTACATCTTTCAAAGATTTGTTTTAAATAATGCAAATGATTATTACTCTATTTAGAATAAATTGTAATGTCATCTAAATACACTGTAATTGTCTTGTTGATCAAACCTTTGAAAGAAATATCTATGGCTCTTTGGAAAGTAGCTCTAACATTAATCAGTCCAAAAGACATTTTTTGATAGGAATAGGTCCCCCACTTAGTCATGAATGTGGTTTTCATTCTATCATCTGGATGTACAAGAATCTAATTGTAACATGAAAAACCATCTAAGAAAGGCATTACTTCAGAACCAGCAACAAATTATAAAATTTGTTCCATTGGCGAAAAGTTGTCCTTTTCACAAGCTTTGTTTGAATTTCTAAAATCTATACAAATATGAATATCTCCATTATTCTTTCTAACTGGCACAAGATTTGAGACCCACTTGGAATGTGTCAAACCAGGAGGTAACTCCTCAAATCAAAACTCTATATATTCATTCAGGTTGTTCATTATTTTGTACAAGAGGGAGTGACTGTTCGGTTCATCTCCCGATGACTCTTTATCTTCTCTATTATTTATTTACATGAATTACAGTTGTTCACCCAATCGCTATGATTAGGTGTCAACATTCCCCCCTCTTAATCTGAAGGGTTTTTGGTGAGTCCAAGAATTGTTTTGAATCTTTCAAGCTTTTCTCTTCCAAGTGCTTTGGTGAAGATGTCTTCAATTTTCTCATTAGTGGAACAATGGCGGAGATGGATTGTTTTGGCCTCAACATGATGTTGCATCAAATGATATTTAGTATTGATGTGCTTTGTTCGATCATGGAACTTTGGGTTCTTGGGTAACTTTATTGCAGAGGTATTATCAATCATGAGTGGAGTCGATCGCATTTGCTTTACTTGCAAATCTTCAAGAATTTTCCTAAGCCACACAATTTCTTTTGTTTCCTCAGCTGCTGCCACATAATCTTCCTCTGTTGTGGAGTCTGCTAGAATTGATTGTTTGTGTGATCTCCAGGAGACAGCTCCCGATCCAAGACTCACAGCATAACCTGAAGTAGATACCCCAGTTTCTTTGTCTCCATCGAAGTCTGAATCAGAGTATCCAATCAAGCTGAAGTTGCCCACCTGTGTACACTTAATTTGAAAGTCTTAAGTTCCCTTCAAGTACTTTAGAACTCTTTTTGTAGCAGACCAATGTCCCTCACAAGTATTTTGCATAAATCTGGAGAGGATTCCAACAACAAACGAAATGTCTGGTCTAGTAGTAGGTAGGTAGTTGAGACTTCCTACAAGATGTCTATACTTTGTTGCATCCTCAAATTATTTTCCTTCAATGGATGTGAGCTTTAAGTTTTGTTCCATTGGAGTAGTCAGAGGATTGCATTCAGTCATGCCAAACCTATTCAACAGATCTCCAATGTACTTCTTTTGAGAAAGGAATATGGACTTCAGATGTTGAGTTACTTCAATACCAAGATAGTAATGAACATATCCAAAATCAATCATTTCAAAACCTTTCTTCATTTCCTTTTTTATGGATGCAATGTAGCTTTCATTGTTCCCTGTCATCAAAAGATCATCTACATATACCACAAGATATACAACTGCTTTGCCAACTTTCTTGACAAACAAAGTTGCATCATCAAGATCATAATGTTTGAAATTGAGTTTCAGAAGATGCTCAATCAGTTTTTCATACGAGGCTCGCGGTGCTTGTTTGAGGCCATACAAGGATTTCACGAGTTTGCATACTTTATGTTCATGTACTTTCACAACAAATCCTTCAGGCTGGGACATAAAAACATTTTCTTTTAGATCTCCATTCAAGAAAGAAGTTTTTATGTCCATTTGATGGACTTTCCAACCGTTCTGAGCTACTAGGGCAAAGAGTGTTCGGATGGTAACCCATTTTGCTATGGGGTCCTCATAATCGACGCCTTCCATCTGTACAAAACCTTTTTCCACAAGCCTAGCCTTGTGCCTGTCAAGTGAGCCATCAGCTTTATACTTGTTCTTGTAGACCCACTTGTAGCCAATTGGTTTAGTTCCCAATGGAGGATCAACCAGCTTCCAAGTGCCATTCTTTATCAGGGCATCATACTCCTTTTGCATTGCTTCTCTCTATTCATCATGAGAAGTATCTTCTTTGAAGGAAGTTGGTTCAAAATCTGTAGACAAATTGAATTCACAATCATAAGAAACATCCATATCAACAAGTGAATTAGAATCATCTACATTACCTCCATTTTTCCAGTTTGAATTTCTAGTTCTTGTCTTTCCAACCTCATCAGGATGAACACTTTCAAGTGTATTTGTTAGCAACTTTGGGGGACCTTTATCAGATGGTCCAGGCTGCTCTGTTGATTGAGTTGGGATTGAATCAAGATTGAGTCTCCCAATTCTTTCAATCACATCACTCAAAGTATCATCTATTGTTGGAGTTTCATGTAGGGGAGAGAGTGCTTCAGAAGAAGATTCCACAGATTGATCTAGTATAAGAATCCCGCTTTCAAGATGTGGAATCTGATTATCAAATTCTTCAAATGATTTTACATTTGTAAATCTATCCAAGCGATCAAGTTGCCTTTCAAAAACATTGTCAGTTTTGGATGATTCAAGAAAGATTACATCTCTAGATACAACAAATTTTTTGTTGACTTCATCATAGAGACGATATGCTTTGGATGTGTTTGAATACCCTAGGAAGATACACTTATGACTTCTTGCACCAAGTTTTTTTCTATGTACCTTTGGTATCAAGGCATAACAGGTGGAACTAAAGACCCTGAGATGCTTTACCAAAGGAATGTGCCCATACAACATTTCATAAGGAGTCTTGTTTCTGATAGCATTAGATGGACATCTATTCTTTATATATATAGCACATAGGACTGCATCAGCCCAAAACATCATTTTTACATTTTTGAAGAAAAACATGGAGCATACCATATTTAAGATTGTCCTATTCATTCTTTCAGCTACTTTGTTCTGTTGGCGAAGTTAAGGCACAATTTTTTGATGTTTGATCCCATGTTGGCAAAGATAGTTTTCAAATTCATTTGAAGTGTATTCTTTTCCATTATTAGTGCGAATGGAGCCAATATGAAAATTGTGCATCATTTTCAATCCATGTATGAAAGTTCTTGAATGTTTGAAAAGCATCAGATTTGTTCTTTAATAAATAAACCCAACACATTTTGTAGAAATTTTGAATAATATGACACTTATTCATAGAGATTATCCTGATTATACACTATTGCGGAATGCATGCATAATACATAACCTCCTCTACGTTGATCATCAATTTTTCGGAATTAAAAAACAATGAAACATCAATCACATGCGCACATTAACATAGTATGTAATCTGGGGAAAGCATACAGCTGAAAACCCCACACTATCTGTATATTATAATGATTGAGAACATGTAACAATACATAGTACAATACGCCTCACAAGTACTCAGTACTATCTCCACCTGTTACACACAAAACTAGCTCAGATCTGAATCAATCACAGGTTCAAATCTCCTCCACTGTCTGCCTGCCTCCACTGCACAATCCCGCATGATAATAGATGAGAATGGTTGATCCAAACTCGTATTTCCCTTGGCTGAACCACGCAATACTCAATCTGTTGATTGTGCAAATCTCATGCACAACTATAGTCACAACTGATAGCAATCTCCACCTCTAACACCTGTCTCCACTGAACTGCCCATGCACTGAGTTAACTGATGTATTCATTAGTTGCTTTATGAGTTAATAATTAGTGAATTAATTAATAATTAATTCACATCACTCATCACTAGTGTATTATGCAGTTAGACTAAATACAACTAGTTCAACTAAGTCAAATTGAACACAACTCCATCAACTCCTCAATCAACTCCATCAAACTCAATCACATGAGTTTTAACTGAAGTCCATCATGCAATAGCTCAACTGACTCATAAGAAAAGTGTATTTCCTTCTGACAGCTGCATGTGCCACATCTGTAGCTCGAACTAAAGTGCTCCAAGAGGATAAGATAATGTTTATAGTCCAAATATTATTAAGAGCTAATAATATTTGACTATTCTATTTTTAGCTTGGCATTCGAAAAATAGACTCCGCCCATATGTCTAAAAATAGAAGTCCATCTATTTTTACCAACATGACCAATCATCCACAAAGAGCATCCTGCAACTCATAGACCATGATCCATATGTATAAAAATAGACATAGTCTAAAAATAGACTTTGCACCAAAAATAGCCTGCGGACCCACTTAGTGAAGGCGACTCCTTTCCACTAAGCTCCATCATCTTGTTGCATTTTCAACACATTTAGGTGTAGTCATCAATAAATGTCATCATGTATTTATTTTCATTTGCAGAAGAGACAGGCATTGGACCACATAAATCTGAATGAATGAGTTCAAGTTTTCTATGTGCTCTAGAGTGTGAATCATGAAAGAACTATTTGCTATGTTTTCCTAGAATGCAAGCATCACATTGCTTAAGCTTCCTAGGAATTGTAGGCAAACCAGTAACACCATTTTTCTTCAACAAGTGGAGGCTGTCATAGTTCAAGTGTCCAAATCTAGCATGCCATAATAAACTTGATGTAAATGCACCTTCTTCGTAATGATAATTGTGTGAGAAATGTTGTGCACGAGCAGAGGTACACTACAGCTTGAGAAGCCTTTCCTCTTCTATCCCCGTAATGACAAGTGAGTGGTCAGATGCTTTTCTCACCTCAAGCTTGCCATCAAACATATGAATGGAGTGACCTTGCTGGCGGATGTGGACCAAGGACAACAAGTTTCTCCTCAACTGTGGGATATATAGAACATGATGTAGAAGAATGTCTGGAAGACCATGCAATTTAAGCCTGATTGTGCCAAGCCCTGATGGCTTGAGTTTTGATTGGTCTGAAAAGTATACTATTCCATCAACATTGTCAGTAAATTCTTCAAAAAAATCTTTTCTATGAGTCATGTGGCAAGTTGCTTCTGAATCAAGCAACCAATCATTTTTCGAAGAAGCAAGTGAAGCATTAAATAAGTCTTCATTTACTCCAATATTACATTGTGCCACAACATAATGAGCAGATTCAGGTGCTTTACCTTTATCTATGTCATTAGTTTTACCTTTGGGTTGGTTTCTTTGCTACTCAATTTTGTCCCAAGGTAACTTGCATGTGGAGGCATCATGTGATCCATTTCTTTTGCAGCCTATGCAGTGAAAATTTGACTTTTCTCCTTGAGAGTGTCTGCCCCCCCACCTCTAAAATATCTTCCTCTTCCTCTTTGATCACCTCTTCCTATGGAAGAATCTTGTTCAAGATTATTTTCTTTATGAGCAAGGCACACAACGCCTTTAGAAGATTCACGGGCTATCTTCTTTCCAAAAGCTTTCTCTCTTTTAGCAAATTTTTTCACAAGGGAGTCAAAGGTAATATCTCTGAGATTTCCATTTGCTTGCGATGACTCAAGATAATTGGAGTAAGTAGGATAAAGTGCCTTGAGAAAAGCGATCAGAGGAATATCCAATTCAACCTTAGTGACTTTGATATCATGCATTATAGATTTTACTTCGGATGCAAGAGCAAGAGGATCATTATTTTGTAATCCAAGGGTGAAGAGTTTAATCATAAGTTGAACAACTTCAAGTGCAGAGTGTGAGTCATAGAGTTCCTTCAGATCTTGTAAGGCTTCGAATGCATTTGAAAATGGAGAAATGTGTCGACTCACCTCTTCTCTTACTGAAGCTGCAATCAATGCATAGGATTTGTTGTTCTTATTTTCCCAAATGGAGAGCTCCTTGTCTGAGGTAGGCTGTTATGGCGCTTCGTCTCCTTCTCCAACACACACTCCTTTCCATAGCTCATTAAAAATGAGAGTGTGTTTGATTTTCCACGAACATTCATGATAATTCTCCTTTCCATTTAGAACTACTCCCATAATAGATATAATTGAATGCATTGTAAAATCTGTGTACAGTGGAGAAAAATATTGCTGCTGCAAAATTTTACTCGTAAAATTATTGTTATACCAACAATGTTCAACTTAACAACATTCAACATTCACCTAAATATCAAAGTCTGACTGTAGCTGTAGTTCTTTTGTTGCTCTGTATGGCAGAGATGAATGGCAAAGATGAGCGGAGGAGATGAACAGAGGAGGGCCGTTGATGGTAAGAGATTAATGGTTGTCGCAAGCAAAACAAGTCGGGGTGATAACCACGACTAAAGGCGGATTTCATGTTACAAGCGGGATTTTGGGTGGATAAAAAATGGTAAGTGGTATTGAGAGGGGAATGCCCAATTCCACTAAGCGATTGACACGTAGTGACTAGGGGAGAGAGAAAATCCACTCGTATCAGGTGGGTAACTCTCATGAAACTAATGCACCCAAAATCGCTATAAACAGTCGGATTTGGAGGTGATGATTAATGGTGGATATTAAAAGGCACTTTTCGGGTAGGTAACCGTCATGCAAGTGGTCGCCCACGAAATCAATGTCAGTCGTCGAATCTGGAGGTTGAGATCAATGGTGGAGAACGAGCCAGATAAAGTGAAACCTCGAGAATTGTGTCCGAGTGGGTTTAATGAAGGGTATGATCGCATCGCAAACATGCAGTGGTATTGATCGGGGCAAGAGATTTGCGATATGCAATTAAAAAACAGACCCGATGATATTTATATATGGGTTTATAATACTTGAGATCCGGCTCAAGGGAATACGAAAAAGGATATATGTGAATATGAAAAAGGATATATGGTTCTTCAATGCAAAAGGGTATATATACCATACTCAGAGCAGGAGGAAATCCAAGTCATTATAGCACCTTCGGCTTCAACAACTAGCTCCAATGCAACGCACTTCAACGAATGTATTAAACGATAAATGAGATTTCACAGGGATTTGACAGAAATGTCAGCCTACAAAAGATGCAAAACAAAGGAAAAACAGAATAGGAGTTACAAATTAAAAAGGAAGCCAAAAAATGGCACCTGCTCTGATACCATGTCAGACCAGGAGGTAACTCCTCAAATCAAAACTCTATATATTCATTTAGGTTGTTCACTATTATATACAAGAGGGAGTGACTGTTTGGTTCATCTCCCGATGACTCTCTATCTTCTCTATTATTTATTTACATGAATTACAGTTGTTCACCCAATCCCTATGATTAGGTGTCAACAGAATGTCTAATTGGGAAAATGATTTTAGCTTTGAGAAGCTTATTCAGTTCAGCCTTAATCTGAGCTTCTAAGTTAGGGTGAATCTTCCTATGCTTTTATTGAATTCACTTTCCATCTGGATGCATAGGAATGGTGCATTGAATGATGGATGTGTCATAGGTTTTTAGATCATCATAATTCCATGCAAATAAATCCTTGTATCTTTTCAACAAATGAATGAAAGAAGTTCCTGTCACACGGAATAAGTCGATCTTGCGGACAAGATAGACCTTCCTAGAATCTAAAGAAGACATAATGACAAGCAAACCAACCAGACACTATCTTTCTCTAAATATGATTTAATAAACAATGGCAAACAAGTGTTTTTAGGGCCTACCTTAGGTCCAATGCAAGTTTGTGGATGCCCTCGCTCCTTTGATCCAAATGAGCTCCTTTGTCGCGAATCTGCAAACACAAACAAGGCAAACAAATTAAATAGCACCTGAAAAGCCAAAATCATAAAACATATTTAACATGAAAGTCAAGGAGTCCATGAAACAAATAACATGAGATACTTGTTGAGAAAATGAGTTTGATTGTATTAATTCAAAAGAAGAAGAACTTTACAACCTTTGCCTTGACGCTGTAGAAGCTCCTCCCAGGGTCCAGCAAGAAGTCTCCTCTACTTTGACAAGTTTCACTCACTCCCCAATGAAGCCAAAAAGGTATGTGATCTCTCCTCTTAAGCTCAACTAGGAAGTCTTGATTTCACCAGCATTTACCCTAAAAAATGTTCAGCTTCTAACCTCCCCAGCAACCAGCCCAATGCTTGTATTTATAGTGCAATGGAGGGAGGTTACTAGGTCCTCCTTCAAAGGGATAAAGGCCTCCTTCAAAGGGATAGCTCCTCTCATCAAGGGATTTGCTCCTTCTCTTTTGGGATGCATGAACCACCTCAGAGTGAACCATCCACGTCAAAATTCCTTCTAGAAACCTCTAGAATTAACCCAAAGTGAGTTTTTTAAGATAAAACTTGCGCCTTTTGACTTTCACAGGGGTCCGCACCTACACCGTTAGGGATAGAGCGGGCAGGTCCGCAGTTTTTGTAAACAGAAGGTGCGGGACCGTAGGTGACAGTGAGAGAAAGTGCAGAACTAGAGTTACATTTATTTTTAATGTCTTTCTCTCATTTCCAAAGCTTGACTTGAAGAGCTGAGGTCTGAGACTTGCTTAGGAGGACAGTACAAGTGATGATAGACCCATACTGACTGCAAATAATGATGGTGACGATATTTTTGTGTAACAGATTACCCCCTAAATTGCGAAGTCTGTAGTAGATGAGGATTTCATTGATCATTTAGGAAGAGTGAAGTACTTTATCATTTCGAGGATCATCTTGTGGAGAGCCCGGTTGGAACCTATAAAAACATTCAATGCAAGATATATATATGAGATCATATCATCGCTGAGGTAGGCATTCCCATACTCAGATCAAAACTGACTAGAAAAACTAACTACTGCTCTGATATAGGAATGATCTTGTAAAACATCACAAGTATAGACTCAGGTGGACACAGTATGGATGCAGCCATCTGTTTATGAATAGTCCATCATATAATGAATACAAAATTCCTCACAGCCTGGATTGTGGAAACTAGATCCAGGGTCTTCATTTCTACTTCCCGAAACAGTACGATTCTATCCATGCGAATGAATGTGTTGATGTCGAACATGGTAGAAACCACTTGATTACCAGTCAACGATGCAAACTGTTAACAAGTGTGAGAGAAACCACCAGTGATGTCAATGGCTCTCAAAGTACCCAGTACAATCCATGAGATGTGAATAAATGTGCTGATGTTGAACATGTCACGGAATCCTTTGATCGAAAGTCAATGATGCAAACTGTCGTCAAAGGCGAGAAACCTGCCATTGAGGCATGCAGATTTCAAGGTACTGACAATTTCTAGATCATCTTTCTAGATAATGAGCTGATGTCGATAGAAAGCGATCCATCGTAGGCAAGCCCACAACACGAAATCATAGATCAAGTTGAAAAAATTTAGTTGCAAGGACTGACTCAGGGATGGTCAAGATGGATGACAGATATTTTGCAGATGAATGGCTTATTGACAGTGACCTCTTGAACACATAACGACACGACAGATGGTTTGGTGACAATTGACCCAAAGTTAATACTCAGAAACCGGCTAAAGACTTTCAATGTGGTTTGATCAACTGTTAGGCAAAGGATTTCCCAACCCAGGTGAATAAAAGTGTCGTGTTCAAGAGTGGTTACAAAGTATGACAAACATACTCATTTTTCTCTCTTTTCCCCCACCATTTCTGGCAAGTACCTCTTTATTTTTGACAAGCTTGAGGAGGATAACATTTGCTTGATTATAAGTTCATCCTTCGGATGAGTCCAACTTAGTTTAAATTCGAACCCTAAGAAGGAGTGGTTCGTTCCTGTTCGTAATTGAATAGGTCCTTTACTGTGAAATTTTAACGAGTCCAGTATAGGAGAAACTCGGTGTTTTTCAATTTTAGAGAGTCTGAAAAAACTTAAGAAGACTCCAGGGTTGACCTTTTTCGTAAATTTGTGTCTCCCAAGCCCGAAAAAGTATAAAATAATACTTGAGAGAACCGCTTCATCTTTTACGACCAAGGAGTACTTTTTGTCATTAGTGCCTTTGACCCGAAAAAGTAAAAAAGCGATCAACGACACGTTGTTTTATAACCAATATCGAATTTGAAACGACAAAAATCCGGCAATCTTTTCATGTTTTTACGGTCAGAAAAGAGTTGTAAGTGGACCGTCCTTTAATTCCATTTTAATGAGTTTAAAAGAAGAACTCGGCAATCTTTTCGTGTTTCAGGAGTCAGAAAAGAGCTTAAAGGTGACTCTAAATGTTTTTTCGTCGAAAATGATAGATTTTGCCTGAATAATCCATTATTCTGCACAAAAACATAAACATTACTCATACCTGTTTGAAATGGATAAAAATGTCGCAAAAATACCTTTCCAAAGTGAAACATAAACAAATTTGCAATTTATTTACTCAAAAAACTTATAAAAAGGGGCTTCGTCAATTCATTTTTACCGTTTGAGTTTGGGTGAGAAAATAGTGCTTTTGCTCAGAAAACTTCCCGTGAAGATTGCGGAAAATCCAACCGTCGGAATCGAACGCCGTCTTCTCCAGGTAATCCACATCATCCTACTCTTCATTTTTAACCATTTCAATTTTTGTTTTAGTCATTTATTTTCATTTTGGGAGGGTTTTTAGGCATAAAACCCGCACGCGAGGGCCCACATGTTTACCACTGCTGGCCTGCGGACCCCGACTTTTTCTCCATTGGGAAAAAGCTCGGGGTCCTCACCTTCCATGTAGACAAAGTGCGGTCCCACGCACTATGTCTAACCCGGAGGGTGCGGTCCCCGTCGCAAGGGTTTTTAACCCAAAAATTCTAAAAAATGGACCAATCAAAATAATTTCTAGCAATTTAATTTATCCTTATACTTGATGCAAAGAGTACATCATGCTAGATTGGCGTGAACGAGAGCATGAGGATGTGGATGCCACCGCATGGAATCATCAGCCTTCACTTGATGCTTTGAGGGCGTGCGGCTTGTACAAATTTTGGGCCATTCCTGGCATGAGGGCTCAGGTGGATTTCTTACAATGGATGGTTGACAGATGGAGCGTACGGGACCAGTGCTTCTTCATTGGCAGCCACCAGCTCGAAATCGAGCTGGCAGACATATATTTCTTGACTGGTTTGCCTAAGAGAGGCGGAGACTTGACTCTGTTTGGGGCTAGGGCAGGTGGCCAATCTATCGATAGCCTCAGGCTAGAGTACTGCAACAGCCAAGCTAGAGACAAAGGGATAGACATAAAGACCATATCCCATCCTGAGATCATGATGATTGTGTTCACTGTCACCAGACTTTGCGGGGCTACCGCATTACATATTGCCACCGGATACTAGATGCGTATGGCAGTTGATTGCTTTCAAGGCACCATCTTCAACTAGTGCGATGCTGTGTTGGCCTATGTGAAAGGCCAACTGACCAGGGCCAAGAACAGACGACTAAAGACCTTTGGTTATGGGGCTTTGGTTGTGAGTTTTGGCCTGGAGAGGGTTCCTATGCTGATCTCGCAACACCTTACTGTTGGAGCTGGGCTTCCTTGAGAGCCCAAACTGATGCGATGGGTCGCAGTTATGGCTCGTCACCCGGACGAGGGGACAAAGGTTGCTCGATTCAAACCTGAGTATTTCCAATGGTTGGAAAACCAGGTCTTTTCTATTCAGGACTTCCCTTACGCTGGGATAGATTTTCGTGGTGACCCATACATGGTTCTTCCACCAGGAGAGCAGTGGGATGAGTCAGGTAAAATCCTTTTCAACATTTTTCCTATTTTATTTATTTTTTGTTATTTTTCCATTGTCTCAAAACTGATAGCAAAAATTTCAAATGCAGATGTGGGTCCACAGCGACCAGCCGCTCTCCGGCCTTACGAGAGGAAACAACCAGTTGCACCCGTGCCAGCCCCACAGGACGAATCAACAGAGGTTTTGGCGGAGTTGGAGGGTCATCTCGAGCACTTGAAAGGAGATATTCTGGAGACCACTATAGATGACATTCCTCGTCGACTTCAGCGCTATGTGATTGGGGTCCCAGGACCTTTTAGGAGGTTCCTTTGCAAGGTGGCCCGTGCAGTGGTTTCTTATAGAGATCATCACTAGTGATAGGATGATCGCCTATTGTGGGCACATGTGACATTTTTGTTTTTTGTACTTATCATTTTTGCTGATCATAAGGTGTTTTTCAACCTATGATCGAGGACGATGTATTTTTTGACACACTCCTATATATATATCACTATTACCGGCTTATCTTGTAAATCATGTTATGGGATGGTTTTAAATTTACATGTATGATTATTGCAAATGTCTATTTAACATTCGAGAAGCAATTGCATCTGCTAATGTATTTAAAGATCTTGGAATATGCTGATATTCAATATAATCAAATTCACGTTCCAAGAGACACACTCTCAAAAATAATCTTAATAACACTGGATTTCTAATGGCATACATTCTATTAAGCTGTAATACAACGAGTTCAGAATCTAACCTCACTATCAAACTCTGAATCCCAAATGAAATAGATTCAGATAATAACTCAATCACTGCACTGTACTCGGCAATGTTGTTCGTTGTTTGACCGAGGCTTACCCCATGCATAGATACTAACTCGTCAGAGGGCGAATAGCTAACCCAAGCTACGAAAGAGATGTTCCGTGTATTACGGCAAGCACCATCAGTGAAACCAATGTATGTTTGGAGAGGCATCGACATCTGCAATATCAAGAGTAAAACCAAGATAAGCAGGAATAATGACGAAAAAATAAAAACACTCTCTAAGCTAAGCACACTGTTTAAACTAAAACACACCAGCTAGAAAGAAAAACTATCCTAACTAAAAATCTCCATACCCATCCTTTAAGCATAATACCTCTTCAAGTAAAGACCATTTCTAGGTTTACCCAAAGAGTCCCCGTCAAAGTCTACCAATTCATAGGCCCCTTTGGCTAGCTTTCGCTTGATAGCATAGGGAACATGCCACATAGGAACGAATTTTCCAGCGCCTAATTTATCATTTGCTTGATCATAAACTAAGACTAGATCTCCTTCTGAAAAATTTCGAGGGGTCACATTTCGATCATACTGAGATTTCATGCATTTTGCGTGAGTCTCGATCGCCAATGCAGCATCACGTCAATTCTCATCTAATTGAGCCAAGTATAAAAAACGCTTTTCCTCTTTGGAAGTGGCTAGAAGCAACTCGATGGCCATTTGCAGTGACTGGATATGCATTCAATGGGTAACACGGCTTCCGAACCATAGACTAGTTGGAAAGGAGTGAACCCTGTTGATGTTTTTACTGAAGTTCGGTATGCCCAAAGCGCTGAAAATAGCATGTTGTGCCAATTCGACTGATGAATCCCAATGATTTGTCGGATCATGATAACTAAAACTTTGTTGATGGATTCAACCAGACCATTCGCTTGTGGATAATAAGGGGTTGAACTATCATGACGTAAACCAAGCTGGCCTGTAAGTTCGGTCATCATAACGTTTCAAAAATGGCGCCCATGATCAGTGATTATTGCTTGCGGGACACCAAACCTAGCAATTATATGATTGAACATGAAAATTGCAGCTGTCTTGTCGTCTGCCTCAAATGTAGGCATCACCTCGGCCCACTTGGTAAAATAATCTACCGCAAGGATGATATACGCATGCCCCCCGGCCGAGTGAGGGTTACATGTAATAAAATTGATACCCCATTTGGCAAAAGGACCAACGGCAATTATAGGGTGGAGTGGAGCAGGTGAAGCGCGCATCTTACGATAAAAAATTTGGCAGTTGTGGCATTTTCGGACCGCCGTAATACAATCTTTAAATAAAGACGGCCAGAAGTAGCTAGCGCGCAATATCTTTTGGGCTGTGGCATACCCAGACATATGACCGCCACACGCTCCAGAGTGACAGTCATTTAGAACCCTTTCAGTTTCCTCATGAGTTAAGCAATGTCGAAAAATAGAGTCCGCCCCACGGTGATAAAGAGTATCTCCAATAATCTTGAATTGTTGGGACTGGAATCGAATTTTTCGACGTTCTGACCTTGAAATTTCTGGCCAAAAGGATTGGATCTGGAGATAAACGATGATATCCCCATACCATGGATCTAAAGTGCTGATTAGAAACAAGGATTCGTTCGCAATGGGCTCCTCTGCCACAGTTTCTGTGTCAGCACGCGGGAAGTCACACATTAACTCCGCAAAAACTAAAGATTTCTTAGACTTAGATTTCTCAAATTCCAAGTCGAACTCCTGTAGGATAACGATCCATTTAGAGTACTTTCCCCCTAGCAATTGCTTGGTCAAAATGTAGATCATAGGGTTGCAATCCGAAATTACTGTAGTTTTACGTAGTAAAATGTAGTGACGAAAACGTTGGACAGCTTGAACGGCTGCCAATGCCAATTTCTCCACATGTGAGTATTTTAGCTCAGTTGGATTTAAAGTTTGACTAAGGTAATATATCACATTTTCAGTTCCGAATTCATCTTCCTGAACTAAGACCATTCCAATGGTGGAATGAGAGGCGGCGAGATACAAGAAGTAATCCTGGTTGTAGTTGGGAGGATGCAATAACGGTGCATGGGTCAATGCGTGTTTGAGTGCATCAAAAAATTTATGAGCTATCTCGTCCCAATAGAATGGAGTATTCTGTTTCAACAACCGGGTAAAACCCTTTGTAACCTCGGTGTAGTTAGGAATGAATCGTCGTAAAAAGTTTGCTTTCCCCTGCAAACTTTGGAGTTGGCGAAGACTCGAAGGAGGAGGAAAATTGATGATAGCTTCGACCTTCGAGGGATCAACGCGAATGCCGACTTTCGAAACTACAAACCCCAGCAATCGACCCGTTTCTATACAGAAGAAACATTTGTGTGGGTTCAACCAAATCCGATAATGCCTACACCTCATAAAGATTGCTCGTAAATGGACGAGGTGATCAGCTCGATGTAATGAATGAGCAGGCAAGTCATCGAGATAGGGTTGCACAATGTGCTTGATGTCATGAAACGCATAAGACATCGCCCTTTGAAAAGTTTCTCTAGCATTCTTAAGCCCAAAAAGTAACTTGCAATAAGCAAATGTCCCCCATGGACAAATGAAAGCCGTTTTTGGTTGATCGGCAGGTAGAATATTGATTTGATTGTATCCAGAAAAACCATCCATGAAGGAGAATATTTCGCTGCTGGCACAATCATCAATGATTTGATCGATATAGGGAGTTGGGTAATTGTCCTTTGGACAAGCTCGATTAATGTCCCTATAGTCGATGCATATTCTTATTGTTCCCTGTTTTTTGTTAACCGAAACAATATTCGATACCCAATCCGTTAACGGGATCGGATAAATGAACCCTGCTTTCAATAATTTTTCAACTTCTGCTTTAATTGCAACAACTTTTCGTGGGTGAATCTTACGCAAACCTTGCCGGACGGGTTTAACGTCCGGGTAAGTCTTGATCTCATGAACAACAATTGCGGGATCAATTCCTAGCATTTCCTCATAGGACCAGGCAAACACGTCGTGGAATTCTTGAAATAGGGCCTTATATAGCTGAATTTCGTCATCTGTACACGAGGCACCTATATGAATGTTCTCAACAATTCCGGGCTTAACCGAAATGTCAATAGGAATAGTTCGAGAGATGTTTCCCAAATTTAACTCTGAATCAGGATGTTTCATTGGATTCTGAGGTTCCTTGACATATTCAGTTGTAAAAATTGATGAAAAATCATTTTCAAAATGATCGTCCTCAGGTAAAAACGAAGATCTATGATGGAGATCTTCCCATGGTAAATCATCTACACATAGGATCTCACGAATTTTCTCATCAGAGTGAACAAGTTCAGAAAACGTGATTAAATCCTAGGTTTATGTGAAAAGTGATTCCTCACGGACCACATTCATTAAGTCATTTTCGGTTGAAGAGGGGTCAGCAAACGACTACACGGCTTCATAGGCAATTTCATATGGACTCAAAGGCATGGCATTACCAAATGAGTCTATCTCAGATTCAGAAGGAACGATCCAAGGATCATCATAAACAATGGTGTCCGATGTGATCATATGAATAGTTGCAAATGAAGACGATGCGTTGATCGGAGGAAAAGGAAAAGTTCCCAGTAAATCGGCATCTTTAACTAGTCCTACTCCAACATCCTTATATGGGACAGTCATTTTACCGACATGTTGAATACTCTCAAAAGAGGCTGGGTCGGATGAAAAGTAAGTCAGCTGGTCTATTGTTACGATCTTTCCATTATGTGGAAACTTTATTACTCGAAAGACCGATGAAACGACCGCTGTCATAGCGTAGGACCAACTTCGACCCAAGAGAAGGTTGTAATCTAGAGGGGCGTCAACCACCTCCACATCTAGACTAACGGTTTTTCCTTCAACCCCTATAGGCAAATCATGTAGAATGCCAAAAGGATGAAACCCACGGTCGTCAAAGGCCTTTAGAATCGTCGGGGATTGATTTAGCGAAGGAGAACCAAGTGATCTCCAACACTGTATCGACATAATACACGTTGAAGCTCCCTCATCAATTACAGTCCGATGAATAGGCCTGTTTTTGACTATCACTGGAATCTGGAAAGCCATTTGATGAGGCAAACGCGGTGTACTATTTTCTAGATCGAAAATTATTAGGTTCGAGTCCTGAATGTCAACAGCTCCTATAGCTGACAAAAGTAATTTACGTTGTGCTGGAAATGATTGCAACACTTCCAAAGCCGACATTGCTGAGGGTGAAACAGCTAAATCCTCAACAATGTTATAGTTCTGAGCCGCTCTCGCATGTGGATTGAAAGCTGACTTTCGAAGTATACCCTTGGTGGGCAGTTTGATTACCAAATCTGGATTAGGTTTCTCGATCTGTAGTGGATTGGAACCGGGAGCTGAGGTTGATGGATTAGAATGAGAAGATTCTGCTTCTTTACCATCAACAGGACTTTTACTACCATAATCTTGCGATCGAGTCACAATCCTAACATGGGACATCATCAGTATGGGTTGTTCATTGGCACTCGAGGATGAACCTATCATCTTACTGTCTTGAGCTGGAAAAGGATCCTTCAAAACAGCAGGAGTTTGGGAACCTTTGACAATCTTCGCAACCTCTGCACGATGAGGGCAGTCTCTTGTAAAATTTTCATCGTCACAAATGAGACAAGGATAACGAGGTTTGTGCTTTTCATCATTGGATTCCGCCTTTTCAGGTTTCTCCTTTGAACTTTTGTCCGTTTTATTCTTCTTCTTTCCTTTCTTCTTCCCACCGGATTTTGATTTGGCTGTAGATGACTCTACAACGTGAATATCGGCGGAAACCTCTGCAGAAGAATCTCCTGTTGGGGAATCAGGCAAGGTTATGATAGGGGAAGAATTCTTGGAAGACTTCTTACTTTTAGTGTTAACCGTACCAATCATACCATCGGCGACATGAGATCCCGAAGGAGCTACAGCGATTTGATTTTTCTTGGGAAGATCAGGGATTTTCTCGTGTAATGTACCTGACTGAGTATAGACCAAGTCAAGGTACTGTGCTTGAGAAATTACTTGCTCCTCAGTAACAACTCTGGCTTTAGCAACATCTTCAGTGATCTTTGGCAACAAAGATTTTACAAACCACTCGGCCAAGATCTGATCCGGAATAAACACCTTCACTAAACACCGTCGACGTCTCCACTCATGGATATGATCTGAAATGTAAGTGGATGTCGATTGCTTTAACGAAGTTAACAATTCCGTGCCATTGTCATATCAGACTGGCAACTGAAAATGAGTTAAAAATGAGGTATCTAACTGACTAAAATTATAAAAAGTGCCTCGCGGTAACTCAATGTACCACTTGGTCGCGAGACCAATTAGAGTGCACTGGAAAAGTCTAAGACGGATTGAATAATCTGAAATGGAGTTAGACGCACACCAGAGGTGGTAAGTCATCACATGGTTCGACAGGTCCTCTCCTGATTTACCTTCGAACTTGGGAATGTCACTGGGCAAATTATTCGGCATTGGCGGCCAAAACGGAAGATAATTAATGGGATCATTCGTTAGGCGCGACAAGTCAGGCAAGTCCAAAGTTGCGATAAACGGTAACTGCCGATTAGGATCCCTAAAACTCTGGGTCATGAGACCAACCCCAGGAGGAGGATATCCAGGATAACTAGGAATAGGAATTGCGTTTGGGATATTGTATCCTCCCGGAAAACCAGGATTAACCAGACCGTACTGGGGTTGTTGAGGTTGTTGATAAGTGTACCCAAGATACGGTTGATACTGATAGACTGGCTGCTGCACAGCAGGACCGAATTGGTACTGTCCCTAGTACGGTTGATAAGTAAATTGTGGTTGACTTGTGACAACCGTACTTGAACCAGGTTGTCCTACAGGCATCTGAACCAAAGTTTGAATCGTAGATCCAGACGGTGGTAAAGATGTCTGAGGAGTAGAGACAGGAACAGTAGAAACTAGAGCTGTCGATACTCCAGAAGTAGGTGGGGTAGATTGAACAGATGTTGCGGTAGTTGTAGCAGTCGTTTGAGGTGGAGTACGAGGTGTACTAGGCCCAGGCTGAGAAACTACCGAAGGTACAGATGTTTGAATGTTAGACTGGACTGGTTGCTGGGGTGTACCAGAAACTAAGGGTTGTCCAGTTTGAGATGACAACTGTACACTTGGTTGCAACACCTGTTGAGTTTGCGATGGATCCCACACTATATTCATTCCGGGGTACTGACCCATAACTGGTCGAGAATACTGAGGACCATAACCGGGTTGAGGGTAGGATTGATAATTGAAAGGTACATTTCCCGTTCCTTGAACATACGTTTGACCGGAGGGTGGTTGGAAACCTTGGTTCGAGTACTGACCTTGGGGTTGATACCCTTGAGGCACGTACTGATACTGGGGTTGACCTTGAGGTATAAATTGATACTGAGGTTGACCTTGGGGTACATATTGAGTCTGGGGTTGTCGTACTATCCCGTAGGTATGTGCTGTCCTTGAGGTTGCCCCCCAGATGCAAATTGTGTACCTTGAGGTTGCCCCCCAGGCGTTAATTGAGGCTACCCCCAGGCGGTAACTAGCCACCTTGAGGTTGAGGATTGGGAATAGAACCTGACATCATAAGAATGTCTTCTACGCTCAACGGCTTAGTACCATTACTTCCAGTTAATAACCCTTGCTCAATGGGTTGAGGAGATGCTCCCGAAAAAGTACGAGAAAGGGACTGATACCGAGAGGGAATAGAAGGACCTCCGTACAAAAAGGATTCAGGTGATTGAGTAAACATGGATGACTGTCCTGAAATATTTACAAGAGTATAAAAACCTCTAGGTGTTGGGTGATAAGGAGCGCGAGGTGGTGAAAAACTTAACCCTCAGTTTTCTAAGAAATTAGTCAAAGAAAGATACCAAGAACTGCTCCTAGGTGGACTGTAAAAAATTGATTCACGCTCCCTTAGCTCAATAACAGGTTGATTTTTAGGGATAGGGTTGCCTACTTCTTCTTCCGGAGCAAGTTCTTCAATAGCAATAAGTCCAGAAGGAAGATCTTGGGTGATTACTCTTTCTACCCTAGGTGAACCAGGACCACTAGAAGTTGGAGAAACAAACCCCGATGTCGGAGTAGCAACAAATTCACTTTCAGGCTCGGATATTTTAGGTTCCTCACCTATATCACTAGTAGATGAAAAGCTACCAGTAACTTCGGAAACAGACACTGATTGTGGATTATAATCTGCCACTAACGGTTGAAAATCAGGATGTACTATCAAAGAAGATTCTCCTTCTTTAGGTGACCCAACTCTACTGTCTCTAGGAGTTACGAGGACTTTCAAGCCTTCAAGCTGGCTCGGTACTTCCTCAGGAGGTTGGCCCCGAAGTCTATGGGACTTCCTC
Source organism: Pinus tabuliformis (assembly GCA_031772625.1). Classification (NCBI taxonomy): domain Eukaryota; kingdom Viridiplantae; phylum Streptophyta; class Pinopsida; order Pinales; family Pinaceae; genus Pinus; species Pinus tabuliformis. The sequence continues at coordinate 1,124,370,594 of CM062818.1, read as the reverse complement.
AGTAACTCAGCCACGTTTACAAACTCAGGAGATTGGCCCCGAAGTCTACGGACTGCCTTGGTAATTCAGCCACAGTTAAAAACTTTTAACTACTTCACACGCAAATAAAGTAAAATCTCAATGAAAAGCACCTAAAGTCTCTAAAGAACCAAACAAATTTGAATCACATGCCTAAAGAATCTAGGAGATCAAACACACACAAACAGTAACTTTCCGTACTGAAAACACTAGTTGGTGATGAAATCCAACGTCGCAGAGTTCAATACAGAAATGGCGGTTGGAACAGTTACCCCGACAACCTGCTTAATGAATAGACTGGCACAAGTTCCTCCACTTAACCGTCTTGAGTGAAGAGAACCCCCCAGAAAATCTAAGTGAGTCTAGCCGACGTCTGCTCCAGGTACAGTGGGATCTTCCCACCACTGTCACCTCAGGAAGAGTCCTAAAGAATATGGCCACTAAGGTTACCAACTGAGACAAATATACCTGGGGGAATAGTCTACGATCTGATACGCACGCAAGGGCAGAGTAGCAAGCTCAATCCCCTTGAAGGCTCCTTGACATAATCCAAGGTTTACCAACAAGTGACCCCAGGCTCCTCGACAATGGTTAATCCGAGGTTTACCATTTTTAATACGTGAATATCTGGCGTCGTTCCCAATGAGGAAGGATTGATTCCCACACTGGTTCGGACACGATCTCATGCTTCTCCTTTAAGAGGATCTTTCCCAGAGCATAAATGCAACAATTGGATTTGTTCCCTACCACAAGATACAGCTACTTGTTTGTTTTTACTGTCTTGGAGAGTTAATTACTCTCCTACTCCAAGACACTAGCTTAAGCTAAGTTGGTGTATCAGAGCCCTAGAAATAAAAAATGTTACTAAATGAATTTTACTTTAAGCGTTATTTTTTATTGGTTTTTGTTTAAGTCAAAAGGTGCGGAGATGAAACTCGTGGTATGAAGACTCGACTCAAAATCACTAAAAATGCACCTAAGATGATTTAAACAATCTTTTTCTCTTCGATGAACTTCTAAACTAAGAAAGAGTTTGAGAATGCAAATACTTTTGTAAACACAAATATTTCCTAATCAAACAAATTAAAAGAAGAGTTTTTGTCTTTTCCAATGCACTCAAAACGAGACAACTAGCTATTTCACAAAAATTTCCTTTTTCGTTTCAAAGCACTCAATCACTACAAAATTTTTTTTTTTTTTTTCAAAAGAGATTTTTATATTTTCTTATAAAACACTCAAAACTAATGAAAATGACTAACTTTGAGATCTATAAATTATAAAAACCTATTTGAAGTCAAAGCCTACTAAATGTCTTTTTTAAGGATGTTTTACTCAGCTAGATGTAAGCTAAGGACTAATTTATGCAGAATCACAAATCAGTCAAGAACAACCAATTTTGTTTTCTTTTTGAAAATGAAAATCCAAACTTTTAAACACAAGATTTCCGAAGTTTTGTAAAGAGAAAACTCAAAGCAGATTCCTCAACAAGGGGAGATTTCATAAATGGTCAGACTCATAAGAAGGCTGGTAGACACTAAGGTGATCTGAAGTCCATACAACTTCTAAGCTCAGAGCCACTACACAACCAAAATGAAAAACAAGCCCAGCAAGCAAAACTCCTAGGAATTTCACCTAAAACCCTAACACTAACGAAATCAACCTAAGGAAAGCTTCTGACAAGTTATATGCAGGTCTGGGCAGTGGATAACAATTTCTAAACAAAAAACTAAGGTGACTAACAGAGGAAATCTTAGGTTTTTCAAAATTTTGACAGGGTCCGCAGGCCCATAGTTGACACAGGTGCGGTCCCGCTCTGTGCTAAAAGCCAAGCTGCGGGTAGGTACACACTGTGTCAAATGACTAGGGTGTGGTCCTCTCCCAAAGCTATGAAAAACAAAAAATAACCCTGGATCTACAAACTCTACCCAATTTTACACACAACAAGCCAAAAACAGAAACAAAAATACAGTTTCTCAGGTCAAAGTAAAAACAAGGAAAACAATCAAGTCCCCAGCGGAGTCGCCATTTTGTCACATGGAATAAGTCGATCTTGCGGACAAGATAGACCTTCCTAGAATCTAAAGAAGACCTAATGACAAGCAAACCAACCAGACACTATATTTCTCTAAATATGCTTTAATAAACAATGGCAAACAAGTGTTTTTAGGGCCTACCTTAGGTCCAACGCAAGTTTGTGGATGCCCTCGCTCCTTTGATCCAAATGAGCTCCTTTGTCATGAATCTGCAAACACAAACAAGGCAAACAAATTAAATAGCACTTGAAAAGCCAAAATCATAAAACATATTTAACATGAAAGTCAAGGAGTCCATGAAACAAATAACATGAGATACTTTTTGAGAAAAATGAGTTTGATTGTATTAATTCAAAAGAAGAAGAACTTTACAACCTTTGCCTTGACGCTGTAGAAGCTCCTCCCAGGGTCCAACAATAAGTCTCCTCTACTTTGACAAGTTTCACTCACTCCCCAATGAAGCCAAAAAGGTATGTGATCTCTCCTCTTAAGCTCAACTAGGAAGTCTTGATTTCACCAGCATTTACCCTCAAAAATGTTCAGCTTCTAACCTCCCCAGCAACCAGCCTAATGCCTGTATTTATATTGCAATGGAGGGAGGTTACTAGGTCCTCCTTCAAAGGGATAAAGCCCTCCTTCAAAGGGATAGCTCCTATCATCAAGGGATTAGCTCCTTCTCTTTTGGGATGCATGAACCACCTCAAAGCGAACCATCCACGTTAAAATTCCTTCTAGAAACCTCTAGAATTAACCCACAGTGAGTTTTTTAAGATAAAACTTGCGCCTTTTGACTTTCACAGGGGTCCGCACCTACACCGTTAGTGACAGAGTGGGCAAGTCCGCATTTTTTGTAAAAAGAAGGTGCGGGACCGCAGGTGACAGTGAGAGAAAGTGCGGAACCAGAGTTACATTGATTTTTAATGTCTTTCTCTCATTTCCAAAGCTTGACTTGAAGAGCTGAGGTCTGAGACTTGCTTAGGAGGACTAGACAAGTGATGATAGACCCATACTGACTGCAAATAATCATGGTGACGATATTTTTGTGTAATAGTTCCAAGGCTTAAATTAATATTCTAAGGCTTATGGTCAGATCCTATGTTGACTAATTCAAATCTCAAGGTAGAGCTTCGTGTTTTGCAATTGGGGGTCCTTTTGAACCTATCTTCCAGATCATATAAATATTCCAATTTTACTACAGGTTTAGGCAAGTTATTTTCCTAGGAAGATTTATTCAGCTGCTTGTCATGCTTATATTCATCAGTAATTTTATCAGAGTAAGACCTTTCTGATGTTAAGAAACTTGGAATGTCACTATCATCATCAAACACAATCTAATTAGTAATTTTGTCTGGAATGGAGGGGCGAAAAATTAATTCAATAGAAAATATATCAGGACTGAAATCCTTAAGTGGAATGAGTTTGGAAGCGACATTTGCTAGGAGGTCAGCACTAGCATTATGTATTCTTGGGATAGGAGCTATATTGAATGCAGTAAAATGAAAAATGAGGTCTTTTATCAAATATTGGTAATGCTTAAGGTGACTAGAAACACAATGGATGTTGTTTCTAACTTGTTTGATAATGATATATGAAGCACTAAAAAATTTTAGGTATTTGATACCAAGACTAATGGATTTATATAAACCATGTACAAATGCTTCATATTCAACAACATTATTGCTACAGTCAAATTGCAGTCTACAAGCCAACACAGTTTTTTTCTCCATAAGGGTTAACTAAGATGCAACCAACTCCTTCACCTTCATTAGATTTCAATCCATCAAAATAAAGAGTCCAAAATAAACTATCATTTTGATTTACAAGGTTTTCTACAATATTAATACACTTCGATGAATTTGTTTGGGAACATTTTTCAATTTGAGATGAAATAAAATCAATTATAAACAAAGAGTGAAAATTTCTAAAGAAAGACAACTAATTTTCAAGCCCTCCAAGCTCCTATTTCCTTACATTGTTCCTTTGGTAATTATGCCCCTATTAATTAGGAATTTCCCTCATTTGTATTGTGCAATTCCTTTAGGGTCTTCCTGTTACTGCATGCACCACCTATACATTTTGAAATAGCCTACAATTGATAGTACAATACCTTGAAATCTCCATCTCAACTAGGTAACTCAAATTCTTTGCATGCATGAGATAATTTAGGTTGATTTATTAGTTATTTGGATGATCATTGAGTGTGGTTAAAGCTCCACTTCTCCAAGTTGACCTTAAAGTAGTTCCTTCAACAGTTAGAACTAGTTTAACTGACCATAACTCAATTTAACTGAATTAATTTGCTACAACTAAAAATAACTCAACCTAGGCTCCTAAAATTTAGGAACCCATTGCACAAAACTAAACTTCAAGTACCTAACTCAAATTAACTTACCTAGCCTCCTATCTTTTAGGAATCAATTCAAGTAAATTGAAATTAAACTAATTCACTCGAATTGGTTGTTCTTAACTGAGTGACAAGAGCCATGCCACCTCAGTTAACTCCTCCAAGTTGTATGCTGATGTCGAATTTTGAATTTCCTCAATTTAATTAAGGTAAAATTCAATTTGAGACTTTCATGCTGCATTTTTAACAAACAGTGCAAGGGCGTAGGAGAATTATGGCATAGAAGGATGGGGCACATACACCATGGATCACTTACATTGCTCAAGGATACCTATTGATGGTGCTGGATCCACCAACATTCAGGGGATCTCCATGATATGAGGTCCCAATTGGACCTCACACTGTTTGGTGAGGAGTCCCATCAGGTATGATGGCCTATTTCCATATACTTAGATATTTTCCTCAGATCTAACTTTCAAGTGTTGCAATGGTACCTTTGAAAAACAAGGTGAGTGTGCCTGGTGAGTGTGCAACATAACTGTGTCTAGATTCTCTGGCTGCAAAAGGGGGGAAAAAGTGAGCTTCTAAGTGAGAGGTAATAGTACCACCCAATAAGAGACACATGTGAACTAAGAAGGTCTTTCCAACATCTAGCGGAATAGTTCACAATGGATGTGGCACTCGTTAAAACTAAAGAGCAAGGAAAGGTCCTTCTACCATCCATTGAAATATTCCACAATGGATGTGATGGTAATTATAACCAATGAGTGGGGAAAGGTCTATCTAGTATCCTGCGAAGTAGTCCACAAGGATGAGACACCAATGACAACCATAACAACACATTCCCAACAAGGTAAGCACTAAAAAAACCAAAATAGTTAAACTATATTATTACATGTGAAACAAACATGAAATATAGATTCTCACAGAATAGTCTTACAAACATCCATAAGTCATGCATGGAAAAGTTTTGGCCCGAGAAGGCTTCTGTATTCATAAGAAGTTCCAAGATGCATATTTACATCATACATCACTAGCCCTAGTAGTGGGACATTGGAACCACTCCTTGCTCCTTGAAGAACTGACTGAAACTCTCTATGCTTTGTAGGAGGAGCCAAGGTGAAAAGTCCTTTGGCATACAGTGAGGGGTTATATATAACCAATGGATGATGCTTGATCCTTGTGAATCTTTGACTACCCTCATGACTGTTCAACTTCCTATAAATTTTCAACTAACATGACTCTTCATATTTTTGTGTGTCCATTGGACTTCCACTTTACATTACATTTGACCTACAACATACATATGGCTCATAATAGTGATGTGGCATTTGACATCTCATGACACGACTTGACATGACACTGCTGACATGGACTAGCTTTCTGAGGTGGCAATTTCAATCCGTTCTTTCTACTGAGCGATAAATGTGTTCTTGGATGTTATTTATCCTCTCCTCTGCATGACTTGATGATACAGGGTCTTTAATGATCTTTTGTCTTGAGAGGTGATTGCATCCATGCATTCCCTTCACTTGTTATTGATAAGATTCTTTGCCCATCTAGTTGTACGTGAGTCTTCAAGCATGTTCTCTCCTTCTTCTCCTTCTTCATCGTCTTGCCATGATCCAACAATGTACCTATTCCTACAATTCACTCATGAAAGGACTACATCAAATCCAAAACCTTCTAGTCTAAGTTGAAGCATTGTTATCCATGGACTGGGCTTGGGATAGGTGACATGCTAGGAAAGAGGGCTTGGTAATTATGCATTTCATAGTTCCAGGTGACAGTTTAGGAGGTTGGTCATTGAGACTGCACAGAGCACAACTTAGGCTTGGCTGAGGAACTCCAGGAAAATTTCACAGAGGTCATTGGGAGGCAGGATTGCATAGTTGAGACAACTAGTGATTGATTTAGGATGGGACTCTGGGAGGCAAGTCTGTAGTTTTTAGAGGAAAGGAAGGACTGGGTAGTAGAGGGGCCTAGGAGGACATGTCTGCGTAGTTCTTGAGATCAATGAGTCCTGGCTGAGGGAGGACACTGAGAAGACACTTCTGCACAATTCTAGGAGGCAAGGAAAGCTTGGTCCCCTATGCATTGTGGGGTTCCAGTAGGCAAGGAAGAAGCTTGATGACTAAACTTGTAAAATGCGCAGTTCAGTTCAAGCTTGGAGAAGTTACTACACAATTCTGGGGATGAAGGAAGGTTTCTAATCTTTGGAATTGCACAGTGCAACTATGCTGGGGAAAAGGTTGCATCACTAAGGGCTAAGACTGCGTAGTGTGCAGCTCATTCGGGGTCTGGTGAAAGTGAGTTGCTCGGTCGGAAGGATTATAAGAGAAATGGCTAAGTGCGGGACGAAAGTTAACTTGTGAAGAACTTGAACTTTTGGTCACACACTTAGCATACTTCGACGACACAACAACATACACCACCAGAACAAAAAGATAAATAATTACCCTCTGGGAGGTTGTCCTAGAATGAAAAAGCACCAAGTGTGACACTTGAGATGGACTTAGGACAATTGTGATGACACTTTTGCAAGAGTGCTTAGAAGTTTATGTATGAGTGCGAAAAATGTTTACATAGCTAGGGCAACTCGAATACACAAAGATCAACCTTTGAAATCACTAGAAAAGGATTGCAAGTATGGTAAAATAATCAAACATGTGAAAGATGAAAGTTGACCATACAAGAAAAGGGGTGAAAATATTCTAAGAGAGCTCATGGAATGAGCTTAAGTGTTTGCAACCAGAAAGGGAAAGACCAAGGAAGGCTCTGAAATTTAAGTGCAAGCCAAAATTTTGGAGGGTGTTGTAGCTGCTACAACACTTAGTGACACACTGGTTGAATACCAGCTTCTCTGTCTTGGTTCATTTTTTAGTGCAGGGCCTTGGTCCTTCAGGGAGTATTGATTCATCATGCAGATTACTTTGGCTTCCCCACTTACCCCATGGGTAGACATGGTTTCCTTTGTACCTTCTCAATTGAACACAACATAAGATTCAACCAGATCACAATGTTTCGAATTGGGAAGGGTAGTTTAGCTCGCGAGCTTATGATTTTCAAAGTATAGTTTTCATCTCTAGTGTTTCTCTACTTCCAGTAGGCCTAGACAATACCCCGATGGAGTCACGTAGGAACACAAGAATTTCTCCATTGCCAACGAGCCTATATAGTACCCCGGTGGAGTTTCCTACTTCAAATCTCTGCACAGGAAGCCTTTCTCTTCTTTTGCCTTTATTTATTTATTTATTTAAAGAGAACTGTGCATCATCACTTATTTATTTTGGGGCAGAAGAGGGATCCCAACTTATTGAGAGAAGGAGAGTTTGTTCCTTCGGAGAAGTATATAAAGACCTCTAATTTAGGTTTTCTTGTTTAGATTTCTACCTTCTCCATTAGTACTAGTTGGATAATCTTGAAAACACCCAAGCAGAAAACTAAGTACCGGCATGAGGTTGTGACACTTGGAATAGGTTCATGGTTGGGCCAAAAATATCCTTACGAATGGATCATATTTTCCATCAGAAATTCATCGGCCAAAGGTTACAACTAAAATAAAGAAGGCAGCCAAAAGATTGGCCAAGGGCTACAATGTCGAAGACTCTTTAAACTTCAACCACACACATACTTGGAAGCCAGAATATAGTAAGGAAAAACACTTATTCACATAAGTAAAACAATAGAAAACCAAAGAAAAAATAAAAAGAAAACAACAAAATGACTCTGTACATAATGCGAGGCACAACCCCAAATCTTCATTGAAAATAATATTTTAAGTATTGGCCATTGACAGGGAGAGAGTCAATCTTCCCGTCAAGTGATTGAAGATGATACGTGTATTGGCCTTTCATGGACAATGTATGGACTAATCCACAGGGATTTAAACTTAGTGTGTTTGCCTTTGTCTTTGTGGGCTTTATCCCACTTCAAGACTAAGTCTCCCACACTAAAGCTAGTCTTCCCCAGAGACATTCTATCAAACCATCTCTTGATACGGTTCTGATGGAGTGAAATTTTTTCATTTGCTTTCAAACTTTATTCCTGTAACTTGTGCAAAGTGTCCATCCTAGACTGAACTAAAAGACATGGCTTGCCCTGGGATTCTTAGGGCAATTGGAGAGCAGGAAAGTATATGTTCGGTGGAAGGCTGGCTTCCTTTCCGTACACCCGGAAGTAAGGGAAGGTATTCAAAGAAGTCTTAGGTGCAACTTTGTCAGCCCATAAATCATTCACCAAAGCAGAGTACCAATTTCATTGCTAAGAGAATATGGTCTTTTTGATGATGTGAATGAGGTTCTTATTTGTGGATTCAACAAGACCATTCCCCTGTGGATAGTAGTTAGTAGAATGATTCAAGACAATACCATTTTCCAATGAAAAATCATAAATATTTAACGAAGAAAATTATGTTTCATTGTAAAAAATAAGTGGCATAGGAATTCCAAACCTAGAAATGATAGTCTGTTGTAGAAAGATGATGACTTCCTAATCGTTCACTTGTTTCAATGGAAATGCCTCTATCCACGGTATTAAGTAATCTGTAGCAGTCAGGATATAACTGTGTTGCTTCAATGAATGAGGGAAAATTTCCTCGATGATATATAAGCCCCACTATTGGAATGGTTCTTCCAATAAAATAGGCCATAGTGGGGCCACTGACTATCAATTTCTGTCGGCACACCTTTGATAGACCGAACACTTGCAGGTGTAGGCATGTGAATCCTTGAATAATGTAGGCCAGTAGAAACTAGCATGCAAGACTTTGTGTGATGTGGTTTTACTTGCAATGTGTCCCTCGGCTGGTCCATCACGGAGATCACGTAAAATCTTTTCTGAATCGTGTGCCTCTAGGCACTTGAGAAAAATCCCATTATGGTGCCTTTTGTATAGCACCCCATGCACCAGTTGATATGATAAGGATTTGATTTGGAGTGCCCTCTTCTTCTACAAAGATAAATGAGAGGGCATGGTGCCATGCTCAAGGTACCGATGCAAATCTTTGTACCAAGAGTTTATGTTTGAAGTGGGAGAGGCTCGCTTAACATTGTACATGTCTATTTCTTGCTCCCAGCCTACGAGCTCATCTTATTCCTCTTGTGCATGAACTCATTCTATTGCTAACTTGCAAAGACCATGACCCTTTATGATGTGAACTGGTTTAATGTCAAGATCATACTCTTATAGTCCTATCATCCAGTTCACCCTTCTCTCACCTATCTCCTACTGAATAAGCACTGATTTGACTGCTGGGTGTGGAATAGAGATACAATAATTTTTAAATAAATAGGGTCTGAAGTGATTCACCACCTTGTATACTACATAATCTTGTTTGTCCACGGTGGGATAGTTGAGCTCTAGTCCTTGTGGCCTCATGCTCATGAAGGAGATAGGTTTCTCATTGTTTAACTCATCCTTCTGAGTGAGTACGACAACAAGAGAAGTGTCAGAAGAAAGTGTGAAGAAAGAAATATTTGCTAACGTCTGGGATGTACAACATTGGTGCTTCTGCTATTTCTTTCTTTATACATGCAAACACATCCCTTTCCCTTTTGCCCCAACTGTAGACTTCATCCTTCTTGATCTTATCCTGTATAGGCTTGACAATCTGAGCATAGTCTAAGATGAACTTTCTGAGGAACTTGTTCTTCTCCAAGAAAGACTGCATGGATTTCTTGTTCACGGGGTGGGGAATCTGTGTGATTGTCTAAACTTTGTCTGGATCTACCTTGATCCCACTTTTAGAAATAATGTGTCCAAGTAGGTTACCCTCGGTCACTGTAAATATGCTCTTCTTAGGATTTAAGGATATCACATATTTCTGACATCGCTCAAAAAAATTATTGAGATGGCACAGGTGATATGACTGTTGTCTTGAAAAAAATGTTACATCATCGAGGCAGACCACTATGCTCTATCTGATAAGCCAAGAAAAAGAGATGTACATTGCATGCTGAAATGTTCCACCTGCATTAACCAAACCAAATGGAATTCTATGAAATGCAAATGTACCTCACTTGGTATAGATGTAGTTTTAAGTCTCTTAGGCTCTGCTACCAGAACCTAGTTGTAACCAGAAAAATTGTCTAGAAAAAAAACATCTCTGCTCCACATACTGTATGCAATATATTATCCATAGATGACACTCAGTAATTGTCTTTGTCAGATGTGTGATTGAGGTTGCGAAATCTACACACAGGCAGATCTCCCCAGAATTTTTCCTGACATGGACTAAGTTGGACACCCATGTTGAATGTTGCACTTTATAGATGATCCAAGCATCCAGAAACTTCATCAATTATTTTTGTATGAGGGGCTCAAGTGTTGAATTAAATTTTCTCAGTTTCTGTTGACAAGGCTTGACCCCTTCTTTGATCAGTATTATGTGCTAGATTATTTGTGTGCCATATGTCTTAAGATCATCGTACGTCCATGCCAAGACATCGTGGTACTACTTGAAGAGATGGATAAAAGCTTGTTGCTCTTATGGTGTACAACAAGTACTGAGATTCACATACTTCAGATCTTTTTCTATTCCCATATTGATCTGTTCATGTGACAGTGTAAAGCTATGGGTCTTAGCTTTCACATATCCCTTAAAACGATTTTGCAGGTCATACAGATTTCCTAGTGATACCACATGATCCGAATTTAACTTCAGGAACACAACAAATTATATATATAACCATACACACATAGGTGTAGTGGAAATACAACTTCATTTCATTAATATCAAAGAACTGAAATATTCTTACATACATAATGGAAATAAACTAGCTCAGACAATGGTAGCTTATCTATGAGAAGAGATGTGGTGGCTACATGCCTCTAAACTGTGTTACAATGAGGCTTGAAGGCCTATTTATTATTGAGAAACAATGGAAAACCCTAAAAATCCAAAAGCATAAACCTAGGAGATGAAACACCAAACTATGGGCTCTATCGGGGTAAGTTAGTATATCAACTTCCCGGGGTCGTAACTTTGGCATACAATCTTTGTTTGACACACACGATACCTTGTTAGAAAGATCTATCTGAGGAATACAACTGCTAATAGTGAATATCAAGTTGAAAACTTGTATTAACTAGGTGTTTTTCCCAAAAAACATCGTTTAAGGCCTCAAAATGGCTCTAGAAGTTGAGGACCCAAAAAATTGCCAAAATAGTAAACTGTGCTACAATGAAGGAAAATGAAAAACCGAAAGAAACAATGGTGGGGGTCCAAGTGGAATAGATTGGTGGCCACCAATATCAACCTGGATCATTCCTCCCCCCTTAGGAAGCAATGGTCCCCATTGTGTTGAGTTCCTTCATGAGATGATAAAACTTTTGCGAAACTTGGTCCCTGGTCAACCACTTGCCCTAGTGAAGCAATTGGCCTACTTTAACAAATCAATATAGTTGGATCCTTTGTTGTCAAGTGTTCTTGATCTATGTGTCCATGATTCGATCAGTTGTGTCTTGTTCCATGTAGTCTGGGTTTAACTCTGTTGGTGTGATTTGTTCCGCAATGTCGGATGTGTCCAACAATGGTAGAAAGTAGGGACGAAGGCGATCCACATTGAACACTGGGTGCAAACCAAGGAATGGTGGAATGTTGAGCTTGAAGGCATTGTCCCATACTATCTTGGTGATGGTGTATGACCCATATCGGAGAAGGTGAAGCCTATGGTGGGGCCCAAGAAGGCGCTCCTTCTACAAATATAGCCAAATTTTGTCTCCCACCTGGAACTTGTGTTGCACCCGATGCTGATCATGCCGCAGCTTGTACTTAGCATTGGCTCTATCTAATATGTCATGGACTTATTGGTAGATGTGTTGAATGTGTTGAATGAAGTTTTTTTCCTTGTCTACTTTGGACTGGACATGAGCCAAATCTACTTGAGTAGCTACAAATGGTATGGCCACATCAATGGGACATAGTGGCTGGAATCCCAAGCCCACCTAGAAAGGGTTGTGGCCAGTTGAGTTGTGGAGAGACTGGTTATTGATGTGCTGGACATAGGAGAGGCTCTCATTCCATGTGTGTGGATGCTTTGTGTTGTAAATGCGTAGAATGTGTATGATCATCCTGTTGACGACCTCTATCTGGCCATAAGTTTGGGGATGGAAAGTTGTAGATTTAGTGAGCTTGGTTTCCAGCATCGACCAGAGACTAGACCAAATTGTACTAAAGAACCTACTATCCCAATATGAGATGATAGACTATAGAATCCCAAAGTTTACCCAATCTCATTCAAAGAAGAGTTTAGCAGTGGGTTTTGTTGTGATATTCTTGTTGTAGGTCGCTATAATGGCCATCTTCGAGAATCTATCAACGAGCACAAAAACACAGTCATTTCCATGCTTAGTAGAAGGAAGGCTTGACATGTAATCCATGGAGATGAATTCCCAAGGTCAACAAGGGGAAGGAAACGAAGTATAGAGGCCTTGCTTCTTGATGTACATTTGGAAATGGCACAGGAAGTACAAGATCTGATGTACTTTTCAACATCTTGTCAAAGATTCGGGAAATAGAAATACTTATATAGTACTACCACCTTTTTTTCATCCAAAAAATACCCAACGACCCAACTGTAGTGTGCTTACAAAATCATCTTGGCATCCTCGCTTGAAGGAACACAAAGATGTCCCAGGTCACATACCAACGCATCTTGGAGGTGAAAATCTGGGTCGCTCTTGTAGAGAAGTGGCTAATCAGAAGTCTCGTGCCCACAAGAGTTGAGCACGGTGGTTAAAATCATGATTGGGGGTTGACTGAGGCAATCTGAAACATTATTGGTTCTTCCATTCTTGTACTTGATATTCAAATGGAACTATTGCAGGTATGTGGACCACTTTTGATGATGATCATACTGCAACATCCCTTGTGTCTGTATCAACTGCAGGGGTTAGGGGTTTGTGTGGGTGATCGTTTCCTTCCCCAAAATATAATGCTTCCATTGTCAGCAGGCCTGCACAATGGAATACATCTCTTTTTCATAAGTGGGATACTTCAAGACTGTGTCTGAAAGTGTCTCACTACTATATGCCCCTATTGAGTAAGGACTACCCCAATAGCATAGTGACAAGCATATGTCTCAATTTTAAATTGTTGTTACAAGTCTGGTAATGTGAGCACTGGTGCAAAGTAGAGGCAATGTTTCAACTCTACGAATGTCTTCTATTGAGATTCATACCAAAATAATTTTTTTTTTGCTCTTCCCTCAGTGACTTTACTCAAGGGCCAAGTGATATGAGAGAACCCCAACACGAACCTGCTGTAGAAATTAGCAAGTCCCAGAAAGCTGCAGAGCTCTATTAGAGTGGTTGTGGTTGGCCAATCCCAAATGACTTGGATCTTGGGTGGATCCACATGCACCCCCCGTTCATCAATAATGTATCCTAGATACTAAACCTGGGTGATACCAAAAGTGCATTTCTCCAAATTGGCACACAACTTATGTTTCCATAGTGTTTGGAGAACCTGTCAGATGTGGTGGAGGTTCTATTCCCAACTCTAGCCAAAGATTAGGATGTCATCCAAGTATACCACTACAAATGAGATAGTGAATGGCTGCAAAAAGTCATTCATCAACCTCATGAAGGTTGCAAGAGCATTCATCATCCCGAAAGGCATAACCAACCATTCGAAAAGGCCTTCCTTATATTTGAAGGTAGTCTTCCACACATCAGAGGGTTTGATTGGTACCTAGTGATATCCAGACTTCAAGTCAATCTTGATGAAATATTTTACCCCCTTGAGTTGGTCCAGAAGGTCATCAATCCATGGGATCAGGTACCTATTCTAGACAATGCTCTTGTTTAGTGCCTGATAGTCAATACAGAGTCTCCAAGTCCCATCCTTCTTCTCTACCAACATGATCAGGCTCCCAAAGGGTGATGAACTTGGCTGGATGTGACCTTTATACAACAACCCCTGGATCTGCCTCTTGATTCCATCACTCTCCAAAACATAGTGTCGATATATTGGTCCATTTGGCAATGACGCACTTGGGTTCAGACCGATGGAATGCTTGACCTGAAAATGCAAAGGCACCCCTATAGGGGAGGTGAAGACGTCCTCGTAACTCCTCCACAACCTTTTCCATCTATTGTTGTCATGCAGAGGGGCCCTGTCTGGAGGTTGTGGCCACCATCTTCTTCTTTCCTTGAGGGCATATCATCAAGAAAACAAGTTTCCTGGTTTTGGAAATGATCTTATTGCATTGTTTTGCAGTAACCAAAGAGATGGAAGTAGCCAATACTACCTCCAGTATCCTATGCAAATTATTTCCCAAGGTAACAATAACAACGTGGGGCCTTGACTCATACACAGCATGTTGCTTCCACAAGTATGGTTGGCCTAACAATACATCATAAAATTCAAGAGGAGCAATGTCACATAATACCTAATTCGTGAAGGGCTTGATGCTGTATGGAAGGCACATGGAAGGTGACATTGCTGGCTGACATGGAGATCCCATCCTTGGTGAAGTCACCTGATGGTGTACGATTGTGGGTGTATTGTGGTTAGTAAGCCCACCCACTTCACAACCTCTAGTGAAATGAGGTTCTTTTGGCTTCCACTATCGACAATGAACTATAATGGGGAACCCTTTACCCACATATGGGAGCGGAAGAGGTGCTCCTCCTCCTCTAGATCTTTAGGTTCCTCCTTATGGATCTTCATGGTGGAAATAGTGGCATTGGGCTCCACATCGATAATATTCTTCCCTTTGTCATTCCCCCTGTCAGGTTCAGACTCAGTGTTGAAACATGCATCTAATTCATAAGCCTTCAGCTCGGCCACCAGTGATTGCTTAGCTTGACACTCACTTGTGTTGTGAGTGGAGATCTTATGGAATTCACACCAATTTCCATGTCCTTCTTTGGCTTTGCGGTGTTGTTATTTTCTTGTGACTTTGACAGGTTTTATTGGGTAGCCTCGCCTTGGCTTTTTCCTTTGTTCTATGGTTTGGGGGTGTATTTTCCTTGCCTCGGATTCGTAGATCCAAAGTCTCACTTTTTCTGTTTAAGATTTTGTTTGATCTTGACAGTATATTGGTATGCGGTGCCAAGCAAGGAGATGTCGAGGAACTCCATCTCATCCTAGATGTACCTTTAGGCACCTCCGGTACATAAGTAGCAAATGTTTTTTAGAATCATTAATACCCAACTTCGTGCAAAGGGTGTGAAAAATGTTGGTAAACTCCGACATGTATTGGTCCCTTCCCTTCAGTAGCGTGGTCCACTTTATGTATTTATCCTCATAGCTCCCAACAGGTTAGTACTACTCCGTGATGGTGTCCCAGAATGAATTCCAAGTGGGTGCAACTTAAAACAGTGAGGGTGTACTTTCATCCTTCTACTCACATTACATTTCCCACCAGTTCTTGACGTGGGGGGTAGCATTGAGAAGAGAAAAAGTAATATTTCTCGACTAGAAAAATCATGAACAAAAAAATATCCTTCTAGTAGATTTAACCATTTATCTATGGCATCTGCATCTATTTGGCCCTCAAATATGATAATGTCAAAGTTTATTTGTACCTTAAAAGGAGTAGTGCTTCTAGAGTGACTATTGGATGTGGATGCACCGTCGATGGACAACCGTAGAAGGATCTGGGAAAATTTATCCATCATCGCATTCCTTTATTTCTCAAGGGCCTCCTCAAGCAATATTTTGATAAGATCTCCTGCTCCATCGTCTTTATTTTTTTCCCCTATGGGTGGTCTTTGCGGTTTGCGAGGCTGATATTTGCAAAGGTTCAACTAGATTGAGCCCTAACTCCTTATACCCTGACCTCGTTGGGGAAGCAAAGAAGGATTGAGAAAGATCAGACCACTCTGATACCACTAATCTGAATTTAAACAAGAATGCAACAAATTACAGGTATAACCATACACAGAGAGATGCAGTGGAAATAAAACTTCATTTCATTAATATCAAAGAACAAAAATATGCTTACATACATAATGGAAATAAACTAGGTCGGGTGATGATAGGTTATCTCTGAGAAGAGATGTGGTGGCTACATGCCTCTGAACTATGTTACAATGAGGCTTGAAGACTTATTTAATATTGAGAAACAATGGAAAACCCTAAACATCCAAAACCCTAACCCTAGGAGATGAAACACCAAACTATGGGCCTCGTTGGGGTAAATTAGTACATCAACTTCTTGGGGTCGTAACTTTGGCATAAGTGTTGGGTTGTGTTATATTCTTTCCACGACTAACCTATGTAGTGAACCGAGGGGTTAGAGGGCAGGCGGAGCTCCCCCTTCGTTACGCCGATTGCGCAGCGGGGGGGTCACAGGGGGGCGGGTAGCCCCCTCTACGGGGTCCTGGGTAGCGCCCCGGGAAAAATTTTATTTGGACCCTATATTATGTTGGGCGAACCTACCTATGGTTTTCGGTCCATGGTTTTGGACGCGATGGTTTTTGGTCCATGGTATTGGATGCTTCGGCATGTATAAATATGTATTGTAACATTGAAAGGAATATAATGAAAAATCAAGCTAGTAGTCCTGGTCTTCGGATCCAGGGGAAAATCTCTGTGTATATGTGTTTTATGTGTTATGCTCTCGCATTGTTTATTTTCTGTGATTTATAATTCGTGTGCAGGTAATTTCTGTACGGGGTTAAAACCTACATTTGGAATCATAGCTGTTTTGGCTTCAAGGGGACGCCTTTGTTGCTGAGGGGTTTAGCTCGGGCCTGTGGTAGACCCTGTTCAGTGGGAGATCTGTGAGATTGATTCTGGTGGTGGAAAAAGATGGCGAGCAGTGGAAAGATAGAGACTGAGAAGTTCAATGGTTAGAGTTTTGAGTTGTGGAAACTTAAGATGGAGGATCTGTTGGTGGATAAAGATCAGTGGATCGTGGTAGATCCAGGTACTAAACCAACGGGAGTGACCGATGAAGAATGGAAGAAGTTGGATTGGAAGGTAAAGAGCACAATACGATTGTGTGTCTCAGATTCAATATTGCTGAATGTACCAGGGGAAGCTACGACGAAGGCTTTGTGGGATAGGTTAGGGACTTTGTACCAATCTAAGTCTCTGGTGAATAAACTGTTCCTACGAAAAAAGCTGTATAACCTGAGGATGAAAGATGGAGACTCAGTGACAGATCATCTGAATGCATTTAATACTGTGGTAAGTCAGTTAGCGTCTGTTGATATTAAAATTTCAGATGAAGATAAGTGCATCAGTTTGTTGTGTTCTCTACCAGATTCGTGGGATAGTCTGGTTATTGCAATAGGTAGCAATGCAACTGCTTTGCAGTTTGATGAAATAGTCTCAGCCTTTCTCACGGAGGAGATGAGACGGAAAAATATGGAGAGCCAGAATGGTGATGCCTTGTCTGTAAGAGGACGGTCCCAGAATAGAAACAAAAATAAGTCATCGAGTGGGAGATCTAAATCTAGAGGGAGATCTAAATCTCTAGGAAAACCTGCAAAGGTGGTGTGCTGGAAATGCGGAAAGGAAGGGCACTTCAAAAGGGACTGTAAATCTAAAGCTCCTGATAAAGGAAAGGGATCTGATGATGCTCCTTCTGCAGAGGCAAAAACCACCTCAGATGAAGGTGGGGATGTGTACTTGGCTTCTTCAAGTACACATGTAGATCTTGAGGCATGGTTGATTGACTCAGGTGCATCCTTTCACTTCACTCCCCATAGAGAGTGGTTCTGCGAATATGAGAAATATGATGGTGGTGATGTATTCTTAGGAGATGATAGGAATGCTAGAATCATTGGTTGCGGAAAAATAAAGTTGGAGTTGCAAGGTGGAAGGGTTAGAACACTTCCGGGTGTTCTGCATATTCCTGTATTGGCTAGAAATCTGATTTTTGTAAGCAAGTTGGATGATGCAGGTGTAAAAACAATGTTTGAGAAGGATACCTGAAAGATGGTTCGGGGAGCACTGGTATTGATGCGGGGAGTTTGGACTGGAACTCTGTACAAGCTGCAAGGTAGCACTGTTGTTGATGGGTGCAACAGTTCTATGGTTCCTGAAAGTGGAGCTGAAAATCTAGTGGTCTCTGGAGAGAAGACCATGTTGTGGCATCAAAGGCTTGGACATATTGGAGAGAAGGGCCTTTGAATACTTCATGGTAAAGGTATGGTAGAAGGTATGAGTAATAGCTCTCTAGATTTTGATTTCTGTGAAAATTGTGTATATGGGAAGCAGAATCGGGTGAGTTTCCCCTCTGGTGCTAAGAGGGCGAAACAGATATTAGAGCTTGTGCATAGTGATGTGTTTGGACCTGTGAAGGTTCCATCACTGGGTAAGTCTGTGTACTATGTATCATTTATAGATGACTTCTCAAGGAATACGTGGATATATTTCCTTAAGAAGAAATCTGAAGTCTTTGACAGGTTTAAAGAATTTAAGGCTCTGGTGGAAAATCAGACAGAGAAGAAGATAAAGGTGATGAGGACAGATAATGGTGGAGAGTTTTGCAGCAAGGAATTTGAAGAATTCTGTAATAAGTGTGGTATAGCACGGCAGAAGACTGCTCCATATACACCTTAGCAAAATGGAGTTGCAGAAAGAATGAACAAGACGTTGATGGAAAGGGCGAGGAGCATGCTCAGTGGTGCCGGGTTAGGACAGGAATTCTGGGTAGAGGTAGTGGATACTGCATGTTACTTGGTCAACAGGTCACCTTCATTAGCGTTGGAGGATAAGACTCCACAAGAAGTATGGACTGGTAAGAAACCCTCTCTTTCACATTTGAGGGTATTTGGATGTGATGCATATGTACATGTTCCAGAGGAGAAACGAACCAAGTTGGATAGTAAATCTGAAAAGTGCATCTTTATTGGTTATAAGGATGGTTTAAAGGGCTATAAGCTTTGGAACCCAGTCACACGAAAGGTTGTGTACATCCGAGATGTGGTGTTCAGAGAGTTAAAAGATGTTATTAAACATGAAGTCCAACCAAAGGAACCTGAGAAGATAGAGTTTGAGCTAAAGGAGGAAGAATCAGACTCTGCAGCAGAGGAGGAATCAAAAGAGGAAGAGCCACAAACTTCGGCTATGAGAAGATCAGTTCGAGAAAGAAGGCAACCAGAAAGGTATAGTACTTCTACTTTCTGTTCAAATTTTTCTTTGTCTGTTACTGATGATGATCCCAGAACTGTGAAGGAAGTAGTAGATTCAAAGGATGGAAAAATCTGGAAAGAGGCCATGGTTGATGAAATGGCATCTTTGCACAAAAATGAGGTTTGGGATCTGGTGGAGTTGCCAGCTGGAAGGAAACCCATTGGCAACAAATTGGTGTTCAAAAAGAAGACAAATGCAGAAGGGAAGGTGGAGAAATAAAAAGCTCGGTTGGTAGCAAAAGGTTATTCCCAGGAGCCGGGAATTGATTTTGGTAATATTTTTTCTCCTGTTACCAAGGTAACTTCTATTAGGTTACTTTTATCTGTTTCTGCTGCTTTTGATTTTGAGGTAGAACAGATGGATGTGAAGACAACATTTCTTCACGGGGATTTGGAAGAGGAAATCTACATGAAGCAACCTGAAGGCTTTGCGGTGAAGGGTAAGAAAGAACTGGTATGCAAGTTAAAGAAGTCTCTTTATGGGTTAAAATAGTCACCAAGGATGTGGTATCAAAAATTTTATACATTTATACGGGGACTTGGCTTCACCAAAAGCAAAGCAGTTCACTGTGTGTATTTTAAATTGATTGGTGACCATGTTATTTATCTGGTCTTGTATGTGGATGATATGTTGCTGGTTGGAAATGATAAAGAAATTATCCAGGATTTGAAGACCCAATTGTCCTCCAAATTCGACATGAAAGATCTTGGTGCTGCAAACTATATTTTGGGCATGGAAATTATAAGAGATAGGGAAAAGAGGAAGATCTAGTTAAACCAGAGGAAGTATGTTGAGACAATACTGCAGAGGTTTAATATGCAGGATAGTAAATCGGTGAAGGTTCCTATTCCTATAGGTGTGAGGTTATCTGCTGAACAGTGTCCCAAGACACAAGAAGAGGAAGAGGATATGTCTCATGTTCCATATGCGAGTGCAGTCGGTAGCCTAATGTATGCAATGCTCTGTACTATACCAGACATTGCACATGTAGTGGGAGTATTGAGCAGGTTTATGTCAAAACCAGGGAAGGAGCACTGGACAGCAGTGAAATGGGTTTTCAGGTATTTGCATGGCACTAGTGATTATGGTTTGTGCTACCAAGGAAGACCAGGATTGGACAGAGTGTTGGATATTCGTGGCTTTGTTGATGCAGTCTGGGCTGGAGATCTGGATCAGAGAAGATCTACAAGTGGGTATGTGTTTAACCTATTTGGAGGTGCAGTCAGTTGGATGAATAATAAACAATATGTAGTGGCACTATCAACTACAGAGGCAGAATACATGGCAGCCACTCATGCAAGCAAGGAAGCAGTTTGGTTGCAGAGATTGTGTTCAAGTATGGGGTTAGTACAGGGAGCTATAAGAATAGACTGGGACAGTCAAAGTGTGATTTTCTTGGCAAAGAACCCTGCTTATCATTCAAAGACAAAGCACATTGATGTTCAGTATCACTTTGTGAGGGATATGATAGAAGAGAAAAAGGTGTTGCTGGTAAAGGTGGACACTTTGAAGAATACTGCAGATGCATTGACAAAATCTGTGAGCTCTGAGAAGTTCTCTTGGTGCAGAGAAAAAATGGGCATTTCAGCGCTGGAAAAATGACTAAGCTCTCCTGTGGCCCCCTGTGGAAAGAAAACAACAAGTGGGAGATTGTTGGGTTGTGTTATATTCTTTCCACGACTAACCCACGTACTGAACCGGGGGGTTAGAGCCCCCCCTTCGTTGCGCCGATTGCGCAGCGGGGGGGTCACAGGGGGGGCGGCAACCCCCCTGTCCAGGGGGTTTGAGGGGGGCGGGTAGCCCCCCTCTACGGAGTCCGGGGTAGCGCCCTGAGAAAATTTTTTTGGACCCTATATTAGGTTGGGCAAACCTACCTATGGTTTTTGGTCCATGGTTTTGGACACGATTGTTTTCGGTCCATGGTATTGGATGCTTCGGCATGTATAAATATGTATTGTAACATTGAAAGGAATATAATGAAAAATCAAGCTGGTAGTCTCGGTTTTTGGGATCCAGGGGAAAATCTCTGTGTATATGTGTTTTATGTGTTATGCTCTCGCATTGTTTATTTTTCTATGATTTAGAATTCGTATGCAGGTAATTTCTGTATGGGGTTAAAACCTACAAAAGTGTGGTATTAGGTATTTTGTTTTACTTGATCCATGATTACATAGAAGTGTATATGGATGATTTTAATATTTATGGGAATACTTTTGAAGAAGATATGCAAAAATTGGTAAAAATCCTTGTTATATGTAGAGAAGCTAATCTTTCATTAAGTAATGAAGATTTATTTTTGATGTTTCATGAAGGAGTTTCTTTGGGTCATCATATTTTAGGTTCTTGAACCAAAGGAGACATTTCAAAGGTTCAAATCATCTGCAAGATTTCAATACCAACATGTCAAAGGGATGTTCAATGTTTTCTTTGATTCACAGGCTATTGTAGAAGGTTTATAGAAAACTTCACAAAGATTGCTTCACCACTTTTCAAATTACTCACTAAATATTGTCAATTTCATTGGAATTTTGATTGTTAAAAATATTTTTAATTGTTGAAACAAAAAATTTCCAAGGCACCTATTTTGAGTGGCCAAATTGGTCCCTTCTATTACATATTTCTTCTAATGCCTCAGATACAACTTTAGGGGTTTTCTTAGTACAAAAGGAGTTAACTCCTTATGTTATATATTATACAAGTATATTTAACTCATGTAGAGTTGAATTACACAATAACATAAAAGGACCTTTTGAAGTTCTCCATGGTATCAATACGTTTAGAGACTACATCACTAGGTATATGAAATTTATTCAAACAGATCCTTCTATTATTAGATATGTTATGAGGAAACGAATCACTAACAAGAAAATTACTAGGTCGATTTTTCTATTGTAGGAATTTAGTATCACCATTTTGGATAGGCGAGGAAAAGAAAACATAGTTGTTGATTTCCTTTCCAGGATGTAAAATGATAATACTAATACTCTTTTAATTGATAATTTACCCAGTGAATATATTTTTATGATATCTACTAAAATTCCTTGGTTTCCAAATATGCTAATTATTTGGCTTCAAGGAAATTTCCTTGTCAGCTATCAATGAAAGAGAGACAAAGTGTCATAAAATCCATTGCACCCTATTCTTCGATAGAAGGAGAACTATATCAAACAAGAGCTAGCATTACCATTACACGATGTGTTTGAGATGACGAGATACCTAAGATACTTAAAGGATGTCATGATGAACTTTGTGGAGGACATTTTTCCAAGAGATGAATTACATATAAAGTACTTCCTTTGGGATATTATTGGCCTTCCCTTTTTAAGGATTCCATGGAATATGTCAAAATATGTGATATTTGTGAAAGAATGGGAGACATGTTCAATAGAGGAGATTCCTATACAACCAAAAATACTAATAAATACTTTTGAGAAAAGAGATCTATATTTTTTTGACTGATTAATCCTAATCTAGGGAAAAGAGCTACATAATTGTTTACACTAATTATGTTAGTAAATGGATAGAGGCTAAGGCACTCAATTTTGCTACTAATTTTTTTTTCTATTGCATTTTTTGTCAAGTTATTTTCACTCGTTTTGGTATATTAAGAGAAATTCTGAAATATCACAGTACAAAATTTATATCGAATCTAGCGCAGAAGATTTTGTAGTACAAGATCATGCATAAAAAATACACTCCATATCACCCACAAGCCAATGGACAGGTGGAATCCACAAACAAATTTCTTGAAGCCATACTAACCAAGATTGTGCATCTATATAGAAGAGATTGGGGAGATAGACTTCTAGAAGCACTCTGACCATATATGATCACATGGAGGAATACCACAAGACATACTCCTTATATAATTTTCTATAGAATGAAAGTTTTACTTCTTATCAAATTCCAAGTGGATACCTACAGTAAAACAACAAAATTGGGGCTAAACCTTTTTGAGGCCCAAAAGAAAATATTGGCTAAATGAAATGAATTGGATGACATTAAACACAATATAATTCATAGGAAAATGATAATCCAATAACAAACGAAAACATGGCATGAAAAGTTTATGAAGGAAAAGAATTCAAACTAAGTGATTGGGCCCTTCTCTTTGATGCCAAATTTAAATATTTTCAAGGGAAATTTCAAACACATTGCTTAGGCCCCTATCATATAAGAAAAAATTTTGACAATGGAGAAGTAAGGATTAATACCATTGATGAAGAATGGGTCACTTTTCTCGTTAATGGACATTGATTAAAGATCTAGCACAAGCCCTTAACAAGGGAAGAATTTTTTCAGAGTTGGCAAGAAAGTTATGATTTGAAATTGGGAGAAAAAAAGGTAATTCTCCTCTACTAAAAAAACAAGATTGATTTCATTTATACGCAAACAATCACACACATACACACACACAAAAATATGTGTGTGTGTGTGGGTGTGTGACACCACTGGTACTTATTCCATTGATTTTTATAATTATGAAATTACATGAAGAATGGGACAATAGATCCATGATATAAGAGAGAAGAGGAAAGATGAAACAAGTGGGATTAGCTGCCATCTTAAATTAATTTTATGGTGTAAATAATAAGAAGGATAAAATAAGAAGAAGACTCCAAGAGGAACATGAAGAGACACACATGAATACTCTATGAGGAACATGGAAAGACATAAGAAAAAATAATACAAAAATCATTAGAATAGCACTATATGGGTTTGTTTGAGGAATTAAAGTTTGATTTTGGTTGAATGAAAGAAGCTCAAGGAAAGAATTGGAGTTTTGGGAAAGAAGACAAAACTTGTGAATATCATTTCCAACTAAGTCCACTAGAATAATTCCTCTTGGATAGTGGATCCATCTTGGGGTTGAATGATGCAATATATATGGGTTGCAACTAGTCTATGCTTGGGTCAAAAATCGAAGTCCCACATTCAGTTTGAATCATTTTAAAAATCTCATTTAGTGCTATTAATTTGAGTTACGAATATGAAATTTGGTTCACTATTGCAATCTATTTAAGCCTTTTTGATAACTTTGCATGGTTGTAGGAAACTATTGTAAGTAATTTGATAGGAAAAACGTCTTCATTGATATGTGAAGTATATTGAAATTCTACCTTCAGGCTATAAGTAATATTTCTTTATTTTTATGTGTATGTTAATATGCACATGTGGACATGCATGTTTCTATGTGTAAAATTGTTTTCATTTCTATTATAACTTACCTTCTGTTAGGTTCTAGATGATGAAATAATTTCCATATTGAGGGGAAGTCCCACTAATAATGTGGTAAAATTTTTAGATATTGGGTCACAATATCTTAGAAAACATGATCTTAGGAGGATTAGCTTCCTAAATGCATCTTTAAATAATTCATGTTGGATTTTATACCATAACATATCTTCTATTAGGTTTTAGAAGATACAAAATTGTCCACATTGATGCAAAATCAAACTCATGATGTGGTAAAGGTTTTATATATTGTGGCATAATATTTTAGGAGATACGAGCTGAGAAACATGAGCCTCCTGAATGCTCATAAAATAATGCATCAAACAGGTCATGTTGGAATTATGGTTATAACTTCTTTTCTAGGAAATTATGGAAGACAAAATATTATCCATATTGAGTAAAGAAACATTAATCATGTGGTAATATTTAAGGTGTTGGGTCGCAATATTTTATATAATGCGAAGAAAGGAAGTGGAGCTTCCTGAATGTTCCTAGAATTGTGCACAAAATAGTTTATGTTGGTATTTCTACTATATATTTTCATCTACGAGGTTCCAAAATTTCAAACTTGAGCCATGGTTAGTGGAAGCTTGCACTAATCATATGGTTAATTTTCAAAAGCTTGTACCACTACAATTTAAGATATATGCAATGGATCATTTACTATTGGAAATAATACTCAATCAGTATTATCAGGTCAATTATTTTTCATTTCACAATCAGATTTGTATACGCTACTGATGAGCCCCAAATTTTGGTAACATTTTGGGCTCATTTGGCCTACTTACCTTGCTCAACCCTTCATTTTTTATCACTTATGCATCATTTCTTAGTATATTCATGTTATTTGTAGGAAGGAGGGCAGTCATTATGCCTATGTGGCTAATACATGTTTATTTCAGGTTTTTTGACATTAAATGGAGCAAAAACCACGCAGATGGAGGCAAGGAGACAGCCAAGGTGGCATTGCGGGTTTGTAGGAAGGTTGTCCACAGCCTTGAATGACCTTCCTCGTGATCTCCACCCCAACTCCGAGCTCCAACAACTATCACCACCAAGCTAGAAGGCAGCCAACGGATTCTACAGGAATAGCAGTTTACTTTTAGTTGGACAGCCAAGCCCCACTAATTTAGGAGGCTAGCTTGGCCCTCATAATGTATAAATATTGAGGCTGTAGCCTTCGATGGGGACTTTTGAACCTTTGTTGCAGATTTTGAATCACGAGCTATAGCTCTGTTTTTCTCTTTGTAAGCCATTTTTGGCATGTTGTTAGACTTATGATTATGATCTTTTAATAAAAGGCAGGCAGATTTGAGTCCAATTCTGACTTATTAGAGGAGCTATAGCTCTCAGGTTTGGGCCCAACCTGAGAGCAATAGGCCTCCTTTCTTTGTATTGGTACTTTTCTTTCCTTTCAGCGTTTCATTTCTTTGCCTTGACATGCATTTGGAAAACACAGTCTGCTGATTCGAATTTCTTGATGTGATTAAGTAGGTTAGTTTTATGGATAAAGTGCTTTCAGCAGTTTAGATTAGAGTAGGAGGATTAGAATTCATCAGAGTTCCAAGAAAAGGTTGATCGTACTCTCACTTCCACCTCTGTTTAGAGATTGGGAGTGTAGACCGTGCCAACCACAAAAAAAACGCAGTTTTACATGTTCATGCAAGCTTTAAAGTAATATTTCCATTGGTAGGAGTGTCCATGCATTTAGATCTTGAGCAATAACTCTTTGTTTCAGCACCATGCACGATTTCTCTCTTAACTTACATCGCTGTTCTTGGGTTTTTATAAAATAGTTAGAATAGGTTGATGAATTCTCGGTTTTGTGCAAGACAGAGGTGATTTGTTTCATTTACACTGCGCAGCACCACTCTATCACTTCCTTATCCTTCTCAGCCGTGCCTAAGCCATCTCCTTACCTCCTAGCTAGATCATTTGCCCACCAACTCTTCTATTATCCACGTTGTTTTATCTTTTCGGCCTTCCATCGCCTCTACCCTTCTATCGACCAACCAGCTTTACACACCCCCTCTCCATCTCATCTCTCTAACCATAAGCCATCACAAGCTCCCCTCTCATCCTACCTATCCACCCATACAGCTCATTCACTCCTCCATCACCCAAAACTCCAACTGCAGAACATCCTGTAGAAGTTAGCAGACTTCCTGTAGAAATCCCGACCTTCCTGTAGGATCCCCTGCAGACATCCTGTAGAAGCTTGCAAACACGGTTGCCAGGCACCTGAACATTGTGAACTTCTATGGAATGATGTTAGGGATCCTCTGGAACCTCTCAGAGTCCTCCTGACCTTTCCCAAGCCTTCCTCCCCTTGAACTACCCCTGCACAGTCAAAGACCCAGTAAGAAGCACAGTCATAATAACTCCAACCACCTGAGAAAAAATACAAAAACATGTTCTCTTCAGATGAAAGTAGTTTATACTCATGCATCTCATCTCACTAGAAGTAATGGCATCATTTTTAGAAGTTGCATTCCCACCATTGCATCGTAAGGATTAAGCTGGTCAAATTAGGGTTTACTAGGGTTTCCATGTTTTGCTGGCTTTCAGTTCATTCTTGCAAAGTAGGTTAATTTCCTTTGAGATAGCTTTCGTTCACCACTTAAAAAGCTTCTTCTGAGAACATATAGAAGTTGGCTTGAGCCCTAGTAGACTTGTGCCAGCTGACCAAGTGACAGCTGCGACAAGAGCTAGTACTTGTGCATACAGCACCGTCGCTTCCAAGTTTGTTACGAACTACCGGGTTGATAAAATTAGAGAAGGAAGCTCCAGGAGTTGTAGCATTATTGCTACAATACTGGAGCCCACCATCTTTTTGGCGCCGTTGTCGGGGAAGCGTGAGAGTATTAGTAATTGTTGCTTTTCTTCTATTTTCTTACTCTCGCCTTCTGCCAAGTAGTTTATTTCATTTCCATTCTGCAAAAGTAGCATAGACATTTCCTGCTTTCATAGATTAGCATTTCAATTCCGCAATTTCAATTTTGCAAGCGTAGATTAGCATTTCAATTCTGCTAGCGTAGACTAGCATTTCCATTCCTGCAATTCCATTTGAGCAAAGTAGATTAGTTCTTTCCTGCTTTCATTTCAATTCTGCATTTTTATTTCAGCAAGATAGTTAGTTGTAGATCAATCTGTTTCAATTTTGCAGGTACCAAAGGAAAAAAACAAAAGCAATCAAAAAAGTCTTTCCATTTCATGCCTCGTAGGAATCGAGATAAAACAGGCAAATTCTTACCCAACATCCCCACCACATCACTGAGTCACCCTTCTCTCTTCTTCGGTGACAGTGATCCAGAAGAACCTATAGGTGAACCTCCTGAGATATACGAAGATCCTATAGCAGAAGAAGAATTAGAGACCATCCCATCTGAAGCTATGGCTGATAATAGAAGAGAAGATGAGAGAATAGAAGGTGCCTTCCCCATCCGAGAAACCAATGGAGACATGAAAATGAAAAACATTAGTCCCTCCGCTCTACCTCACTTCCATGGACTGACTACTGAAGATCCTGATACCTTCCTGTTTGAGTTTGTTGTCCTTTGTCGAACCTATGACTATACTGAAGATGAGCAGAAGCTGAAACTCTTCCCTTCAACTCTTAAGGATGCAGCATTACGCTGGTTCATGGGCTTACCTGGGAATAGTATCACCACTTGGGCTCAGATGCAGCAAGCTTTCAATACCAAGTACCAGGACTACTGTAGGTCCAAGGAAACCAAGGGAGAAATCTTTCGGATGACCATGGGAAATGATGAGTCCTTAGAGGATTATGAGGAAAGGTTCCAACTTAGCTATAAACGGGCCAGGTGCACACTTGACCCTGAATCCCTCAAGTTGGTCTTGCTCCAAGGAGTCCCTGAAGACCTCTTAGATACCCTTCACATGTTAGCTGGAGGAGATATTTACCAATTGCCTTATGAGGACATCAAGACTGTGTTTAGGAACCACTCTAGGGCAGCCCGGAAACGAGGTAGAGGAAACCTCCTCTCAGCTGGTATTCCTTTCTCCAAACATGAGTTTGCAAATCAATTAGAAGATCTCAAGAGTGAGGTGAGACAGACCATTTCCATGCAGCTTGATACATTCAGGATCCAGCAGAAGAAGGAAGAAGCTGAGAGGGCCTTGGCTATCTTCTGCCCTAGATGTACAAGGAGACACCCTAAGAACGAATGCCCATTGCATTCGGTTGAAGTGTGCTTCGTTTGTGAGGAGGACCATCCCACAAATCAATGTCCAACCTTACCTGGGCTTAAAGCCATGTACCAAGGGACAGAAGCCCCCACTGAACCTCTCTATTTCCTCAACCAAAGGAGGCCACAAGGACCTAGACCTTACCAGCAGGGGATGCAAGGGGCACCCCAAGCTTATTACAGCCCCAACCAATCTACTCATATGGCTTCCTGGGGTCCCCCCGCTCATCCTTCCTGGTCTATGCCTCCTCCATGGTCTTATCCACCTCAGTACCCTACTCAACCCACTACTCATTCATATCACTCACATGCCCAGCCACAGCCTCAGTGGAATGCACCTCAGTCGGGGTGGAGGCCCCAGTACAACACTCCTCCCGCCATTTTGCCTCCACCGCCAGTTCAACCTCAACCATTACCTCCTGCTCCTCCAAGGCAACCTCAAATGCCTGCTCAACCGAACCCGAACCCCAACAATAGACAGGCCTAGCAGGTATACACTGGGGAAACATCATGCCCTACCTATGCTGTGGAGATCCAGGAGATCAATCTTCGATCTGGAAAGACTCTTCCGGATCTCCAACCTCCTCCCCCAGAGGACGAGGAAGACAAACAAGAAAGTGAACCAAAGGCTATTCCACCCTTTCCTGAGAGACTAACAGCCACCAGACAACCCAACCCAGAGGAGGATGAGCTTCTGGGAGAGCTCAAGCAGTTGTGTGTGAAAATACCGCTTCTCCAAGCCATCAAGGATGTGCCAATATACAACAAACTAGTTAAGGAAAAGTGTTTCAAACACCCAGTCAGGCGAAAGAGAGATGCTTCAACCATCAATGTCATAGGACAACTGTCTGACCTTATGCTAGGACAAGTCATTTTCCCAAAGTACCTAGATCCTGGGAGTCCTGTAGTAGATGTCCACATCAATGGCACCATCATACCTCACACCTTGATTGATCTGGGGGCTGCCATTAATGTGATGACCAGGGATACCATGCTCAAACTCAATCTTCAGGATTCCCTGAGAAAGACCTCGACAGTCCTGCAACTAGCAGATCGCTCCACCGTGACTCCCGAAGGGATTGTGGAGGATGTCTTGGTCTCTGTCGACTCTTGGGAATACCCTGCAGATTTCTTGGTTCTGCAACCCAAGGCAAAGCTTACTGGATATCCTCTTATTTTGGGAAGGCCTTGGTTAGCCACTGCAGATGCTTACATAAGTTGCCGTGCAGGAAACATGACCATCAAAAATGGTCCTATGTCCAAGCAGCTAGTCCTATACCCTCCTGCCCAACCCTCCTTAGAGCATGACTTACCACTGTGGTTGGAGGAAGGAGAAGAGGATGAGGTGTACTCAACACCTTTGTGCACCCTAGACACCACTATAAGAGACCCCCCAACCGAGGATGACTTGATTGAGACCTTGATCCAGAATCCACCTCCCAGTGCACTATCCTTAGAGAAATTGGTGGAAGATGCCCAAGCCAGCACCTTAGTGGACCTTTGTGCCACCAACCCTGTCACTCCCAGAGTCAAGAATGTGGAGTTCGGCCCTGAGAGAACGTTAAAGATCAGCTCCTCCCTATCTCCTTCCCAGGAAAAGGAGCTGTGTAGCCTATTGGCCAGTCATCTAGATGCTTTTGCTTGGAGCTATAAGGAGATGAAAGGAGTCCATCCTTCGGTCTGTACCCATCACATATACATCAAAGAGGATTGTAAACCGGTTAGGCAACCTCAGAGGAGAATGAATCCAGCCCTTAAAGACATTGTCAAGGAAGAATTGCAAAAACTGTTGGATGCCGGATTCATTTACCCCATCTCAGATAGTGAATGGGTGTCCCCTCTGGTGTTGGTTCCCAAGAAAAATGGGAAGTGGAGAATCTGTGTGGACTACCGAGAACTGAACAAATCTACCAAGAAAGACCATTTCCCTCTACCTTTCATAGATCAAGTGTTGGATGGACTGGCAGGAAAGAAGTTCTTCTCTTTCCTGGATGGGTTTAGCGGGTACAACCAAATCCAAATCAGCCCGGAAGACCAAGATAAGACCACCTTCACTTGTTCTTGGGGTACCTTTGCCTACCGAGTTCTTCCCTTTGGGCTATGCAATGCTCCTGCTACCTTCCAGAGATCTATCTTGAGCATCTTCTCGGAGCTGGTCCATGATGCGGTGGAAATCTATATGGATGACTTCACTTCTTATGGGTCCAACTTCCAGGAAGCATTGTCCAATCTAGGAAAAGTCCTAACCAAATGCATTGAGATGAACCTATCCCTTAGTCCTGAAAAATGTGAATTCTTGATGACTGAAGGGACCGTGCTAGGCCATACCATTTCTTGCCAAGGGTTACAAGTGGATCCTAACAAAATTGCTCTCATCAAGAAGGTTCCACCTCCCCAAAAGGTAAGGGATGTTCGGAGTTTCTTAGGATTAGCAGGGTATTACAGGAGATTCATTAAAGACTTCAGCAAGCTAGCCTCGCCATTGTTTGGCCTGTTGGAAAAATATGTGGAGTTTAAATGGACTGACGATTGTTAGAGGGCTTTGAATGAATTAAAGGACAAGTTGGTGTCAGCCCCAATCTTGAGAGGTCCAAACTGGGCCCTACCTTTCCACATCCACACTGATGCCTCAAATAGAGCCATAGGGGCAGCTTTAGGACACGTTGAACAAAAACTTCCATATGCCATTTACTTTGTTAGCAAAAACTTATCCAAAGCTGAACTGAATTACACTGTAACCGAGAATGAATTCTTGGCTATGGTCCATGCACTGAACAAGTTCCGACATTATATCACTGGCTATCAAACCTTTGTACATATGGATCATGCTGCAATTAGATATTTAATGAATAAACCAGATGTGAATGCTCATATTATTAGATGGTTACTTTTGTTGCAGCAGTTTGATTTGACCATTGTTGACAAACCAGGTAAAGAAAATGTTGTTGCTGACTTTTTATCTAGATTGGATTTGTCTGCAGATGAGGATGGAACAATGGATGACCAGATGCCCGATGAACATCTGTTTTCTATCTCAGTACTCTCTCCATGGTTTGCTGATATAGCAAACTACCTTGTTTCAGCACAAAAACCCTTCGCACCTATCTTCAAGAGAGAAGAGCAGAATCATCAGAAAAAGTGCCTCATTTACATGGATCGGGGGCAATCTGTTCAAGCTTGGCCCTGATCAGATCTTAAGGCGTTGTGTAAGGGAGGAGGAAGTCTTTGATATCCTCCTCACCTGTCATGATGGGCCTTGTGGAGGACATTTTGCAGCAAAGAGGACTGCCTTCAAAATCTTGCAGGCAGGCTACTATTGGCCCACACTTCATCAAGATGTCAGAAGGTATACCAGCCAATGTGACCGATGCCAAAGAATGGGGAAACCGACTCAAAGGGATGAGATGCCTCTCCAACCTCAAGTGACTCTTGAGCCATTTGAGAAGTGGGGTATGGACTTTGTGGGTCCAATCAACCCTCCTTCGAGGCAAAGGTCTTACATCATTGTGTGCACTAACTACCTGACAAAGTGGGCAGAGACTAAAGCAATCAAGGCAGCAACAGAAGAAAAGGTGGCTGAGTTCTTAAGGGAGAACATCTTCTACAAATTTGGCTACCCAAGAGAGCTGGTCACCGATCAAGGGAGCCAGTTCACATCCAACTTAATTGAAGACCTACTAGCTCATCACAAAATCAAGCATAGGACTTCCACCCCCTATCATCCACAGGCAAATGGGCAAGTGGAAGTCACCAACAGAGCATTGGAAGGGATTTTGACTAAGGTGGTGAGCGGCAGTAGGAAAGATTGGGCAGATCGCCTGGTTGAGGCCACATGGGCTTACAACACCACCTGGAAGACCACCACCGGCTTCACACCTTATGAGCTGGTCTATGGGAAGAAAGCTTTGCTATCCATTGAATTTGAATACAACATTTTGAGGATGGCAGCTCAGCTAGACCTAGATCTCAGACATGCACAACAAGAAAGGTTATTGCCGCTGAATGGACTGGATGAGCACCGGATGCAGGCCCTCCTTCACTCAGAAGTGGTTCAACTTCAGAGAAAGGTGTGGCATGACCAACACCTCAATGACAAGCAATTCCAGCCAGGAGATTGGGCACTGTTGTATGACTCCAGGCACAAAGATTTCAAGGGGAAACTAAGAACCAGATGGCTGGGACCATATGCAGTGGAAAAATGTCATGACAATGGATCTGTTCTTATTCGGACCATTGATGAGGAAGCCATCCCCATGCTTGTCAATGGGCATCGACTAAAGATCTACAGGAAACCTCTCTCAAGACAAGAGTTCATCAAAACTATGGAGAAATCAGTGTTGGTCATAGAGAAGGGTTCTGCCTCTGCTTTGGGCATACCCTGAAAGATCTAAAAAAAAAAAAAAAAAAAAAAGGAAAAAATAAAGATCCTTGGGTGAAAACCTTTCTGAGGCTCCCAAGGCAGGTGGTAGGGGTGAAAACCTCATTGAGGCACCCCTATTGTCTTTCAAAAAAAAAAAGAGGGATTTGAAAAAAGATCCTTGAGTGAAAACCTCTCTGAGGCGCTTAAGGCAGATGGCAAGGGTGAAAACCTCATTGAGGCGCCCCTGCTATCTTTCAAAAAAAAAAAAAAAAGAGAAAACAATAAGCAAAAAAAAAAAAAGACAGGGACAGCAAGTTTATAATGTGGAAATGCATGTAGGTTGCAGGTGTTCTATGAAGGAGAGGAGGTCTCTCAACTCAAAGCCAAGGATCATTATCATGCTGCTAGGAGACCTCACCAGCACCTCCTCCAATAATACTCATCTTCTCCAAGGTATGGGCACGATTTCATCACAGCTTAAGTCTTCTACAGGAAGATGCAGACTTTCTACAGGAAGGTGCAGACTTTCTACAGGAAGGTGCAAACTTTCTACAGGAAGTTCTGTATTTCTACAGGAAACTTCCTGTAGAAGTTCGGGACGGCCCAGAATTCATTGTATGAGGAGATCTAACAACCAAGGATCGGTTTGGACGCATGCAAGCTACTATTGTCACCCTTACACACTGCTGTCACCTCTTTCTACCACCCCTGTCGACATGCAATGAAGTTACCTGCACCATCAAAGCAGATCATTGAGTTATCAAGAGAAAGCAATTTTTAAAATGAAAAAAATGCTGAGATGTCATACCATATCCATCCTAGCCATCCATGAGCTCTGTGAGCGTGATCGTGAGGCCACTGCCTTCGTCGTGCAGCATGCACCCAAGGAGGAAAAACTGCTACAGGACATCCTGCAGGAGTCCCGTAACAGTTAAGCCCGCTGGAGTGCACACCATTCCACCGCCTGCAACATGCAAAGATCACGCGGGCGCATGCAGCCGAAGCATCAAATTCATCGTCAGTGGCCTGTGAATATGAACCTCCGGGCCTGTGCAAATCCACCAACAGCAAATAAATCCACTCATCGTCGTCCAAGAGCCTGAAAAATCATGTTGCGGCCGCACAGGTAAGTGCCTCGACCCTTTCTTCCGTCGAATCGCATGAATTTTACTTTGAAAATGTTTGCGAAGTGTAAAGTGAATGGGTTGAGCGGTTGTATGGCCATCCGACTGGCCACGTCGAC
The DNA here is from genome assembly GCA_031772625.1 of Pinus tabuliformis. Classification (NCBI taxonomy): domain Eukaryota; kingdom Viridiplantae; phylum Streptophyta; class Pinopsida; order Pinales; family Pinaceae; genus Pinus; species Pinus tabuliformis. The sequence continues at coordinate 1,124,336,056 of CM062818.1, read as the reverse complement.
CAGTCAGTGGTCTAGTCGGATGTTTGGGCGGTGGTCGTGGCAAAAGGAACGGGTAATGCACACGTGAGAGCCATCCCGTTGGGAAAAACGAGTTTTAACAGAAGTGACGGCGGCGGATCTGCGGGGAATGATGCGGTAGTAAGGGAACTCGCAGACGAATGATGGAGTGACGTCGTCCAACGGTCCGGCAGGGACAGCTCATCCCCGCGCCACGAATTCCGCCGAATTCAAATCTAATCGGCTAGATTGCCACCCCACGCATTTATCATTCACCGTTTGAAACTCGAGTGATCATCCGGATCCCTCTGCAGCTCGACACTCCAAGTCTTTGGCCGTTCGAACGCCTGTTAAGCAACACCAAGAGCGCAGACCCACTGCAGTATCCTCCAGAATTCGTGCGCTGCTTCTACAGGAAAGCTGTTTCTACAGGAAATCGGGTTCCTCACGTCAAAAGGTGGCGGATTAAAAAGGTAAGCCTGAACTCTCCATGCAATTGGTTTTGAGGGTGGCAGAATCGACGTCTACAGTCTGGTCGTAGAAATTTTTTGCAAATATTGTCTGCCGTTGCATGAATTTTCGTCCTACGGGATGTCAGTATAATTAAGCTGTATTAAGGTCCTCGGGAGATAAGCTTCGTGAATTGTATGCATGACAGAGGCATAATTCTACACTCTGTCCCAGTAGGCCAAAATTCTTCCGCATTCGCCACCTCCAGCTAACGCAGCAGTTTTTCACCATGCCGGGTGGGTTCATCAGAAGGGAACCAACTGATTCAACGAAGTTAAGAGAAAATCCTGAGGTGGTGGAGCTCTTCACGTGAGCACAATGGATATCATTCTATGACAAATTGCAGGGCTATGATGACGAGGTGGCAGAGGAGTTTTTGCAAGCTCTGAGGCCGAAATCCAAAACATTGGCCACCGTTAACTTCAGGGGTTTGAGTCTCAGACTCACCCCACAATTCATCAGCCGAGTTACTGAGCTCCCAATGGGATTACCATGGGATAAAGAAGAAAGGAAGTTGGGCCAACAGGCTAAGAAATAATTCTTTCCACCAGAGGAGGAATTCTCAGAAGATAAAAATGGGGTTCGTAGAACCAGTTTACTGCCACCGTGGAGTGAAGTTAGCCTGCAGATTATGAAGTACATCACCTGCAAAGGCCGTTTTAGCATTGTATATGGGTACCATTTTCGGTTACTCACGGAATTAAGGCACCAGATGGATCTACCTGTAGAAAACAAACTCAGTCTCCCCTACTTTCTACTACAGTCTCCGATTGAGTGTGCCACCAAGTTGAAAGAAGGCACACCAGACCAGGTAGCCCACGATGGACTCATCAAACTCCTCGTGGAGGATGCGCTCCACACATACAAGGTTCCTCTCTCATGGGAAGCCTTCAAAAATTTGACCAAGGATGGTGATATAAAGATGCTGACCGAAGAGCTCGGTTCATCTAGCAGTGAGGAGAAAGAGTCAGTGCCCGCAGGGAAGAAAGAAAAAGGCCAGAAGACCATGACCACGGAGCAGAAGAAAAAGCAAGAGAAGAAACAAGAGAAAAAGGGTGCCAAAGAGAAGGATGACACACCCATTTTAACGGCAAGAGAGAAAAGATTGCAAAGCAGAGTGGACAAGGCTAAGAAGGTCCACATCAGCAAAAGTGCCTCGATAGCAACCGCAACCAAGTCAAAAAGTAAAACTCATGCAGCAAAACAAACCAAAGCGGTGACACCTGTTTCTATAGGAAAATCGAAACCGGCTTCTACAGGAAGCCCAAAATTAACTGAAAAAGGGTCTTCTACAGGAAGCCCGAAATTAACTAAAACAGGGTCTTCTACAGGAAGCCCTGAAAAAGTGAAACCCAAGGAGAAGAAAGCTGACATTCTTACAAGGGAGGCAGCAGCTGTGCTGGCCGCCCTCAGCACACCTCCTAAGCCAAAGGAGAAGAGAAAGAGGGAGACCCCTCTATATTTTAAAGCTAGAAGAAGTGTGAGAATAAAGACGGGCAAGCCACAGCCTCCGTCCAGCAGCCCAATCATTATCGAAGATGCCCCTACTTCGCCCAAGGAAAGGTCCCCCTCGAGGATATCAGTCACCTATGAGAGGGGGAGCCCGAAGAAAACTACTTGGAAAGAAAGGTTAGACCAATTGACTACAAAAGCTCGGCTACAGGATGCTGAAGATGCTCTACAGGAAACCTTAGCCAGGCTAAAAGAAACTAAGAGAATGGAAGGAGAAGCACCCTTATCACCACCGAGGGAGGGCGAAGTAGAGCCACCAAAAGAACTGGAGAAAGAGCATATACCAGAGCCCAGCCCTCAGCCAAGTCTGAGTTCATATTACAACTTTTTAGAGGCTGGAAAAATTATACCTCAGAAATTTACTGTGCCACTGTTTTTTGCATTGGAGGAAGAAAGAGTCCGTACACACACGTGGATGAAAATAGTCGAGTCAAAGGGTGTGGCGGACATAGGTCCCTTGCAGGAGCAGCTCAAGGAGGCCAGAAGTGAATTATCCATGGCTAAACACGTGGCAAATTGCCAACGAGTGTTCCTACAGGAAGAAAACCAAAAGCTGAGATTGCAGCTACAGGAGCTGAGGGCAGGGACAGGTACATCCTCCAAGGACACCACAGCAGAACAGCAAGGCAAAAAGGAACTGAACACCAGTCTTGGGGAGCCAACTACACATCTACAGGAAGCAGAACAGCAAGCACAAATTGAGGTGCAAGCTCTCAGAGAACAGCTGCAGCAGAAAGAGGCACAATTGGCCTGCATGGCTAGCTGGGCCATGGATGCTATCCAATGCAGATAGCCAGCCAAATCCTATGGCCTGTACTTGAAAGACCAATGGCTGCAATTTCAAATCAATACCTTGGCACAAAGAGGTATCTCTTAGCTCCAAGACCCGCAACAATTCACTGAAGTATGCAGTACTAGTTCATCAGAGGATAAGGCCAAATTAGCGGAGTTCTACCTCCATAATCTGGCCCTGCCTAATGTAGTTTCATGGGATCCCAATACGGCCTTGGGAGATATGCAATTAATGGCATTTGCCTCATGGCTGAACCATGAGGACAAAAGAGCAGCAGAAGCCAAAGCGGTCATGAACCGAGAGCTGAATGAGCCATTGCTCATCAGACCAGAGCCAGGGGATCCAGTTGCACTAATCTTGGCACACCAACATTTGTCCACTGACCCTAAAGCTTCATTAAGATATATGGATCAACAGGCCCAAGCCATAGCTCATTTTGAGGACATGGAGAGACTGTTAGGAGACAACGTTGTCCAAGCATGCACCCGCAGATGGAATACATTGGCCCACAGTCTGAAAATCCGAGAGTACCATACCCCAACTCGGATGAGGGAAGCTTTGGTACGGGTGGCCCTCTATAAGAAATCCATGCAAAACCTCCAGGCCAGCTGGATTGGCCTTAAGCTAAGCCCACCACTGCTACTAGGATTGATGGAAGGCAGCACAGAGAAAGATGATAATGAACAGTGGGAAGAGGTAAACAGAAGGGCTGGGTTTCATATCAGCAAAGAGGACACTACTACAGAGGCTTGGGATGTAAGGGTGGCAGTAAAGGCAGTGAAGGATGAAGAGTTGGACTAGTTGCTCAAGGATGAGCAAATATTTTAGCTGGGGGTGATGATGAGCCCCAAATTTTGGTAACATTTTGGGCTCATTTGGCCTACTTACCTTGCTCAACCCTTCATTTTTTATCACTTATGCATCATTTCTTAGTATATTCATGTTATTTGTAGGAAGGAGGGCAGTCATTATGCCTATGTGGCTAATACATGTTTATTTCAGGTTTTTTGACATTAAATGGAGCAAAAACCACGCAGATGGAGGCAAGGAGACAGCCAAGGTGGCATTGCGGGTTTGTAGGAAGGTTGTCCACAGCCTTGAATGACCTTCCTCATGATCTCCACCCCAACTCCGAGCTCCAACAGCTATCACCACCGAGCTAGAAGGTAGCCAACAGATTCTACAGGAACAGCAGTTTACTTTTAGTTGGACAGCCAAGCCCCACTAATTTAGGAGGCCAACTTGGCCCTCATAATGTATAAATATTGAGGCTGTAGCCTTCGACGGGGACTTTTGAACCTTTGTTGCAGATTTTGAATCACGAGCTATAGCTCTGTTTTGCTCTTTGTAAGCCATTTTTGGCATGTTGTTAGACTTATGATTATGATCTTTTAATAAAAGGCAGGCAGATTTGAGTCCAATTCTGACTTCTTAGAGGAGCTATAGCTCTTAGGATTGGTCCCAACCTGAGAGCAATAGGCCTCCTTTCTTTGTATTGGTACTTGTCTTTCCTTTCAGCGTTCCATTTCTTTGCCTTGACATGCATTTGGAAAACACAGTCTGCTGATTCGAATTTCTTGATGTGATTAAGTAGGTTAGTTTTATGGATAAAGTGCTTTCAGCAGTTTAGATTAGAGTAGGAGGATTAGAATTCATCAGATTTCCAAGAAAAGGTTGATCGTACACTCACTTCCACCTCTGTTTAGAGATTGGGAGTGTAGACCGTGCCAACCACCAAAAAAACGCAGTTTTACATGTTCATGCAAGCTTTAAAGTAATATTTCCATTGGTAGGAGTGTCCATGCATTTAGATCTTGAGAAATAACTCTTTGTTTCAGCACCATGCATGATTTCTCTCTTAACTTACATCGCTGTTCTTGGGTTTTTATAAAACAGTTAGAATAGGTTGATGAATTCTCGGTTTTGTGCAAGACAGAGGTGATTTGTTTCATTTACACTGCGCAGCACCACTCTATCACTTCCTTATCCTTCTCAGTCGTGCCTAAGCCATCTCCTTACCTCCCAGCTAGATCATTTGCCCACCAACTCTTCTATTATCCACGTTGTTTTATCTTTTCGGCCTTCCATTGCCTCTACCCTTCTATCGACCAACCAGCTTTACACACCCCCTCTCCATCTCATCTCTCTGACCATAAGCCATCACAAGCTCCCCTCTCATCCTAAGTATCCACCCATACAGCTCATTCACTCCTCCATCACCCAAAACTCCGACTGCAGAACATCCTGTAGAAGTTAGCAGACTTCCTGTAGAAATCCCGAGCTTCCTGTAGGATCCCCTGCAGACATCCTGTAGAAGCTTGCAAACACGGTTGCCAGGCACCTGAACATTGTGAACTTCTGTGGAATGATGTTAGGGATCCTCTGGAACCTCTCAGAGTCCTCTTGACCTTTCCCAAGCCTTCCTCCCCTTGAACTACCCCTGCACAGTCAAAGACCCAGTAAGAGGCACAGTCATAATAACTCCAACCACCTGAGAAAAAATACAAAAACATGTTCTCTTCAGATTAAAGTAGTTTAGACTCATGCATCTCATCTCACTAGAAGTAATGGCATCATTTTTAGAAGTTGCATTCCCACCATTGCATCGTAAGGATTAAGCTGGTCAAATTAGGGTTTACTAGGGTTTCCATGTTTTGCTGGCTTTTAGTTCATTCTTGCAAAGTAGGTTAATTTCCTTTGAGATAGCTTTCGTTCATCACTTAAAAAGCTTCTTCTGAGAACATATAGAAGTTGGCTTGAGCCCTAGCGGACTTGTGCCAGCTGACCAAGTGACAGCTGCGACAAGAGCTAGTACTTGTGCATATAGTACCGTCGCTTCCAAGTTTGTTACGAACTACCGGGTTGATAAAATTAGAGAAGGAAGCTCCAGGAGTTGTAGCATTATTGCTACAATACTGGAGCCCACCAGCTACTTCAGTTAGAAAATACCATGTATATACGCAACTTCAATTAAGGAAACAAGAGTATATGAGCAGACTTGTAATTTAGATTATTCTTCCGATGTTGATCATTAATCTGTGCATCAAAACATATGAACAATAACCAAAAATAGTAAAACAGAACAAGAAATCACACATAAGAACACCAGATATAAGGTGGAAACCCAATGTGGATGAAAACCACCTGCTGTAATGCGTCTCTATCTTCTTTCAATTAGAAACTTCTTTTTACAATGTTTCTGTACTGGTGCAGACTTATACCAGTACACAGGCTTCAACCTGTAGAAGGCTACAACCTTCTCTCGTTCTCCAGTCTCTCCTGGAAGGGAGCTACAACCCCATTAGCTATTGTACTAGCTGAAGTACTAGTACGTAGGTGCTAACCTACAGAAGACTACAACCTTTTCTTTTCTTCCAGGGACCATGTTTCATAAATTTTCAGACTCGATCCATGAATATCAATCAAACATCAAGTAGATCTGCAATAACCAATCTCCTTTGTACAAATACTGAATCAACCAATAACTTCTCAGAATTTTGTAACCAAAAAAATAGTACCAGTAACCAGACACCAATTCTGAACCCAGAATATTGCAGCAATAAACAGAAGCAGCTAAAACATATTTTAAGAGATGTACGCTACTTCACCGATAAAAACCTGCGTACATACGCAGCTATGCCATTGCCAACCAACGTATACTTAGTATTCACTTGATTAACCTGTGTGTATATGCACCTCCGCTGTGTCGAACCTGCGTACAGCTCTATAAAAGATAATTTATCCTTTTACTTAATCAGACATCAGTTATACCCAGATTATCAGATTTATAGATCTAATCATGTGCCAAATATAATAGATCAAAAACACACAATGATACTACTATTCAAGCCTTGAGATCTCGACCCATCAATATATTTTAACCATCGTGTAATGCTCAAGTTCCTCCTTGATTCAGATCTAGCTATAACTCACCAGGTTCCTCCTAGAGGCGGGTAGCCCCCGTGTACAGGGTCCAGGGCAGCGCCCCGGGAAATTTTTTTTTGGACCCTATATTAGGTTGGGCAAACCTACCTATGGTTTTTGGTCCATGGTTTTGGACACGATGGTTTTCGGTCCATGGTATTGGATGCTTCGGCATGTATAAATATGTATTGTAACATTGAAAGGAATATAATGAAAAATCAATTTGGTAGTCCTGGTTTTGGGATCCAGGGGAAAATCTCTGTGTATATGTGTTTTATGTGTTATGCTCTCGCATTGTTTATTTTCTGTGATTTAGAATTCTTATGTAGGTAATTTCTATACGGGGTTAAAACCTACAATAAGATATCCATTTGATGCACAAGATACCTCGTTAGAAAGATATATCTGTTAGTGCCTAAATCTACCTTAGGCTGAAAAGGTAGGATCCAGGGCCAACATCAAACCACGCTTAGCCTGGTAGCTAGCCCTACCAAGTTAGGAGAGGGCTCTCTCCGGGTCAATCTCAGAAAATTATGATCAATGAGGGCTTGAGATGACTGATATAAATACTGATCTTAGGCTAGGTATATGTGCAAGAGAGTTTGATTGAATAAAATGATGTTTTTTTGGCTCATATGGAAAGATAGAGTTTGGGTGCGGGGATTGAGGCTCAGTCCTACAGAGATCTCAATGGGGAAAGGTAGGCAATTGTTTTTGGCACTAAAAATTGAATGAGATGGAAAGAATATACCGGTGAGGTGTTGAAGAGGGCAAGAGCAATCATGGATCCTCCCCAAACAGCTGAAAACATCAAGAAACTAAAGCAAACTTCAAGTAGAGCACTATAATTTCAATGGATTCTACTTACACTCTTGTTTGTTTAGTTCAGAAGAAACAATATAGAGAATGGCATACATAACACATAAGAAAATTCAAAATTACAGAGAAAAGCACTGTACCAAGACAAATTGCCACATGGATCCCAAAGAATGCTGCAAATCCTGGTCTCAATTCCTTAGCCAAAATGTTGATATGAGTGTACAATGAAGCTCAAGGCTTTCTCAAGAGTCCAACCTTCTACCAAAATCCAACCCCTAAAATATGAAATTCATAAAATATATACATTTTCTCATCCTTGTACTAAGGGATTGAGCTCAACCATTTTCTTCAAAGTAGAATTAGTTACATTAAACTTGGACTGAATTTCTGAAAATAGGTGTTGAAGATAAACTCCTATCTCCTAAATCATAGCACCTATTACAAAAATGAAAGATTTTTTTGTAGATAAGGTAATTTTGGAGAAAAACCTCTCTCAAATTTGGGAAATTTGTTTCCAGTAGCTCGCAATATGTTCCACAAAATCATCTCTAAAACAGAAAATCATTAAAAATTTAAATCTGTGAAAATGAGTTGTAAAGATCTAGTCACATATCCCAATCCATGACACCTGTGAATAAACGGAAAGAGGTTTTTGTGATATGGTTCGTTATTAACAAAAAAATCCTTTGGTTTTGCAAAATTACTTTCCATCTATTGTAAAATGGCCCCGCGCTAAAATGACTAAAACAGTAAAAAATATGAAAAATTTGCTTTGTTTTAATGTAGGCTCCAAATATCACTGTATATCTCCCACATAGTAGCACCTGTGCATAAAATGAAGGAGGTTTTTATTATTTAGTATGTGATGACCAGAAACCTCTTTCACTTTTGAAAAATTCCTTACCATTATTTCCAAAATTGATTTTGTACTAAACCTGTCATTGTGTGCAGCAACTGACCTCAAAACATGCATAACCAAAAATCACTCATTCATTTATTCTAATCTAGGAACCGGTTACGGGAGTGTGATATACCGTTGGAAATATTTTTATGAGATTATTCTGATGGACACACTTGTGACATGTTTTGTGCTGAACATCATGTGCAAAACATCTAACAAAACCGGACATAGTAAGAGCTCATGTTGATCCCTGGTGACAGGCTGTGAAGACTGGAACTAACATCAGCTCCAATGGGGATGGTAGCTCCTTGGAGGTGCCAAGAACTATAGATCTCTGGAAAGAAGACAGTGCCTCTTCCATTGGGCATGGATGGTCAAACAACTGCAAACCCAAAACAACTCATACCAATCCAAAAACATATACATACTGCAACATGTACATAAACAAATACCGAAAACTGAAATGCTACCTTGGGCAGCTTATTTATGTACAAATCTAACCCACTTTTCTACAAAATTGATAGATCAAGTAATTTTGTAATGCCATATAAACCAATCAAGTAACTGTGACAAGGATGCTGCTTGAAAGTGCTTCAACCATGACACAAATGTAAATGATGATAGCCATACATGCACATAACGAGTCTGGTTGTGTAAAAGACAATTTGATCTATCATTTAAACTGAAAAAAATTTCCATGTACGTTGCAATAGGATCGAAAAAACCAGACTCTGTTTGCTGCCCCAACTCCTCAATGCATGCTTCCAGCTGCAAACTATCAATGCAAATATCCATGGGCAGCCTTACGTTTTGTTCCTTCTGCTGAAATATGTCTCCAAAGAATGGGACTCCACAATCGAGAGGCTGGGACTGTATTCGGGTCTCCAATTCAATTAGATCTCCTTCAATCTTGATGGCAAACTCTTGTAAAAAATTGAGCTTAACTTCATGGCTGCATCGACAAGATTTCAGATAAGAAGAAAGAGATGAAGCAAAGTTCTCATCTACCTCATCATCCGTGCACATATCTTCCCATTCTCTAAAACCTTGAATAGAGGGCACCTCTATTTTGAATTCTTCCTCTTTCTCCATCCATGTTTCAAGAAATATATGCCAAAAATATAAAAAAGACTTAATAGATCTGATAGGAAAACCTTCAATCATTTTCTACATTTTCCTTGAAATGAATCAAAGAACAATCTGATGAAGACATCTTCCTTTTTAACTCTAAGAATGTCCACAAATGTTTTAAAATTTTCTATATGTTCTAGAGTCAAAGTCAGATATTCCCCATTGAATTTAGGGCCATTACTCAAAATGTATGCATCCTTTGGTAATATATTAGGAAAACCAGGAAGATTAGAAAAATCGACACATGAATACCTTGAACAAATAGAAGCAACATCTGAGTCCTTCATTTAGCCAATGGAGCCACCATCAATACTTTGAAACTCGAGACTTCAAACAGTGGAGTGGCTAGGTAGATGATTTCAGCCTTCATATGTTTCTGATCATTGTCCACCATCAACAATCAGATCTGAACTTGATACATGTTACTGGGGCAATTTACAAGTTAGATACTCCGCTTATAAGACTAGACTGGAGATTGACTGAAGCAGCTTTTATCTACTTTCGCTAATGCAAAGAAAGAGCGTTTCGAAGGCTACCTGGTTAACTTCACACTCCGTCTATAGTCTATAAAACAAAGAACATTAACAAACAAATAAAATTTTCTTCCCCAGTATGGTTTCCACTATGTTAGGTCTAAATTTACCTTAGGCTGAAAAGGTAGGATCTAGGGCCAACATCAAACCACGCTCAGCCTGGTAGCTAGCCCTACCAGGTCAGGAGAGGGCTCTCTCCGGGTCAATCTCAGAAAATTATGATCAACGAGGGCTTGATATGACTGATAGAAATACTAATCTTAGGCTAGGTATATGTGCAAGAGAGTTTGATTGAATAAAATGATGTTTTGTTGGCTCAGATGGAAAGATAGATTTTGGGTGCGGGGATTGAGGCTTAGTCCTACAGAGATCTCAATGGGGCAAGGTAGGTAATTTTTTTTGGCACTAAAAATTGAATGAGATGGAAGGAATATACTGGTGAGGTGTTGAAGAGGGCAAGAGCAATCATGGATCCTCCCCAAACAGCTGAAAACATCAAGAAACTAAAGCAAACTTCAAGTAGAGCACTATAATTTCAATGGAATCTGCTTACACTCTTGTTTGTTTAGTTCATAAGAAACAAGATAGAGAATGGCATACATAACACATAAGAAAATTCACAATTACAGAGAAAATCACTGTACGAAGACAAATTGCCACATGGATCCCAAAGAGTGCTGCAAATCATGGTCTTAATTCCTTAGCCAAAACGCTGATATGAGTGTACAATGAAGCTCAAGGATTTCTCAAGAGTCCAACCTTGTACCAAAATCCAACCCCTACACTATGAAATTCATAAAATATATACATTTTCTCATCCTTGTACTAAGGGATTAAGCTCAACCATTTTCTTCAAAATAGAATTAGTTACATTAAACTTGGGCCGAATTTATGAAAATAGGTGTTGAAGATGAACCGTATCTCCTAAGTCATAGTACCTGTTACAAAAATGAAAGATGTTTTGTAGATAAGGTAATTTTGGAGAAAAACCTCTCTCAAATTTTGGAAATTCGTTTCCAGTAGCTCGCAATCTATTCCACAAAATCATCTCTAAAACAGAAAATCATTAAATTTAAAATTTAAACCTGTGAAAATGAGTTGTAAAGATCTAGTCACATATCCCAATCCATGACACCTGTGAATAAAATGAAAGAGGTTTTTGTTATATGGTTCATGTTTAACAAAAACATCCTTGCGTTTTTCAAAATTACTTTCCATCTATTGTAAAATGGCCCTGCACTAAAATTACTAAAACAGTAAAAAATATGAAAAAATTGCTTTGTTTTAATGTAGGCTCCAAATATCACTATATATCTCCCACATAGTAGCACTTGTGCATAAACTGAAGGAGGTTTGTGTTATTTTGTATGTGATGAACAAAAGCCTCTTTCACTTTTGAAAAATTCATTACCATTATTTCAGAAACTGATTTTGTACTAAACTTGTCATTGTGTGCAACAACTGACCTCAAAACATGCATAACCAAAAATCACTCATTCATTTCTTCCAATCCAGGATCCGGTTACGGGAGTGTGATATACCGTTGGAAATATTTTTCTGAGCTTCTTCTGATGGACATACTTGTGACATGTTTTTTATTGAACATCATGTGAAAACCATCTAACAAAACCAGACATAGTAAGAGCTCATGTTGATCCCTAGTGACAGGCTGCGAAGACTGGAACTAACATCAAAGAACAAAAATATGCTTACATACATAATGGAAATAAACTAGGTTGGGCGATGATAGGTTATCTCTGATAAGAGATGTGGTGGCTACATGCCTCTGAACTGTGTTACAATTAGGCTTGAAGACTTATTTGTTATTGAGAAACAATGGAAAACCCTAAACATCCAAAAACCTAACCCTAGGAGATGAAACACCAAACTATGGGCCCCGTTGGGGTAAATTAGTACATCAACTTCCTGGGGTTGTAACTTTGGCATAAGATATCCATTTGATGCACAAGATACCTTGTTAGAAAGATATATCCAAGGACTACAACTTTTGATAGCAAATATTGAGTTGAAAACTCATATTCGCCCCTGTTGGTTTTCCAAAAATTCATCTTTTAGGGCCTTGTTGATGGCGTTGGACCTACCAACATGTCATGAGATCTCCCCGGTAAGAAGTCCTAACAAGACCTTAAACCGTTTGGTGTAGGAGTCCTAGAACCAGGTCATACAGTATCACCTTAACCGCAGTTGCACGCAGAGGCAAGCAGGATGTCCTTGTTTGTAGCAAGGGTGTGACCAGCGCAACAAGCCAAGGAAGGTTCATTAAGGGTTCTAACACATGGAAAGTGGAATGAGTGTGCCCCTTGGAAGACTGTGGAAACACACAACTTGGAAGGGAACACACGAGCATAGATACATCACAAATTGGAAGGGAAGTGAACCAACAATCCAAAGTGATGGTTAGACCAACAAAACATCTCAACAAGATTCGTACATACATATATAGAAAGAGTCCATACATACATGCATAAGAAAATAGATACATATATCATTAGTGTAACCAAGACAGCTGAAATACAAAAACAACATATGCATGAAACGTGGTGGCTCTGTTATACTAAGAGTGAAAGATCCAATTATACAATACAACCATAGCCAACCCCTAGTTCCAAGAGTGGAACATTATAGTCATTGCCGCCTACTCCTCCAAAGAAATGTACTAGCTTTGTACTATGGAGAAGAAAAGACTCGTTACAATACACATCCAAGCTTTCTCTAAGATACTCCTAATAGAGGCTTGGCCACCAAAAGCTTGTACAATGAGTTATGAGGTTCTATAAATAGCAAAGTGTGGGGTGTCCCTTGACATTCCCCTTTGTGACTCTTCACCTACCCTCATGACTCTTCAACTACTACACATTCATTGTTACATTTGACCATTGACACTTGGTCTTTCACTTTTACAAGATGTTACGTTACAATCTGTGCATGTACCCATGCGAGACAAAATGGGCTTGAGAAAGCCATGCAAGACACTACTATGACTCAGACAACTGTGGGAAGACCAACTATTTGACATCCTCACGCTGATCGACGGTGGCGAACTGATGCCAATATTGGTAGTCCATTATGGTGTCTGTGTGCTTAATGGTGATATCTTGCTAAAAGCAAACTCTTGCCTCCATTGCATCTAGGTACACTGATTTGGTACCTCTATCCAATTCGTCTGCTAACATGCACATCATGGTATTGAGTGTAGTGGATCCAACAACATACTTATGCATAGTGTCTGTGGTGATTTCCTGGTGTGCGATGGTGGCTACACGCATCAACTCATCGAAGTACATGTACATCTCCATTCGGAATTGGTTGTTTGACTTTGCTTTGGTGAGAGTACCACTAGATGGGATCATGTGTGCACACAAAATGACATCCAAGCTTTTGAACACCCGTGCATGCGAAGCCTGCAAATTGGTGATGAGTTGCGGAAGTTCCTAATAGTTCAGGATCTAACTCTGGATGTATGCCTTCAACTCTGCTGCCTTGGGCTTCATCTTCTTTGGAAAATGCAATGGGGATCGTTTGTATATCATTTTCCATGTTTGCATGCGGTCAACAACAGTATGTAGATTTGACAAGATGTGTGCTCTCCTAGCACATCACTACTGCTAACCATTGAGATGCACAATTGCCTTATGCACGGTACTGAATCTGGAATACAATATCTGCATGACTGTCTCAAGGGACGATATTTCATCCAGTATCACTCTCTTCAACTCTGCTCTGGTAGATGATGTGACCTATTCTCCTCCCTGCTTGGTTGTTTGTAATTCCTTAGCCATTCACTTGTTCTCTACTATCAAGAATTAGACACTCAAGCTGGTGGCTTCAACATATGATCTGGTAGCATCGGCCAATGCTACTGGATGCTTGCGCACATTAGATATGATCACTCATTCTACAAATTGTGCAGGAGATGTGTGGACACCTGGAGTAGGTACTCTGCGTGATTTCACAACTCTGTGTTGCAACTTGTCGAAAGATATGTTGTGCATTTCCACTTCCAAATTGTCTTCAAGGATATATGTGTCTCCCTGATCGCCTGGGACTTTCTTTGCTTCTGGATTTGGTGAAGATGGAGGGGTGACCTCTTGGTTATGAGGCATGAGGTTTGTATCCTCATATAACTCTGGCTACACCAAATATGTATCCATCTACTCTAGCATCTGTTCAATCTCTTGATTTAAGTCTTGCTCCTATGACTACTCACCATATCTGCTTTGTGCCAGCTGATCAGATGAGTCTATAACTTGTATGGGTAAAGTTTCGTCAATTTGTGTATGTTATGCCTCTTGTTGTGTCTGTCCCTACTACACTTCCTTCTCTTTTCTGTGCAACTCCTATTCTTCATGGAGTTTTTGCTTGAACTCTTGCAACCCCTTTTCTAGTTCCTCCATCCTCCATTTATCTCTTTTCCTTTGCATGTTCCTCTTGTCGCGATGTCACCTCTTAGCCTCAATCCAAAGCTGCTTACATTACTAGTGGATCTACTTTGAACTTGTTGCTTTGTTTTGCCTCTGTGCTGTCATTAACCTTTCTCTTACCTTTTTCATGCTTAGGTATGTTACCTTCTGTTAATGTTAATGATGGTGCTCTCCTAGATGCTGCTTCATGCTATTTCGCTAACAATTCCATAGCTATGTCGACTGGTTCATTGAGCTTGGAGAAGCTATGATAATATCTCTATGGTTCTTCCTCAACCTAATGACATGCCCTCTAGATTGAAGGAAATTTCACTCTCACACAGTGGTCCTTTACAAAGCAATGCAAGTCATACGGATTGAAACTTCTCGTGCTGAAAGTAAATCTTTTGAACTCTTTCATTTGGGCATCAACATGCTTGAGATTCTATATCTCGTATAACTCGATATGGAAAGGAAGAGTGGGCCAAGGTGCCTTCTTCTTCTTGTGCAATCAAGCTGACAACCCTGTCAAGATGTTATACAACACTTCTTGGATGATGATCTTGTCCATGGAAAACATCGGTAAAACATGCAGAGGCTTCTCCACACTGTACATCCATATGAAGGTGCCAAGGGGTGAGGCATACCAATCTGCTATGTCTATTAATGCCTCTGTCGCTGCTTACGACATGCGAGATGGATCCTGCTCAAATATCATTTTGTACACCGGGATGACAAAGTGGTCTAGCAACTGTGTGATGACTCCATGAAAGCTGTATTTAGAGAACAATCTGTAGTAAGTGAACACAGCGGTTTCCAAAGCTGTCCATGCCCACTTCAAGCTTGGGAACTACTGACGGGCACAGCTTGCATCCATTATGTATGCAGACATATATATCTATGCTTGTTGACCTTTGGGTGGATGTTAGGCTCCTGTCACTTGTTCCTTCAACCTAAGAGCCAACATGTCAGACTAGTTGCATGGCCTTCCTTCACTAGCCAGTTGGTCCAATGCAATCACCCAGCTCTGCGGGAAGGTCTCTGTGCTCTCTTCCTAGTATAAGTGACATGCAAAGATGACCAAATAATGATATGCCTTCCACAATATCTTCATCTTGTAAACCAGGCTAGGTGTTGTCCTGAACTTGGCTAGCTCTTTCACCCAACTCTTCAAGATATCTCTGGAGTTTGCATTGTTTTGTGTGCTGAAGGGTTTCTCCATTTGTGATCACTGGATGCGATACATCTCCTGATATTCGTTCACCCTAAAGGTAGCAAGCTCTGTCCTACTAACACTTTTCAACATCATCGTCTTAGGATCAGTGTGCAAGACAATCCAATGTATCATGTCTGCACATGGAAACACGAGATACTTGCATGTAATCCGGTACAAGCCAGACTTGTGGATGTTGACATAGACCTTACAGTCTTCCAGATCTTCCTCAAATGTGCCTGAGAATGTATCATTGACATCCTGCCATTTAAAATTGATGTATCTGTCTATGACCAACTTGGTGTCTTCATAAACAAGCAAGCCCATAGACACTTGTTCAACTGCATCTCCAGTTTCACTCCCAATGGTGTCCTTTGACCCTGCTCTCTTGGAGGCCATTGTACCTGTACTACTGAGAGACAAAAGAACACCTTCTATACCTGGAGACATAACAACACTCATGGAAAGAAATATGTTAGTTAAAAACCAAAATAAATTTGAGGACTCACATGCAACATACCTTGGTGACTGGGAGTAAAAATTGCGTAATTTTCACTAGGAGGCGGGAGACTGATTGCAAAAACTATGCAAGGCATAGTTCGGGTTTTCAGGAGGCTGGCTGATTGCTGGAACTGTGAAATGAACAGTCCAATCTACCTATTGAGGGATGAAACTGTGTAATGTGCAATTTTAGTCAGCAAGGTCATGCATGCCTAGAGATTGCATGTGCAATTTTCTAGGTCACCAGGGCACTGCCTCCTAGAATTGCGCAATGCAAGCCTAGAGGTTAGTGCTGGCTAGGTTTGTGCAATTTCTGGAGGGAAGAAAGAGCCTTCACTTCCGAAAATGCGCATTTTTGTCCGGATGAGGCAAGGTTTGGGCCAAGGCAGCCCAGACTCACTGACAGGCGACTGAAAACATGAAGAAGTTTGAATGCATGGCAAGACTGAATCTAAGCAAGAGTGAATGATCATGCATGCAAACAATTAATGAAAGATTCAGAAAACGGGAACACATGCATGTGTGTGAAATGAGTCGCTGCAACGACCACTGTTATTGCAAAAAAAATTTCATGCATGCGACAATAGTGAGATGCAAATAAAAATTGAAATGATGCTTCTATAAGCTAATATACATTAAAACGACAACAGGCATTCAAAAAAAACCAAGAAAACAACATTCGTACAAAGCGAAATATGCAAAGTGACAGAAAAGCAGCAAATGACATGAAAAGTAAACTTACCTGGAAACGGTTGAGATGAATGTGCTGAAGACTCCTAGATGCAATGTGGGATGTTAGAGCTCCAAGATCGATGTAAGGAATGAGCTCTGCAACATTGAATAAATAAGTTTGAGGCTTATGACACGCATGCCACAAATCTGGGAAAGAGTGACACTTGGAGGGAAGTTTCTAAAACGATCTTTGCATGTAACCCCCAGTTGCTAAAAATAGATCCCTAAAATTTAGGGATGCTTTTTCATGTTGATTTTTCTATTTCGGGAAAAAGCAACCCATGCATGCAAATCAAGCTTTCTCACTCCCGGAGGGAACCGGTCAACCTGAAGGTACATGCAACAGTCTACAAGCTTGGGAAAGGGATTTGCGCAGTTTCTGAACCAAGCAGGGTTGGCTGTCCCTCAAACATTGCACAGTTTCTGGGGTCAGTAGGTCATGACCTCCGAGAATTACACAATTTCTGGGTTGAATCCCAGTGATTGGCTAGATTGCATAGTTTTACAAGGGAGGGTTGCCTGGATGGATTGCATAATTATGGAGACGAGTAGGCAGCTCAAAAAGATTGCATAATTTCTAGAGGGAAGGCTAGTTCCCCTCCAAAATTACACAATTTCTGAGTGAACATCTCAGCCAGAAATTTTCCTAAGCTCAGAATGGCAGCTTGTGATGGGAAACAAGCAAGTAGACATGCACAGGCTGGCAAGGCTTTGAAACTCAGCTGAAGCCTATGTACTTGACAGTGAAAAACATGCTTCTAAGGATGGTTGGTAGGGAGGCTCCAAAACAAAGCTAAAGAAAAATTTTGGAGGGTGGCTATAGCTTCTACAACAGGCCTCAAAATGGCTCTAGAAGTTCAGGATCTGAGAAACTACCAAAAATAGTAAACTTTACTACAATTAAGGAAATCGAAAAACTGAAAGAAACAATGGTTGAGGTCAAAGTGGAATAGGGTGGTGACCACCAATATCCACCTGGATCACCACACCCTTGGGGATGAGGTTTCCTTTGCTTCTACTAGCTGTGTCGGGCAGAGTCTTCTGGTGCTCATCCTCATCTATCACTACGTCCTTGAAGATGTTAATGCTGGCCATGAAATGAAATATCTGTTGATCATCATAAAAAACGTGTAAGTTAGTGATGTTGTCTGGGACAATATAAAATTTTTCCTTTAACGGTAACATCCTAGCAGCTGCGTTTGCCAAGGCATCTGCATCTGCATTATGCATTCTTGGTACTAAAATAATATTGCAAGCTTGGAAGTGAGAAATGAGTCGCCATACCTCTTGTTTATAACTCTTAAGATGAGGTGACACACAATGTATAGTGTTACGTACCTAACGCACCATGATTTCAGAGTCACCTACTACTTTTAGAACAACAACCTTGAAGTCAATGGCTTTCTGTAAGCCCAAAACGGGTGCTTCATACTTTGCGGTGTTGTTTGTGCACTAGAATTCCAAGCAACTAGAGAGAAAATGTTTCCTATATAGCAGGTCTATTAAAACACAAACAACTTCAGAGCCCTCCTACATTTTGGATCCGCCACATATCATGTTGGGCATGGAATCCCCCCAAGGCATGTTTTGGGGCTCAAAGCCCAAGTTTGACCTAATTTTGTTGTAAAGCTCTACGAATTACGGGCACAGGGTGCGGAAGTATGTTAGAGTCACAGGGTTGTCTGCCCTAGTTTTGTAATGTAATGTTGGATTGTATAAATAGAGTGAGGCTCTAAGTGTAAAAGAAAATGAGTAGCAGAGAAGAATAACAAGTCTAAGTGATTGAATCACAAGTGTAAAGTGTGTCTTTGGGTCACAGGGTAGGAAAAGACTCTGCAGCTGAGTGCGTAGAGGCCTAGTAGTCCACAGCTAAGTGCGCGGACCCCTGTAGCTAAGTGCGTAGGGCGGAGTTGAGTCTGTAACTGAGGAAGAAATTAATAAAGAGAAGGTTTATCATAATTCTTTGCATCTGTTCTTGGGTTAATACATGTTTTATATAATTTAAGAATATATTTTTTATTTACTACACACACCTATATGAATGGTTTATATTGTTAAATATAACTTAAAGCATGCAAGTAGGCTAAGATAATCCACTAACATTGGAATATCAGTAAAGTCTTGGGTAATAACATAGAAGCACAACATTCAACCCTTGAGTAGGGTGGTGCGAAGGCAGTATCTCAGGCTGCGGGGAATGGGAATGTGCGCGAAGAGACCTATGCGCAGGGTCAAACTGTAGACCACTTGAACTCATCAGACATCTCCAAGGTGTAGAAACTTGGTTCTAGCACCCTCCCATATTACTTCGGGTGAGACCTCAGTCTGCGCTCCGCGGACTATTGCCGAAAGGGCTAGTAGTAGTGGGATATGTTTG
This sequence comes from Pinus tabuliformis, assembly GCA_031772625.1. Classification (NCBI taxonomy): domain Eukaryota; kingdom Viridiplantae; phylum Streptophyta; class Pinopsida; order Pinales; family Pinaceae; genus Pinus; species Pinus tabuliformis. The sequence continues at coordinate 1,124,316,692 of CM062818.1, read as the reverse complement.
GCTAAATCAACTCTGAACCTGGGTCAGGCCCCAACAAGCCAACAAATGGTTCCGTTGTCGGGACTGGGATCTGCATAAGTGATGTCTGATGTCGTATCACTGGAATCTGACAAAGAAAGGAATTGAAGAGTGGTTAGATAGGAAGATTCATGAGTTCACGGCACAGGAAAAAAGGAATTCGCTATTATCGAAGGAAGATTGGTTAGATTGCTACTTATATAAAGAAATCCACGAAATTTTCTTTGCATCCTTTCCCTCTGAGTTGTATGAGTGGATCGCGAAGATAGCAGATAGTTAAGGAAGGTGTAGGCTTGAAAAACCTATTGTGTGGACTCCAGAGTTGGTGTGCAGACTAGAAGCATCAGAAGATAAGATCACGCGCGCTATGGATCATTGGCTCGATCAAATCATAGGAGGATTTATCACCGAGTTCACAATAGATACTTTAGTCAGCTATAGCGAGGTAGAACGATGCTTCCTCAAAGGACCATGAGGTAAGTACGTTAAATCTTTGAACACTTTGATTAAGATGTTACTGTGTGAAAAATGGGTTATACGAATAAATTGATGTTTGGGGCTATGCATAGTGGGAGGATCTATAGAAACGAAGGTAGCGCAGAACTAGAAACTAGCCGCTTGATTTCACCTTCGCGAGAAAGCGAGGAAGAACTCACAAAGGCCTCACCAAGGAGTGCAATCAGTTTAATAAGGCAGCGAATACCACGCATACCACTTCCACCGAGACCACCACCAGTTTCACCATCTTCACCCCCGTCTTCACCCACACCACCTCCTCCACCACCACAGTTCAATATGGCACGCATGATAAAGTTGTCGGTGTTCAAAGGAGTAGGGAATGAAGATACAGACCAATTTTGGTTCGTGGTAAAGGCTGTATGGGAAGCACAAGGAGTCATGGATGAAAATATAAAGAAAGCAACGCTGGTCAGTGATTTGTAGGATCGAGCACTAACGTGGTACATTAAGCATTCCAATGATAATCCAAACGCAGGGATTGCGGATATCCAAGTTGTGCTAAACAGGGACTTTAGTAGGCCTAAATTAGAGACACAGTAGACTATTGGATTTAAGGAAATCATGATGCTTTCAGGAGAGACCCCCTGGGAGCTAGATCAGAGACTGAAGGGTATGATTCGTGAAGCCAACATGACCTTGATGGAAGGGCAACACCGCACATGGTTCGTAGCATCAGTAACGCTGCATCTAAGGAATGTGCTGTCACAGTAGAAGCTATCCGCTTAGGCTGAGGCCTTGGAGATCACAATGAGACTGCATGAGACCCCAATACAAGATCCTAACATAGGAGTCTAACAGATCCACGCACAGTTGAAAAACTTGTGTCTTGAGATGCAGAGTTTGAAACAAGACAGGACAACTTGCCCAGAAGTGCGCGAGGAGGTATGGTGCGTAAAGTGCAAAGGTTAGGGACATGACAAGGACCATTGTCCAGTCTTCACGAACTACCTAGCGGGAGGAGGACCAATTCCATTGAGACCAAAGGCACAAGCAGGATCGAGTGTGGCGCTTGCATTATGGTGTGTGATTTGTCAGATAGGAGGGAAGCATATTACAGATAACTGCCATCTATTATAGAAGTATACGCAGATGTCCCAGTAGTTGTTCTGTAATTTCTATAGGTTAGTAAGCCATGATGAGTGTACCTATAGAAGTTATGAAATGATGATGGATTGGACTCCTACCTACAGAGTTCAAACCGGAACGTGAGCCCTTGATTAAAATGCAGGGATGGCGCGCACTAGATTTCAGTGGCGCGGACGAGGTCGAGGTGGAATGGGACTAGGGAGAGGTCGCGGACAGCTGATCTGTTACAATTGTTGAGGGCCAGGGCATTATTCCTGCGATTGTACAAATCTGACAAGAGCATCATGTTTATATTGTACTAAGTTTGATCATGAGATAGAGGACTGCCCCACATTGATAGCGAGGTTGCGTGATAAAGGAACACTCCAAACTTCCCTGACTCAGAACTTGCAAATGATGAGGTCTGAGCCGTGAGAGGAAGACCCGAATGTAAATATCGTACTCCGAAGTGGAATTATGATGGGGGATGACAAAGGCAAGTAGCCCGAAGAGAGTGCCTGGGTTCGCAAGGCTCCAACAAAGGAACCAGAATTTGATTTGGAACATGCTAAGGAAAAATTCATGGAAGCTAAGAAGATCTTCACGGAGGCCTCCACTTTAGGTAGCAAAGACAAAAAGGAACCAAAAATGGGCCCATTAATGCTCACTACCTTTCTCGAGACATGCATGAAGCTGCTGTGCAACAGTAAAGCGGTGAAGGGGCTACAAGAACTCATCACTAGATGTGCTGGACCAAGAGAACCACGTGTAGTCTGGAAGCTTAGGAAGCACAAAACGTGAATAGGAAGAGAGATGAGATTTACCGCACAGATTGGGGAATATGAAATGGATTAAGTGATTTTGGATCTAGGATCGGATGCAAACGTCTTGCCAAAGTAGACATGGGAATGCATGGGCAGGCCCGCCTTACAATGGTCTCCTATTCAATTTTGAATGGCAAACCAGCAAAATATCCTACCTATGGCGAGATTGTAGGGAATAATGGTAGATATTGAAGGTGCAAGTGCGCTTGTAGGTTTCGAAGTGATAGAGATTGTTGACGGCAATAATCCTTATCGCACATTACTAGGAATAGATTGGGCCACTAACATGAATGGAGTGATAAATCTAAATAAGTGTAAGATGATTTTTGAGAAAAAGTCACTACGCATAGTGGTACCTTTAGATCCTACGGAAGGATCACGCTACACAGAGCTAGTGCACAAATGCGAGAGAAAAGATAATCTAGACTATATCTACAAGATAACCACGTGGGAGCAAGATTAGGTGAATCCAATAGCGGATGGCAGGATTTTGTGGGAGCGCAAAAGCTCCTACACCTCAGATTTGGACAAGGAGATAGAACAATGACAGAACCGGTTACACGAGGTAACCACGCTCAACTACAACATGATGATAAAGTCACTACGCTGTGTAGCAACGGAAATAAGAGATCTACCTATGTATGATGGGTTAAGAAGTGAATGATTTCCTAAACAAATTTGAAAGGTAGGTGCTGGAACAATAGCGGTTCAATGCTCTGAAATGGGTACTGCGTGCTACACCTGCAAGGTGGTGGGGTACGCACCAACAGAATTTTGAGGACTGGCGTGAATGCAGAAGGATGATGCTCATGCAGTTTGGGAAGCCTCAGATGCGAATGAAACCTGGGTATGATGGATGAAACAACCTATGTGCCCACCTTTCCAGATGGGTATAGACATATGGTGCACAACTTGCATGAGTGCACACCATCCTCGCAATAGGAAACATGACCAACAAGCAGGAACAGGTAGGATGATGGCGTGAACGATGACCAAGAAGTATGATAAGACCAAGCGCAACGAATATTCTCTGCGTGGAATCCTTTGACAAAGTATGCAAAGTATTGAACGCGGTCCACCATGTGAAACACACTGACTGGGACCTACGCGTACCAGCGGTTCTATGGGCTTATAGGACCATGTGCAAAACCCTGACTGTGCAGGCACTTTCGAAGCTGAAGTATGAAGTAGATGCTGTAATTCCTATGGAGCATGCAAAGCCTAGTCCGCAGATAGCAGCGCCAATAGATATGATGGTTTGCAAAGCCCGGAAAGAAGGGATCACATAGTTGCAAGAAATAGAATGCATGGGACTTGAGGAAGAAATCCAACAGGGAAACATTGGACTCTAAGAACTTAAAGAAGAAAGGCTATGGTTACAAAAGAAAAGAGCTCTGGTGGACGTGGAAGTTAAGAAGCTGGAGGACGAGATAAAGGATGATTTTCTCACCAAAAAAACTAGGATGGAGAGGCAATGTGCATACGATCATGCTGACAAGCTTGAAAACTATCATCGTGAATTAATTAGTCTAATGCCCTGGATTGGACCGCATATTGCTAAGCATAGTGACTAGGGTAGCGCATTGAAAATGGTGAAGTGCACGATGCCGACTATAACAATAAAATGTGGGGATTCTCTAGGAACCATGACGGAGGATAGGATGGAACTCTACACGGGTGGTGCAGCCACCTGACTAGCCGAAGGAAATAAAGTCTTCGTGCTCAAAGGATCCAGACAAAGGTGTAGGACTATAAACATATGTAGCAGATACTGGTACAAATGTAGGGAAGAAGTTTGGAGACAGAGGTCTCGGAACAGCGTATGCAGCAGATCCAACTAGCAACATCTCAATGCGTTGCTGACCTCCGCGCAGTTTGAGAACAGTTGGAAGGACTTCACAAAAATATTTTCATGCCGACAGAGTGACTTGAGGGTGAGTCACGATGTTTGTGTTGGGGGCCTGTTGGGCATGGAATACCCTGAGGCATGTTTTGGGGCTCAAAGCCCAAGTTTTGACCTAATTTTGTTGTAAAGCTCCGTAAATTACGGGCATGGGGCATGGAATTATGTTAGGGTCACAGGGTTGTCCGCCCTAATTTTGTAATGTAATGTCAGCCTACCCATGGTTCGCAGACCATGGGATTGTATAAATAGAGCGAGGCTCTAAGTGTACAAGAAAGTGAGTAGTAGAGAAGAATAACAAGTCTAAGTGATTGAGTGGCAAGTGTAAAGTGTGCCTTTGGGTCGTAGGGTAGGAGAAGGCTCTGCAGCTGAGTGCGTAGAGGCCTAGTAGTCCGCAGTTGAGTGCGCGGACCCTTGCAACTGAGTGCACAGGGCGGAGTTGAGTCTGTAACCGAGGAAGAAATTAATAAAGAGACGTTTTATCATAATTATGTGCATTTGTTCTTAGGTTAATACATGTTTGATATAATTTACGAATATACTGTTTATTTACCGCGTGCACCTGTATGAATGGTTTATATTGTTAAGTATAACTTAAAGCATGGAAGTAGGCTAAGATAATCCACTAACATTGGAATATCAGTAAAGTCTTGGGTAATAACGCAGAAGTGTAGCGTTCAGCCCTTGAATAGGGCGGTGTGGAGGAAGTATCTCAGGCTATGAGGGAGAGGAAAGTGCGCGAAGAGACCCGCGCGCAGGGTCGACCGCAGACCACTTGAACTCATCAAACATCTCTAGGGTGCGGAAACCTAGTTCTAGCACTTTCTGAGACTACTTCAGGTGAGACCTTAGTCCGCGCTTCGCAGACTGTTGTCGAAAGGGCCAGTAGTACTGAGATTTGTTTGGCTAAATCAACTCTGAACCTAGATCAGGCCCCAACAAGCCAACATATCATTTGTATAGGGATCACTTACTGCACTACTACTACTGCTACTACTACTAATAATTCTACTACTACTACTACTTATTTTACAAGTTTCATTTTCACTAGTTGGACATGGAAGGAGGCTCGAATCTATGTATGGTGGGATAGGGGATGGCTTTGCAAGATAACACCCCAACTGTGTCTCTAGAAAATAATTTCTGAAAGCAAGTTCTATGAAATCCAATGACTCGTTCTGTCCATCCAAGGGAGTCATGTTGTGCTTCATGTATCTCTCTGATAGTACTCGGATCTGGTCATTCCTTCCCTTATACTAAAACCATAAGTGTGACTAGTCAGTGGCAAAGTATCCTTGCAGCTTGCTTTACCAGTCTCTACTGCGTAATACCCAATATGGTTCCAGGATGTCCACAATTACAATATCGAGGCATTGATGAACTCATCCATCAGATGATAGCCAGATGATCACATCCCCGAGTTCATGAATTACTAGCACACAAGTTCTGTCTAGCTGGATGATATGTGAACTTGTCTTACTCCATTGAGAATTGATCTTCTTGGCGATGGAGAGTGGAATAAAATTAACCGATGCACAAAAATAAACCAAGAAGTTGTGAACATTGAAGTTAAAGATTTCAAATGATAACAAGAATGGTGGGTAGAGTGAGTTCACCTCCTCCATGCGAAGTGTGTTAAGCAAAAATGTGAGAGCATTATGAGACATACTAGATCCCTTTTTGAAGAGGTGGCATGACCAGTAGACATTTCCCCAAGTGCTTGTATAAGAATTCCTACTGACTCATGATTTTTGTAAGTTCAAAAAACGAGATATTTTCACGAGTCTTCTTCATGTCTTCTAAAAATTTAGAGTTTATTGTGGGAAGACTCACTGAGGTGTCTAGGGGTGGAACTGAATTCATGGTTTCTAGTGGGATGGTTCTATCTTTGCTGCTTGTGGAAACACTTTTCGTTGAAGTTTTCTTCCCGAACTTTTTCTGACTGTTATCTATTGAGTTGATCTTCTCTTATTTTCTTCTTCGGTATCTCAATCACAGTGGTGGCCCCTTGACTTCTCAAGTTATATCGGTTATTTTGCTTCGGGGCCAAACCATCACTCAGAGGCTCCTTATCGGTGGTGGTCTTCTGGGCTGCGAAAGCGTACTGATACATGTTTACTACATGCCTAGTCCTTGGAGCTTCATCAGGTGTAGCAACTTATTTCTTCATAATTTTCATGCTCAGACTTCTCATTAACCATGAGTGTGCCTATCAACTGCTTATCCATACTATTCATTCCACGGTTCCATTCTGGGCACATTTTTTCTGAATGATTTTCATGGTTGAACATGCAGTATGAATCTGTAGCGATTTTCTCAAGGTTTAGAACCATGTTGGAGATATATGGAGATTTGGTCAAATAGTGACTATTATTGCTACTAGAGGCTGCATTCTTCTTTTGAGGGTACCTAGGGGGCCTGCTACTCACAGTAGTCTCGCTTGTCCTCTGTTTAAGTTTGGCCATTTCGATAGTCAGGGACTTGACAAGATGAGTAAGGTTCTGAATATCACTTACTTCGTCTTCCTTTTCCTTTCTCACAAAGGTCTGAGACCTATTACCCATGTCTTTGGAGTCCTTAGTGGGTTCATCCTCTGCAATGAATCTGATAGTGCACAGGTCTTTCTCTACGACAATAGCCTCTTCAAAATTTTCTATTAAAGATGGTTTCATAGCTTTCTTGACGAACTATACAATACTGGTCGGTAGGGCGGAAGTGTAGTAGTCGACAGTGATGGAGTTGTGAGGTTTGATTTCGTACGTGAACTTGTTCAAAATATGATTGAACCTATCAAATCTTTGACCTTTTCTTTCAGCTCCATCTTGAGACTACCTAACTCCTTTAGTAACATGGCAGGGGTCCTGTCTTTAGCAAATTTCTCAAGAAAGATCCTCTTGAATGCCTTCCAATTCTAGATGGAGTTTGGAGGAAGGCTTTGGTACCATACAACTAATCTTCCATCCAAGGTACATGGAAACAATATACATGCAACATCATTGTAACATACCTCGAGTGTCTACAGATGTAGGTAGAAAGTGTCTAAGTGATCTTCTGCCTTCATTGTCTTGTCAAGGCCATATTTCCTTAAGATCTTCTTCGTGTGTCTTGGCATATTGTGCTGGACACCTGAAAGTGAGAGTGTTCCCTAAGTTATTCAATCCAGATTTTGGACTACCATGTTGTCTCCTTCATTGTCCTCCTCCTCCGCTTCTAAATCTGATGATGATTCCTTTTCTGAGTCTATTGGTTCCTCCTCTTCTTATCCTCCTCCTCTGTTTCCTTCCCCTCTGCTTCCTTTGCTGGAAATTGAAACCGAGACTAAGAGGTTGTCTTCTTCTTCCTTTAGAAAGAGTGGGGGTTCCTCTTCTTTCTCCATGGCTTCAACCATCTCCTAAAGAGTGGAAAAGATCGCTTCTTGAACAAATGTAACCACTACTCTTGTGGGGGTAGTGTTGTTCTTATTTTGAGAATATGGAAGAGCATACACTCCCATAACCAGTCCGACAACTTTTGAAAATTGATGGGTGATGGGACGGAGAGCCCATATTTGATGGTATGAGATTTCATGTTCAGGCTTCAGAGATGAGGAATTACCAACTTCATAATTGCGGGTAGGCGAGAGGGAGTGAATGTTACTACCTTGACCACAAAATGGATGAGTGGGGTCTGTGGGAAAATCAACCATAAACTATTGACCAACCTCCTTCTAGCACCAAAGATGTTGACGGTGCTAGGTCTGCCAACAGTCAGGGGATCTACCCGATGTGAGGTCCCAATTAGACCTCACACAATTTAGTGTAGGATTCCCATCTAGTATGTTGGCCCGGTTTCCATATACTTAGATATTTTCCGCGTCTCTAACTTTCAGCACATCAGAGTGTTACAATGGTACCTTCGAAAAACAAGGTGAGTATGCCTGGTGAGTGTGCAACATAACTGTGTCTAGGTTCTCTTACTGTAAAATGGGGGGAAAAGTGAGCCTCTAAGTCATAGGTAGTAGCACCACCCAATAAGAGACACACGTGAACCAGGTCGGTCTATTGAACATCCAGCAGAACAGTCCACAACGGATGCGGTATTTGTTAAAACCAAAGAACACAGAAAGGTCCATCTACCATCCAGCAAAATAGTCCACAACGAATATGACGGTCGTTACAGCCAATGACCAGGGAAACATTTGTCTAGTATCTTCTGAAGTAGTCCAAAATGATGAGACGACAGTGACAACCATAACAACACAATCCCAACAAGGTAAGAACTAAAACAACTGAAATAGTTTAACTATATTAGTACATGTCAAACAAACATGAAATATAAATGCTCACAGAATAGTAGTACAAACATCCATAAGTCATGCATGGAAAAGTTCTTTCCTGAGAAGGGTTTTGTATCAAGAAATATTTCCAAGAAACATATTTACATCATACATCACTAGCCCCAGTAGTGGGACATTGGAGCCACTCCTTGCTCCTCAAAGAACTGATTGAAATTCTCTATGCTTTGTGAGAGGAGACAAGGTGGAAAGTCCTTTGGCATACAATGAGGGGGTATGTATAACCAAGGGGTGACGCTTGACCCCTTGTGACTCTTTGAATACCATCACGACTATTCAACTTCCTATGAATTTTCAATTGACATGAATCTTCATATTCTTGTGTGTCCATTGGACTTAGACTTTACGCTTCATTTGATTTACAACATACATATGGCTCTGTGGTGCAGGTAAATTCTCAGTGCGGACACAAAAAACTCCTCTAGCCTGAGAGAGCAAGTCTAGGCACAAACAAACAATCTATGGGCAATATCCTTAAGCTAGAATCAATTAAGAGGGCCTACCTCTTAGAACTCTATTCCGCTTGGTGATGATCCTGCTTCCTCACTCCAGCTATCTTTCGTTTCCTTCATTTGAATACCTAAAACAAGAAAACGACAAAAACAAACATGATAGCATGCAATATTGTATTCAACCTACTTAATAGGTCAAGGAACATTAAGCCATGATGATGTAAAATGACACTTCATGTAGGAAATCAATCGATAGTTGCAATAATATAAATTAGAAAGAGATTACAACTGGTGCCTTGACATTGTTGGTCTCCTCCGACGTATTCGGTTTCCCACACTTCTGCTAGCACTTCATGAATAGCCCCAACAATGGAAGTTTTAAGGCCTCTTTCCCTCTACTCTCAAACCAAACCAAAATCACACTATTCTCCCTCAAACACACACTAGAAAGCTACAAGCTGTAAATGACTTACTGGTTATTCACACTTGCTCCAAAACTCCAAATAGATTTTGCTTGGGAAAAATAGAGGTTTATATAGCTTGTATGGGTGGGAGATGGTTCCTCTCATCATGGGAGAAGGTCTTATCTCTTGATGTCGTTCCATCCTAATAGGGGAAAGGAGCCCAAACTTATTTCCTCAGCTGTATCCAGCCCAACCATCTACCAGACTTCCATTATGAAGCTTCTAGACATGGAAGCTTTGACTCCTTATTTAAAAAACCTTCCAAGAGAGGATCAACACGACTGGAAAAGGGCTTAGTCGATCTGATTGGTTTGAGGGCTAGTTTTAACCTCTGTAAATCGACACGAGGAGAAAACTGGTCAGTAGCACCAATCTTGTAAATTGGGATAGAAGGAATATTCTTGGGGTATAATGCAAAAGGGAATTATTCTGCTCATGAAGAGGGACATATTGGGTGTTTCTTCATGATGGAAAAGCATGTAGGGTGCACTATAGAGGTCCTCCAGGATCGTAGACGGGGAGTACAGTGATAGTGACAAAATGCTGTGTAGTAGATGCCCCCTAAAGCGTGAAGGCCGAACTAGAGTGAGGGGTGAGATACTTTACAAGTGGAAGCGGGGAATCAAAGTCTATCATTAGAAAACCTACAAGCAAGCATAGATACATATATCTCACTGAAAACTCTTAATAATGATACGTGAACTGTGGTATGGATGCATCCATCCAGAGAATGACCATGTAAATGGATCCAAGGTATGGGCGTAGCCATCCAACAAAATAGATCAGAATGAAACCAAGGTATGGTCACAACCATCCAATAATGAGAAGGATCACATAGAACAACTCATGGTATGGTTGCAGCCATCCATCTGAAAGAGACATGTATATTAACATGACCATGTCACATCGCCTTGCAACCTGGACTTATGTAATCTTAGCCCAAGGTCTTGCGCTCCAAATGACTAGATCAAAGTACAAATCCTAACATGTGAATGAATGCATTGAAGTTGAACACACTAGGAAGTCACTTGATTATGGTTCAATGATGTAACCCATTAACAAGCATCAGAGAAACCACAAATAATGGCAATGGCTCTCAAGGTATTGGTAGCATAGTTCACAGAATGTGAATAAAGGAACTGATGTCAAACACAGTGAAATCACCTGATCGAAAGCCAATGATGTGAACTTGTCATTAAGTGTGAATGACTTGCCATTAGGGCATGCAAGCTATAAGGTACTGAAAGGGAGTCTCTTGTCCAGCTTCCTGGATGATGAGCTAAAGTTGATAGGAGGCGACCATGTCAAAGGAGGGCCATGATGTATCCCAAAACATCGACACGAGACAAAGGAATGTGAATGATTTAAGATGATACAGAGAATCAAGAGTAGGTGTAACTATATAGGGACTAACTCTTGAACACATCAGTGACATGATTCTAGAGTTTGGTAGTTGTTGGAGCCATAGGATCGGTGGTCATGATGATGTGGTAGAGATAAAAGGGAAGGCAAAAATGAGCGGCCCAATCAAGGAAGGTCAAATGAAAAGGAGGATATCCCAACCCAACATGAGGCAGAAAGTGTCATGTTCAAGAGTGAGCTACTGACATGACTAATCGAATTTCCAAATTTTCCCCCACCATTTCTGGAAAGTACCCCAATTATTTTTTATCGTAAGGTTGAAGGGGATAGCATATGCTTGCACTGTAAGTTCATCCTTCAGACAAATCTAACCTAGTAAGTTTAATGAGCCCTAGGAAGGAGAAGCTCACGTTCGTCATGTCAATGCATCCAATGTTGTTTAGTGTTTTAACGCGTCCGACAAAGGGGTAACTCGGTATCTTTTCCATGTTTAGAGAGTTTGAAAAAGACATGAAAAAGAAAAATCCACATGGTCCCTTTTCATACATTTGTGTCTCTCAAGCCTGAAAAGGTAGAAAATGATACCCGAGAGAACCGCTTGACCATTTTGGTCAAGGAGTACCTTTTTCATAAATAGTGCATCCCAACCTGAAAAAGGGGTAAACATATGTTGGGTTCACGAAATATCACATCGTTTTACGAGTGCAAAATGAAAAGAACTCAGAAATCTTTTCGTGTTTAAAGAGTCGGAAAAGAGCTTGAAAGAAGATCCCCCATTTTATTCTCTTTTACGAGTCAAAAAGGGAAAAATACTCCAAGATATTTTCATTTGAGTTGTACGAGTCAAGAAAAGAGTTGAAACATGACTCCAGTACCTTCATCGACAATCCATCACCTGTCACTGCACAAGAAAGGTAAAAGTATTATCCAGTTCTGAGGCAAAATAGGTAAAAAAATACTCAAAAACCCTAACATTTCATGAAAAAATGAATAAAATGGGGAAAAAGTAATTATTTTTTACCATTTACCATTTTACCTTTGTGTGAAGAGCTTTTTACCCACTTGTGCCTTAATTTTTCTGGAGAAGATTGCAGGAGATCCGGGAGGTCATTCGCCAAACCGTCAGCTACAAGTAAGATCCAAGACCTAGTCGTGCTGATTGGGGGTTGCTAAAACTACCAACCACGCCGTCGGTGCCACTATTTTTAAAATAGTCACGCCGGTGCCATGAGCAAATAATTTGCATGTTTTTTGCTCAATTCGACCATTTGAACCCAATTTTTTTTGGCCAAAGATTATCATTGACTTGATTATATGGTTTTTACAAGAAGAAATCATGAAAAATTATGGATTGGAAAGAAAGCGAGCATGAGGATATTGACACTCAAGTGATAATTGACCCAAATTTCTTGGAGGCTTTGAGGAACTATGGGCTCCTCAAATCCTTTCTTGCAACAGGTCTATGGGCCCAACCTGAGTTACTATGGTACCTGATCAGTCTCTAGGATGTGAATTAGGAAATTTTCATCATTGGTGACCAAGGGCTAGAGTTGGAAACTTCAAACATTTATTTCATCATAGGACTATCCCGGAGAGGGGAACCAGTCAATCTATATGGGTCGAGGCTGATTGGCGCAAGTGTGACCATGCTTCTTGCTGAACATTGTCCAAAGGCTCTCAAATCCAAAAGTGGCAAGATTGATATTATGACTGTTCAGGATCTTGTGTTGAGAGTGTTACTATTGACCATCAATAGAGTGGCTGGGTCCCAAGCGTTGCATGAGACCAGCAAGTCGAAGTTTTAGTATGCTATCAACTGCACGACACCCATTATCTTTAACTGAGCAGAAGATATGAAAATCAACATGAAGCGCCAGCTATCAAAAGCTAAGGCAGGAAACCTGAAGCAGTTTTTCTTCGGGTTTGTGCTAGTGACCTTTTTCCTCGAGAGGGTTTCGTTGTTCCAATACCAGCTGATTGAGGTGGATCCGCTGATGCCACGACACCCATGGATGGTCCGTTGGAGTAATTTGATGTCCAAGGTTACCGGGGGCCAACATATGTCCTATAAGTCCACCTTTTTCTCATGGCTATGACAATAGCTGATTGTAGTGGAGGATTGGCCTTACAACGGTACTGACTTCCACAGAGATCCAGATATGACGCTCCCATAGGGGGAGGATTTTGATGATAGAGGTAAAAACAAACAATTTTTAATTTTTTGATGTTTTTTATTATTTTTGAGATATATGTGTTCATGACACTTCAATTTTATGAATGCAGATGTTGGACCAGAACACCCTGCTGGGATGTCCCTGATCACTAGGCACGTCGCTCAGAAGTTTGATATCACTCGTTATCAGGAGGGAAGCGACAACGAGGAAGAGATTGCACGGAATCTCAAGGGTTTGACCCATGGGTGATGTCCCATGCCAGTACCATAAGCATACGGTGGGGGTGTCAGATCAGATTCATTGACTACTAACTTGCGTATTCCACGTAGTTACATGTTATCATGAGAATCATATTGTTTAGTGCATAGGTCTTAGCATTCCACATTTTTTAGGCCTACGAGCCATGGATGTATTTTGAACACACATAATTTTTTTAGGTTTTGATGTATGAAAAATATTACCGCACACACACACACACACATATATATATGTTGTACTTCCTTGCTTACTATGGTACAATTTTTTTTGTTTTTGAGTTTTTACATGTTTCGTAAATGTTTATCCAACACATAATTAGCTAATGCATCTGTTAATGTGTTCATGTGTCTAGGAATATGATGATATGTAATGTAATCAAAATTTCTCTCTAGCAAACAAATACATAGATACATTCTCAATATCTGAGGGTTTCTGACAGAATATTGCCCGTTAAGTTGAAGAACAACAAGCTATGAATCAAGGTTGACAACCAATTCCCAGATGTCAAGAGTGATAGCCTCTGACAACAATTCGATAATTGCGCTACACTCAGCGATGTTATTAGTTGTTCGACCTAGAAATATACCTGGAAGATCAATCAACTCACCATGGGGGTCATAAATGGCCCATGTTGCGGATGATAGATTCTTGGTACTACGGCAAGCACCATTAGCGAAACTGATGTGGGGAGACATCGACATCTGCAAAGTAGGAAAAAACATAACAAGCAGGAAAGATTCTTACAAAATAACACACAAAACCACACTGTACAAAATGAATAACACACTATTGTACAAAAGTAGCCATGAAAGATGACCTAAGCATAGTACTTTTTTACAAAGCCCATTACTAGACTTAGGTGATCAATCAACATGGGTGAAAACTAGAGTTTTACCATTGTCATGACGAGTAAGCATCGTCTCGGCAAAATGATAGAGGAGAACTCATATAAGGATGTTCCCACATGCCCCCTGGGTGAGGGAGGGTTATGAGTCAGAAGATGGCAATCCCATTGCAATAATGGGCAATCGGTAAAAACTCGGGGAGGGAGAAAAACCCCGAATCCATGAAGAGATTAAGGTGCCCTCAGTTGAAATATCTTGACAATTGTTGAATTGAGGCTTCTGTGATCCATATCAAGTTATATGAGAAAAAAAATTCAGCATAAATCACATGATAATACATTTGTCGACCTGTTTCGAACCAATGAGTGTGGTTCATCGTGAGGACAAGTTGAAGAATCATATCATGGCTGCATGTTTAATAGGGAGATCAGATCTTCCAGTGGCTAGGTTTGACTGAAAGATGGCCATATCGGACTAGACTAGACCAACGACTATATTTGACCATGAAACGGCTAGATTTGACTAGCCAATTGGACTGGTCCAAGGGATGGGGACTAGGACTAATATTATATTTGATCAAATTATTTAATTATAATAATATTATTAGATAAATTAGTTATTCAATTTATTATTAGTGTTTAATATCAATATATTTTTTAATGTTCTGAATGCCATTAAAGTTTAGAATGATAAATTTATGAAATGCTACATACGAATATTATTTTTAATATTTTTTTTGTTGGTTTTGTTTATTATTTAAGTAATATGTTAACCATATTTGTGTTAAAAATAATAAATCTAGGGAATATTAATAATAATAATTGAGTAAAATGTTAACATATTTATGTTTAATATATTAATAGATCTAGGGATTATAAATATTAGTAATAGTATGGATTTATATTTATCCTTAATATAAATAATATTATAAAATTAATTATTATTATTATTATTATTATTATAATATTTTAATAATAATAATATTATTATTATTATCATTATTAATGGTTTGGGTAACTTATTAATATAAATTTATTAGTTAAGCTATCTAATGTAAACTTGAACTTTCTACTTAAATCTAAATTTTAGATCAATAGCTATCTATAATAGATAATTTTAACCCATTAAGTTAGTTATGAAAAGGACTATCTAATAAATATAAGGAAAAGAAAATGAGGGAGATTTCCAAAAAGGACCAAAAAATCAAAGAGGAATTAAGGAGAAAGAAAACAGGTTAGTTAAAAACTTCACTACATGATAATTAGGGGAAGAGAAAGGAAATAGATAATTAGTTCAAGTCATTAATTGAGGGGGGAGAGGGGGGTGGGGGGAAAGAAGCCAAGTGACCAAAAAAATTAAAGAAACGAAAAAAGGAAACAACAACCAACCAAAAGGCGAGGGGGAAGAAACAACTAGGAAGAGAGGGTAGGGAACCAAAAACTACTGATCTTCCAACTGTCATCTCTATTGAGATCTTGACAATGTTAGGAGAAACTGACATGTCAACAAGCGGCGGAGAAGAGAACTGCTCAAGACACGCAGACATGACCACTGAGCGAGAACCAAGCTAGGGGAGTGAGAATACACATCAAGGGATGAACTTGAAACATGATGATCAGAGGATACCGAAGGTGAAGCCGAAACAATTCCCATGTAATCAATTTCAACGAGACTTAACTGCATAACATTGCCCCACGAATCAATAATATTTGGCGAAGGAATGACCCAAGGATCAAACTTGACCGAAATTATGTTGAAAGAGGCAACATGAGGAGGTGGGAGCAGAAATATTCCCATCAAGGCAGGATCTTTGAAAAGTCTTGCACCCACACTCTCATAAGGAGCACCGGTGTGTTTGACATACGGAACATTTCTATCCAATGAGGAAGAGGCAAAGGAGGACAATTGGTTGACTGTGACTATCTTCCCTTGATGGGGAAAACGAGTCACGTAGAAGGGAGGAGGCTACAGCATGCATGGCATGGGTCTAGCTCCATCCGAGTAGAAGATTGTAGTTAATATTAGCGTCAACTATCTCTACTTCGACATGTACCATCTTTCCCTCCAATGTAATGGCAAGGTTGGGAAGGACACCGAATGGTCACAAAGCACGCCTGTCAAAAGTTTCCAAAGTGTTAGGGGACTAGTTCAGAGTGGGAGAACTAATTGCCT
Organism: Pinus tabuliformis; assembly: GCA_031772625.1. Classification (NCBI taxonomy): domain Eukaryota; kingdom Viridiplantae; phylum Streptophyta; class Pinopsida; order Pinales; family Pinaceae; genus Pinus; species Pinus tabuliformis. Next base: position 1,124,300,303 of record CM062818.1, on the reverse strand, counting down.
TCCAATAAGTGACATACATGATGCAAGTAGAAGCACCTTCATCGATGAATGTCCTATGAATGGTTTTATCATTTATGATTACCTGAATGAGGAAGGCAATTTGATGAGGTAAATGCGGAACGTGGTTTTCCAAGTCAAAATAGATGAGATTAGAGTTAGTTGGATCAATACCCCCAATCACTGACAACAACGATTTCCGCTAAGAATCACAACATTGAAAGACCTTGAAAGCAAACATAGCTAATGGCACTTGAGCCAAATCTTCAAAAATGTTATAATGTTGAGCGGCTTGAGTGTTGGGATTGTACGAGGACTTTCGAAGCACACCTCAATAAGGTGGCCGAATGGAGGAATCAGGATTAGGTCACTTGATATGGAGAGGACCAAAACTGGATGGGGCGGAAGAAGAAGGGGTACGTTCTTTCTCTTTCCCTGCTGATAGGGTAGGAGTTTAATAATATTTTGACCTGGTAGCCATGTTGATCAGGGTACTCATCATGAACACTTGTGAACCCGAGGAAGCAGATGACTGAGGCTGGTCTACCATTTGAGTCTGCTGGGACAGAAACGGCTCTTTCAGGACAGCTAGGGTCCCTTTGAGCAAACAACTAACTTCAGACCGTCTCGGACAATCCTTAGTATAGTGATCCTCCTTACAGATGAGGCATGGATACTTGGGTTTCCATTGGGAAGTATCACCAACAGATGATTTAGGAGGACCCCGTTTTGGGGCATCGGCTTTACCCTTGCCTTAGCATTTTTTCCTACCTTTAGAGAATTTATCTGCTGTGGTAGACTAGGCAACGTGAACCTCTGACGTTTTACCAGGTCTAGATGCATTGCGAGAGGAATCATTGGGAGTAGTTTTGGAGACCGACTTCTGTTTGGAAGAAGATTTTGTAGGGGTTTGAGTCACTGAACTAATTACTCCATCAACAGGAGGGGTAGAGAGAGATTTAGATGTCGTTAGATCAGACAATGGTCTGGGCGCATCGGGTAGCACATCATATAATGTGTCAGACTGTGAATAGACAAGGTCTAGATACTGGGCACGCGCAATGGCTTGTTCCTCAGTGATGCATCCACCCATAGCAATGTCCTTAGCAATTTTGTTGACAAATGATTTGGTGAACCACTCGGTCAACAACTAATCAACAATTTCAAACTTAAGCAGACAACGCCTACGTCTCCATTTATGGATGTGATCAAAGATGTGAGTCATAATGTCTTTCTTGAGAGACGTTAACAGATGGGTGCCAGTTTCATAGCAAATTGGTGGCTAGAAATGTGTGAGAAAGGCCATGGCGAGAGTGTTAAAGTCATTATAGGTATTTCAAGGCAGCTTGATATACCATTTGGCTACAGCCCCTGCAAGAGTTCATTGGAAAAGACAAAGTGAAATGGAATCATCAATGTAGGAATTCGAGGAGCACTAGAGGTGATATGTCATCACGTGGGCCTAAGGATCCTCTTTTGATTTTTTTTCAAAATTTGGACAATCACTCAGAACCTTGGATGGCAACGGAGGCTAGTATAGCAAATGAAGAATCATATCATTCATGAGTCTAGACACATCTGGAAATTCCAGTGTAGCCATGAATGACAATTGAGTATTGAAAGGCATTTGAGGTTGATAAGGGGGCCCAACTGGCAGGACCCATCCCTGCTGGTAAGGATTTTGTCCCCACAGTGAAGGGTTTTGGCCATAAGGAATTTGATTTTTCCCCCACTATAGGTTACCTTATCTGTAGGGAGGATTTTGACCCTAAAAGCCTTGAAATTGTCCAGCCAGAGGCTGTTGATAAGTAACATACTGGTTAAAAGGATATTGAGCCTACTGGCTTTGGACATATGGATCTTGTACCTGATGTCCCTGAGCATAAGGGTTTTGGACCTACTTCCCTTGGATGAACATGTTTTGGACCTGCTGCCCTTGGACAAAAGGAAGCTAAACCTGTTGCCCTTGGACATAAGGATTCTGTGCCTGCTGCTGCAGGACTTGACCCTGGCCTTGCCCTTACAAGGGTTGACCTTGTTGATATGAGTATAAGGGTTGCTGTTGACTAGGTTGACCTTGTGGTTGCAAGGGTTGACCTTGTGGTTGTAAGGCTATCCTTGTGGCTGCAGAGGTTGACCTTGCAAAGGAATAGGCTTGGAGGATTGCGGTGCATACTGCATTTGCGGCTGCATGGTTTTCTGCAACTGTTGTGAGGATTGCCCCTGCAGTTGTTGCAGTTGTCCTTGTTGCAACATGATCTAGCCTTGCTGCTGCATGGGTGTCCCTTGCTGCAATGAAGGTTTCCCTTGCTGCAACATGGATGGCCCTTGCTGCAACGAAGGTTTCCTTTTCTACTACAGGGGTTGTCCTTGCTACTACAAAGGTACTTGAATAGTTTCCAGAATGACAGCTTGAAAGTTCCCGAACTGTATCTAGCCATAGCCACCGAACGTGATGGATGGACCAAGATGGACATAAGGTCTAGGCTGAGGGATGTATGAAGGATTAGCCATCACTTATGAACCATATAAAACATAAGGAGGTTGGTACTGACCTTGAGCCATATTGGGCTATTGGTACTGGACGTGACTTGACCCAGATAGACCAACATTGGGTTGTGGGTACTAGAAATGACTTGATCCAAACAGACCAACATTGGGCTGTTGGTACTGCACATTACCTAATCTAGCAAGACTAGTAGTATTTGAAATGGAACCTAAAGAGGGTTGGTTGATCCCAACCATGTGAGGTTGTGAGCCACTCACATTGGTTGTGCCAGACATCATAGTAACATTCAGACTCTACCCCCCAAGTGGTGGAACAACCTGCCATTTAATGGAGGGATCAAAGAACTAACAACGACATGACTTGAGATTGCCGATTGAACTAGATTGGTCACTTGAACCAACGAAACAAGAGGATTGGGAATGATGGGATGCACTGGGACTGAAGTAACTACTAAAATCACCGTCTGTTGGGAGTTTAGGTTCTGAATGAACGGACCTGTGGTAGGCATAGCGCCAGATGCCCAAATAGGGTTGTGATACAATGATGAGGTAGTAGGCATGCTTGAAACCAACTAAGCTAAAGTCACATAATTACGCGGTAACTTAGGATGAACACTAGTCAGAATTCTTCCCATGTAAGGGAAACCTTCAGGAGGGACAGGATATTCCTGCTCCTCGACTGTGCATGGAGTGGAAACCTCCGAGTGACCTAAAGAGGAGACATGGATTTTTCCTTCTGATTCCATTGGTGAAAATAGACGACGATGGACTACCGAATATGTTCGAGGGGATAATTCCAAAGGAATACCCGGCTGATTGTATGGACTGTAGAGACGTTGCAGTGATATCACAACAAGATAAAATAAAGGATTCAGAGGATAAACGGCCAGTCCAAGCTAACATTTAGAAATTGGCAGACTCTCAGGAGTCTGGATATGCTTATCCAGAGATTCCAGGCCAATGTCAGAAAGTGACCCAATATCTGAAGGGGGAGGACGAGATGACAAAGGTTGAATGCTCAGAACAATTCCAAGCTCAACACCTTGGTCCTCAAGCGACTGTGGCAATTTAGGAAAAGGCTTCTTAGACAATCTTTCAAACAGAGGAGAGGAAGAGGAACTAGGTGAACCAGTTGGTTCAGCCACAATGATCTTGTCTCAAATAACCAAAAGAGAGATTGATTTCAAGGGCTTTAAAAATGTATTTAAAGGTATACTCATAATGTGGTATAAAAAATACTAACAGGGATGTTATAAGATTGCGAGAAACAATTTTTTAAGACACAAAAACAAACTGGTTCTCTTTCATGTTTTAAGAGTCGAGAAAGAAGCAAAGGTGACTATCACTTTCAGTTTGAAACAAGCTCGAAAGGACAAGCGCTCAGGTGATCTTTTATATTTAGGGAGTCAAAAATATCAAAACGACTATTGAGGGTGATCTAGGTAAAAAGGATTACTAGGTAATTGTGAATTGCAGAATACCCCCCATTGAATCGAGAAGTACGGGTAGGCAATCTCCCCGAATTTTGTGTTTGGTGTATCACGTTTAAAGGCGGCAAACTCAGCTTCCTATGGATAAAGGATTTCAACCTAGTGGGGTATCCCTTTATGTACTCGATGGTACAGGGAGCACAAGTCCATACTAGCGTTGTCTAGTGCCGAAGCGAATGACAACTACTAGCTTTTAAGATGCCAGAACACATCACTAGCCTAGACCTTCTAAGATGTGATCGTTAGTGTTGAACCTCAAAATTACCCTCTCCCTGACAACTTTTCTCACTTCTTTTCCTTGCTTTTCCATAAGATTACAGATCCCCATCAATGATAAATGATATATTTTGTCTTAAGGAGAGCATTAAATGATTGACATGTTATATTTTTATGTTTTTTCTATTTGAATAAGTTTTTTCAAATTAGCTATAGAACGTAGCCTATTCTGCAGCTAACTGTGTATTCCATAGCTATTTCCATGGTCTGGCAGGTTCCAGGTGTCAAATGAAGAAACCGGCCACATGGGCATCTCTGGAATCAACTCCACATGAATCCTATCCTAGTCACTCAGCCCAGATCGATAAGAAAGCCAGCTCAAGACCACAGTCAAAGGTGGAGTCAAACATATGAAACCCAAAAGCAATAGGACTCTTTGTCTACTCTTTCATGGTTAATTAATAAATCCAACAGTTCTGTTGTAGCATTAACTCGGATCAACCACCTATGTTAACAGTTATGTGCAACCATCTTGCTCGAATTCAAGTCACCTGTAGCTGATCAAACATTTACATAGTCCTGTTGTGATACGTGTAGACCACCTGTAGCTAATATTCCTCAAAGGCAGTTATGAATATTTTCTTTTAAATACCAGTTGTACAGAACCGAGAAGGGTTCAAAGTTTTTGATGTATTAAGCTTGGAATTGCAGCTCTGTAATTTTGAACTTTTGTTCCTATTTATAATATAAAGCCATTTGTTGACCAATGATCATTTGAAAGAGCATTTTCAACTAGTTAGTAGCTCAACCCAGTTATTTGCAGAGGGCCCTTGCATTGAAGGAGGTTTTCTTTTCATTTGTTTTCTGTTCAGTTTTAATTTCATCATTTTCTTATAGCAGTGTTTCTAACTTAGGTTGATTTCTTGTAGTTTTATTTCTTTTAGTTTTGATCAATAACATAATGTTAGAATTCAATTGTGCAGTGTTGTTTCTCCAATCCATTTCATAAAGGAAACAACTTTGTTTCTAAACAGAGTAAGGTTGAAATTAATGAGAATGCACTGTTGACTAGTCTACTCATTGTTTTTGTTATTTATTTTCTAGTTCATATTGTCAATGCACTGTGTTAACGAATGCTTTTGATCACCATTTCAAGCTGATACCCATCCTAAAATAAATGGTTAAATTTCACTTTACACAATGGTCGAAACTGATCAGTTACCTTTTGCATGTCTTTATTTAGTTCTCTAGATCATGAAGTACAGAAAGTTGTTTGTATTCCATCTCAAGAAGGTTATCTTTCAAAATTGAAGGATAGAATAACTCGAAGTACTTCAATTAATTTCATTCTCTGTATTTATTTCAGCATGCCTCACAAATTCACCTCTCAATTCTAATAATTAGATTCATGACTTAGGATTAATGACAAGATAGGACAGATGCTCTATTTTCCTTCTTTTAACTTAGATTTTGACTAGTTTTAAGCTCTTGGGTCACCTTTAGGAAGTTTAGATTCAATTTTTCATAATTCAGTTTGTACATCATTAGGAATCAAAGAAAAGAAACCCCCAGTACAATATAAAAATACAAAACAACATAGTAGGAAGGGTTAACTAAGCACATATAATGCACTACACTTCATCAGCTTACAAACCTCGGTTGATAATTCATGCAAGCAATTTAGGACACTAAATTGACTAAACATTTTGGCATCATTGCTAGGGAAGTGTAATTAGGTAACCTTATCTCTTACATTCAAAAAAAATCATATGCATAGAGAAAGAGACTCTAGAGGTAGATTTATGGCTAAAGGCAGGAGTTCAATTCCTACAACACCACCTACTCCACCAAGAATGAGAAGAGATAAACCTCCATCTCAAGCTCATACTCCTAGCCATAGAAATCCTTAAGTTATAAGGTCAAAAAAACAATCAAAAGGATCTCCTATTTCATCTACTGAGGCAATCTTAGAGGAGAAAAAATCTTGGGCCTCCAACATATGGAGTAGCCTTTTTCACCTCCACAGGGAGCACATTTTAGTTGAAGAATAGGAATACCTAGTGAGAAAGAAGAAGTAGAACCTCTCTCTCACATACCATTAATAGAGGAACCAAAGGAAGAGAAAGTAACCTTGTAGGCTGAACCTTACACTGAGTCTGAAGAAACTATAATGGCAGGAGAAGGAGAGGATGGAGAATTCACACTATTTGGAGGAGGGGGTAGAGGAAATAATGAAGGAGGTAGGAAATAACGGAGGAGGAAGAGGATATAAGGATATATATAATTCTTTTGGATTCCCTATAGTGGATGAAGAAATAAATGCCATAATGAAAAATATCTCACCTTCTATCCTCCCAAATTTCCATGGGTTAAAAAGTGAGGATCCTGAAACATTTTTATTTGAGTTTGAAGTCTTGTGCAGAACCTATGATTACTTAGAAGACTCTCAAAAACTTAAGTTGTTTCCTTCAACATTGAAAGGAGCTGCTTTGAAGTGGTTCATGAGGTTAGTCACTCAGTCCATTAGAACATGGAATGACATGATGAAAGCATTTTTAGATAGCTATTTGGATTATTGCATGCCTACTAATCACAAGGATGAAGTGTTCAAAATGATACAAAGAGAGGATGAAAAATTGGAGGATTTAATTGAGAGATTCAACTATAACTTGAAAAGAGCAAAGATGGAAAATTTAGATGAAGATACCTTAAAGGCTCTTTTATTAAGGCCATTAGATATGAGTGGATAGATATCCTTAACATGATGGGGAAGGGAGATATCTCTCAACTCCCATTAAGTGACATAGGAGAATTATGTGTTCATCTTTCAAGAGGGAAATCCAAAACTGGGAAAGGTCCAAGAGATCCTTCTCTTGTCAGAGTGAATAAGTTTGCAACTGGATCAGTGAGTAGGGAAGAAATTGGGAATATGATTGATGAAAAAAATATATTCTAGGGAGCCTTAGTGAGCGAATAGACACCCTTAAGTTGCAAAATCAGCAGAAAACTAAGGCTGATTCTTTAGCTATTTTTTGTCCCAAACGCAAAAGAAACATGCTTTAATAGAATGTCCTTTGGATGCAAAAATCATAGAGACTTGTATGATTTGTTCAGAAAACCATGCGATCGAGGGTTGTCCTTCAATTCCAGGTCTTAAGGTTGTTTTTCAAGAAGAAACAGTTCCAAATTCGGGAGAATTTATTTGCTTTGTCTCTAGAAGACCTTGGCAGGGGCCACAAAATCAAGGATTTAACAACCAAATGTATCTTCAACCCCCACCAAATTGGAATTCTTGGCAGCAACCTTGGCCTCAACCTCAATCTCAATCTCAACCTTGGGCTCAAGGAGTACAAAATCCTTATGGAATATTTTCTCAATATTATCAATATCCTCCATCATATCAGAATTATCCTTCCACACACATTCCACAACAAAATCAGCAGCCACAACTTCAAGATCAGAACCCTCAACTTTCACTACCATTTCGACAACAAATTCCACAACAAAACCAAAATCCTCAACTCTTACTACCATTTCAGCAGAGAGCGAATCAGCTACCTTCCCAACCATTACCAAACCCCAACAATAAAAATGCTCAGCATACTTACATGGTGGAAGGACAACAATTTCCAACTTATATGATCACTCCTCTAGATCTCAATGATGTTCAACTAAGATCTGGTAGGATATTAGAAGAGGAAAGGCCTTTTGTAGTTATTCAAGAATAAGACAATTTTGAGGAAGATTCTTTACGGCCCAATAAATTTTTTGAAGGAACATCTATCCAAAACCAAAATAATGAAAATGAAAAATAGAAAGAACCAGTGAACTCAACTCCTATCATTGAGAAACTAATATTTACTTCTGCACCTCCTTTTCCTGAAAGATTAGAAGTTGATAGAGGAGTATAAAAGCAGATTATGTTGCCTAATTATGATTTTCTAGATGAATTGAAAAATGTTTGTATCAAAATCCCTTTGTTACAAGCCATTAAGGAGATTCCAATCCTAGCTAAAACAATAAAGGAGATGAGCATAAAGAAACCATGAAGAAAAGAAAAAGAAACAAAAAGAATTCACTTGGTTGGAAAAATAGCAGATATAATGATGGGAAAATTTTCCATACAAAAATATGCAGATCCAGGAAGTCCAATTGTGAAAACACATATCAATGGAGTTGAAATTCCAAATACATTGATTGATTTAGGAGCAACAATAAACATCATGAGAAAACAAGCCATGGAATAGCTCAAGCTTCCTAATCTTCTTTACACACCTACATTACTGCAATTAGCAGACAGATCTATAATCAAACCAGATGGTGTGTTAGAAGATATTTCAGTATCCTTTGATTCTTGGGAATATCCTGTTGATTTTATGATCTTAACCTCCAAGAACAATCTAGGAGGACATCCACTCATATTAGGAAGACCTTGGCTGGCCACAGCTGATGCTTTCATTAGCTGTAGATCTGGTGACATGTATATTTCTCATGGGAATTAAACAAAGAAATTCACTCTATATCCACCAAAAAGAACAATCACAAAAATAGATGACAAAGAATGGATTGATGATGACAACGACATTCAGCCTCACTTTAATATTTCAAACATTAGTGAAGATAGTCAAATCTTGAATACAATGGAAAATTTTGAATCATCTCTAGAATATGAACATGATCAATTCCAAGAAAAATCCAATATTGAATATTTGTCATCTAGGTAGATGTCTCTTTATTCTATGGAAGAATTTGGTAGCTCTACAATTGAAATCTTTCCAGGGAGAACATTGAACATAAACAATAACTTGAAGAAATTACAACAGGAAAAGCTAATCAAAACATTACAACAACATTCTACTGCATATGCATGGGAATATACTAACATGAAAGGAATTAGTCCTAAGACTTGTATACATCACATCTACATTGAGAAAAATTGTAGACCTATCAGACAACCTCAAAGAAGGATGAATCCAAAAATTAGGGAAATTGTGAAAGAAGAGCTACAAAAACTGCTGAATGTAAACTTCATTTACCCAATTTCAGATAGCCAATGGGTTTCCCCTTTAGTGATTGTGCCTAAAAAGAATGGTAAATGGAGGGTGTGCATTGATTATTGAGAATTGAATAAATCTACCCTTAAAGATAATTTTCCTTTACTCTTTATAGATCAAGTGCTAGATACATTAGTAGGTAAGAAGTATTTCTCATTTTTGGATGGTTTTAGAGGTTATAATTAGATTCAGGTGGCACCTGAAGATCAAGATAAAACCACATTTACTTGTCCATGGGGAACCTATGCCTACCAAGTACTTCCTTTTGGATTATGTAATGCACCTGCAACATTCCAAAGAGCAGTACTAGGAATTTTTTTCTGATCTAATACATGATTGGGTAGAGGTAGGTATGGATGAATTTACAGTCTATGGGAATACATTTGAAGAAGCTTTGGAAAATTTGGAAAAAGTTCTTAAAAGATGTAAGGAAGCAAATGTTGGACATAATACTGAGAGGGGGGAGGGGTGAATCAGTATTATTAAGTCAATAAAACTTTTCATTTCCATACTCTGATTCATATATGCTGCTTCAGTTAAGAATACTCGCGTATATTCAGTAAACTTATGATTAAGTTAATTGATCTTCAATGAGTGCATTAGAACATTATTAACCATATTAACAGTAAACAGGTGCAGTAATATAGAACAGATCATCACACATAAGCCACACACCTGAACACCATGATATAAGGTGGAAACCCAATGTGGGAGAAAACCACCTGCTGCAAGTCATCTCAATCTTCTTCTTAATAATAAAATCCTTTTACAAAAGTTCTGTACTAGTACAGTCCTTTACCAGTACGCAGGCTACTACCTGCAGAGAGCTACAACCCTCTCTCGTTCTCTAGTCTCTCCTGGAAGGGAGCTACAACCCCCATAGTTCTTGTACTAGCCAATCCATTTACTAGTACGCAGGCTGCTACCTGCTACAATGCTCCAAAGTTTTCAACTGCTACTAGAAGGGAGCTACCACCCCCTTAGCTCGTGTACTAGCTAAGATACTAGTACGTAGGCGCCGGCCTACAATCTTCTCTCCTCCAGGTACCACGTTTCATTAATTTTCATACTGGATACTCCTAAAGCACAACACATAATCTGAAAGGCCACGTTTCATCCTATTTTCATACTGGACCCATTAATATCATTGAAGCACATAATCAATCAATCTTCTGAATCATCCAAACACCATATCAATACATATACAAGGATAATATTTGAGTTAGCAACCAGATCTAGTCCATCAGATCACATAAAGATAAGTCATTAAGAACTTGATCCATTCAACCATCAATACTGAAGCTAAACATAATCATGCTATTATTAGAACTCAATACCAGTAACCAGACATCAATTATGCACCCAGAACCCTACAGAATAGTCAAAGGCAGTTAAAACAAATTTCAAGCAAGGTCCGTAACTTCACCAATAGAGACATCTGCGAACATTCTCGCCTGTGCTGCTTTCTGATATGCAGGTATCCGCACCTGCATAGTCTTCTTATCTGCGGGTATCCGCACCTGCACACTCTTCTGCTCTGCGGGTATCCACACCTGCACCGTGTCGCACCTGCGGTCCTGCGGCTACATCCGCACCTGCGCACTCTTCTGCTCTGCGGGTATCCGCACCTGCACCGTGTCACTCCTGCGGTCCTGCAGCTAGATCCACACCTATACACTCTTCTGTTCTGTGGGTATCTTCACTTGCACTGCGTCGCACCTGCGTTCCTACGGGTATAGATAGTTTTTCATTCTTTAAGCATACCCCAGACTATCAGATCTACAGATCTGATCATGCGCCATGGAGATCTTAACCCTTCAGATCTAGCTATCAACCGATCACAAGTATTTCAGATCTAGCTCACCTTAAGATATTCAACCCATAAGTGTGCAGCCAAATGATCTCCTTTCCTTTTTATAGCCTTAGGCCTTTCACAATACCACGGACCAAAAACCATAACAATTCAATACCATGGACCCAATACTTGGGATCAACACTTTTGGATGCAATACCATGGACCAAAACCATAGGATCAAAAACTGTCAGAATAATACCATGAACCAATCATGAAAGTGCGTGATCTTTTCTCTACATGAAAGAAACTTTTCTCTGCATGAAAGTGCGTGAACTTTTCTCTACATGAAAGAAACTTTTCTCTGCATGAAAGTGCGTGAACTTTTCTCTACATGAAAGAAACTTTTCTCTACATGAAAGTGCGTGAACTTTTCACCATATGAAAGAAACTTTTCTCTGCATGAAAGTGCATGAACTTGAAAATAACTTTGCTGCACTATAATTTATCATCTGTGTGATTTGCCATCAAGGACAACACTTGTCTCATAATGCCAACAATCTCCCCCTTTGGACTTGATGGCAAAGCTAACCTGAGAACTGTCATCTGATTCCTTTGAGTTGTCCGGCATCCCATGCACTCTGTCACATCTGATATCTCTTCCGTAGATTTATCTAGATATGTATAAGTGAGTTGATCTTCTACGAGTTGGTTGCCACATGCATCATAATGTCAACAATCTCCCCCATTGGACTTGATGGCAACAATACCAAATCACTCTCCCCCTTTGACATCAAGGGCAAAGGGCAGACCAAGATATTCTCTTCCTTTGTTGTCCATACTCCCCCTGAGTACCTGTTGAAATCTCTGAATGAGCTCCCCCTTTGTATATGCCATGGTTCACCAATCTATCCATGCTCTTTCTGAGAACATGCTGAAATCTCTGCTCTACTGAAATATGCTTGTTCATGCTCCCCCTGACTGTAAGCAAGGTCTGCAAAAAGATGTTCTACAAGAAGAACATGACTCTATACATCATAAATGACCTTCCTATCACCAAAGACTCATACATACATCTATCTCCCATCACAATGCTGATATACCAAAAGTTTACATATGATAACATAAGAAAATAACATCATTCATCCCGGGCATAGTGGGGAAACCAACATAGGCCGTTACATGACTTGAAGAGATCTCATCAAATGACTACAATACATAGAGACACACTATTACATCATGAGTATTGATATGACCTTTACATCGAATGATATACATGAAATTTATAACAGAGACCAAACATCATGATAAACATCAACAACAACACTGTATGATCTGCCCCATGGCATCTGTTAACAGCAACTAGACCAACAACTTGTATTAGTGCATGAATCATCAAGGTATGTCCATATCAACTCATCCTTTTGAACATAATTCTGTATATACAGAATCATTCACATTCTATCATATGTGAGAAACCCCATAGCCATCCAGATCTGCATGAACCAAGTATCATCAGCTGGGAATATCTGCATCAATCAACATATGTACGAAACAACCTATCATCATATAGGTAAGAACTCATCATCATCATGTCTCCAACAATGTAAATTTGAATAATCATCCATGTATCCAGCCAACAATCCTCATCCATATATGTGCCAAGAACAATAGGAATCCTGCATCATAACTATAATATATGATCTTTATGCATATGACGACAACAACATATGATTGACTCATCATCAAGTAAAGAAGATGTGAATTCAAGCTATGTACTTTTTCTTATCCTTATGAAGATCACCATGTAAGCATCATTAGAGAATCAACCACAAATCTGATCTAAATATCAACTATGTAACCCCAAGAATCATCTGAACAACTCATAACCATATCATAGCAAGATGAATCATTTATCCATATAAGCATCATCACCAAGGACTATTAACCATAATGCCAAAAATGCATTAAAAGCATATGCTCCCCCTAAACCTGTGCCATCTTGTTTACTATCAGATCTGATCATGCATATCAGCAAGAAGTATCAAGACATAATCATTATCAAGTTAGAAACAAAACACTTCTAACCATCAAGTCATTTCCACACATCATCAGCAAATTGTAACCATTATCAAACAGTGCAAATAATAAACCGAATCATAACTAATCATTTTCCTGAACCTGTCCCTACTGCCTTTCCTCAAACAATCATATACGTGACTATGCCATAACCAACTCGCGTATATACGTGACTTCTCTTTAAGAAACTTGCGTATGAGATTTAGGAAACTGAAGTTTTACACTTCTAGCTCCCTCTGATTCTATTATGTCTGTATGTTGTGCTGTGCCGCCTCTTTCTGACTGTACTTATTTCTTCTACCACATCTTCAAGTGTGATGATGATGTTTTCTCCTTTTGGTATGGTGCCCATACTTTGTTCCTGCATTCCTTAGCTATATGTCCAAGCTTGTTACATGTGTAACATCTTACATGTCTCATATTTATTCTATAGCAATCAACAGCTCTGTGACCAAACATATTTCAAGCAAAGCAATATCCATTGTACCTTGAATGTGATGATCTTTCTGCATGATGGTCTTGAACCCTTCTTCTTCTATATCTGGCTGCAACATGTCCAAGATTATAACATTCAACATTATTCATAGGAGGAGTAAAAGATTTTCTTTGAAGAATTTCTTTCCTTGGTTGATGATGAGATTGATCTTTCATCTTCTTATTGAGCATTTCAGATTTTGTAGTAGAGTCCCTTGTCTTACTTTGTGAACTAGATTCACCTTCAATAGATTCATGAAAACCAAGACCAATTTTGATAGCAGGATACCTTTGACTATTAAGAATATCATCCAAGACTTTAGTACTATCTTGAAATCGTAAAAGCTTATCCTTTTCTTCTAATTTACCTTTTAGAATATTTACCTCAACTTGATGTTGCTCTTCCTTTTCAAGATACTGCTTCTTCACATTTTCTTCAGCATTTCTTTCTTCTTCCAATTGACGTCTTAGTTCAAGAGCTTCATTTTCATGAGCTTGGAGTAGTTCTTTATTCTGCTTCTTTGATTCTTCAAGATATTCTTTTAGCGAGCAGATCATGGCTTCAAGACTTTCATAGTAACTGGATCTATCTCTGAGTTTCTTGATGGTTGTGCTTCTTTCATTGACTTCATCTCTTAGTGATGTTACTTCATCCTGCAACTTTTCAATATTTGTCCTTGAATAACTTCCTTACCTTTTTTCCTTCCTCTAGTTGAGCTTTTAGTTTGGTAGCTTCTTCTTTGAAGGCACATTCCCTTTTGTTCAATAGATCTTGTTGATCTCTAATTTTGTCTGTAAGCCTTTTAAATTCTGCCTCTATTTGATATCTTTCTTGCTCACCCATAAAAGCAAATTCAGTTGTTTCGCTATCACTTTCATCTTTTCCAAATGGATAGATACCTGTATCACCAGAGGATAAAAAATTCATACCTGATAGATCTTGTTCATCTTCATTCTGAAGTGATTTTGAATCTGATGTGCTCCTTCCACATATTCCCCAATCAATACACCCACTGTCATAGTTCTTCTGAGATGCCTTCTTCTTCTTAGGTGCTTTCTTCTTAAGCTTCTTTCACATAGTTCCACGGATCTCCTTCAAGTGATCAAGCTTCTACTAAAGGACCTGCTCTGATAACAATTGTTGGAAATAATACTAGGGGGGGGGGGGTGAATCAGTATTATTAAGTCAATAAAACTTTTCATTTCCATACTCTGATTCATATATGCTGCTTCAGTTAAGAATACTCGCGTATATTCAGTAAACTTATGATTCAGTTAATTGATCTTCAATAAGTACATTAGAAAATTATTAACCATATTAACAGTGAACAGGTGCAGTAAAATAGAAAAGATCATCATACATAAGCCACACACATGAACACCATGATATAAGGTGGAAACCCAATGTGGGAGAAAACCACCTGTTGCAAGTCATCTCAATCTTCTTCTTAATAAGAAAATCCTTTTACAAAAGTTCTGTACTAGTGTAGTCCTTTACCAATACGCAGGCTACTACCTGCAGAGAGCTACAACCCTCTCTCGTTCTCCAGTCTCTCCTGGAAGGGAGCTACAACCCTCATAGTTCTTGTACTAGCTGATCCATTTACTAGTACGCAGGCTGCTACTACTACAATGCTCCAAAGTTTTCAACTGCTACTGGAAGGGAGCTACCACCCCCTTAGCTCTTGTACTAGCTAAGATAATAGTACGTAGGCACCGGACTACAATCTTCTCTCCTCTAGGTACCACGTTTCATTAATTTTCATACTGGATACTCCTGAAGCACAACACATAATCTAAAAGGCCACGTTTCATCCAATTTTCATACTAGACCCATTAATATCATTGAAGCACATAATCAATCAATCTTCTGAATCACCCAAACACCAGATCAATACATATACAAGGATAATATGTGAGTTAGCAACCAGATCTAGTCCATCAGATCACATAAAGATAAGTCATTAAGAACTTGATCCATTCAACCATCAATACTGAAGCTAAACATAATCATGCTGTTATCAGAACTCAATACCAGTAACCAGACATCAATTATGCACCCAGAACCCTGCAAAATAGTCAAAGGCAGTTAAAACAAATTTCAAGCAGGGTCCGCAACTTCACCAATAGACATCTGTGAACATCCGCGCCTGTGCTGCTTTCTGATATGCAGGTATCCGCACCTGCACAGTCTTCTTATCTGCGAGTATCTGCACCTGCGCACTCTTCTGCTCTGCGGGTATCCGCACCTGCACCGTGTCGCACCTATGGTCCTGCGGCTACATCCGCACCTGCGCACTCTTCTACTCTGCAGGTATCCGCACCTGCACCGTGTCGCTCTTGCGGTCCTGCGGCTAGATCCGCACCTGCACACTCTTCTGCTCTGCGGGTATCCACACCTGCACTACGTCGCACCTGCGGTCCTGCGGGTATAGATAGTTTTTCAGTCTTCAAGCATACCCCAGACTATCAGATCTACAGATTTGATCATGCGCCATGGAGATCTCGACCCTTCAGATCTAGCTATCACTCAGATCTAGCTATCAACCAATCACAAGTATTTCAGATCTAGCTCACCTTAAGATATTCAACCCATAAGTGTGTAGCCAAATGATCTCCTTTCCTTTTTATAGCCTTAGGCCTTTCACAATACCATGGACCAAAAACCATAACAATTCAATACCATGGACCCAATACCTGGGATCAATACTTTTGGATGTAATACCACGGACCAAAACCATAGGATCAAAAACTGTCGGACTAATACCATGAACCAGTCATGAAAGTGCGTGATCTTTTCTCTACATGAAAGAAACTTTTCTCTGCATGAAAGTGCGTGAACTTTTCACCATATGAAAGAAACTTTTCTCTGCATGAAAGTGCGTGAACTTAAAAATAACTTTGCTGCACTATAATTTATCATCTGTGTGATTTGCCATCAAGGACAACACTTGTCTCATAATGCCAACAGCAAACCTTTCACTAAGCCATGAAAAATGTTTTATGATGTTTACAAAAGTGATTGTTTTAGGACATCACATTTTAGGAGATGGAATTAAAGTTGATAAATCTAAAGTTGAAGTCATCTCTAAATTATCAATTCCAAATTGTCAAAAAGATGTAAGAAGTTTTCTAGGATTTACAGGATACTATAGACGATTTATAGAAAATTTCATTAAAATAGCATCCCCACTCTTTAAATTACTCACCAAGGATTGTGAATTCAATTGGAATCATAATTTCCAATTAGCATTTGAGACTTTAAAAACAAAAATTTCTGAAGCACCCATCTTGAGAGGTCCAAATTGGAAACTACCTTTTCACATTTCAACAGATGCTTCAGATACAACTCTGGGAGTTGTATTGGGACAAAAAGATTTGATTCCCTATGCCATCTATTATACAAGTAAGAATTTGACTCCCACTGAGTTAAATTATACTGTAACTGAAAAGGAATTTTTAGCTGTTGTTCATGCAATCAACAAGTTTAGACATTATATAATATGCTATGAAACCTTTGTTCATATAGATCACTCTGCAATTAGATACTTAATGAATAAACCTATTACTAATGGCAGAGTTACAACATGGCTATTGCATTGCAATAATTCATTATTACTGTGCTAGATAGACCTGGAAAACAAAACACAGTTTCTTATTTCTTGTCCAGAATTCAAAATATCAAAGATGACACTCTGGTTGAAGATAAGTTTCCTAATAAATATCTTTTTGCAGTGATTACTCAGACCCCTTAGTTTGCAGATATTTCCAATTTCTTAGTCATTGGGAAATTTCCTTGACATTTGATTCCTAGAGAGAAAAGAAACATCATTCAAATAAGTGAAAGATACTCATGGATCACTAATGAATTGTATAAAACAAGTCCAGATCTCATGATCAGAAGATGTGTTAGGGAAGTTGAAGTGCCTGAGATTCTTAAGGCATGTCATGGCGAATCGCATGGTGGACAGTTTGCTAATAAGAGGATAGCCTATAAAATCCTTTCTTTAGGATATTATTGGCCATCCATCTTCAAAGATGCCAAAGAATATGTCAGGAGGTGTGACAACTACCAAACGGTAGGGAAACCTGCTCCTTCAAATGAAATGCCACTACAAATTTAGGTACTTATTGAATCTTTTGAAAAATGGGCCTTGGATTTCGTTGGACCAATTAATCCCCCATCTAAGCAAAAGAAGTATATATTGGTATGCACCGATTATGTCACTAAATGGGTAGAGGCTAAAGCATTACCTTTTGCTAATGAGAAATCTGTAGTTAATTTTGTTTTTGAGGACATCTTCACTTGTTTTGGTGTTCTAAGAGAAATTGTGACAAATCAGGGATCTCAATTTACATCTAAAATGGTGAAGGGTCTTGTGGAAGATTACAACATCAAACATAGGAAATCTACTCCCTATCATCCACAAGCAATTGGTGAAGTTGAATCTAAAAATAAGGTGATTGAAGGAATTCTCACTAAGACTGTGCATCTACATAGAAGAGATTGGGCAAAAAGGCTTCCTGAAGCCCTATGGGCTTATAGAACTACATGGAGGAACACAATGGGACATACACCCTATGAACTTTTTTATGGGAAACTGTTGTGCTCTACAACAACCCCCCATTTCATATCATCTTTATTTATAAATATTAACGTATGAAATGGGTCCCTTCAAAGTTTAATTGGTATCAATTCTTTTATTGTTCAAAAGAGGTCCGATAATCAAATGAATTCATTTCATAAAACCCTTTTTGAAAAAAACCCTTTAAAGAAATAAGGAAAATCTTTGTCATTGCGATAAAGCGATCGCAAGATCGCATATCGCAATGACATAAGAAATATAAATAAGCAGCACATTGATTACCCCCCCATGCGATATCGCAATCGGCGATCGGCAACACTTCATACACATCTTAAAAACGCACATAACATAAGCTCCGACGCGACGCGATATCGGCGATCGGCGATACTCCGTATGCGGTCAAAGCGTCTTAAGTCATTTACTCCGATCCGATGCGATTGCGCAATCGGCAGTCGGCAACATCCCATGCACATTAATAAGGCGCCCAGGTCTTACCCCCGATGCGATGCGATATCGGCGATCGGGGAATCGGAAATTCACTTTAAATGCACCTTGTCATATTTCTTCGCACTAATCCGATGCGACGTCGCAATCGGCATTCGGGAGGATCCTATGCTTATGATTATATAATACCTATTCTCCTAAAGCGATGCGATATCGCTATCGGCGATCGGAATTTCAAAAGGCATATCTTGAAGATCTAAAGTATTATTGATATCCGATCGATAGAGCGCGGATTTCGAAAAAGACGTTAAATGGAGGGATAAGGTGATGTATTCATATTTAAAGTTTTGCCCCTTCGATTAACGATCACCTGCGCTCAACCGCCAAAATATCCATTGCACGCTTAAGGGAGTCATTCAACCGGATAATGGTGTAATAAGCATTTAAGGAGTAGCAGGCCTTAAACAGCCACTTAATATATCTGTAATATCTTCTCATTGATTGGATCTGCAGCCATTTTTGAGAGTTAATCTCTCAGCACGCTTCGATTGATATATCTCTCCCACCATAAGTCCTCATTATTATATTTCTATGTTACGGTTTTTCTTGCCTTTGTGCAAAATTCATCTTCTAACAGAAGCCTTAGCATGATGGGAAAGAAATCTAAGAAGACCGCGGGTTCCGCTGCTACATCAGTTGCAGGACAAGCTGCCACAGATAAAAAGAAGGGCTTAATATCAGATACTACATGCACGGGTCTTACCAGAGCTACATGGCAAGGCACGTATAATTTGATTGAAGCCGAACAACCAGAAAAGGCAGTGACGGAAGCTACTGCGGATCCTACTCGCAAGTCTGATTGCACTCTCAAAGATTTAGCCGATTCTTTCCTTCACAGGATAGCAGCCAGAGAACAGATTCTCCCCTACACAGACATCGTGCGATGGGCAATTGAGGAAATTCCAATCCTCGACAGAACTTTTAACACCAGAGATGGGAGGATTTTCGGATCGTTCAAGCCAGAGCATCTAAGGCAAATGTATCATTTGCCTGAGCCAGAGAAAGTGTATAACAAGACGTTCCTGGAGAAATTTGCAAGTGATAATGAAGTCGAATCCGAACCTATCCGGGATTGGAGACAGAATCCAGCCAAACACAAGCACGAGTCTTCCGGTAAGTACTCAGTCGACTCTTTGGCTTCTCCCTATTGCTATGCGGGGATAATGATGTGTAGGCTATGGGGATTACATGACTCTGCTAACTTTACCATAGAGATGGTTCCTCTAATGGAAGCAGCAGTAAATAGCATAATTATGGATTGGGCCACTATTCTCTCTGATAAGCTAGCCGTAGTTGTTCGTGATTTTAGAGCTAAATCTGTAGTCACTGAAAGGAAAATTCCCCCGTTTTATTACAGTGCATATATTTTAGATACATTATGTTTCAATTCTGAGTTTCCCGTCCTCGGTTGGAGGTGGACTGCCCAAGACCCCTCACCCATTCATATATACCACCAGAAATTGTGGAAATCTTCTTACAAACACCATTTGTACCAAATCTGCAATGGCTTTATGGTTACCATTCATTATTCTATTTTTGATAAGCCCATTCCCAGAATCTCCTATCTAGCTTCCTTTGATTTACCAGCGGTAGCGAGTTGGTTTGGAGAAGAGAGATTTACCTACATTAGGGTTTTCGGCAGCCAAGCCAATCCGCATGTTCTCCCTTTGTATATTCCAGATAAACTGCTAACAAGAGAAATCTCCTATCAAATTATGGCAGAGAGTACTACACAGACTCTCAAGAAAGAAAAGAAGAGGGGCTGGCCCTCTTTTCCCTTGAGAATTGGTGTCTATACTCTGCATGATCTCAAACACGTAGAAAAGGAAGCCACAAAGATTCAGTCCTTAACCCTGGCCACTATCCCAAATAGGCTATATGATCCAAACAAAAATGCCTATACTGCATTAGAACAGGCCAAATTAACAAAATTTGACCATCAAGAAGATTGGTTTGATGACCTATTTGTTTCAATCGAAACAATAGGTCAAGCTAAAGAACTTGCTCGATTGAAATATAATGATGAAGGGGTAACTGAGTTCAATAAACTTAGGGAGCAGAGGTTGCAAACTCTGCCTCTAGATTTACTGGCAACAACCCTAGCGACGTCTTCAAGCGAGCCTGGTTGGCAACAGTCAAGCCAGCCTCCTGTTATAACAAAGGATCAGAAGAAACAACAGGAGGAAAGGCAAAAGAAGCAACAGGCAGAAAAGCAGAGGAAAGGACAAGCAGTTAAAACAACAGAGAGCACAGATGGAAGAAGAAGAGAAAAAGAAGAAAGAGGTAGAGGAACAACAGAAGAGGGAACAAGAGGAGGAACAGAAAAAAGAACTAGAAGATAGGCAGAAAAGGGAACAAGAAGAAAAACAGAGGAGAGAGTAAGAAGAGCAGCAGAGGAAAAAGCAGGAAAAAGAGCGGAGCGAGTCCCAAGCCGAGAAGCAGAAACAAACCACCGATGTCAATGTGGACACTACCATAGACCCCAAACTATTTCAAGAATGGCAGCAATTTCATTCCATCATCAGTGGATTGGAATGTTCAAAAGATGGGGACACTTCCAAGACAAATGATACACAGGACATCACTTCTCCTCAGGTTCTAAGCGGAACCAGCGGCCCACCCATTTCTAAGGATGTTGAGGTAATTCCTAAAGACCCTTCCGATCAAATCGTTCTCCAAGTGGAAGATATTCCTCCCTTGGATGTTTTCTACAGCCCAAGGCATAGAGCAGTTGTAAAGTGATCAAGGAAAAGACGAAGGATTGATCAACCTTCTATCTTTGCAGAGCAAACTGTCACGGGCAATGTAGTATGGAAGGAGGAATTGGACCCCTCCGATGACCTAACAAAGCTGTCACAGTATGCAGGTGCCTATTCTGCAGCAACTATTGACAAGGCATCGGAGGTAAGTCTTCTACTGAAGACTAAGGACCAAGAAATTTTTGCATTACAGGCAGAATTGACCGAGACAAAGCAGAAGGCAGCGCAAGCAGAGGAGCAGTTGCTGGTACAACAGCAAATGAATGATCAATTAACCCAGCAATTGCAGGAAGAAAGGCAAAGGATCGACCAAAGCACGATCCAGAAACAAAAAGAATTATCAGAGGCATTGGCACAATTGAGGACAGCAAATGAGCTGATGATGAAAACGAAGGACGAGCAAATAGCTCAATTATCATCACGGCTCGAAGTCATAAAGGGCACCCAAAAAGTGGAGGATTTCAGAGCAGAGGCATCGCAAATAAACAGTGCGTTAATATCACAGATTAGACTCCTGTGTAATCAACTCACTGAGGCAGAACCATTGTGCGAGCTAACTACATCAGTGTGTCAGCAGGTAGAGAAGGCCAGGAATGAGTTAGACCAAGCTGAAGAAAACATAATCGGATATCTTGATTGGCAAGATTCTGATGTGGGAAAAGCAGCGAATTTGCCTAGAATCCAAGAAACATACAAGGACATACTCTTTACAGAATGGCACACTCAAGTGATGAAAGCAGAAAGGGCGGCTTCAAGATGTAAATTAACTGCCAGCAATATGATTGATCTGATCAACAACACCCTCTACCTGGCAAACATGATCTCCCAGTGTACACCTGGAAGAATAACAACAGCAAATGTGATTGAGCAAACAAGTTATCCTGACTTAGAGGAGAAGGGGAGATTAATCGCTGGGGTTAACACTTTGACTTTCGATGCATATTGGCTCTTTCTAATCAAGCCACACACACAAAGGTCTGCCCTCAAGTGTTTAACTGATGCACTCGGGTGTATAATTCCCGATATTTAAGATGCCACATACGCTGCTCAGCTCAGTTCGCGCCTCAACAAACCGCCTGAAGTAGAGCCAATGCTAGCGATAAGTCAGCTCAGGTTTAAAGGCAAAGAGCCTACCTGATGAATCATTGCTGCCGATTTCCAGATCGTTCCAGGAAATATGATCAATATTTATTGATACCAATTATGTAGGATTTCTGTTTATTAGATATTTAGATTAGCTTAGTATTTATAGACCCTTTCATTGTTTTGGAAAGGGTCGTAAAATTTTGTAATAGACTTAAAGACTGAAGTTTACACTACTGTGCTTCAGCCTATATTCTTTTATGAAACTCGACCAATCGTTCTTAATTTGACAAGGAAGTTTCTTTATGCAAATTGTGCACTACTGTCTTTTGTTGGGGATGTTTTCTGAGTCGAAGGAAGAACTGCGACATAGCGATTGATATATGGGAGTGTTAAGCAGCTTATATGGTACTTTTATCTGTATCTGTATTCATTCCTTTTATATGAATTGTTGTGTAATTATTCTTGCTATTGTTGAATACATGTATGTGCTGTAACAGCAAATCTCTATCTCATTCCACTATTGGATGTTTTGCGATATGCCTTTTCCTTTAATCATGCATGTAACAATGATATAAATGATAAAGTGTGGTAATTTCGCTGTTATCGCTTTGCGTAACTATTTATGCACAGCAGTCTTGAATGATTTAATATCTATGTTTTAGAGATGGAGTCATCTATATGCCTGTCTTAAAGCACAGATCATCAAATGCTACGCTTTAGAAATCAATAAGTCCCCGGGATAGATTATAGTTATTATATTTTGCTGATAGTTTTAGTCATTCGCTTATTGCCAGCATATTCTATAAGTCATTCATCCATCCTGTTTACCTATAATTTTTGGGAAACTGGTCCCATTATCCCCAGTCGGAGCCACTATTCCAAACGGAAAAGGAGCTGTACTAAGGTCTGGACCGGGTGGTTTCCCCAATGTTGTTGCAGCGATTTTCGAGGCCTCAGCAGAAACAAGTCCTATTTCCTATATAGTTTCAAATCAAAACCTTCAAGATGGCAGTCCAATTGGGACTGGATTTATCAGAGGCACAGAAACATAGATTGGAGCAACTCAATGAGCTTGATGAAATCAGACAAGATGCAATTCAAAGAACCAGTATAGTCCAATAGCAGAGGGCTGAATGGCATGATAAATATATCAAAGAGAAGAAGTTTCAAGTAGGATATTGGGAACTGTTGTTCGATTCAAAGTTCAAAGATTTTTAAGGGAAGTTTCAAACTCATTGGCTTGGGCCACATGAGATTGAAGAAATCTTTAATAATGGAGTAGTAAGGGTAAAGATTTTCCAAAATAACTCTGAAATGAAGCTAGTGAAGAAGAATTATTCTTCTCCACTAACTTAGTCTTTATTTTTCCAAAATAATAATAATAATAATAATAATAATAATATATAAAAAAATAATAAATTGTATGAGTTTGAAAACCAATCATTGATTGGCATACTTATACAGAAAATACAAGGTGAAAATCAGAGATTTTTGACATCATATATTTTCCATTTCCTTTCTATAATAAGTAGCAACAAAAAGCTACATTTATTTGCAATTTAGAGTCTGCAAATTCGTAGTCTCATTCCATCTCATTCTGTTTTCATTTTATTTTACAGTTCCATTTCATCTCACTGTCATATTCCATTTACATTTTATTTTTATAGTTTTACTCCATTTCACCCTATTTCCCATTTTATTTTACATCTCATTTCATCTCACTATCATAACCCATTTCCATTTCATTTTCACACTCATATTCCATAGCCATACTTCACTTTTCCTTCTTTTCACATTCTGCAACTGATTCCATTCTATAGCTAATCTGGTTCTGCAGCTACAACTTACTTATCGGCTCTGGCACAATTGTACAGCTCACAAATAAATCATGAATGCAGGAAATTGAAGAATCAAGTTTTGGAGACCAACCATGCTAAAAGTACCAGTGGATCTACACCAAAGGAGTTATCAAGCAAAAGGTTAAGTTCTAAAGGTAAAATGCAAAATTTATTTCAAATAGCAAGTTAAAAACATAAGTCATATATAATATGAATAATCATATGTCTCCTTAACAAGTCATCATTTGATTTGACTTCCACTTCATTATGCCTCATCTTCGCCACATCTTCCATAATCGGTACCGAACGGTCCATAATAATTTCATCATGACATCATACCACATCTCCTCTACACTCTCCATACTTTGTACCAAAACGGTCCCTAATAACTCCATCTGTTAGCGGTCAAGACTACGATGTGACCAACGTATACACGCCTCTCCAAACCCTCACTGTCTACTTATTCCACACAAACCCATAGTTCTTTTCCACCATACCTGTAGTCAGTCCATTTCATAAGCTAGGAGAGTAATTCTGAAGGTTAAATTTTTTTTGTGAAACAGAAGCCATGGAACTCATTGTTAGGACAGAGCCAGTAGGAGCAAAATATATGGAGGCATTCCCACAACTCAAGAAGATGCTGTAGAAGGCTAGATGGCTCAATTTCATTGAAAAATTTGATGGCTTCCACAAAGAGATCACAAAATCTTTTGCTAGATCATTCGATGGTATAGAAGTGGAAATTGGAGACATTAAGTTTGCACTAACAGAACCCTACATAGCAGAGGCTACAGAACTACCAAGACATGGTGAGAGATGGTTCAAAAAAAAGGAATTCCACAGTGAATCATGGAAAGTGATCCTCAAGAACCTAGGTATGGATGTATTTGTGTTTAGAAAAGGAATTCCTATTTCAGCGCATAAAAATAAACAGAGAAGCATGCTTTTGATATTACAAAAATTCATTACCTGTGAGGGGAGATTCGGGTGCACGTATGTCTATCATATATGTTTATTGATGAAATTTCTAGAAAATGGAGTCATCAACCTCCGTTTCTTCCTACTAAATAGTTTAAGAAGGATTGCTTCAAATGTACAAAAGAAAATAGAATTCCTAGACACAACCATGTACCATCATGGGTTGGTAAAAATATTGGTTGAGTTTCATTTAAAAAGAATAGGAGATACTTGGAAAAATTTTCTGATAAGAAACTATTTCCAAGAGGAACCAGAATCACCTAAAGAGGGTAATGTTAGAAGAAGTAGGAGGAAGAAGGTTGGTATAACCATTCAAAGCAAACCTGAGTCTTCCACACAGAAAAATGATGAAGAGCTAGTCTTTGAAAAATTGATAGAGATCAGGGAGTAGATCAAGAAAAAAGGGAAGATAAAAAATAAAGTTGGAGGAATTACTGGAAACAAACCTGAATCTTCATTACAACAAGATGATGAACAATTAATCTATTAAAAATTGACAGAGATTAGGAAACGAATCAAGAGAAAAGAAAAGATAGGAAAGGAGAAAAAGGGTACAAAGGAGGAGAACATAAGCCCTTTACAACTTAGAAGGAGCTCTAGACTTTGAGGTATGGTAAAGAAGGTATCATAAAAGGGAACATAGTTCATAAATCTAGAAGAAGAAACCTCAGTACCATCTCCTGATAATGTTCCATTTACACACAGTCCTCAAAACTCTCCTAAATAGTATTTTGAAGGTAGCCCCAGCAGAGGATCTCCAGGCATAGACCCAGTGCAACAACAAATTTATGATTATATAGAATCATTAGAAAAGAAAAGTGCCTCAATGGATCCTGAATCCTCAGCCAATCCAGAACTCTCTATCAATCCGCAAGAACCTCTAACTTACTCTCTCAAATAAGAAATCTATGAGTTATAGATATTGAACAAACACATTAAGAAAGAAAATGAAACCCTGAGGGAACAAAGTAAATTGGATAAAGCTATTCATGATAATACAATACTGCACCTAGGGCTATGGTACAAGAAGAATAGGAAGTTGAAGAGGAAGAATAGAAGCTTGAACAGAACATTCATCAACCTTAAATACAGGCTTCTTATGAAGAAACCCAAGATGGTAGTCACTTCAAAGAAGAGAAAAAGAAGAAAACTAGATGTATTAGTAGAAGTGTCTAAACAAATGCAATAAGAAAGAAGAATTCACATTTTTGGACAATTGCATGGAGACATGCAATGATTTTGCAGTGGAGGTATGTTGAACCTCAAAATTACCCTCTCCCTAACAACTTTTCTCACTTCTTTTCAGTGCTTTTCCATAAGATTACAGATCCCCATCAATGATAAATGATAGATTTTGTCTTACGGAGAGCATTAAATGATTGACATGTTATACTTTTATGTTTTTTCTATTTGAATAAGTTTTTGCAAATTAGCTATAGAACACATCCTATGTTGTAGCTAACTTTGTATTCCATAGCTATTTCCATGGTCTGGCAGGTTCCAGGTGTCAAACGAAGAAACTGGCCACATGGGCATCTCTGAAATCGACTCCACATGAATCCTATCCTAGTCACTTAGCCCAGATCAATAAGAAAGCCAGCTCAATACCACAGTCAAAGGTGGAGTTAGACATATGAAACCCGGAAGCAATAGGACTCTTTTTCTACTCTTTTGTGGTTAATTAATAAATCCAACAGTTCTGTTGCAGCATTAACTCGGATCAGCCACCTATGTTAACGGTTCTATGCAACCATATTACTCGAATTCAAGTCACTTGTAGCTAATAAAACATTTATGCATTCCTATTGTGATACATGTAGACCACCTATAGTTAATTTTCCTCAAACACAGTTATCAATATTTTCATTTAAATACCAGTTGTAAAGAACCGAGAAGGGTTCGAAGTTTTTTATGTATTAAGCTGAGACTTGCAGCTCTGTAGTTTTGAACTTTTGTTCCTATTTATAATATAAAGTCGTGTGTTGACCAATGATCATTAGAAAGAGTATTTTCAACTAGTTAGCAGCTCAACCCTGTCAGTTGCAGAGGGTCCCTGCACTGAAGGAGGTTTTCTTTTCATTTGTTTTCTGTTCAATTTTAATTTCATCATTTTCTTATAGCAGTGTTTCTAACTTAGGTTGATTTCTTGTAGTTTGATTTCATTTAGTTTTGATCAATAGCATAATGTTAGAATTCAATTGTGCAATATTGTTTCTCCAATCCATTTCATAAAGGAAACAACTTTGTTTCTAAACAGAGTAAGGTTGAAAGTAATGAGAATGCATTGTTGACTAGTCTACTCACTGTTTTTGTTATTTATTTTCTAGTTAAGATTGTCAATGCACTTTGTTAACGAATGTTTTTTATCACCATTTCAAGCTAATACCCATCCTAAACTAAATGGCTAACATTCAATTTACACAATGGTTGAAACCGATCAGTTATCTTCTGCATGTTTTTATTTAGTTCTCTTGATCATGAAGCACAAAAAGTTGTTTGTATTCCATCTCAAGAAGGTTATCTTTCAAAATTGAACGATAGAATAACTAGAAGTATTTCAGTTAATTTCATTCTCTGTATTTATTTCAGCATGCCTCACAACTTCACCTCTCAATTCTAAGAATTAAATTCATGACTTAGGATTAATGACAAGATAGGACAGATGCTCTGCTTTCCTTCTTTTAACTTAGATTTTGACTAGTTTTAAACTCTTGGTCACCTTTAGGAAGTTTAGATTCAGTTTCTCATAATTCAGTTTGTACATCATTAGGAATCAAAGAACAGAAACCCCCAAAACAATATAAAAATACAAAACAACGAAGTAGGAAGGGTTAACTAAGCACATATAGTGCACTACACTTCATCATCTTATAAACCTCGGTTGATAATTCATGCAAGCAATTTAGGACACTAAATTGACTAAACAATTAGATTTCAAATGTGCCTTAGGTTAATTGAGTACAATTTAGAGTTTACCTTGAAATTATGTCTCAGTTTTTAGGCCTTATCGATGTGAATAAAAAACACCTATATGCAGCTAAATGAGACAAGACCCTTTCAATTAGATGAATTGTCTACACGAATGAGAGTAGAAAGCACACTCAAATGCAACAAAACAAGCAATTGAAATCAAAATGATTTTTCACTATTTTTCCTTTTGAAAACAAAAATGATGAAAAACTCTTTCCAATTCCTAACTTTCCTACCAATTGCACTTCAAGTAGTCCTTTGACTAGTAAAGAAAATTCATTTCTTTTCCAATGCAAGTGACGATGCAACTCTAGTCTGCAATGATGCTATCTAATGTAACATATTGATGCAACAAACTAGAATTATGTATTTTTCAATGAATTGACATAATGAATCTTTCACAAACACTTCATTGAAATATTCACAATACAATCAGTCACAAGAAAACACAAAGAATAAAAGAGAATTCTCTTCAAAACTAATGAAGCAAAGATTGAACCAAAAACAAGATGGGCAATGTGATCTATGCCCAAAAAGAGATGCTCCAACACTAAACAAAACTTTTCAAAGTTGTTAAGTGGAAATCAAAGCAACAAAATAACTAATCAAATGAAATGCAAGGAGAAAATTTGACTATCGACTTGACTTTCTGAGCAGGAAAACAAGTGAATGGGTGATGACCTAGATGCCCTAGGGTTATACACCATCCAAGAACTCAAGAAACCAAGTGAAGAAAATGAAAATCAACCAATCATACAAACCAAGCTAAAAGAGCTTTCCAGCCAGGGAGAACACAGTCAAAACAAGCTGAGAGACAGAAATCAGAAGGGCAAGACACACTGGCTATGATCTAGGGTAAACCCTAATCTTCACCTACAGGAATCGGTGTGACTGCCTAACTGAAAACATGTGCCAAAAGGGGGTCGGCACAATTGTTTTTGAGAAACTCACACTGATCGGTGCGGCTGTTAGAAAATAAATGTGCTGACCGAGGATTCAAGGAAAAAAATAAAATTTTTCGAAGGCTAAGACCAAACTTGCCACTGTAAATTTCAGGCTCAGAGCAGTAAACCAAGAAAAGCTAAGAACACTAAAGGGAAATGATGATACTAGAAAAGTTCACACAAAACCATAAAATGACAATCAATCAAACAGAAGGATTGGCTCCCCAGTGGAGTCGCCAATTTGTGGTGTAGGTAAATTCTTAGTGTGGACACAAACAATTCCTCTAGCCCGAGAGAGCAGGTCTAGCCACAAACAAACAATCTATGGAAAATCTCCTTAAGCTAGAATCAATTAAGAGGGCCTACCTCTTAGAACACTATTCCACTTGGTGATGATCCTGCTTCCTCACTCCAGCTATCTTCCATTTCCTTCCTTCGAATACCTGAAACAAGAAAACAACAACAACAACAAACATGATAGCATGCAATATTGTATTCAACCTACTTAACAAGTCAAGGAACATTAAGCCATAAAGATGTAAAATGACACCTCATGTAGGAAATCAATCGATAGTTGCATTAATATAAATCAGAAAGAGATTACAACCAGTCCCTTGACGTTGCTGGTCTCCTTCGACGTATCCAGGTTCCCACACTTCTACTAGCACTTCATGGATAGCCCCAACAATGGAATTTTTAAGGCCTCTTTCCCTCTAGTCTCAAACCAAACCAAAATCACACTATTCTCCCTCAAACACACACTAGAAAGCTACAAGCTATAAATGACTTGTTGGTTATTCACACTTGCTCCAAAAATCCAAATAGCTTTTTCTTGGGAAAAAGAGAAGTTTATATAGCTTGGATGGGTGGGAGATTGTTCCTCTCATCATGGGAGAAGGTCTTATCTCTTGAAGTTGTTCCATCCTAATAGGGGAAAGGAGCCCAAACTGATTTCCTCAGCTGTATCCAGCCCAACCATCTACCAAACTTCCATTACGAAGCTTCTAGACATGGAAGCTTCGGCTCCTTATTTAAAAAACCTTCTAAAAGAGGATCAGCGAGACTGGAAAAGGGCTCATTCGATCTGATTGACGCGAGGAGAAAACTGGTTAGTAGCACCGGTCTTGTAAATGGGGATAGAAGGAATATTCTTGGGAAATGATGCAAAGGGGAATTATTCTGCTCATGAAGAGGGACATACTGAGAGTTTCTTCATGATGGGAAAACATGTTGGGTACACTATAGGGGTCCTCCAGGATCATAGACAGGGAGTATAGGGACAGTGACAAAATACTGTGTAATAGGCTCATAATAGTGATTTGGCCTTTGGCAACTCATGACATGACTTAACATGACACTGCTGACATGGACTAGCTTACTAAGGTGGCAATGTCAAGTCACTGCTAATACTAAGTGATAGATGTGTGCTTGGATGTGATTTATCCTTCCCTCTTTATGGCTTGATGATGTGGGGTATTCAATGATCTTTGGTCTTGAGAGGTAGTTTCATGCATGTATTCCCTTAGCTTGTTCTTGATAAGCTTCTTTGTTTATCCAACTATACATACATCTGTTCACTCCTTCTTCTCCTTCTTCATCATCTCACCATGATCCATCAATGTACCTATTCTTGTGATTCACTCATGATGGGATGACATCAAATCCAAAACCTCCTATTCTAAGTTGAAGCATTTTTATCCATGGACTGGGCCCGGGATGAGTGATAGGCTAGGAAAGAGGGCCAGTAACTCTACATTGTGTAGTTCCAGGTGACAGTCTGGAAGGTTGGTCACTGAGACTGCGCAAAGGTCACTCAGAGGAAGGATTGCATAGATGAGATAGCCAATGACTAAAGAAGGATGGGACTGTGGGAGGCTTGTCTGCGCAGGTTTCAGAGGTAAGGCAGGAGTGGACAACAAAGGGGCTTGGGAGGAAAAATCTGCACAGTTCTTGAGATTAATGTATCCCAACTAAGGGAGGACACTGAGGAGACACTTCTACACAATTCTGGGAGGAAAGGAAGGCTTGGTATTTTGTGCATTGTGGGGTTCCAACAAGAAGTGAAGAAGCTTGACCACTGATCTTGCAAAATGCATAATTCAGGTCAGGTTGGGAGAATTTACTGCACAATTATGGGGATGAAGGAAAGCTACTCAACTTTGGAATTTCATAGTGCAATTGCCTTGATGCTGTGACTGTGCACTATGCAGTTCCAGGCAACAAGGTTGCATCACTAAGGGCTGAGACTGCGCAGCTCAGTCGAGGTTTGGTGAAAGTGAGTTGCCTGGTCGGAAGGATTTTCGAAGAAATAACTATGTGCGGGAGGAAAGTGAACTTGTGAGGAACTTGAACTTGTGATCACACGCTTATAATGCTTTGACGACATGACAACATAGACCACCAGAACAACAAGACAAAGCATTACTATCTGGGAGACTATCCTAGAATGAAAAAGTGACAAGTGCGACACTTGAGATGGACTTAGGACAACCGTGACGACACTTAGGTGACAATGCTTACAACTTTGTGTATGAGTGCGACATATGTTTATATACCTAGGACGACGTGAATACATAAAGACCAACCTTCGAAATCACTAGAAAAGGACCACAAGCATGGTAAAATAATCAAACATGCCAAAGATGATAGTTGACCAAACAAGCAAAAGGGGTGAAAAGATTCTAAGAGAGCTCGTGGAATGAGCTTAAGTGTTTGCAACTAGAAAGGGAAAGACCAAGGAAGGCTCCAAAATTTAAGTGCAAGACAAAATTTTGGAGGGTGTCGTAGTCGCTACAATAAGGCCATAGCAGGAGTTCTAGAAATTGTCATGGAACATGATGATGTGTGTAGAGGGTGCGAGCTTAGGAAATTTGCAAAAGTAGTATTCTCTAGGAGTAAGAGTAGAGCCAAGGGTGTGCTTTAGTTGATACATTCTGATATATGTGGCTCGTTTTATACAAAATATCTCAGGGGTTATTATTATTTTGTAACCTTCATTGGTGACTTCTCTAGGAAAACTTGGATCTATTTTTTGAAGATAAAAATTGAAGTCTTCAGTCACTTCCAAGAGTTTAAGGCTCTTGTGGAGAACATGATAGGCAGAAAGATCAAGGTTTTTCATATAGATGATGGAGGCAAGTACACAGAGAAAATGTTCATAAGGATATGTGAAAAGGAGAGCATCATGAGAGAATGGATAGCTCCATATAACCTACAACAAAATAGGGTTGCCAAGTGTGAGAATATGTTGATATTTGAAGTATTTGGGGCAGTGATGTATGACTAGGACATGCCTAGATTTCTTTGGGTAGAGGCATGTAGTATAATAGTGTATATTCAGAACAAATTTCCTCACAATGTGTTAGGGAAGATGACACCTAAGGAGGATTTTACAGGAAAGAAGCCAAATGTTAGACACTTCAGATCTTTGGTAATATAACATATTGTCATGTTTTATATGATAAACACACCAAGTGGATCAAACTATCGAGAAGGGATATTTCATTGAATACAATAAAACATCTGAGGCATGCATGATCTACATTCCTAATAACAAGAATATCATTGTGAGAAAGGATGTAAAACTCCGAGAGAAGAAATCCTTCAAAAGATCTTTTGAGTTGCAAATAGATGATCAGAGTGGGCCCGCATAAGCTCCAAGAGTTGAACATAGATCTCAGTCTCAGGGAACTAGTATGAGTGCATTGATGGGAACAAATGTAGGTACATGTGTAGAGGAGAGTTCACAACATATAGAGTAGTAGGGATAGGATGAGGAGTTTGAAGCTCCACCCACCACCATTTGAAGAAGAAACAAGGAGATGCTTCAGGCATTGAGAGATGAGTAGGAGTTCGTGGTAGCTCCTAAAGAGAGCACCAGAGAGAACATAAAAAAACACATGTATAAGGTGTTGATGAAAAAGGTTATTGGAGAATATCCTTCCAACTATCAGGAGGATGCACAACATTACGTGTGGTAGGATGAAATGGTGTAGGAGTATAACTCCATCATGCTAAATGATGTATGGGAGGTCATACCTAGACCAGTGGATACGAAATTAGTTGGCTCTATATGGATCCATAAGATCACATATTCTATAGATGGTAGCGTCAAAAAGTATAAGGCTAGGTTAGAGGCCAAATGTTTTTCTCAGAAGAAGGCCATAGACTATGATGAAACATTTTCTCTAGTGGCCAGATAAACTTCCATCATAGCCTTGATATCTATAACAACGCATATGGGATGGTAGATTCACCAAATGGATGTCAAGACAACCTTCTTGGATGGGCTGATAGAAAAGGAAGCATACATCAAAAATTCAGAAGGATTCTAGATGCATGAGAGGGATACTCATGTTTATAGGTTGAAGAGTATGATATATGGACTCAAGCAACCTCCTAGAGCATGGTATGGTTGGATCGATAATTATTTGTAGCATATGGGATTTGTGAAGAGAAAGGTTGATTTTATCCTCTACAATTTGATGGTAGGAAGTGAGTCGCTCGTTCTCATACTATATATGGATGATATATTTTTGACAGGGTCATCAAGGCACATAGAGGACTACAATAGGGACTTATCAATAGAGTTCAAGATGAAGGATTTGGGATTGTTACATTATTTCCTAGGACTAGAGGTATGGTAGAAATATGGGGAGATCTTCATTGAGGAAGGGAGATACACTATGGAGATCTTAAAGAGATTTAGGATGCATGACCATAGACCCATTTCTATGCTTATGATTACCAACTAGAGGAAGATAGAAGCATCAATGCACTTGACCTTGTATAGGAAACTTATTGGCTCTCTTATGTATTTGGTCAACACAAGGCCAAACATTTGTTTCATGGTCAATACTTTCAGTTAGTTCATGGTGGAACCTAAGAGAGTACATTGAAATACATTGAGACATTTCTTAAGATATCTATGAAGTATAATAGAGTATGGTATGAGATGTACTCAAGATGATGGTGTTAGATTGATGGGATACATAGATATATACTAGGTAGGTGGTGTGGTGAATCAGAAAAAACCTCAGGGTGTTTCTTCAATATTGGATCAGGGGTTGTCTCTTGGTGCAACAAGATGAAAAAATTTGTGGCACTGAGTTCTACAGAAGCAAAATACATGGAAACAAGCATGGGCACATGTGAAGCTATTTGGCTTCGAAATCTTCTAGTGGCACTATTTGCTTAGAAGATGGATTCAACCAATATATACTGTGATAATCAAAGTTGTATCAAGCTCTCTAAGAATGTAGTGTTCCATGATAGGTCGATTCACATTGACATCATATACCACCTCATCATATATTATGTACAATGTGGATCAGTTCAGCTACAATATGTTCCCATAGACCAACAGGTTGTAGATATCATGACAAAGGCCTTCGGTAAGACAAATCTTGTCTTCTTCAAGGATAGGCTGGGAGTACTAGAGAACACCTTCCTCACTATGAAGGTGTGTTAGTTTTTGGTAGCTCAGACATGCATTCCAGTATCTATTGGTGTCTATGAGGTTAAGGAACAGGAGAGGATAATTATCTCCAAGACCTAGAAAAATTTTCTAAGTAAAACGCCTTAATTAGTTTAATTAGAAATTTTTTAATTATTTTCATAAGTCTAACTAAGAAAAAGTGGTTAATTAAATAAGATTAATTGAGACAAGTCAATTTTGTCTAGTGACTTATAAAAAAGTCATGAAAAGGGGTCAAGATGATATTATCCATCACTTGGAGATAGATTGTGGTTGTTGATTCATCAATGAGATCATATAACAAGTCGATGGACCTTTGGAGATCACCTAGAGACAATGAATTGTAGTGATAACAAGGGTGTAGTGGAGGACACTAGTAGCAGGGTTTCAATAAGAAAATTCAGGAGAGGATTTCCTAATAAATTCACCATAGAGATTCTAGAATTTGGAGAGAAGGAAGGAGGCCAAATTATTTTGTAAGAGGGAGATTGATTCAACTAGTGCAAGTAGCATTTGACCCAGTCAAACCATTAGCAGGAGAGGGAAAGGCAGTAGCATCTTTCGGGAGGTTCACTGGCTATCTGACTAACTCTAATAAGGGCACAACCACGCCCCACCATCCCATATCGTCTAGTGGATCAAGAAATCTCTCTTTTAAGGAAGCAATGGGGATTCAACTTCCTCTCCCTCCTCTCTATAGTTATACCTATCTTTTCTTTTCAAATCTTTATGGAGAATGCCAGATAGGCTTCATTACATTACTCATATGTATTCGGGAAGCATGACAGGGGACTGGTATGTAATAGAAAATGGCACCTATATCAGGGTATAACGAACCCATTCATGCTCAAGCATGATGAATCACTTCGTGTCATAATCGACCTGTTGATTTTTTTCAGTGAACGTGCCATGATCAATTACATTTCTTTCCTTTTTTTTATGGGTATCACTAGAAACTTATTTCAGTTTCGAGCTACCAGAACTACTAGCTAGAGGTAGTGTGAATTGGTCAATCAAGTTTCTGGAGGCAGATTCACTCACAAGATTGATTTCCCAAAGGCAATGCAAATTGTTTGGAACGAGAATTCAAATTTCCGGTAGCCAATGCGAGTAGAAAGAGGAAGTGTGAATATGTAAAGAGAGATTAAATTAATTTGCAGAAGGAATACTCATGTTTCTAGTTCGATTTTTCTAGTAGTAGTGGAAGGAAATATTGTTTCCACAGATTTAAAAGTGAGAGGAAAGCAATTGTTGCAATTCTCAATTTGATGAAGATTTATTAATAATATAAAATCTCATCTATAGAATCAATTTTCCTTACAATGGGGTTTCTCCAAGGACTATTGTCCAAAAATATCAGTCTAAATTTTGCGTGTGCATTATTTTCTCAGTTCCTGTTACTATTGGCGAAAATTTCAGTAGTGATTTTGTTCGTTATTGTCCATAATTAACTTCTGAAGACAAATAATTTTCAATAGATAGAATAATAATTTCCATTTGCGGTAATTATGGAAATTTCATGGGCACCACTTATTATAGGGAAATATGCAGTTTCAAAGCCCACTAGAGTGAAAAACAATTGGTTGCATGGTTTTAAGCCCATACTCCTCCCCATATTTAGGAAGTGATTGCAATTACAACGTGAGAGATGCTAGATGATTTCCAATGCCAAATAGAATCTAAAGTGATAACATAAATGGTATAATAGGTTTTTGACATAGGTCACTCACATGGTCGTTTCAATTACTATATGCACACTTTGGACCTTTATTGGAATCTCAAAGCCTTGATAGTAAGGGTGTTAAAATATCAGAATGAGGCTCGAGAGAAAATTATCCTCCAGTTGAATGAATTGTAGGTGCTCTTGCAATCCATGGACTGTAGAATTAGCAAAATCAAGGCTCACCTAGGATTATCTCTTACACTGAGTTGCTCACTAGATGGCATTAGGGACTGTATCCTAGCTGAGCCTCTGACTCTAACAAATCCTTTGTTAGCTATTTTTTATACCATAGTTTTTTTTTTTTGATGATGGAAAATGGCCCTTGTGGCCCTATATTTACAAATGGTTTGGTTTTTTTTTGTACAACCTCAGATTTTTTTTTTTTTTGAAACTAAAATTCTATGTTTGGTTTGGTTTCCCTACTAGTAAACCAACATGAAAACATGAATTTTTTATGCAAATCTTGTTTACAGGAATATACAATTAACTTAATGAAAAAATTCCTCTTAAATGTTACAAAGTTTTTAGTGATTATTGTGATTAGTGTTTTAGGCATTCTCTATATGAGTATTTTGAGAAAGAAGAGATATATTAGAAAGTTTTTTTTTTTTTTTAATATATACATAGAGAGAGATATTTTAACCTAGGTAAGGCATAACTTGTTTGGTTCTGTTATCACCCTAAAATCTTTGTCTCTAAGCTTTGGAGAGTTGCCTTGTTTCTAGTCATAGTCTTATAAATTTTGATTCTTCTCATCACAATTAGTGTCATTCTCATTTACAAACCCTTCTTCTAGTGATGGTGTTAAAGGGTCTCTAGGTCATTTCATGCTTTAAGGGTTAGGTCATAAGGTTAGAAGTCTTTCAAGGTCATATCTCTTTTCCAAATAAAGTTTGACAGCCTCATTCCATGTCCTAGAAGCCTCACCATGAGTTTAGAAGTCATATCTCACATCATTTTGGAGAAATTTTCAAACTAGCTACAAATCCACATTTTCGTAGTGCAGACAGTGTAAAAATCCTGTTTTGCACTACGAAATCAGTGTTTTCATAGCGCGCTACGAAACCCCTGAAGCAGCCTGTTTTAGCAGAAAAACTATTTTTACTAGTTAACTTCCAGAAGCTTTCCTGAGTAGCTGAGAACTCAATTTTGCAAACTGAAAGAGGATTTTCTTCCTAACATGCTGAACTACAAAAACCTCTTTCAGTTTCTTCAAATCCATTCTGAGGTGGGAGGAATTTATGGTTAAACTTGCGCTACGAAACTGCTGAAAGTCAAGCTTGGTCTTCTGGTTTTAGCAGTCTTTTTCAAGATCAGTTTCTGGTCACATGCAAAGGTATTTTGGAATTTTGAAAGAGGCTTATCTTTATAAACTCTCCAAATACAATAACCTATATCAATTTCTTCATAAGTGTTTTCAGTTGGAAGATAATAAGCTTTAATTGAGACCCTAATTTCAGAAAATGGATTTTTCTTGTTTGACATGTGTTTTTCAAGGACAGATTTTGGACAACTGGAGGAATGTTTTAAAAAACTAGGAGAGGTTTTTGTTCTAGACAACATGGGATACAAAAACCTCCTTCAGTTTTGTAAAATGTGTCATGGGTGAGGAGATAAAGTCTCTGTCCCACGTGCCAATTTTCAAGGATCTAAACCCAATAACAGGGAAACGTGTTCCCTAATTTCTAGGGTTTGTCATCAGCAGTTGGGTGACCACGTGGGAGGCTTCATCAAATTTGACTTCATGAGGTTGCATATATCAAAGAATGCATTTAAATGTTTAGATAAGGTTGTTGTAATCATAATAAGGAGTTACACTCCTAGTTGTATTAGGTCTCTAGGACTGCTAGTTAACTGTCAAATGCATTTAAAGGTTTATTTTATGGTTAGAATAGGTGTCACTGATGGAAAATTCGAATTATCTAGATGAGGGATGATGGAATCCTAATTATAAATGCTATATATAGAGCAAGAGGTCGAATTAGCAAGGGGTTTGAGACTTTTTGGCTCAGTTGCTGCTCTATGTGCAGACTGTGTATATTTCTAACCGAATGCAGAATTTCTACTTAGACAACTCAAGATTCATGAAGAGTTCTTGTATGTTCTTGTTTTGATGGCATCTTTCAATACTTATATTGCAGTGATGTTTAGTTATGATACTCAGAACTCATCAATGATGCTCTAACTTCCTTCATAGATAAACTAACTATGTTTCACTATTTTGTATTTTCATTTCTACACTTGAACTCTATAATGCCTTGACTTCCATGCTAGGTAGAATGCTTTGGCTTCACTATTCAGGATTCAAAGAGAGTTTTTAATGTCATATTGTCTCATGGCTTTCTTCTTTCACTTGCTTGCAGTGGTATGAATACATGTTACTTAGAACTCATCAATCATGCTCTAACTTCCTTCATGTATTTATAAACTATGTTTCCTTGCATTGTATCTTTGCTTTGTTGATGCATAAAAACTCTCTATGCCCTGACTTCATGTTAAGCTGATCTTGATGTGGTACTAAAACATACTTTGACTCCATAGCCCAATGGTAGCCAGCCTTCATCTTTCAACCTATAAACATATGCAATTACAAACCATAGAGTTAGCCATCTATTCATATCTTTAATCTAAATCATTAACCCTTTGAGAGAGCCCTCTCAGGTTGAGGAGGCTAAGCCTTAGCTAAATTGAAATAGTTACACCGAGATAGTCTGATCAAGAGCCTATCAGGGTCCTATTTTGGTGATAACATTTTGGTGCGTTTGCCGGGAGCCTGAAGTCTATTCATTCCCGAAATTAAGAGGCTAAACTTCTGAAGGTAGCAGGAGCTCAAACATCTTTTTGAGGCTTCAAAACTACCTTGGCGACTCCACACATTGAATAAGAAATTGGAAGGTGACTCCACTACTAGAAGATCAATAGCTTGATGAAGTTTCAAGATGAGTTCCACTGCAAGAATGAATGCTAGGTATGCTCCTATGAATCGGTCTCATATCCCTGGTTTTCCAAATCCTATGCTAAAGGTTGATTGGTTAGAGGATCTTCCGATATTCAAAGATGAAAATAAAGACAGTGCTGCTCTTCATTTGGTTAGGTTTCATATGCATGTACGCAATCTTAAGGTTCAGTTTCCTGAAGATTGTCTCATGAGGATGTTTATGACCACTTTAGAAGGAAAAGCATGGTCTTGGTATAAAAGTTTGGAAAATGGTTCAATATATTCGCTTGCTAATTTTCATGATGAATTCTATGAGATGTATAAAGAATGTCATCCTTCCTTATTGTTGCTCAAAGATTGCTGTAGACATTCTTTAAGTATTATTCAGTATTTGGAGGATTGTTAT
This sequence comes from Pinus tabuliformis, assembly GCA_031772625.1. Taxonomy (NCBI): domain Eukaryota; kingdom Viridiplantae; phylum Streptophyta; class Pinopsida; order Pinales; family Pinaceae; genus Pinus; species Pinus tabuliformis. The sequence continues at coordinate 1,124,260,485 of CM062818.1, read as the reverse complement.
GATGATGATGAATTTATGGATGAAGAAATTTTAGAGGCTCTTCATAACAATGCATTTCAACACCAAGTACAACATCAACATCAACTCTCCAGGTACAATAACCTATATCACTTTCTTCATAAGTGTTTTCAGTTGGAAGATAATAAGCTTTAATTGAGACCCTAATTTCAAAAAATTGATTTTTCCTGTTTGACACGTGTTTTTCAAGGACATATTTTGGACAGCTGGAGGAATTTTTTAAAAAACCAGGAGAGGTTTTTGTTATAGACAACATGGGCTACAAAAACCTCCTTCAGTTTCGTAAAATGTGTCATGGGTGAGGAGATAAAGGCTCTGTCCCACGTGCCAAATTTAAAGGATCTAAACCCAAAAACAGGGAAACATGTTCCTAATTTCTAGGGTTTGTGATCAGCAGTTGGGTGACCACGTGGGAGGCTTCATCAAATTCTAGTTCATGAGGTTGAAGCTGTCAAAGAATGCATTTAAATGTTTAGATAAGGTTGTTGTAATCATAATAAGGAGTTACACTCCTGGTTGTAGTAGGTCTCTAGGACTCCTAGTTAACTGTCAAATGCATTTAAAGGTTTGTTTTATGGTTAGAATAGGTGTCACTGATGGAAAATTCAAATTCTCTTGATGAGGGATGATGGAATCCTAATTGTAAATGCTATATATAGAGAAATAGGTCGAATTAGCAAGGGGTTGGAGACTTTTTGGCTCAGCTGCTGCTCTATGTGCAGACTGTGTATATTTTTAACCTAATGCAGAATTTCTACTTAGACAACTCAAGATTCATGAAGAGCTCCTGTATGTTCTTGTTTTGATGGCATCTTCCAATACTTACATTGTAGTGATGTTTAGTTATGATACTCAGAACTCATCAATGATGCTCTGACTTCCTTCATAGATAAACTAACTATGTTTCACTATTTTGTATTTTCATTTCTGCACTTGAACTCTATAATGCCTTGACTTCCATGCTAGGTAGAATGCTTTGGCTTCACTATTCAGGATTCAAAGAGAATTTTTAATGTCATATTGTCTCATGGCTTTCTTCTTTCACTTGCTTGCAGTGGTATGAATACATGTTACTTAGAACTCATCAATCATGCTCTAACTTCCTTCATGTATTTATAAACTATGTTTCCTTGCATTGTATCTTTGTTTTGTTGATGCATAAAAACTCTCTATGCCCTGACTTCATGTTAAGCTGATCTTGATGTGGTACTGAAACATACTTTGACTCCATAGCCCAATGGTAGCCAGCCTTCATCTTTCAACCTATAAACATATACAATTACAAACCATAGAGTTAGCCATCTATTCATATCTTTAATCTAAATCATTAACCCTTTGAGAGAGCCCTCTCAGGCTGAGGAGGCTAAGCCTTAGCTAAAAGATTGGTTTGAAATAGTTACATTGAGATAGTCTAATCAGTAGCCTATCAGGGTCCTATTTTGGTGATAACATTTTGGTGTGTCTGCCGGAAGCCTGAAGTCTATTCATTCTCGAAATTAAGAGGCTAAACTTCTGAAGGTAGCAGGAGCTCAGACATCTTTTTGAGGCTTCAAAACTACCTTGGCGACTCCACACATTGAATAAGAAATTGGAAGGCGACTCCACTGCTAGAAGATCAGTAGCTTGATGAAGTTTCAAGATGAGTTCCACTACAAGAATGAATGCCAAGTATGCTCCTATGAATTAGTCTCATATCCCTGGTTTTCCAAATCCTATGCCAAAGGTTGATTGGTTAGAGGATCTTCCGATATTCAAAGATGAAAAGAAAGACAATGCTGCTCTTCATTTGGTTAGGTTTCATATGGATGTACGCAATCTTAAGGTTCAGTTTCCTGAAGATTGTCTCATGAGGATGTTTATGACCACTTTAGAAGGAAAAGCATGGTCTTGGTATAAAAGTTTGGAAAATGGTTCAATATATTCGCTTGCTAATTTTCATGATGAATTATATGAGATGTATAAAGAATGTCATCCTTCCTTATTGTTGCTCAAAGATTTCTGTAGACATTCTTTAAGTCTTATTCAGTATTTGGAGGATTGTTATGATGATGATGAATTTATGGATGAAGAAATTTTAGAGGCTCTTCATAACAATGCATTTCAACACCAAGAAGAAAGTATAACATCTCATGAAATGCAACATGAAGATCACCAAGGGTTTACATATGAAAACCATTTTTCATCCTTTGATATAAATGAGAAGATGCAGAAAACTTGCCAAGATTTTGATCACAATGAGTATGAAATTGATTGCAAACACCAAGGAAAAGTACTGGAAGATAGCTTTTATAACCCTCAGGAAGAGGAAAAGGTTGTTCATTTTTGTAATTCCTTGCAGCATCTTGCATCAAAGAATGATCTTTATAATGAAGAAAATTACATTGTCTATGGGAATCATGCAGCAAGGCAGTTGGATAGCACATCAAAGGAATTTTGTGTGGCTGAGGATCAGTTGTCTGAAGAGATAGAATGTTATGATGATTATCAAAACAACCATGTTTTATTTGACCCTATAAATGAATACATGGCAAAGTTTTGCACATCAATATTTCATTTTCATTTGCATTATGAAGATCATATACATTATAAGTTGATTTGGTCATCTCACTATCATAGTTATTTTGAGGTTGAATGCAGTCAAGAGCCTCCAATATCAGAAAGGACAATTGATTGGCTTTATTGGAAATATCATGTTGCTTGACCTAAAGTGGAAATTGCAGCTAGTAGGTAGGTAGGAAAATGCAAATAAGCTCAACGTTGACTGAGCATCTGTTTCAGTAGGTGCAGTTTGGATTCTTCATTCAGAAATCATTAAAGGATTGAGGAGCAAATTGGGCAAAGGTTCAGAGTTTTATTCTAGAGGATGGATAGCGGCACTGGAGCTACAAGTTCTTAGTATATCACAAGGGCACACTATCCCTAGTGGAGCCACTATTATCACCCTAAAATCTTTGTCTCTAAGCCTTGGAGAGTTGCCTTGTTTCTAGTCATAGTCTTATAAGTTTTGATTCTTCTCATCACAATTAGTGTCATTCTCATTTACAAACCCTTCTTCTAGTCATGGTGTTAAAGGGTCTCTAGTTCATTTCATGCTTTAAGGGTTAGGTCATAAGGTTAGAAGTCTTTCAAGGTCACATCTCTTTTCCAAATAAAGTTTCACAGCCTCATTCCATGTCCTAGAAGCCTCACCATGAGTTTAGAACTCATATCTCACATCATTTTGGAGAAATTTTCAAACTAGCTATGAATCCACGTTTTCGTAGCGCAGACAATGTAAAAATCCTGTTTGGAGCCATGAAATCAGTGTTTTCGTAGCGCGCTACGAAACCCCTGAAGCAACCTGTTTTAGCAGAAAAACTGTTTTTACTAGTTAACTTCCAGAATCTTTCCTGAGAAGCTGAGAACTAAATTTTTCAAACTGAAAGAGGATTTTATTCCTAACATGCTGAACTACAAAAAACTCTTTCATTTTCTTCAAATCCATTCTGAGGTGGGAGGAATTTATGGTTAAACTTGCGCTACGAAACTGCTGAAAGTCAAGCTTGGTCTTCTGGTTTTAGCAGTCTTTTTCAAGATCAGTTTCTGGTCACATGAAAAGGTATTTTGGAATTTGGAAAGAGGTTTATCTTCATCAACTCTCCAGCTACAATAACCTATCTCACTTTCTTCATAAGTGTTTTCAGTTGGAATATAATAAGCTTTAATTGAGACCCTAATTTCAAAAAATGTATTTTTCCTGTTTGACACGTGTTTTTCAAGGACAGATTTTGGACAGCTGGAGGATTGTTTTAAAAAAATAGGAGAGGTTTTTGTTCTCGAAAACATGGGCTACAAAAATGTCCTTCAGTTTCATAAAATGTGTCATGGGTGAGGAGATAAAGGCTCTGTCCCACGTGCCAAATTTCAAGGATCTAAACCTAAAAACAGGGAAACATGTTCCCTAATTTCTAGGGTTTGTCATCAGCAGTTGGGTGACCACATAGGAGGCTTCATCAAATTCGAGTTCATGAGGTTGCAGCTGTAAAAGAATGCATTTAAATGTTTAGATAAGGTTGTTGTAATCATAATAAGGAGTTACACTCCTAGTTGTATTAGGTCTCTAGGACTGCTAGTTAACTGTCAAATGCATTTAAAGGTTTGTTTTATGGTGAGAATAGGTGTCACTGATGGAAAATTCGAATTCTCTTGATGAGGGATGATGGAGTCCTAATTGTAAATGCTATATATAGAGCAAGAGGTCGAATTATCAAGGGGTTGGAGAATTTTTGGCTCAGCTGCTGCTCTATGTGCAGACTGTGTATATTTTTAACCTAATGCAGAATTTCTACTTAGACAACTCAAGATTCATGAAGAGTTCTTGTATGTTCTTGTTTTGATGGCATCTTCCAATACTTACATTGCAGTGATGTTTAGTTATGATACTCAGAACTCATCAATGATGCTCTGACTTCCTTCATAGATAAACTAACTATGTTTCACTGTTTTGTATTTTCATTTCTACACTTGAACTCTATAATGCCTTGACTTCCATGCTAGGTAGAATGCTTTGGCTTCACTATTCAGGATTCAAAGAGAGTTTTTAATGTCATATTGTCTCATGGATTTCTTCTTTCACTTGCTTGCAATGGTATGAATACATGTTACTTAGAACTCATCAATCATGCTCTAACTTCCTTCATGTATTTATAAACTGTGTTTCCTTGCATTGTATCTTTGTTTTGTTGATGCATAAAAGCTCTCTATGCCCTGACTTCATGTTAAGCTAATCTTGATGTGGTACTGAAACATACTTTGACTCCATTGCCCAATGGTAGCCAACCTTCATCTTTCAACCTATAAACATATACAATTACAAACCATAGAGTTAGCCATCTATTCATATCTTTAATCTAAATCATTAACCCTTTGAGAGAGCCCTCTCAGGCTGAGGAGGCTAAGCCTTAGCTAAAAGATTGGTTTGAAATAGTTACACCGAGATAGTCTGATCAACAGCCTATCAGGGTCATATTTTGGTGATAACAGGTTCAACCCTTTCAGGTAATATGCAATACTCAAAGAGTTGATGTAATCCATTATTATCGAGTTCCCTAGAGTTATCAATTTCTATTATGGTTGACCATTGGTATTCTCCTTCATTATGGGGTGGAAGGTGGGGGGAGGGGGGGGATCATTCAAGATCTCAGAGGAAACAAAGTGGTTCATTTTTCTTGGGGATTATGTAGGACATTTGATATTCTGGCCGAAGCCTACTCACTTTGGCTAGGTGTTTCTTTAGCCAACATTGAAAAATTCAAAATCTAACGGTTCTAGGTGATTCATTACTGTTAATCAAAACTATAAATGGTAAAACCTTCATATATGGAAACCATATTTGATCCTTAATTCAAAGGATCAACCACCTTTATATATAATTTAAAAATTTCTCCTTTTTCCACATGAAAAGGGTGTTGAACATGGAGTTCAATCACTAGGATAAAGTTGCATCATCCAACCTTGAGCCCAAAGCCTTGATAAATAATGGAGTGATAAGCTCATTTTAAATCCATTAGGTATGGAGATTAACATTAAATCAAATATGAGGCCCAAAGGCTGCTTTATTGAAGACAAAATATGGCCATATCATGTGAATAAGGAAGGGGCATGGGTTCCCTCTCTCACTCCAAGAAACTTCACACATGGTTATTCGATGTGGTAGGGGCATCTCTCACAAATTATTTGGGACAATGAATTATTTGGTTCTGTACATGGTTGTTCCTGGATTTGTGGAGGTATGGACGTGGTGGTGTATTACTGTAGGGGATTCAAGGTGTGGTTTTCTAGTGCTAGCATATGATCATCTCTTCATCAATGAAGCTAACAATCCCTGGTTGAGGTAAGACCCATTGAGATGGTTCTAGTAAGTCACTTATTGTTTCGAGAGGCACTCTACAACCTAGTATAGGGAAGATGTGTAGGCATAATTTAAGATTGTATGACAACATTTAAATGTTGAGAAAATATATATAGAAAAGTAAATAAATATCATCTTCATATATTCAAATTAAAACACACACACACACACACGCACATATAATGTAAAATGTAAATGACAAATTATTTTGTAAAAGAATATTTAATGGAGAAAAGTAATAAATTGGATAAATACAAAGTACAAAACCATGGGAAGAAACTAATAGATTAAATAAATATAAAGTACAAAACCATTGGCTATACTATAACCAAACCATGGGTTATAACACTTTTCTCAAAATATACTTTAACACAATCAAATCCAACAACTAAAAATAAATGGTTTAGTAAGTTATAGACTCAAAAGATATTTGTATATAATACTCAACTTAATAGAAATTAAAAATTCATAATTTAATAATATTTTTAAAATCAAATAAGATTAATAAAAGAGAACTCATATTAACATAGGGAGGAAGAATGGAGTATGTGAAAATTTCTAGGGTTGCAATATTTCCTCATCTTCCACCACGAGCCTTGGGTTGAAGATCCTTCTCGTGGGAACGTTATGGTCTAAAGATGCAAACTATAACCATTTTCTAGATGAATATAGTTAATTGTTGAAGTTATTTTCCATGGAGGAATGGATGCCCTCTGTGGGTATTTTATGCAAGTTTTTTTTTACATAACACTGTTGCTTCCTTTTCTAAATGGGATCGAAAGAAATCATCAGGATTTGGCCACGTTGGTTGCATTTTGGAGTCAATATGAGGGGTACAGAGGTAAAGTTTTCCAGTGAAGTCATTTCATCATCTATTAATATATATTTTGATTCCGCACATGTATACGACTCTATGGTAGGGTGATTTGTGAAGGTAATACTCTCATTTTTAAATGTAGAGTCTGGATTTGAGGATCCTTTCATGGGGTTTAAGTTGCATTTTTTTATTTGGAGTTTGGAACTATATATATTTTTGTGGGGTTTATGATATCTTATTTAACTTTGGATCCTAGATCTATGGATAATGGCAAGGATCTAGATCTGATTGAAGATATGTTACCTTTAGATCAACCAATATATGGATCTCCCCTTTGGCATTTAGATCCAAATATGGAGAAAAGGTAGAAACGATTTAGGTGGATATTGGTGGCCACCCACCTATTACACTTGGAATCCCACCACTGTTTCTTTCATTTTTTTAGTTTCCTTAATTGTAGCATATGTTACTATTTTTTGTAGTTTTTCGGGTCCTAAACATTCGGAATCATTTTGAGGCCCTAAACGACGTTTTTTTGGAAAATGGAAAAACATGAGTCTTTTATCGATGTTTTAGCCAAAATTTGGAGTCCTCGGATATATATTTCTAACGAGGTATGTGCGTATCAAATGGAGATCATATGCCAAGTTAAGACCTCGAGAAGTTTTATACCAATTTATCCAATCGGGGCCCATAGTTTTGGTGCTTCATCTCCTTGGATTATGTTTTTAGATGTTTAGGGTTTTCCATAGCTTCTAAATAATAAATAGGCCTTCGAGCCTCATTGTAATATAGTTCAAAGGCATGTAGCCATCACATCTCTTCTTAGAGATAAGCTACCATCGCTTGAGCTAGTTTATTTCCATTCTATTTGTAAGCATATTTCAATTCTTTGATATTAATGAAATGAAGTGTTATTTCTGCTGCATCTCTGTATTTGTGGTTATATATGTATTTTGTTGCGTTCTTGTTTAAGTTCGTATCAGTGGTATCAGATTAGTCTACTCTTTCTCTATTTTTCTTTTCACGTCCCCAATGAGGTCGGGGTATAAGGAGTTAAGGCTTGAACTGGTTGAAGCCTTGCAAGACCAGGGTTGCAAACCCCCATAGCCTCCCATGGCGGAAGAAAAGAAAGATGAGGGAGCAAAATATCCTTTCAAAATATTTCTCGAATAATCCCTTAGCGACAAAGGAATGTGATGATGGACAATTTTGCCCAGATCCTTCGGTGGCTAGCCAAAAGTGACGCATCTTCTTCCGATAGCCACTCTGGGAGTGCCACTCCCTTTAAAGTACAAGTTAACTTTGACATCCCCATATTTGAAGGTTAGAAGATGCGGGTGTCATAGATAAATGGTTAAATCTGCTAGAAGGATATTTCTTAGTTCATGAATTTTCCAACTAAGAAAATATTATTTTTTCACTCCTCAAATCTCCCCCCATGTCAAGGACTAGTGGGAAACCTACTGCGGCAAGAGGGACGAGAGTGAATCCTCACTATTCTTAGCTTAACCTAATTGGAATTATTTCTTAAATGCCAATGAACGAGTAGTATTACCCTATCGGGAGCTATGAAGGTAAATACATAAAGTGGACCACATTGTGGAAAGGAAGGGACCAAGATGTGCCAGAGTTCAAAAATATTTTTCATACCCTTCTCGCGAAGTTGGGTATTAAGGATTCTAAGAGAAATTTGGTACTCAAGTTCTGCGATCATCTACACAAGTACATGTAGGATGAGACGAAGTTCCTAGACATATCCTCACTCTGCGTTGACTATTGATACATTGTCAAGATCAAACAAAAATTTAAATAGAAGAAGTGAGACTTTGGATATGTGAATCCAAAGCAAGGGAAAGGCGTCCCCAAGCCGCAAAACAAAGAACCATTAGGGGAATTTTGAGGTCTAAAATGGGCCTCCTAAGAAAAATGTACAACCAAAATAAAATTTATAAGAACCAATATGATTCAAGATGATGATGTCAACCATGGGGGATGATTCACCATTTTTGGAGTAAAAAAGTACAAAGATTAAAAAACAATAAAATAATAAAACTAAATTTTCAACTTGCATTTTCAACTTCTCTCCCTAATGTTTTATTCAAATTTCAAGTGGGAGTACTTATTGGATGAAAAATTTAATTTTTCATCCATGGAGTACCCATTTTTCATACTTTTGATGGACCCTGCTACATGAAAAAATGTGATTGCAATAAGGTGTTTCATGTATTTCTCATTTTTCATGTAGTAGGGTCCACTAAAAGTATGCAACATGGGTAATCCTTGGATGAGGAATCAAATTCTGCATCCAACAAGTGCTTTCTCTTGAAATTTGAGTAAATCGATAGGGAGTTGAGTTGAAAAATTAGTTTTTTAATTTTTCCCTCTAAAATTTGATGATGTAATCTAATATTATTTTATTATTTCCACTATTATTTTATAATTTCCTTAGGAGGACCATTTAATACCTCAAAATTCCCCTAATGAAAGCCAAGTTGGGGCAACCCAAAACAACCTACTAAAGCTGCAAGAAAAGAACAACACCCAAATAGAAAGAAGGACACGGGGAAATGGTGTGAGCTCCATAAGAGACCCACTCAAAATGCAAGTGAGAGTCAGGCCAAGCAGTCGCTAGTGGACAAACTGAAGGCTTTCAAATTAGGTGGATGTTTCGACCCTGAATCATAACCCAAAGAGGGGAATGACAAATGAAAGCATATTATTGATGCGGAGCCCAGGTTCACCGTTACCACCACTAAGATCAAGAAGAATGAGCTCAAAGCTCCAGAGGAGGGGGAGCGCCTCTTCCACACTTATATGTGGGTGAAGGGTTCCCCATTACATTTCATTCTTGTTAGCGGGAGCCTAAAGAACCTCATTTCAGCAGAGGTCATGAAGTGGTTGGGCCTACCGACCACAACACACCCACAATCGTACACCATCGAGTGGCTTCACCAAGGGCGAGATCTCTACATCAGCCAATAGTGACGCCTTCCCTACAACATCAAGCCCTTTGTAGATGACATACTATGTGATGTTTCTCCTCTTGAAGTTTGTGATGTATTAATAGGACAACCATACTTGTGGAAGAGACATGTGTGTATGACTCTAGGCCTTACACTGTTATTATTAGTTTGGGAAATAAGTTGTATAGGATGCTGGAGGTAGCACCACCTACCACCATCTCTTCGATAACTATGAAGAAATGCAGTAAGATAATTTCCTAGACTAGGAAATTTGTTTTCCTTATGATTTTCCCTTAGGGCAAGAAGAATATTGTGGCGACGACCTCCGAATAGGGCTCCTCGACACAACAACAACAAATGGAAAATTTCATGGAGGAGTATATGAACATCTTCACCTCACCCACAGGAGTTCCTATACACTCTTAGGTAAAGCACTTCATTGATCTGACCTTAGGTGTGCCGCTACCCAATGGACCAATCTATTGATGCTCCGTTATGGAGAAAGATGAAATCAAGAGGCAGATTCAGGAGTTGTTGTAGAAAGGGCACATCATGCCAAGTTCATCACCTTGTGGGAGCTCGATCATGTTGGTACAAAAGAAGGATGGGACCTGGAGACTCTATATTGACTATCGGGCATTGAACAAGATCATTATCTAGAATAGGTATCTAATCCCATGGATTGATGACCTTCTGGACTAGCTCAAGGGGGCAAAATATTTCAGCAAGGTTAACTTGAATTATGGGTATAACTAGGTGCCAATTGAATCCTCTGATGTATGGAAGTCTTCCTTCATATCCAAGGAGGCCCTTTTCAAATGGTTGGCTGCCTTTTAGGTTAACAAATGTCGTCGCAACCTTCATGAGGCTAATGGAAGACATCTTGTGGGAATTCACCAACTCATTCATGGTGGTGTATTTGGACGACATCTTGATCTTCATCCGGAGTTGGTAAGAGAACCTCCGCCATATTTGACAGGTCCTCCAAACCCTGCGACAACACAATGTGTGTTCCAATTTGGAGAAATGTACTTTTGGTATGACCCAGGTTCAATATTTGTGGTACATCATTGATGACCGGGGTGTGCATGTCGACCCAACCAAGATACAAGTCATGTTAGATTGGCAAGCCCCAACCACTCTAATGGAGCTGTGCATCTTTCTAGGTCTTTCCAATTTCTACCACAAGTTCATGTTGGGGTTGTCTCATATCACTTGGCCTTTGAGTCAAGTCACCAAGGGTAGAGCAAAAGAAAAAATATTTTAGTCTAAATCCAAACATAAGGTGTTTTTTGAGTTGAAGCATCACCTCTACTCTACACCAATGCTCACATTACCAGACCTGCAACAACCATTTGAGATTGACATACATGCCTCAGACTATGCTATTTGTGTAGTTCTTACTCAACGGGGGAATCTAGTGGCATATCACAGTGAGACAATTCAAAAACAATCCAAAAGCATCCCATCTATGAAAAAGAGATGTATTTCGTGGTGCGGGCTTGCCAAAAATGGAAGCATTACATTCTGGGGAAGAAAATGATCATCCACACAGACCATTAATCCCTGTAGTTCACATAGACACAAGGGAAGTTGTAGAATGATCGCCATCATAAATGGTCTACATACCTGCAAAAGTTCCATTTGAACATTAAGTACAAGAAGGAAAGCACCAATAATGTTGTAAACTGCCTCATCTGACCATCGATTATGGCGCTACCCACTATGTTCGACTCTTGTGGGCATGAGACTTCGGGATGGCGGCATCTGTACAAGAGCAGTCCAGAATTCAGAAACACATACCAGATGCTCCTAGAAGGCAAGCAAGTTCCAAATTTTTTCCTCCAGGATACACTATTATGTCACTTAAGACACCTCTATGTTCCTTCAAGTGAGCATCCAAAGATGATTTGTTATGCACACTACAGTCAGGTCAGTGGACAGTTCGAAGTAGAGAAAATAATGGCAGTGATGTAGAAGTATTTTTAAAGGCCGAACCTTCGACAGGATGTTGGGAAGTACATCAGATCCTGCACTGCTTGCGCCATTGCCAAACTTAACATCAAGAAGCAAGGCCTATATACTCATGTGCCTACTCCTAGACGACCTTGGGGATCAATATCCATGAATTACATGTTGGGCCTCCCTTCTACTAAGCATGGCAACGACTACATTTTCATGATCATTGAAAGATTCTCTAAGATGGCCATTCTAGTTGTCTGCAAGAAGAGTATCACAACAGAAGCCACTGCTAATTTATTCTTTGAATGAGTATGGCTAGAATTTGGGATCCCATAGTCCATTATCTCAGATCTAGACAACAAGTTCCTAAGTACATTTTGCTCAAGTCTTTGGTTGATGCTAGATATCAAGCTCCACCCCCAAATTGATGGCCAAACATAGGTCGTCAACAAGATGACCTTACACATTCTGCGCATGTACAACTTGAAGAATCCAAACACATGGGATGAAATCCTCCCCTATGTATAGTACATAAATAACATAGCTCTCCATAGCTCAACTGGCCACCACCCCTTTTAGGTGGGGTTGGGATTCCAGCCACTATGTCCCATTGACATTTCCACACCATTTGCAACTACTTAGGAAGCCTCGACCCATGTTGAGTTTGAAGTTAACAAGGCTAAGAACTTCATTGAGTGCATCCAACACATCCGCCCCTAGGTCCATGACATATTTGACAAAGCTAATGCTAAGTACAAATGACAACTGACCAACATTGGGTGCCACAGAAGTTCCAGGTAGACGACAAAGTTTGGCTACATTTTCAGAAGGAGAGCCTCACTGGGCCCCACCGTAAGCTTCAGCCACTTCGATATGGGTCGTACATCATCACCAAGGATATAGGGGACAATGCTTTCAAGCTCAGCATTCCACCGTTCCTTGGCCTACACCTAGTGTTTAATGTGGACTGCCTTCAGCCATACTTTCCACCATTACTGGACACATCCAACATTGGCAAATGGCTCACCAGGGACCAAGTTCAGTAAATGTTTCCCCATCTCATGGAGGCACTAAATGCAATGGGGACCATTGCTTCTTAAGGGGGGATGACTGATCCAGGTGGACATTGGTGGCCATCCGTCTGTTCCACTTGGTCCCCCACCACTATTTCTTTTAGTTTTTTTAGTTTCCTTAATTATAACACAATTTACTATTTTTGGTAGTTTTTCGGGTCTTCAACTTTCGGAGTTGTTTTGAGGTTCTAAACGATAGCTTTCTAGAAAAAATACAAACATGAGTCTTCATCTCATGTTTGTAGCTGAAATTTATATTCCTCAAATAGATCTTTCTAGTGAGGTATTGTGAGTGTCAAACAGAGATCAGATGCCAAAGATACGACCTCAGGAAGTTGATGTACCAATTTACCCAAACGGGGCCCATAGTTTTGACGCTTCATCATTACAGGAATATTGAGGTTTAAAATGGGCCTCCTATGGAAATTATAAAATAATAGTAGAAATAATAAAATAAGATTAGATTATATCATCAAATTTTAGATGGAAAAAAGAAAAAATATTTTTTCAACTCGTATTTTCAACTTATCTATTTATGGGTTTACTAAATTTTGATCAGGAACACTCATTCAGTGTAGAATTTGATTCCTCATCCAAGGAGTACCCATGTTGCATACTTTCGATGGACCTATCTACATGAAAAATGAGAAATACATGAAAAAAATGTGATTGCAATCATGTTTTTCTTGTATTTCTCATTTTCTGTGTAGCAGGGTCCATCGAAAGTATGCAAAATGGGTACTCCTTGGATGAGGAATTAAATTTTTCATATAACGAGTACTCCTGCTCAAAATTTAAGTAGAACCTTAGGGACATAAGATGAAAATATGAGTTGAAAAAGTAGTTTTATTATTTTAATATTTTTTAATCTTTTTACTTTTTTACTCCAAAAATGGTGAATCATCCCCCATGGCTAACATCATCATCTTTAATTCTATTGGTTCTTATAATTTTTATTTTGGTTGTACATTTTTCTTAGGAGGCCCATTTTAGACCTCAAAATTTCTCTAATGATCCTTGGGTTAGGTTTTTGGATGTTTAGGGTTTTCCATTGTTTCTCAATAATAAATAGACCTTCGAGCCCCATTATAACACAATTCAGAGGCATGTAGCCACCACATCGCTTCTCAGAGGTAAGCTACCATCACCCAAGCTATTTTATTTCCATTATGTTTGTAAGCATATTTCATTTCTTTGATATTAATGAAATGAAGTGTTATTTCTATTAAATATCTATATTTGTCGTTATATATGTATTTTGCTGCAATCAAGGTTACGTTCGGATCAAGATGGAAAAGATAAAATATCAAGTCTTTGTTAAGAATTTAAATGGGGCAGACACAATTTGTTCAATTCACATTACAAATATAGTGGAACAACTGAAGCTAAGCATCCAAAATGATTGGGGATTACCAAAAAAGCATCAAGTTTTGATATATGAAGGAAAAGTGGTTTGAGACTTTCTTCAGTTGAATGATCATGTACCATAATTTTAAACCTAAGGATGCAGGGGGGAGGGTTCTACAAATTTCATAAATCTAATACAAATCCTAGAAATCCTAATGGATCTATCTCATTCAAGAACGCATCGAAAGTGAATACTAGTGCTTCAGCTGATCAAACCCAAAATTTGTTAGGACCTTATATTATCGAGAAAATGGAAAAGTTTATGATGGGGTGCGAATTTGGGGAACACCAATTTCACCTCCAGTTACAATAATTCGATCCTAGGACCTATGGGTTATGAGCCCTTTACGTTATCGGAAGCATTATCTGCTCTTATGCCTTAAAAACCAGGCAACACATCCTTTCGAAAATACATGGATGCACATGGGAATACACAGAAACTCTGCTTCGAACCCTTTGACCAAACTTCAAAAACATTATGCCGCATCTATAAATTGTCGGGTTTGCTCCTCTAATATTTCCAACAGCATTGCGCTGACCTTCATTATTTTCGATCGCTGATCGGCGCTTAGTCGGCTATTAGCATATTGGCCATCACTTATCGGCATTCCTCCATCCTTTGATCTTGGCCCCTCTGATTTGCGATCAGTGATTAGATCGTGACCGTCGATCCTGACTCTCAATCCAACGGTCCATGATCTATCACATCATTGCAAGTCCTTAAAGCCTAAGGTCCACCCTTATGAAGCAACTTTGCCGATGCAATATAAAGGCTCTGCTCCACAGTGATTGGATTTGGACCGTTCGTCTCTGAGATCCAATGAATCTTGTGCATCACTCTTCACTTCTCATTCTATTGATGGACTTATGCTATGCTCGGGCTTCCTCTACCTTACTCTACCACTTACACTGTTATCACTCCATACAACATTCATATAACACAGTTATTTGTTTATCGATGGATCGCCATCGATCCTCCAGTGATCGATGGTTGATCAAACCTGCAACACTGGAACATTCAGACGATTTATAAAATACACACAGATGCACAAAATCAATACAAGTAACACTTTTTGTATTATATAGAACAATTACATGCTAAGGTGTTTTAGCCTTAGAACAAGCTCCCGGTCGATTACATTTTGAATACTCTATCTCTCACTCTGTATTACTATATTACTCTCCCCTTGAACACGCAGGTTCATCATATATATATAATAAATATTGGATCAGATCACTCAGAAGGATCTAATCAATCTTCTCCTTAATATCCTATCGCAAATATCTCAACAACCCTTAATTCTCTCTACATGCGTGCATTTGAATACATATGGAAAATTACATTTAATCAAGTCCATCTAATTAGCTCCATTTTGACAGATTTTCCCGGTTTTTCTCCGATGGTCCACGTCCTCTCATTCTTTGCTTTGGATTCCTCTTTTGATTAGGGGGGTCAGATGCTCCTGCATCAGACTCCCGAGGCACAAAAATTTATGACCTTTTGGTCATATGCTTCTCCTTATCCTTATCAATTCTACCCACATCCCTGTGGAATTGCCTTATGATCTTCTGTGAGCTGAAACCAAACCTCTGCCATAACAGTCTTCCTCTACTACACGATACCTCACCAAGCTTTCTCGTGAGCTTAATATTTTGGCATCCTTCTGGTTCTCTCCTCTGGAACCAATTGAGCACTCCATGCTCTAGGCTTGTTGCAAGTCTTCTCACCTTCTACTGCCATTCTCTGCATGACAGTAAAGACCATAACTCTCCATACTTTATCAACTGTACCTTTTCTCCTTTTGCTTGCAAACTCTTCCTCCTTCTCGTAGGAAAACCATTTCCTTCTCGTAGGAAAACCATTCCCTGCTCTGATACCAAATGATGGGGTGCGAATTTGGGGAACACAAATTTCGCCTCCAGTTACAATAATTTGATCCTGGGACCTATGGGTTATGAGTCCATTACGTTATCAGAAGTGTTATCTACTCTTATGCCTCAAAACTCAGGCAACACATTCTTTCGAAAATACATGGATGCACACGAGAATGCACAGAAACTCCACTCCGAACCCTTTGACCGGACTTCAAAAACATTACGCCACATCTATAAATTGTCGGGTCTGCTCCTCTAATATTTCCAATATCATTGCACCAACCTTCGTTATTTCCAATCATCGATCGACGCTTAGTCGGCTATCGGCGTATCAGCCATCGCTTATCGGCATTCTTCCGTCCTTTGATCTTGGCCCCTTTGATTTGTGATCAGCAATTAGATTGCGATCGTTGATCTGGACTCTCGATCCGATGGTCCATGATCTATCGCATCATTGCAAGTCCTTAAAGCCTAAGGTCCGCCCTTATGAAGCAACTTTGTCGATGCGATATAAAGGCTCTGCTCCACAGCGATTGGATCTAGACCGTTGGTCTCTGAGATCCAACGGATCCTGTGCATCACTCTTCACTTCCCATTCTATTGATGGACTTACGCTATGCTCAAGCTTCCTCTGCCTTACTTTGCCACTTACACTGTTATCACTCCATACAACATTCATATAACACAATTATTTGTTTATCGATGGATCGCCATCGATCCTCCAGTGATTGATGGTCGATCGAACCTGCAACACTGGAATATTCAGATGGTTTATAAAATACACATAGGCATACAAATCAACACAAGGCACACTTTTTGTATTAAACGGAACAATTACATGCTAAGGCATTTTAGCCTTAGAACAAGCTCCCAATCGATTACATTTTGAATACTCTATCTCTCACTTTGTATTACTATATTACTCTCCCCTTGAACACGCAGGTTCATCATATATATATAAGAAATATTGGATCGGATCACTCAGAAGGATCCGATCAATCTTCTCCTTAATCTCCTATCACAAATATCTCAACAACCCTTAATTCTCTCTACATGCATACATATGAATACATATGGAAAATTACATTTAATTAAATCCATCTAATTAGCTCTGTTTTAAACAGATTTTCCCAATTTTTCTCTGATGGTCCACGTCCTCTTGTTCTCCTCTTTGGATTCCTCTTTTGATTAAGGGGGGGTCAGATGCTCCTGCATCAGTTTCCATCTATGGATGTAAAATCCCTAGAGGTAAAATGATACTTTGTTGATATACAATCTAAGGAACAAATATATTGGTATAATGGTTTCTAGTTGTAACAACTAGGTCACTTTCACCTTTGTAAAATATTCTAACAAAAAGAAATATATGGGAACATAGGCTATGGTAAAGGGAAATGGAATCCAGGGCTAAGGAGGATTTAGCTTGGGGGATATTTTTAAGACTAACACATGGCAAGAAAAGGAGAAGGTGGCATCATGGTGATTGGCTGGGAAGACAGATAAAGGTTAATTAGTGATGAAAAAGTTAACTAAAACCAAAATCTGGAATATGATGACATATGGGTTGCATTTGTTTGACCTACAAGTTTTGAGCCAGATTGGAAAATGCTATAGGACAGGCTAGAAGAAGATGATTTAAGGAGAGAAGACAAAAGAAAGGGTGCCTTGAAAGCCAATTGATCTGATATTTTTTCTATGGGTGTGGTTCAACTTATAGAGTTATTATGGTAGCCATCTTCTTGCAGTGTAGTGCTTGGGCTATGTCCTTGGAGCATTCCCCTTACACCCTAGAGTCTAGCTCATTGGTGGTAACTAATGAGAGAGGTGTATTTGCAGTCTGCTTAAGGTTGGGAAGGGAGTCATTGTCCCTAAATAAGTTTCCATATTCACTAGAGATAAGTATCCGTCTCATGAAAATTGTACAAGGAATGATTGTTTCCATTATCATGGCCACGTATGATATAGATTACTGGTTGATGTTTCGTATTCTAATGTGCATTTCTCATGGTATGAAATGAATAAGTGTGCAATGAATGTATGAAGTTTGTATTGTTTTGCACTCTATTCTCATGGATTTATAAGATATTGGAATGATTATTAGTTTGTGCATTTCAAGAGTTTGTTGCTTCAATCAACGTTGAATCAGTGGCTTGATATCCCCATGTTCACACTGTCCACTGTTTTCACCTCCAACCAACTCTTACTTTTGGGTTTCTGTAAGACTTCCATCTCTATATTTCATGGGATTAACATTGAAATATTTTAAGTAATAGCCCTAATGCTTTTGTGCTAGCATTATTGTTGTGGCAATGGTTGGTGCTAAATATTTGTTTCAAATTTTGTGGTGCATGCTAAGAATCATTAAATGGTATTATGATTGGGACATGGTTTTAGGGTTGGGTTTGAACTCTATTGCTAGAGAGTAGTAGCGTATAAACATTCTTAGTATTTATTTATCTTTTTCGCTATGTTTTATGTTAGTACTATCTAGGAATGTCCCCTTACCCAATATGAGAGTATTACAGGGCAATGTAGCTGTCTTACATCACTAGGATTCAAATGTCTCATAGTAGTTGTTTGGAACACACTTGTTTAACCATCTAACCAAGTCTCCAATTGACCATTATGCTTATTTATGACATCTATTATGTCATATGTTCTCACCAATTGTTCTTTCTCAATTTGTTGATTGGATAAGGTAACAGGCCATTAATCCTTGTGTTTATCTATAACGTCCAACCATTTGTCTATTTCATTCAGTAAGGCCATATAATTTAAAGGCATAATACTTTATTGGAATCCTCACCATAAAATTCTTTCTAACAAAGTCAAAATAAATGGCCTAAATAATAGGAATGATAAATGTGTTTTAATTGTTTTTTGAGTGTTTTTAGGTCCTCTGGAAGAGGCATTCTTGTACCAAAAGTGGATAAGTATATGCACTATGTCTGCAGGTGTATTTTATTTTCTTGATTTGTGGCTAAATGGCGTCTCAGATTTAGATATAAAGTATCGAATCCAGGACAAAAATCTCTATTCGCAAATCCATGAATATTGTGACTTCCTTATATGCTATTTCTGAGAAAGTATTACAGAATTGAACCCATACAGACAATGCTATCTGCATGGGAGCTAACGAATACTATCTCAGTCCAAATTCCATCTCAGAACTATGACCTCACTTTTTCATATGGTCTAGGTGCTTTTCGATTATATATATGCCATCTCAGAACTATGACCCTACTTTTTCATATGGTCTGGGTGCTTTGCGAGTATATATATGCCATCTCAGAACTATGAACCTACTTTTTCATATGGCATGGGTCCTTTGCGAGTATATATATATATATATATATATATATATATATATTGAGTTATATTTTCTTTTCATTGTAGGCACCTTTTTCTAAAAGCTTGGTAGGGGCATCAAGTCTCTAACAATTGGCATGTTTGTTTGGATTGTATTGTTGATACTCTTGGAATACTATATTGGATCCTAGAATTAGAAATGGGAATTGGAATGTGAAATGAGAAACTATCCTAGAAGAGTTTGTGGAATAAAAAACATGAACTCACCTCCCTTTCCAGTATATGTTAGGAATATCGTGTTAATGTAGTGTCAACATGGGATTATAATTAGGGTAGGAAGAATAATAAACTGAGAAATGGAAAATATCATTTATGTTGCACGCTGGGTTAGGACCATGTTAGGGAGATTTAATTGCCAGATTTTTCTTTGTTACTTAATTCCCTAGTTTGGGGAAGCTACAACATGTTATCAACAATGGAGGAGGCATGGGAATCTTCGTTTTCATCATTACAAGACAACAATATCCCTCCATGTTATGTGTGGAAGTAGGCTTACCTTGAGGTTGCACCACAATTATAGTAGTTAAATAATTTATCTGAGACACCCATGTTACCAATTTCTATATCAATTCTTAACCAATTTTATGTTGGGAGGGTGGATATAAAAATGTTAGCTATGTTGAAGGATAAACCTATTAAGGTCTTCTTTGTGATAACGATATGTCTGCTTGTGCACATCATCTCATGTGTTTTTTTCCATACACACACATATTGTCATTAGATAGTTTTCCTCAAGTTGAACTAGATTAAAAATAAAGAAGAATCCACATAACAACTTAAAAAATTACGTGCATATTTTATTGGACTTGAGAAAGATAACCTTGTAAGGAATGTCCTTGTTACCATGTATGCATATTGTGAAAGGATAAATAATGCAATAATTTTTTTTCCAAAATGTCTAAAGAAGATACAATCTCTTGGAATGCAATGATGGCAGATTATGTTCATAATGGCCTTGGTGAAGATTCATTGAAATTGTTCCATCAGATGGATAAAAATGGAATTCTAATGGATATTTGTCATTGCTTTTGCAACACATGCTAGTTGATTCAGAAGCCAACTTATACCAACATCATTAAAGTTAGGTTAGACTCAAATATCTTTGTGGAGAATTCTCTCATATGCCAAATATGGAAACATAGAAGAGGCGTGATTAGTCTTTGATAACATGTTTGAAGAAAGGGACTTTTCTTGGAATACAATGATTATTGGTCATGCTCAACATGCTTAGGTGAAGAAGCATTGCAACTCTTTATTCAAATGCAATAGGTAGGTATCGAATCCAAATACACCATTTTTTCTTGAGTACTTTCAGCATGTAGTCAAGAAGGCCTATGAGATTAAGGTTGCCACTACTTTTGCACCTAGACAAAAGTACTATACCTATATTATTGATGTTCTTAGTTAGGATGGGAATCCAAATGCAACAGAAAACTTAATTTATAAAATGCCACTATAACATAGTGGTGTGGTATGACAAATATTGCTTGGTGCCTATGTTATTTATGACAAACTAGGCAAGAAAAACATGTAGCATAATGACTACTTGAGTTGGAACCACATAATGCTACAACTTATTTTCTTCTTTCAAATTTATATATTGTAGTAGTAGCCATAAATTCTACATGATTTGTCTAATTTGTATACTTTTGTTATGTAGGATTTAAAAATATGGTTTCTTATAATTAAAAGCTATCTAGAATGATATGAAGGTGTGTTTTCTTTAATAATTGGGGAGATGTATGAAGAGAATTTAACAAATTTTATTTCTCCTACTAAGGCTTCTATTTATCTTGATCCTTTTGATAACAGAGAAAAAATGATATATATATATATATATATATATATAATGCAACACTGGTATAAAGTTGGAAGTGATGATTCTTTTCAATAATCTCCATGCATATAGACTATTTGTTGCAAAATCAGGCATTGGGTGCAATGAGTTTATTCCTGATATATTTTCCTCAAGGTAGAAATTTAATCTCAGATATTATCATTGTTTTATCATGTGTCATTAAAGTTGATGTCTATTCTCTCTCTTATTCTAGAATATGAAGTGTGTTTCCATGAAATTACATGGAGCAATTATATAACTAAGATAAATGTTTCATATGATTGCTTAGTATGTGTTGTACTGTTTGGTCGCGCATGAAAATTTGGAGGAATCGACTTTGACCATGACTCTTTCACATGGTGGCATTATAAAATATATGTGGAGATATTCAAACCACATCATGACAAATGTGGAAGAATAGTTAACTACCTACTCATGATGTCTGAAATTGGCACATTATAAAAAAGAAAAAGAAATTTCTTTTCACCCCATTCTCATAACCACACATTGGGAGTCAGGTGACATACTAACTATTGGGCCTCCAAAATGTCTTCAAAATGATATCCACTTTTACCTTTATCACCACCATTTCACTCACATGTTGCAACTCCATAACTATATAACCTTTCATTAGCCACCATTTTCATAAATATATGGGTTAGGATCCTTATTTACCAAAGTTATTTATTTTATGTGTTTAAAGTGAATTTATGATTAAAAACTATGAAATTAACGTGGTTTTATTAGGTCTCTATAATACTAGTGATTACCCCATTGCTATTGTAGGTATATCCCTTATTAATATTACTGTGCCCCATAGAATCCCTCCATTGTTATTTTTGTGCCTTTATATTATTATTGTTAGGTCGGCTGGGTTATATTGTGAATCCTTAGAGTCCTATATATAGAAAGGAGGTTTTTTCATTTGAATCATCAACGAATCATTCATTTGTGTAATCTAAAGGAGGTTTCCCCCTCGAAGAGGCTGAATTCTAAGGCATTGATCTATATTTTCTATCTTTTTGTGAGTTGGTTTCATAACATTTGGTATCAGAGCTTTGGATTCTAGTGTTTCGTTGCTCCAAATAGGTCATCGTGGAATTTTCGCTATAACTTTTTTTTTCTGTGACATTTCAGAAGCAAAAAAAAAACCCATTTGAGAAGAAATCGCAGTAAACCTTGGGTCCAAATTTCAGAGCTTTTCACGCTATATTTACAGAGATATGATCTGAGGAAGTTGATCTTTTTGCAGACTCCTGAATTACATTCCAAACAGCTGACTTGGGAAAATCGTAATAACTTTCTCTCTGAGAATCGGATTGAAATTTCATAAGAAGGTATATAAAGAAGAAGGATTTTAGTTTCTTGTATATATTTTTCAGAGCCAAAGGTCGAAATAGGGACATGTGGCATGTCATACAAGTTCGCTCTACTGAACTAGTCTATAATCAAGTCACTATGGGATATTTGGCATAACTCTTCCTTGGAGAATCCAATTTAGATCAGACTGGTGGCATTGGAAATAGGACACGGAGGGATACTACAGGTTGCAATTTCAGAACTGGATGATCCAAAATTATAGAGATACATCAGAGGCAATATAGAGCTCCTACAAAGTGAAAAAAAAGGTGTGTAGATTTTTTTTAAAATTTTTGCTTAAGCTTCGTTTGAAAAATTATTTTGAAGGAATTCAAAGGGCATAGTAGAGCATTATTATCAGTAATTGATGCCCCGAGGAAAGAAAATGCAAACACCTAGTAAGCAACTTGAAAGCTCTAGCATGACTCATGAAGAAGAGGAAGAAATGCTATAGGATATATCAAAATTACAAGACCAAGTGCAACAAATGTCACTCTCACAAAAGCTAATAGAAGCTAAGATAAATGGCATGGAATCTAAGATAAAGGGTGTGGAAGCTAATATGAATGGCATGGAAGCTAAGATGGATGATTTGAAGATAAATTTGAAGATAGATTTGAAGACAGGCTTGGCAGATTTGAAGACAGATTTAACAATTTTTTTACAAGAAATACTTACTAATGGTGAAAGGGTAGTAAAGGAAACTCATGATGCGAACAAAAGAAATGTTAATCATGATTTCATAGACTCTAATGTTGGATCGAAGACCCACCATATTCCAAAAATCGATATGAGGAAGTTTGATGGCAAGGATCCCGCAACATGAATATTACAGATGGAGCAATTTTTCAATCTCAATAATGTGCAAAACACACAAAAGGTACGTATTGCAACTTTATATTTGGAACCAAATCAGTTTGTATCGTATCAATGGTTTTGCTCTCATAAACAAATTATCACTTGGGCAATTTTTACGGAAGAATTGATAGCACATTATGAGGATACAGAAAGCAGCAATTTTTTTAGCCAATTGATAAGTCTCAAACAAAAGGGTTCAATAATGGAGCACATTGAGGAGTTCCAAAACTTGAACATAAGGGTAAAAAATATTCCAGAGGAGCATAGGATTGATGTGTTCATAGGGAATTTAAAGGATAATATCCAACATGATGTTCGCTTTTGGGAACCTGATTCATTAGAGAAGGCATTTAGGTTAGCAAGAAAAATGGAAAGCAAAATTATGGAAACCAGGAAGCATACCACTCACAACTATAAATATGGAAGTGTTGTTGCCTCTAGTCTTCCACAACCTATAAGGTTGACACCACAAAAATTGGAAGAAAAAAGAGCAAAAGGTCTTTGTTATAGTTGTGATAGCAAATACACTAAAGGTCATAAAGTGTGCTGAGAAGAAAGTATTCTACATAGATTGTGAAGAAGAAGAAGAAAAGGAGCAAGAAAGGTCAAAAGAAGAGGATATACTCCAGGAAAAAAGCCTAGATAAAGAAGAAATGAATCCAACCATATCTTGTAATGCATTGGATAGAATTACCACTCCTCAAACCATCAAGATAGAAGAAAAAATCAAGAAGAAAAAGGTAATAGTGTTGATTTATTCAGGAAGTACCCACAATTTTATTCATTGTAACGTAGCAAAAGAATTGAATTGCTTCCTATATCCAGCACCAGAGTGTCAAGTGATGGTTGCAAATGGACGAACGATAAATTTCTCTGGAAAGTGCCATAATACTATCCATGGGAGAATATGTATTGACTAGACCAATGCTTTCCATTCCAATGGAAGGTGCTGATGTTGTACTAGGCGTCCAATGGCTACAATCCTTAGGTACAATAGCTTTTAATTTTCAAGAACTTTTCATGAAATCTAGAAGGAAAGGAATTTGAATTAATGGGTATTGCAGGGAAACCATGAAAGATAATAAGCTCTAACGGTATGACAAAGCTTTTAAAAAAGGAACAAAGAGGTGTAATTGCACAATTATGTTCGCTAGATGTTTCCACATCGAAACCATCTATTTCTCCATATCTCCAAAAATTCTTGGACAATCGTTCCAAGGTATTTAAGACTCCCAAAGGTCTCCCACCTATTTGTGCTCATGATCATGATATTCATCTGATTCCAGGAAGTGTTCCTCCAAACATCAGGACATACAGATATCCCTATGCCCAAAAGAGTGAAATTGAATGTATGGTTGCAGAAATGCTAGAGGCTGGTATAATTCAACCTAGTCAAAGTTCTTTCTCTGCTCAAGTAATATTGGTACACAAAAAGGATGGATCATGGCACGTGTCCGGATTATAGGGAGTTCAACAAGCTCACTATTAAAGATAAGTTTCCCATTCCTGTCATTGATGAATTACTAGATGAATTGCATGGACCAATTTACTTCACCAAGTTGGATCTTCATTCAGGATATCATCAAATCAGAATGAAGACTAAAGACATTCAAAAACAACAATTAGAACTCATGAGGGTCATTATGAATTTTTGGTAATGCCTTTTGGCCTTAGCAATGCACCTTCTACATTTCAAGGTTTGATGAATTCCATTTCCAAACCCTTCCTTAGAAAATTTGTGTTAGTATTTTTTGATGATATACTAATCTATAACAAGTCTTGGAAGGATCATGTTGAACATGTTGACAGGGTGCTACAACTATTGGAGGAGAAACAATTATATGCAAAAATATCCAAATGTTTCTTTGGAGTACAAGAGGTGGAATATCTGGGTCATATTGTATCTCATGAAGGAGTTAAGGTAGACCCTAGCAAAATTAAATCCATTAAGGAATGAAAAATCCCCACATCCATAAAGCATCTGTGAGGATTTCTCAGGTTGAAATGGTATTATCGCAAGTTTGTTAATAATTATGGGATAATAACAACACCTCTAACAACATTATTGAAGAAAGATACATTTTCATGGACTCCAGAAGCAGCAAAGGCCTTCAAACATCTTAAAGAGGCAATGTGCCAAGCACCAGTCTTAGCTACACTGGACTTCACAAAAACCTTTATTGTGGAATGTGATGCTTCAGGAAATGGAATTGGTGCTGTTTTAATGCAAGATGAAAGTCCCATTACTTTTGAAAGTTTTCCAATCAAGGGAAAGTTTTTACACAAAGCTGTTTATGAGAAGGAAATGTTGGCAATACTACATGCACTTAAGAAATGGCGACCCTACCTAATGGGAAGACACTTCAAGGTAAAAATGGATCATGATAGCCTTAAATACTTTTTAGAACAAAGATTATCCTCTGAAGAGCAACAAAAGTGGGTCACAAAGAGGTTGGGTTATGACTTTGAAATCATCTACAAAAAAGGGAAGCAAAATGCGATGGTAGATGCACTCTCAAGAAAGGATGAGAATGTGGAAGCATTATTGTGCACCATTTCTATTATCCAACTAGATTGGATAAACGAAGCAAGGGAGGAATGGAAGAATGATAAAGAAGTGTGGGCACTTATTCGAAAGTTACAACAAGATTCCAGTACATCTGATACATTTAGCTGGAAAAATGATTCGTTATGGTACAAAGATCGCTTATACCTCTGTAAGAATTCCCAACTCAAACAAAAGATTCTTATGGAATTGCACACTTCTCCCTTAGGAGGGCACTTAGGATTTTTAAAAACTTACTACAGGATTAAGAAGGAATTTTTTTGGGATGGCCTTAAATCGGATATTCAAAAGTTTGTGGCGGAATGTTTGGTTTTCCAACCAAATAAAGTTGAAACAATTAAGACCCCAGGTCTATTACAACCTTTATCCATTCCAAGCCAACGTTGGGAGGAGGTTTCAATGGATTTTATCACAGGTTTACCCAAGTCTAAGGGAAAGAGTGTCATAATGGTGGTAGTTGACAGACTTACCAAGTATGCACACTTTTGTGCATTATCACATCCATTTTAAGCTAGTACAGTTTCTACTGCATTTATGGAAACAATTCAAAAGCTACATGGAAACCCAAAGATTATTATAAGTGACAAAGATCCCATTTTCACTAGAAATTTTTGGACAGAATTATTTTCTTGTCTCGGTACTCAATTAGCTCATAGCTCATCTTATCATCCTCAATCTGATGGGCAAACTGAGATAGCAAACAAATGTTTGGAAGGATATCTTTGTTGCTTTGTATCTGATAAACAGACACAATGGGTCAAATGGTTGCCTCTGGATGAATGGTGGTATAACACTTCCTTCCATACAGCAACAAAAATGACCCCATTTATGGCACTTCATGGATATCAGCCACCATCCATCACATCATATTTAAGAGAAAATTCTAAGGTTCAAGCAGTGGAACATCACATCGAGCATCAACAACAAGTCCTCCAACTCTTAAACGATAACCTCGTGTTGGCGCAGAATAGAATGAAACAACAGGGAGATCAACATCGCAGCGAAAGAAGTTTTAATGTAGGTGATTAGGTATTCCTACAGCTACAACCATATAAACAATTGTCCCTCAAGCAAGCTAAGAAGGATAATAAATTATCACCAAAGTATTATGATCCGTACAAGGTGTGGCAAAGGATTGGTACTATGGCATACAATTTGGAGCTTCTTGTAGCTTCTTGAGTGCACCCAGTTTTACATGTTTCTTGTTTAAAGAAGGTTATAGGCGACAAGCTCCAAGTTCAAACAATATTCCCAGAACTTAATGAGGAAGGAAAAATTATATTGGAACTGGAAATAGTCACAGAAACAAGAACTCGATAGCTATGAAATCGATCAATTTCGAAATATCTCATCAAGTGGAAGAACTTATCCACTGAAGATTCCACATGGGAGGATGAGAATTTTATACAGAAGCATCCAGAACTACTCAAGCATTGAGGACAACACTTTTTTGAAAGAGAGGGGCATGTTAGGTCCCTATAATACTAGTGATTACCCCATTGCTATCGTAGGTGTATCCCTTATTAATATCACTATGCCCCATAGAATCCCTCTATTGTTATTTTTGTGCCTTTATATTATTATTGTTAGGTCGGCTGGGTTATATTGTGAATCCTTAGAGTCCTATATATAGAAAGGAGGTTTTTTCATTTGAATCATCAAAGAATCATTCATTTGTGTAATGTAAAAGAGGTTGCCCCCTCGAAGAGGCTAAATTTTAAGGCGTTGATCTATCTTTTCTATTTTTTTTGTGAGTTGGTTTCATAACAGGTTTCATGTATCTATATATGTGGCTTGAGTTTCATGACATGTGTAGGTCATTTGGAAGCTTCCAAGGCACCCTTATGTGGCCTCTAATGCTCAAATTTGAATTCCCTTCAAAGGAGATTTGGATAAAGGTCAAAGAAGGATATGTGTCCTATTTGGATTGTAACTCTATGAGGTGTCTCATCATTTCTTATTTGGATTAGAACTCTATGAGACACGTAGGGGATATGTGTCTCATTATGAGCTATTTGGTTGTAACTATATGAGATTTTAGTGGATCTTCATTAAATAGGGTAGCTTCTTATGTTTTTGTATAAATAGGAGAGCCTTCTCCTTTGAAAGGCATGTGTAAAGTTGGAGAAATGCTCATGTTTTTAATAGAGAATTTGGAGCTTATACTTGGAGATTTGAAGATTTAGTTTTTCTTGCATATGAAGCTTCTTCACTTGCCATCTTCATACACCATTGGAATGGCTATCTAATGATTGTAAGATTTAATTGCTTTTATAGATTAAAGTTCATTTTCTTTCTTAGTATTAGTTTTAGAATGACTGTGTAATCTTTGCTTTTCTAAAAACATTTCAATAGGGAAGATTTATGTATTTTCTAATTGGATTAAGTTTGAGGCAAGGGCTCGTATTTATTTAGTTTCCTTTCATGTTCTGTTATTTACTTTCTTAGATCAAACTATCAATTCACTGTATAATTGAATAAAGGATCAGGCCAAGAAGGTGACTTCAAATTGGGTGATTGAATGTTCAACCTATGCAATCATTGAGTTTTACTTTTTCATGCTTTTATATTTTCTTTTAAGATCCTCATTTAATTGCATTAACTGATATTCTTAAAGATCATTCTAAGAAATTGATTTAATCATATTTCAAGATTGAATGGTTGAATATTTGATACATGCAATTATGCTCTTTATGTCAAGATTTTTTGGCTGGTTTGGGATAATCAAATGATCATTGAAGAAAACTAATTGTGCACACAATTGACCTTCAAAGGACCGATTCCATGAGAAAAATAAGAACAAGTCCATGTCCATATCCACCAAAACCATTACCTTTCCTCCATTTTGAATTATAAATCCAACCAAGCAATTCAAAGCAAGCCACAATCATGTTTCTCAGTAAGAGTCAGTTGTTCATTTTCCTTTATTCACATACACTTTCCACCTAACCCACAAATAAAAGACATTCAACTCGCTTACATGCTGATTTTTCCTTTTACTTTCCATTCACTTGTCATTTTCATTTCCGTTAAATAAACCTTGATCCACTACAAAATTTTCCATTCATAGTCCTTCAAAATCATTGTTTCATGCTCGCGTTAGATGATGGAGGATTCCTTAAGGCCTTCCTTCTAACAAGCCTTGGCATATCGACATCGACACATTATTTAGGTCTAAGGCTAGAGTCCTCATTAGTACCTTGAGGCTTGTATGCCTTAATGATGGGCTCTCTTGCCAACAATCATGAGAATACATCAATGTCCCTTGATCGTTGGATCTTCCAAGTGGCTCGACATTGGCTCATTTATTCACCCTTCGCAAGATGTACTTAGGTACCTTGGCACTCGTTGACATTAATGGAGAGTTTTCCTCACATTGGTTAATGACATTCATCAATGGTCAGTAATCCAATGACCTCCCTTCATGCTCGACACCGACACATTTATTCGCATGACTAGAGTTGTACCATCGGTTTTATAGTGATTGAAGACTATATCATTTCAGCATTTTGCAATAGATACAACAGATTTAGCAACAAAAATAAAGAGTCCACTTCACAACCTCATCCACCATTTATGCAACCAAGAAGCAGATGAATTCTACATTTTATTCTATGATCCAGAAGCAGCCACACTCTTCAATTTTCATAACTCATGCACATTGAAGGTAAGTGAAGATATGTGGTTTTCTAATTTTTAGTCATGCAATTCCTTAAAATACTAAAATTGTAACTTTGGGAAATTCCTCACTTCCTGTTTCACATTATGATATATTTAGTTAGGGGGAAGAGACATCATTTCATATTCATATATCATACACCATCACACATTTTCATTTCATCCTAACATACTTGTCCTAATCAATTATGATTGCATTATGTTTCAAAAAGTTATATGATTTTCAAATAATGCCTAAATTATGAGCACACTATATGGCTGATTTTAAAGATGCATTCTTAAATATGTTCAATGAATCTTGCTGCAACAAAAAGAAACAAGGTATTGAAACACAAGAATCAATACCAATTAGAATTTGGTTTAAACACAAGAACCAACCAAACATGTTGCAATTCAATGTATGACAAGGAATCCTTTGCAAAAATAAATAAAATTGTCAAATGCAAAGTTTAAGGACATATGATATAAGCCAAGCCCATTCAAAAGCAAAGACATTGTGAGCAAATCAAAGGAATTAATGCAATATTTGCATGAGGACATGCAATTACTCTAGTTGGGGGGTATTTTGGGGATCCAAAATGTCTTCAAAATGACATCCACTTTCACCTTTATCACCACCATTTCACTCACATGTCACAACTCCATAACTATATAACCTTTCATTAGCCACCATTTTCATAAATATATGGGTTAGGATCCTTATTTGCCAAAGTTATTTATTTTATGTGTTTAAAGTGAATTTATGATTAAAAACTAGGAAATTAAAATGCTTTCATGTATCTATATATGTGTCTTGAGTTTCATGACATGTGTAGGTCATTTGGAAGCTCCCAAGGCACCCTTATGTGGCCTCCAAAGCTCAAATTCGAATTCTCTTCAAAGGAGATTTGGATAAAGGTCAAAGAAGGATATGTGTCCTATTTGGATGCTAACACTATGAGGTGTCTCATCATTTCTTATTTGGATTAGAAATCTATGAGACACTTAGGGGATATGTGTCTCATTATGAGCTACTTGGTTGTAACTATATGAGATTTTAGTGGATCTTCATTAAATAGGGTAGCTTCTTATGTTTTTGTATAAATAGGAGAGCCTTCTCCTTTGAAAGGCATGTGTAAAGTTGGAGAAATTCTCATGTTTTTAATAGAGAATTTGGAGCTTATACTTGGAGATTTGAAGATTTAGTTTTTCTTGCATATGGAGCTTCTTCACTTGCCATCCTCATACACCATTGGAATGGCCATCTAATGATTGTGAGATTTAATTGCTTTTATAGATTAAAGTTCATTTGCTTTCTTAGTATTAGTTTTAGAATGACTGTGTAATCTTTGCTTTTCTAAAAACATTTCAATAGGGAAGATTTATGTATTTTATAATTGGATTAAGTTTGAGGCAAGGGCTCATAGTTATTTAGTTTCCTTTCATGTTCTGTTATTTACTTTCTTAGATAAAACTATCAATTCATTGTATAATTGAATAAAGGATCAGGCCAAGAAGGTGACTTCAAATTGGGTGATTGAATGTTCAACCTATGCAATCATTGAGCTTTACTTTTTCATGCTTTTATATTTGCTTTTAAGATCCTCATTTAATTGCATTAACTGATATTCCTAAAGATCATTCTAAGAAATTGATTTAATCATATTTCAAGATTGAATGGTTGAATATTTGATACATGCAATTACCGAGTTATTTTCTTCACACTTTACTTGCTTTTCTAGGACATTAGAAGTTAAAGTATAAATAGTTGCTTACACATCATCTCAAGAAGGTAACACTTCATAATTGAATTATGGAGTAACTAAACATACATTATTCGTTTTTTATTTCACATGTTAGTTGAATTTCATTTTCATTATTTGATTTCATAGATTAGATGAACTAGTTTTCATTATTTTGTAGTTAGATTGATCTAAACTGAAAGACAATTTATAGTACATACAATGCACGCATGCTTCACAAGTTTACGAAACCCTCAGGTTGACAAATTAAATGACAGGGAATCACTTTGCCCCAACACTAACTACCTATGGTCAATAAGGGGGTGTGTTACAAGTGGTATCAGACCTCCCAAGTTCAACACTTGGACCTAATAGGCTCTATCACAAAAAAAATAAAAATTTGAAGGTTGTACCTCGGAAAAAAATCTTCTATATTGACGTATACAACATTATTGTTGAATCCTCAAGCATTGATTACAGATAGTCTCTTCAAATATTTGTTTTATTTATTCACCATTTCCTATTGAGTACTCTCAATAAAAGATCCTAGCTACAATGTATGTATCCTACCTTATATGTTTGGTCCTCATCATATAGAAGGATAAATGCAGGTTTCTAGTTGAGCACCAATCTCTTGCATATCAAGAAGTCCATTTCTTTTAGGTGAAGACATATTGTTAAACTTGTTGATATCTTCATTCTAATCTAGTTTAATTTCTCTAGTATAATGTACAGGGTACATTTTGTCTTGATCTCCAGTTATGTGACATCAAATGATCCTAATTAGAATTTCTATATACACTAAGGTCTAAAGTTGCCCCTTTATTCTTACATGTAGCATAAATTTAGTTGAGTTGCTAGATTGTCTCTATTTTGTATTCAGTTAGTTCTGGTGTAACTCTAAGGTCACTATGACTTATGCTTCTTGAGTGCTAGTGTTCCCTTAGAATATTTAAAAATTATTAGTTTAAATATATTCTCTCTCCCTCTCCTCCATAACCTAACTATGTATCTTCTCTCTTCTATATTTTGAAATATTTACCTAGTAAGATACTCAACACTTCACACAAAAACCAAGCTCTGTTTATGAGAACATATTAGAGTACATTAAATGCATACTCCACTCTTTGTATCCTTGGCTTGCAAAATCTCTAGTGGTGGCTTGCAAACCTATGTAAATGTTATGTGAACAATTATAGGGTAACATGTTTGAGACTACATGGTAAACCACCGATTATGTATTTTTATTGTCATTATAAAATAATAGTTGAATGTGTGTGGAAACACATGCGGGGAATAGAATATTTGAAGTCTCATCTCAGGTAATTGGAAACTAAGCTCAAGATATGCAAGGAAAATATAAAGAAACTTACGAGGAAATAATAAGAACTAATACATTAGAATGAGGAACTATAGGATTATTTGCATGAATTGACAAGTGAGGTTCAACCCTTAGAGAAGGGAAGTGATGATGGTAGAAAAAGACCCTATGACATTGAGAAGGAAATAAAACCTATCCAATGTTGGTCTTGTGGCGAAGAGAACCTAAAATGAGACTGTCCCCAAAGCTAAAAAGGAAGGGAAATTGATTTTGTTATATATTCATATACGTGGTTGAGGGTTGACAGTAACATGAGTGTTGGACTCAAGACATGGAGTAAATTTTTGGGCTACTTGTGGATATTTTAATGCTATGCCTTTAAAATTTGAGCATATGACTTGTTGTTTGATGATTTTGAATATGCATGGCCATGCTATCTTGATTGTAGTTTATTTTATGATTTCAATTATAGATTTTATTTCCTTTTGCAATGTTTCTTTTGTTGTTTCCTCTTGCATTGATGTTAGTATGGAATTTCTTGGAAGGTGTACCAAAAACACTTCACTTAAGTCACTGGAGACAAGTGACCCTAACAACAGTTTGTGGCTTCCTACGCTTCAGATATGCAATAATAAAACAAGAAAAACCTATAATAAAAAGATATATGTGATCCAAAATAGAAAACAACAATAGAAAATCCAATGTAATAACCCAATATGGAAAGACTTTTAAATGAATAATAATATTTATTGATAACACATGGTGAAGGAGATCTACAAAAGTATTTGCAAATAACCCTCCCTTGGATGGGTCCTTTGATGTCGTTGATGCTTTAGGGATCCATTCTCTCTCTCAATATGCGAAAAACCCAAAACAATGTGTAGAACTCTAGTGGGAGCTCAAATGCAAGAAGATAATAGTGGTGATGATGTTAATGATCATGGTGAAAAATGAATGGAAAACCCTCTTATTTATAACAAATTATTGGGTTGATCTCGAAAATAGAAAATAATAAAATAATATTGACCAAGTCAATATCTAACCATTAGGAATACTTATTATATTTTTTGGAGAGGGAAAACATATTCAAAATGGTAAAATACTTTTATTTAGAAATAATTAACAATAAAATGATTTATTAATTATTTCACGAGGATTAAGAATGGTGTGAAATTGAAATAATTATTAAATAGTGATTTAAAAATTATTCCAAAAATAGAATTGAATAAATAGTGATTTATTTAATTATTCCCAGGCGATTTAGTCAAATGTGACAAGGAATATTTTTTTTTTCCAAAGAAGAAATTGAACTTTTTATAACCAAATAAAAAGTTACATAGTATATGCCGAGGCATTCAGTTTGTTGTATGATTTGAAAATCATAGAGCTCCATAGGATTATACCAGTCCTGTCCAAAACCATGAGAAAAAGAGCACTGATCTGAAAACATGGACCTCCTCATATCGAGGAAAACAACCACAGTTTCCAGCTCAAAATAGACAGAATATAACAGTTTTAAAGCATAGTCTAAACATCTCTGTGAGAGGATAAAAATGATGCATCCATTTCCCAAGTCTCCTCATCAAGGAAAACAACCCAAACAAGAAGCAGAGCATAAGTCGACCAACATCTGAAAACAATTTGTAAAAACAGTGACAAAAACGATATAAACCACATGATAGCTGCTGCAAACAAAATCAGGTTGTGCAAAAAGCCTAAAGGGACCATGGTGTAAACTGACCATGAATATGGTGGCAGATTTGACACACGGATCTCTCCCTGGTCTTCATTCGCTATTCTCCAACTACCCATATCTTGTTATAGACCCTCTTTAGAAAGCTTGTCTGTTGTATCATTGCGTTCCCTGTGGATGTGGTAGAGAGAAAAAACATTAAAGGAGTGCTTTAACTATTTTGTCTCTTCTAATAAAGGTAATAAGATATAATTTTGACATCTTCTTTGCCCATTGAACCAATTTATAACATTCATTGAGTCCCCAAAGATCTGAACTGTGAAGATGTTCCTGTGAATAAGCTAGCATAAAAGCAGTTTTAGAGCAGACAACTCCGCAAAATTATTTGTACCAGTTCCTAGGCCCATAGAGGCTTTAAGACACCGGTTTTGATTTAAATGAATTACCAGCCCTGCTCCTACTCTGTTGTTCTGGGATGCCCCATCGAAATATGCCCACAGAATGCCTACCTTAATTTGTTCCTCCTTAACTTGTCTGGGCACATTCTCTGAATCAGGCTCAGGGATATTTGTATATATGGAAGTACATTGAATTGCAATAGCCTCAAAAGGTGTGACCTTGTCCAAAAAAATGCTCCTATTTCTGGCTATCCAAATGCCCCATGCTATGATGAGGGGTAAATTCGCAAGTTCCCTTCCGGATATAGATGCCACCATTTTTGCCAAACATCTAAGAATAATTCCCCTTCCTAGACTACATTCTTTTGGATGAGCTTCGCAAACCTCCAACCACACTTTGAGTAGTGACAAGGAATAATGATCAAACAATGATTTAATAATTATTCCTCGAGAAAATTAAATAAATAATGATTTATTCAATTATTATCATGGGGTTTTTTAATTTTAATCAAAAATAATTTAATAAAAATGGTTTACTAAATTATTTCGCATGGTGAAAGTGATTTTACTATGGTAATATTAATCTTACATGGTGTATTTTGATCTTCCTAGTTAGAAAAGGTTAGGTGATCATATTTTAGGTGATAACAGATTGGCCCCCAACGTATGAGTGTTAGGAGAAAATTGTATGACTGAAATACGTTGTAGGTTACACTTCCACGAGACACCAAAGGGGAGTTAGACGAGGAGAGAGAGAGACAGAGAGAGAGAGAGATACAAATGAAGCAATGCAAGGAAGGACACAGGAATGTATGGGGTGAGACCTACTAAACTAATATAAGTCTCCTTTTATTTTGGAGTACATGATCTCAAATCAGGAGGTGGAGGCATACTAATACCCACCATGATAACTGAGTATAAAGAATAATGGTGAGCCCAACAATGTGGGATTTATCTACAAAGTACATGATACATGATACGTTGGCATCAATGGGTCAAAAAAATAATACAATGAATCCCATATACATAATCTGCCTGGAAAAAAAGAGTCCAAGACTGAATACTAAGATCTAACTACATGAGACATAATGCCCCTCAAGCTGACATGGTGGTAGGGATCAGAACCAAGGAAACATTGTTGAACAAGAAAGGGCTCTGAATATTTGAATGGATAATCTAAAGGAGACATGCATGCTATGGGCACTGCGAGTAGTTGAAACCAGACCCATTACATCTGCAGAACTACATCTGAGGTTGCATCAACATATGAGGACATCTAGGCATGTGGGGGGCTATGTGAAGGGCTGCCCCCTCATGAGGTCTGGAATATCTCACACACACCTACGAGTCACTGGTACAATTGTCTGGATCATCAGACCATCAAGTGTATGATTCTTAATTGTGAGGTAATGAGATGACGTGGAGCACGTGAGAAACAACCAAGTCAAGGGAAATGGCGATTTCCTTTTCTTTATCTGAGGCACTAAACAAAGATGAAGGTTG
Source organism: Pinus tabuliformis (assembly GCA_031772625.1). Taxonomy (NCBI): domain Eukaryota; kingdom Viridiplantae; phylum Streptophyta; class Pinopsida; order Pinales; family Pinaceae; genus Pinus; species Pinus tabuliformis. The sequence continues at coordinate 1,124,224,174 of CM062818.1, read as the reverse complement.
GAACCAAGGTACACCTACCTCTAAACCACACTTCTAGAATAAATGTGCTGAAGTCAAAAAAAGGGCCCACCAAAGTTAACACACTGAGGAATCCTCAACAAAGGTACGAGGGATCATAGTTAAGTAACTGATGGATTGACACCATGGAAAAAAAGATGAGTGGTGGATTGATGACTTCCCTTGTCAGAGCATAATATGCATGGTTGAATTGGTAGTGACTGGTTCTAGAGGGGCTGGTCAATTACTCAAACAAGGGCTTTTCAAAGATGGAGCAGTGTAGCTGAAGGCTGAATATTAGCACGATGGGATGAATGGGAAAAAAAGATGTATGAAATACTGTAACCAGACTTAAGGGGACTCGAAATAAACTCAGATTCAAGGGTGACTCATCTCTGATGTTATTAACAAGGGTGACCCAATGATGCTTCCACATGGGGGAGGCCCAAAGGAGATCATAAAAGCATGAGTAGATAATGGTTACTCATGATGAAAATCAACACGTGAGTCAACCAATGCATAGCTAAAGTGGTACTCGAGTATGGGTGGCTCAAAAGAATAAATTTGATTTTAATAGGTGGCAAAGTGAGAGCTCATGGAAAAACTGGCTTTTCGGTGAAGTGTCAAATTACCAAAAATAAAGGGAGACCCATGATAGAACTATGTGAGAGATTTCCAATGGTGATGATGATTCTTGAAACCGAGCTACAGTTTGGTCGTAATGGGTGACATAAAAACCAGTGTTTTTCCTATAAAAGTGTTTCTTGCCCCCAAATCCAATTCATTTACATAGTGAGTTGTTGTAGAATTTGGAGAGGAGGAGAAGGCCCTAAATCTTGTGGAGAACGTAGTGGACAAACCAATTGTCAGAATTTGGATATGCAAGTTGGAGGTAGGTGGCCTAACCTTACTCATCAAGTTTGGTGGAATACATTTTCATATTAGGGCGTCAACTTAATGGGGGAACCCTTTCTTTTTCTCTCAGTTGGAATGCACTTTTTGGACCCTATTTTGTGTTCTGGAATGCAAAATCTGGGCCAATAAATGCGTCTGGTGCAATTTTGAGGGAAAATATTGCGTTCTGGGTTGAAAGGAAAAGCAAGATGTGGGGTCTCTATTGAGATGAAGCTTTGAACCAATGATGTGTGCCTTTGGATCTGAAATGACAAAACATAATGATATGCTATAGGTATGGTAGAGCTAAAGGTGTTCTGGCAAGAACAAGATTTGGAAACTCTTTGTGTTGAGATTTAAGGGGACCAAGCAATCAGAGGGGTTTTGACATGGTATGGGGTGTTGAAGTTCTCAGAGAACCCATTGATATCGGCTAGTGAGCCCCTGCTATCGAGGATTGTGAGCTATTGGGACCCAGATCAGTAGGCCTTCATAGTACAGGGGCAGATGATTAAGATGACTATCTAGGGCATATACTTTTTGATAAGATTTCCCCCCTTGGGGGTGGTAGGGGAGATACATCAGTGCTGCCTCAGGGGAGGAATATAGGAGAGTTTGTGGATCGTCATTGAAGATCTAGTGTTTGTCAAAAGGGAACAACCATTTAGATCGATGACTTAAAGAGGCTCGAAACATGGACTATAGCCACAGTAGTGTTGCGGATCTTGGGCAGTCTGTTAGAAAATTATATATTACAGAGCAATGGAACACATAAAATATTGCAGAAATATAAACACAGAGAACGCATAAAACAAGAGAGACACAGATATACGTGGTTCACCTAGTTTGGGCTACGTCCACCCCGAACAACCAATCCTTCCTTTCTATTATCTAGCAAAATGAAGAGACACAACCTACAGCAAATCCGCTGTAATATCCTCTGTTTTCTCTCACAGTCTCACCTCACAGTTTCTCGCTCACAGAATACACATCTATATCTCAGCCTCCAATACAATGCCCTCATACAAAGAGAGGGGTTTCCTTCTAGGGCAAAAAACCCTAAACTAAACATAAGTTCTACCGTCAGATCATCTGCCTAATGAGCGGCCCAGATTGACTAGAAATTACTATACTTTTACAAGGGGTGTACAAAATTCCTGGGTATACAAACTTCCTGGGGTATACATCTGGTTGAAACAAAGACCTCTGAATAATCATGCTCCACACACAACACAGTCATGCCTTTCATCACATCGTTGGGGGGAAGATGATGCTTGTGGAGAGTGTATTAGAAGGGACCTATTATGGGTGGCCCCAAATGATGTTGTCATCGTTGAAATGATAGTTTAGGCTATGCAGGAAACATACCAATGATAATTGTTCATTTGGGACATTTGTGTGCTCATTATTCTTTGAGAAGATCCCGACCATCTGACCTTGTGTATAGATCTGTGATGGGGGACCACAGGAGCCTAGGATGCAATGCTAGGAGCATCTACTACAACAAGGTGGAGGAAGGGGAGTCGAACGGGTGCTATGACCTGAGTTTTTTGCACATTGGGAGTAGATTCCACTATACATAGACGAATATCTGTATAGTGGAATGAACTATCAGGGGGATCCTAACTTACCACTTTCGCCAGGATGAGCATGGGGCCCATATGGTAAATGAAATTTGCTATATATTTGATGCATTTAAAGTTTAGGAAATATGTGTATATGTTACTCATTTCTAAACTTGTGATATCCAGATATAAGACTGATGAATCTATAAAGATATATAGGATGAGATGTAGTGCATGGGGCTACAGACTAGGGTGGTTCGAAATCACAACAAAGATCGGGTGGTGATGCTCTACGGGAGGATCTCCTTCATAGGTTCAATGCACTGCATACTAGGGTGACAGAGGATGGATGACATGAGTTAAAATATCAGTATACATATGAGTGCACTGGTCTTCCCTCAGAACGGTGAGGTATCATGAGGCACATAGCTATGGTCGGTCAGGCAATTCGAGACTTATAGGCTGGTGAGATGGAGCCATTGGCTTAGGAGCCTCCATATGATAGTGAATAGGCATCGGGACATGTGGGTCCTCATTTTTATTTTCTTGTAACATGCAACCAACATGTCAGATGTATTTAGAGTAGTGGAATCCAAAAAATATATGTTGGACATTGTGATACATAATATGGTTATGCATATTTTGTGATGTTTGTGGTTCGCCATTTGTTTATAATATGGATGTCTTCTTGTATATGCATGTGATAAATGCCAATGTAGAATGTTATTTGCAAAGGTATCTACATAGTGATTTTGTGCTATTGGAACCATTAGGGGAATTTTGAGGTCTAAAATGGGCCTCCTAAGACAAATGTACAACTAAAATAAATTTTATAAGAACAAATAAGATTCAAGATGATGATGTCAACCATGGGGAATGATTCACCATTTTTGGAGTAAAAGAGTAAAAAAATTAAAAATAATAAAACTACTTTTTCAACTCGTTTTCAACTTATCTCCCTAAGGTTTTACTCAAATTTTGAGCGGGAGTGCTCATTGGATGCAAAATTTAATTCTTCATCCAAGGAGTACCCATGTTGCATACTTTTAATGGACCCTACTACACAAAAAATGAGAAATACATGAAAAAAACGTGATTGCAATCACATTTTTCATTTTTCGTGTAGCAAGGTCCATTGAAAGTATGAAACATGGGTACTCCTTGTATGAGGAATCAAATTATGAATCCAATGAGTGTTTCTGCTCGAAATTTGAGTAAACCCATAGGGAGATAAGTTGAAAATACGAGTTGAAAAAATAGTTTTTTCTTTTTTTTTCTCTCTAAAATTTGATGATGTAATCTAATCTTATTTTATTATTACCACTGTTATTTTATAATTTCCTTAGGAGTCCCATTATAGACCTCACAATTCCCCTAATGATGACTGAACGTAATGGATTAAAATTCACATGCCAAAACCTTAACTCGTAGATATTTTATAAATAGGAGAAGATTATGCACATGATAAACGTTGTTCAATTGCATGACATATTGATATAGAAGAAGGATGGGACCTGGAGATTCTGTATTGGCTATGAGGCACTGAACAAGTTCACTGTATGGAATAGGTACCCAATCCCACTAATTGATGACCTTTTGGACCAGCTCAAGGGGGCCAAATATTTCAGCAAGATTGACATGAAGTCAGGTTATCACCAGGTGCCTATCAAACCCTTCGATTTGTGGAAGACCACCTTCAAATCCAAGGAGGGCCTTTTCGAATGGTTGGTCATGTCATTCGAATTGATGAGTGCCCCTAAAACCTTCATGAGATTGATGGATGACATCTTGCAACCCTTCTCCAATGCATTCATGGTTGTGTATTTAGATGACATCTTGATCTTCAGCGAGAGTTGGGAAGAGCACCTCCACCAATTCGATAGGTCCTTCAAACCTTGTGCCAGCACAAGTTGTGTGCTAACTTGGAGAAATGCACCTTTGGCTTGACCCAGGTTTAATATCTGGCGTACATCATTGATGAGAAGGGTGCACATGTGGACCCATCTAAGATACAAGTGATTCCGAATTAGCCAGCGCCAACCACTCTAACAGAGCTTCGATGCGAGAGTGAAAGACAAGTTTTTTTGGTCGAAAACCCAACAACAAGTGTTCTTCGAGTTGACGAATCACCCATTTTTTGCACCAGTGCTCACATTACCAGACCTACAAAAACCATTTGAGATTGAGATAGATGCCTCCAACTATGATATTGGTGCAGTTATTACTCAGAATTGGCATCCAGTGGCTTACCACAGTGAGACACTTTTAGACATAGTCTGAAAGTACGCCACTTATGACAAAGCAATGTATCCCATTGTGCAGGTCTGCCATCAATGGAAGCATTACATTCTGGGAAAGGAAACAGTCATCCAAGTAGACCACTAACCTCTGCAGTTCATGCAGACACAAGGGAAGTTGCAGAACGATCGCCAGGGAAAATTTTAAGAACCCCCCCTAAATTTATAAATATAATAAATTGGCGAATCTCCATGGTATATAGGAAAAATGGAAGGCGATTTTATCAATAATATAATATGTATATATAATTTTTTGGCGAATCTCTCACTAGGCATGGCGAATATTTTACTCAATTATAAAATCTTGTAAGATGTTGGTGAGTCTTTCACTAAATCATAAAACTTTGTAAAGTCCTAGTGAATCTTAGCATAGGCTACATGCTGGTTTAATTCCCCCATTTAAATAGGCTACATTCCAGGTGAATACCATGGGTCAATACCATGTGCCATTTTGGTGAATACCATGGGTCAATACCATGTGCCATTTTTATTTTTATTAGAATATTTTACTCAATTATAAAATCTTGTAAGATCTTGGCGAGTCTTTCACTAAATAATAAAACTTTGTAAAGTCCTAGTGAATCTTAGCATAGGCTACATGCTGGTTTAATTCCCCCATTTAAATAGGCTACATTCCAGGTGAATACCATGGGTCAATACCATGTTCCATTTTGGTGAATACCATGGGTCAATACCATGTGCCATTTTTATTTTTATTAATTCTAATATTAGGGTTAATAATGGTTTTTTGCATGGTATTAATAACAATCTAGTCCATGGTATTTGTCCCATAGTATTTTGGCCATAGGTTTCACCTAAATATAACCCATTTTTTGAGTGTTCTTAAATATAAGGTGACTTATGGAGTAAATATAAAAAAAATGTTTTATTTGTTTACCATACCTCTCGTTTATTTATATTTTTATTAATTTACCATACCTCTTTTACAAATATGGTATTTGGCCCATAGGATTCACTTAAATAAAACCTCTTTCTTGAGCCTTCATAAATAGAATGAGGGTTATGGACTAAATATAAAAAGAGGTTTCATTTATTTACGATACGTCTAGTTTATTTATATTTTTATTTATTTACCATACTTTTTGAGTAAGTATAAAAAGACATTTTATTTATTTACCATACCTCCACTTTACTTATATTTTTATTTGTTTACACCTTTATATGTATATAAGGTGACTTATGGAGTAAATATAAAAAATGTTTTATTTATTTACCATACCTCTCATTTATTTATATTTTTATTAATTTACCATACCTATTTTATAAATATGGTATTTGGCCCATAGGATTCACTTAAATAAAACCTATTCTTGAAAATGGGCGAATGGATTCACTTAAATAAAACCTATTCTTGAAAATGGGCGAATGAAAGGTTGTAAGTCCTAATTTCAAGGGCTAAATTTACCTTTTCTACCCTCTCCCTTAAAATAAGGTGGGCTATTTGAGGTGATTTGTAAAAATGTACTATGATACAAAATATTTGCCCACTAAAAATTTAAAACCCCTTAATTTCGCCAAAGGGCGAACATTCGCCCCTAAAATTATCCTTGACGATCGCCATCATAAATGGTCCACCTATTTGCAATAATTCCATTTGAACATTAAGTATAAGAATGGTAGCACCAATTATGTTGTGAATTACCTCAACTGACCACCGGTCATGGCGCTGATCATTGTGCTCGACTCCTATGGGCACGAGACATCAGGGTGGCCGCATCTTTACAAGACTGATCCAGAATTCGGCAGCATATACCAGACACTCTTGAAGGGAAGCAAGTTCCAAATTTTCACATTTAGGATGCATTGTTATGCCACTGATGAGACATCCGTGTTCCTTCAAGTGAGCGTGCCAGGATGATATTGGAGGCGCACTATAGTCAGGCACTGGACATTTCAGAGTAGCAAAAATAGTGGAAGTGTTGTAAAAGTATTTTTATTGGCCAAAACTTCGTCAAGATGTTGGGAAGTACATTTAGATCTTGCATCGCCTGTGCCATTTCCAAACCATCCATCAAGAAGCAAGATCTATATACTCCTCTACCTACTCCTAGCTAGGCTTGGGAATCTATCTCCTTGGATTACATGCTGAGCCTTCCTTCTACTAAGCATGGCAATGATTGCATTTTCATGGTCGTCGACAGATTCTCTAAGATGGCCATCATGGCGCCCTGCAAGAAGAGTATCACAGTAGAGGCCAATGCTAAGCTCTTCCTTGAGCAAGTATGGGTACACTTTGGGATCCCACAGTCCATTGTCTAAGATCAGGATAGTAGATTCCTAAGTGGATTTTGGTCAGGTCTCTGGTCAATGCTAGATACAAAACTTACTATGTCCATGGCTTTCCATCCCCAAACTGATGGCCAAATAGACGTTGTCAATAGGATGATCGTACACATTCTACACATGTAAAAATCAAAGCATCCAAGCACGTGGGATGAAAGTATCCCCCATGTGCAACATAGCTACAACAGAGCTCTTCATAGCTCAACAGGACACAACCCCTTTCAGGTAGGGCTGGAATTTCAACCATTATGCCTCATTGATGTGGCCATACCATTTGTAGCCACTCAGATAGATTCACCTCATATTTAGTATGAAGCTGAAAGGGGTAACAACTTCATTGAGTGCATTCAAAACATCCACTAGTAGGTCCTTGATATATTGGATAGATTCAATGCTAAGTACAAGAAGTGCCATGATCAACGTCGAGTGTCGCACAAGTTCTATGTGGGTGACAAAGTTTGGCTACATTTGCAAAAGGAGCACCTTGCTGGACCCCACCGCAAGCTTCGCCCACTTCAATATGGGCCATACACCATCACCAAGGTTGTCAATGACAATTCCTTGGAGCTCAACATCCCACCTTTCCTTGGTCTGCACCTAGTGTTCAATGTATATCTCCTTCAGCCATACTTTCCACCATTGTTGGACACATTTGATATTGCAGAACAACTCACACCAACAAAGCTCAACCGAGACTGCATGGGATAGGCCACAATTGATTAGATCATGGACACACAGATCAAGAACACTCAACAACAGAGGATACATCTATATCGAATTATTAAAGCAGGCCAACTCCTTCACGAGGGACCAGGTTCAACAGAAATTTCCTCACCTCATGGAGGCTATGCACACAATGGGGATGATTTCTTCCCAGGGGAGAGGAATGATCTAGGTGGATATTGGTGGCCACCCACCTATTCCACCTAGACACCCCAGTCAATTTCATCTGTTTCCATTCTTATTTCAAAATTTACTATTTTTAGAAGGCTTTTGGGTCTTGAATTTCTGGAGCATTTTTGACCCCCTAAACGATGTTTTTTGGGGTCCGCAGCAAACTTGTGGACATAGGTAGGGACCTTCAGTGAAACCTATAGTACTCAAATATGCCTTTCCAACAAGGTACCGCATGTGCCAAATGAAGGTAATATGACCAAGTTACGACCCCGAGAAGTTGGCTACCCAACTAACTCCAACGAGGCCCAAAAACTCTTAGTGTTACAACTCCTAGGGTTAGGGTTTTGGTTGTTTAGGGTTTTCTCATGTTTTCCAATAATAAATAGGCTCATGAGCCTCCTCATTACATAATTCAGAGGCATGTAGCCGCCACATCTCTTCTTAGAGATAAGCTACCATCGCCCGAGTTATCTTATTTCCATTCTATTTGTAAGAATAGTTCAGTATTTTTCTATTAAAGAAATGAGGTATTTTTCTATTGCATCTCTATGTTTATGATTATATCTGTAATTTGTTTCATTCCTATTTAAGTTTTGATCATTCCAAAAGTGAAAAGAAGTTTGCAAATAGCTTTGTGGATCAAAAGTTAGAGGCAGTCAAAATTGGACTTATAGAGGTCGAAATCTTGAAAACATTGGGACCCAGGTATCCCATAACTCACTATAAAATCAATTTGAAAAATCTCCAAGGACTAGGGGACTAGTGATCCATCAACTGTTGAATCCAAGGCTATCTATTGACGAAACCTCATAACAAAAATTGGAGGCCTGAATCCTGGAATCTTGGGACCCCATAACCTCTTGTTAAATAAATTTTTGAAAGAACCTGGATTGAACCATTTATAAAGAATTTGTTTGCAAAAAAAGGATTGGGGGACCCCTTCTCTCTCCTTCAACCAGAAAAGTGGCAACACATCATTGGTCATAACTAGCGTTAACAACTTCCTTATGGGAGGTGGACACGTGACAAGTAGTTTCTGTATTTTCATGTACCTAAAGGGGCCATATATTGATGACATGTGGACCGATCACAGGCTAACACATGGCTTGGCTGACATCAGCATGAAATCTTCCCGGCAGCATACCCTGGAAGGTCGGAATCCCATAATTATTTCTAATTCAATTCCAAAAGAAGTTAGGGACTAGGGCACTAGGGCATGTGGGTTCCACCTTAGTAGAGTGGAAGTCAGGGGCATCACTAATTTTTAGTGCACTAGAGCCACCAAGTGGTAGTGGGCCTTACCCTGCTTTCCACATGTAAAGAGTTAAAGGCAAGCCACCTACAACACAGATCCCCATCCATCTAGAAGTGACCTCACCCAAAAAAAGCTCTGGTGGGATACTAAGTGTGGTCGTTAAGCCAACACTTACCCCTAGAAAGTCAGATTCAATAAAGTGAAGGTTGTAAATGGACTATTTTGATTCATTTAAGTGGGTCTAACCTTTCCTCCAAGTCCACCCAGGCACCCTACTAGAGGAGGAAAATGGGCTTGCCACCTATCAGGACAATGTGGTGACCACATTAGCAGTTGGGACCACTATAAGGCAAGTGACGCAGATGAGTGAGACACTTTTTGAGACACCACCCTCCTCCATTTCTCTTCACCCAATCCAACTCTGTCTTGTGTCTCTTTCACTTCACCTCCCCCTTTTCCCACCTGTAAAGCCCCGCGTATCGATTGTTGCAATTTAAACTTGTTAATTTCAAAAATTTTAGTGCCTTGTCATTCCACCTGTTTGAAGCTACCTCTGCCCGACTGTCAACCAACGTAAGGATCTTTGTGCACCCACAATGTCCAACTCCCTTCACTTACTAGGTAATTCACAGTCTCCCTGTCCTTGCACAAACTGTCACCATGCTTAAATTAAAGAAGGTCTCATCAAAAACCTCGAAAGAACAATAGCCAAAACCCTTGAGCCACACCAAACCCTTCATGGAAATAGAGGGGAGAATCCATGATTCCTTTTTCCCTCTAAACTTATTCAACCTTTTTTTTGACATCTATAGCTGCTACCTCAATAAGGAAGACCCCTTTCAATTTGTTGTGTCAAGACTATATCACTTAGTCACCCCAATGATATACCCTTTCCCAGAGTTCATATCCTGGCTCATGGCCACCTTTGTTAAAGAGAAAAATTGTTGTATTTCCTCCACTAGGGAGAAAATTATGGAGGTCACCAAATTTGGAGAATTTTACAAATGCCATACTCTTCTATGATTATATTGGGCTCTCGGTTGGAGAGAAATAGTTCTTTCTCCAACTAATTATGGCGCCAAATGCATAATCCCACCAACTCAAAAACCCTTCCCATTTCCGTTTTTTCAGAGTCTATGTAGGCCATATTGTTTGTTATCCTATTTCTATTTAGTGAGGATGATACATAAAATGTCTCCAAAGTAATCTTAGGGCTTTTACATAAGATGATGAATCTAGATGTTGTCCTTGACATTCCCTCTTTCCTAGTCAAAGCCATTAAGTTCTAGTGAAATCAATACTACCAGGATTCCTCCTTTAGATATTACTCCATATTTGTTTACTTGTTCCTTTACATTCATGTGGAAGAATTTGAGTACCTATGCCTCAACATTGTAGACTCTCATAAGCAAAGGAAATATGTGGTTGACTGGGACATTTCTCTGAAAAAGAAGCCCAACAATGAGGGGTTTTCACACTTCCTCTCTACTTTCATGGCTACTCCTTATAAAATTATCAACAAAGTCTCCCCTCCTAGACTCTTACCATGACAAAGGATAATTCTTCAAATCATCAAGGATTCTAGGGTGGTTGACTAGTATTTACTTGAAGACTACACCAAAATCAGAGTATATGGGTTTGAATTCCCTCCTTACCAACTTCCTGTATTTATGCCCATGAGAATTTTTTCCTTAGAGTTCATCGCATAGATCCTAAACATGAACCAAATCCATCTTTTCACTGCCAAAGAGGGCTATGTGTTTAAGCTTCCCGTGATTATAGGTCCCTTCATTGTGAACTTTGTACAAGATTTCCAACGTGCTGAAATCATGTTAAGGAATTGAATTTTGAAATGGGAGACGTGTGGCATTATGATCCTCATGGTACTATTTCTAGTACAATGAAAGAGATTAATGCCTCTGCCTATGAACATGATCATATACCAGAGCTAGAATGGAAGGCTAACCTTCATTCATGGCCCATCAATATAGATATGGAAATTGAGACACTAAGCACAAAGGAAAAATATCAGAAGAGGATCCAAGTCACAAGGTTGCCATAGAATTTATCATCAAGGGCTCATAATCTGAAATACAGTCATTCAGGCAGCAACTTAAAATTCCTACTTATAAACACGTACAAACCAATTAATTGGCTTAGGGGGAAAATGAGAAGGAGATACTAGCCAAGGAATTTATAGAAAGAAATAACGAGGTGGTAGCCTTAAAATTGATAGTGGAACTGAAACAAAATATTGAATCCCACATATATGTTGTGGTTGTGCTAGTTAATCCACAAAACCACACTAAGCAGTTAACCATGGCTCTCATAGATATGTATCTATCATAGAACAAGCTTAATAAGGTCCATGTTGACCTGGAAAACATCAAGTACCTATTGGAAAATAAGGAGAAACAACTCAAGTCCACCCAAGAAAATGTAGATCAAATTAAGAAAAAGTATTAGGAGTCATTGTAACACCCTCCTCCCACATTTACCCAAGTTAACTGGTCTGCTAGTGTAAACATGTGGTGAGAGGCTACTACAATCTGATTTAACTCCCCACGTATAGTTAAGGAAGTGGCACCAACACAACACAACCAATCTGACCTTTTCCACATACCATAGAACCTACAAGAGCTAAGCAACCCTTCAAGGTGATGAATCCCTGCAACAACTTGATAGTTCACTACCCTAGAGCCTCAGTCACTCCCACAACATGGTTATGCATGCATCTAGGTCCCTCCAATTTCTCTCACTGCGTGGGAATGAAACCAACAGGGGTCTTTTTAAGCTAGTTATTAGCCTACCACCCTGGATTTTGTGCCACATTTTCAAGGCCAGGACACAGGCCACTGCCCAAATCTCCATGAAAAATTTAGGGATGAAAAGTAACATTGAAACAATGATACAAATGCAAATAATTGAACAAAGACTTGGTTGAACCCCTACTAGCCATGAAGGGCATTTCATCAAACATGTCAAAAATATGCATTCTACAGGTCATAACAATAGATCTGAGCATAGGGGTCTCATACTTATCTGAGAATCGCTAAGAAGAATTGATGCCTTATCACGTTACCTGCATTATCTTCTATTAGGTCATATATTCATTGTACATTCATTTACAAATCAAACCATGATGAGAGCCATACATCATCACTGCCATAAAACATGCTCATAACCAACATATAACCAACAGAAATAACAAGGATACATTAGCCATAAATGCCTCATATGAACCAGTACATTTGCTCATAAAATACCAAGGAGAAATAGTTCTTATTAATGAATGATTAGGCCAACTAGGTTCGGGACTTCCACGTATCACCTAAGCATAGATTAGTTGAACCAAATCTTTCTTTCATCCAATCACCCCTGTTCCATATTCCAAGCATGATTGTGGGACTTATAACCAAAGTCAACTAGGGCTTCCCAAGGCTACACCACCTTGCCCTTAACAATAGAACTAGGATTTACCATAATGCCCATTGTATCACTAGGCCATAAACAATAAACATACAATACTAGGCTTTACTGCAACCATCACTGGATCACTAGGCCAAAAACAAGCATGGATGACACTGGATCTCTCCACCTACACCGTGAGGTATTTTTCCGTCTCAACCTATCAACTTTACCATGTATCTCGACATTACCGGTCAAGGGATTTCCAGGCCTATGAGGTCTTGACCCTCTATGATTTACCGTGTATCCCATATTGAGATTCCTAGGAGAAATCAAGGGTACTCACCACTAATATTTCTCGTATATCCCACCATTCATCATTCAAGGGATTCCTAGGCTCAATTAAGGTGTTCACATTCAGGCTTTATCGTATATCCGATCCTAGGATTCCTAGGCCTTGTGAATAATCCTGGAACCACCCCACTTAGCTCGATTCCATTTGGAAATCCAATTCAACCACATACAAAAGAACCCACCATAACATGGCTATTAAAAAAATGGCAAGGCTAGGCTAAGAAACATTGTCACACCTGGAAAAACTCATGCCCATGACAACAAGAGAACCAAGAACACACATGCATAACCATGCATGTTAAATCTAGCAAGGAAATCACACATGCAAATTGATACTTGCAAATAATCATGCTGCAGTTTCTAGATCCTACTCTTCCTTGCTTGATCTTTGCTTCCTCTTGCCTTCTTTTCTTTTCTTGATCCAATGCTGAAGTACTCTAAGAAAAATCTACGTGTCCAAGAGTGTGAGAGAGAGAGAGCTCCAAAATTGAATTAACAAAAGGTACCAACTGATCCTCAGAAGCCTTTTGACTAATGAGGCCTCTATTTTCTTCATTTTCCATTATTTTCCTTGATTTTCCTCCTCACCTGCAACCTATGACCTTTCACCTTCCTTTTCTCCTAATTTCCTTTATTTTCATAAATAAAATGCTAATTATTTCTATTTTGCCTTTCCAAATCCTTTTCCATTACCTTCGTCAATTTCCTTAGCCATAATAAACCAAATGAACACCAACACTAGGATGTCTTGCCCAACATTCAGCTTGGAATACGTGTCCCATAACTGTTCTTGTTATTTTTTCTTTATTAACTTTTATTACATGGAATTTTAACCAGGTTTGTTACAGAACCCTCCCCCTTGGGGGAACATTTTCCTGGGTGTTCAATGACACCTACAATGAACAAGACTGTTAAAAGTAAAATATATTGCCTATGGAGCTTTATAACTTAGCTTGATGCAGTATTTACAATAATCAATCTGCTGAAAAGAAAACCAGTATGGAAACATAACAACATGACAACCATAATGACATGACACCCATACCGCTTATTGGAGCTTTATAATACATCCCATGGAGGTATTTACATCCATATACATAAACATACCAAAAAAATCATACCAAACATATACCAAAAACATTCTCTCAACCAACGAATAGGGAAGGAAACATTGCTCGCATCTGATTAGACATCTCCCATGTAGCTTCATTGGGCCCAAAGTGCTTCCCTCACTTTAACCTACTTGGTTGCTCATTTACAGAGCATGAGCATCTTTCTCTACAAAATACATTGTGATTCCAACGAGAATTATCCTCCTATCTCTGCCTGCAATACATACCATTCAATCACATTATTAGAATATTTAACATACTTCTTAAGCAATGACACATGGAAAACATCATGGGATTTCACTGTCGAAGGCAGTGCAATTTGATAGGATATTGGTCCGATCCTTTCAAGTATCTTGAAAGGTAAACAAAATCGAGGTTCCATCTTGGCACATAATCCAATCCTCAAGGAGCTCTTCTTGGGCTTGATGCGAAAGTATACTTGTTCCCCAACCTAAAACTTCTTAAACAACATGTTCCTATATGCATAAATTTTCTTCTTGTACTGTGTTGTCTTTAGAATTTTCTTGATTACCTTCATTTCCTACTCCATCTCTGCCAACATATCCGGTCCAATCAACACCATGTTCACTAGATCACTCCAACTGATGGGAGTATTGCAACTCCACCCATAGAGTGCCTCAAATAGGCTCATCCTCAAAGGCTCATGGTAACCATTATTATAAGTGAACTTGACTGGTGGAAGGCACTCCTCCCATCTCCTCTGCTAGTGTATCACATACATCCTCAACATGTCCTTTAATATCAGGTTGACCCTCTCTGTCTGTCCATCTGTCTGCAGATGAAAAGTTGTGATTAAGGCGAACTTTGTACCCAAAATTTCAAACAACTGTTTCCAGAATCTAGAAGTGAACTCAGCATCCCTGCTTGACACAATATTCTTCTAAACACCATGCATTCTGACCACATCTATGATAAAGACCTATGCTACATCACTAACTGAATAAGTGGACTTTACTAGAATGAATTGTCCTTCCTTTGTCAACTTATCCACCATAATCATGATGGAATTATGTTGTCTATATGTCCTTGGAAAACCTGTAATGAAATCCATGGAAATGAACTTCCATTTCCACTCTGGAATCTAAATCGACTATAGTAATCCACTTGGGTGCTTACACTCTACCTTCATCTACTGACAATCCAAGCACCTAGCCACAAACTCTGCCAAATACCTCTTCATATTTGTCCAATAATAGAAATTCTTTAGTGAGGTCAATGTCTTCTAGTATCCTGGGTGTCCTAAAAACAATTTTTCATGAAACTCCTTCAAGATAATCTTCTTGACCTCACTACTGTCTGGCACATATATCATGTCCCTAAATATGATCAAGCCATCTACTAAGAGATCATAGTCCACATCATATTCACCTGTACCACTACCTATACTTTGTTATAACCTATGCTTGAGCTCCATGTGCCTGTTATCCTGCTGACTTGCTTATAACATCAAATCCTGCAGATATTTCCCATAAGAACTCATAGCTGCAATGTGATTTACCTATACCCACCTACTAAGAGAATTTGTAACCCTATTTTCTTTACCCTTGATGTACTTGATCTCAAAGTCAAACTCACTAATTGTGACCAACCATCTAGATCTCCTACCATGTAGATTCGGTTGGTCAAATAGGTATCTCAACCCACTATGATCACTCATCAATACAAACCTCCTTCCAAGAAGATAGTTCCTCCAAATATTCAATGCAAGAATGATCACTACCAATGTAATATCATGATTCAGATAGTTCTACTCATGCTCATTCAGTTTTTGTGACTTGTATCACACTACTCATCCCCCCTTCATAAGGGCTCCACCAAGTCCTCTCTTGCAAGAATCTAACCTACTACAAACTCTTTGTCTAGATTTGAAATATTTAACACTGGAGAATTTGTAAATAACTTATTGAACTACTCAAAACTTGTTGCACATTCCTTTGTCCATTCAAATTTCTTACCTTGTCTCTGCAGTGACATAATAGAATATGAAATCTGGGAGAAGTTCCTGATGAACCTCCTATAATAACCTGCTAACCCAATAAAAGATATTATCCCTTCCACATTTCTAGGAGATTCCCATGCCATGATAACCCTTATCTTCTCTAGACCTAATGCTATGCCTTCCTTGGAAACAATATGTCCCAAGTAATGCACCTCTGTATGAAGAAAACTGCATTTACTGAGCTTAACATACAACTCATGCTCTCTCAAAATTCTCAATACAACTGTTAAATGCTCGATATGCTCTTCCTCATTCTTATAATATATCAAGATGTCATCAATGAATACAATAACAAACTTGTCCAGATAATGATGCAACACACTATTCATCAAGCACATAGAGGAATATGGAGCATTAATCAAACCAAATGGAACTACAAGAAACTCATAATGCTCATACCTGGTCTAGAAAGTTGTCTTGTAGATGTCCTCTTCTTTAATATGTAGTTGATGATATCTGGATCTTAGATCAATCTTTGAGAATGATGTTTCTCCCTTCAACTAATCAAAAAAGTCATCAATCCTCAATAATGGATACCTGTTCTTGACAGTCACCTTATTCAACAGCCCGTAATCAATGCATAACTTGACAATACCATCCTTCTTCCTCACAAACAATACCGGCACACCCTAAGGTGATACACTTGGCCTAATGTATCCCTTGTCAATCATTTACTTCAATTGCAACCTCAACTCTACTAATTATGGAGTGCTCATCTTGTAAGGTGCCTTTGATTTTGGTGTTGTCCCTAATACCACCTCAATAGAAAAGTCCACTTCTCTGTGAGGCGGAAACTCTAAGATCTCTACTTGAAACGCATCCTGAAAATGCTGTAAAATCGGGTACCTTCTCAATGCATCTGCATCCTCATCCTCCTTACCTTTGTCACTAGAGATATGTACTACAAATAATACACACCCTTTTCCTACGACTGTTCTTTTCCTACATAGTTTTCACCATCCTAACTAATGTTGCCTTCTTCTTACCCTGTAAGATTCTTTGCTCTCCATTGCCATCCAAGAATTCAATGGATTTTTCATGACAATCCACCTTGGTCCTATGAAGATACAACCAGTCCATACCCAACAACATATTGTATGATCCCAAAATAAATACATTCAAGTGTGTTGATGTAGGCATACCATTAAGTTCAAATGCACAATCTCTTACCCAATAATGAACTCTCTTCTTTG
This sequence comes from Pinus tabuliformis, assembly GCA_031772625.1. Lineage (NCBI taxonomy): Eukaryota > Viridiplantae > Streptophyta > Pinopsida > Pinales > Pinaceae > Pinus > Pinus tabuliformis. The sequence continues at coordinate 1,124,206,878 of CM062818.1, read as the reverse complement.
TACCCATAGCCAATTGTATTAACCAAGATCTTGTATGCACTTATTTATTCAGACCACACTTATCCACCAAGTTAGGACTAATATAACTATAATTAGATCTAGGGTCAATCAAAATAGAAAAAACTTGATCACAAAGCTTATATCCCATGTTAATGATATATTCTTGGTGATCTGCCTACCTATTCTCTAGTGCTACATAGATACATAGAATGCTCTGCCTAGCATCCCCAACAAGTTGCGTCTATTGTGCACTGTAAATCTGAGACCTACCACCCCGATGTTGTAGAAAATATCTCTTGATATTCTCTTTACCACATATCCAACACTCCAACCATCTAGTACCATCACCTAGACTATTTAGATGTTGTGACCGATGTCCCTTTCTAGCTATGTTGAACTTCTTGTATGGTGCAAAATTCTCTTTCTCTTCTCCATCCTCAGGCCTTGTTTTTTTCAGCTGCCATTTGCCTTTATATTTGTATTTCCCTTTCCAACCTTGCTGAGATTTTATCTTACATTTACAGTGCTTCAATTTCCCAATAATTTCCTCCAATGACCGAGGCTCATCATACTCAATCTAATCCTTAAATGTTAATGGAAATCAATTGAAAAAACTTTGAAATTTAGTATTTTCATATTTAATATATCGTACATACCTCAATAGCTCTGGGAACTTAGTTGTATACTCCTCATTTGTTACCAATCCCATTTTTAGCTCATAGAATTCCTTATCTTTGTTGTCATAGTACCTCTCTGACAAGTACTTCTTCTTGAAAAGTACCTTGAATTCGTGCCAACTCAACTCTTGCCTCCTAATGTCTCTGACCTACTTCACATCTTCCCACTAGATGTTTGCTTTACCTTTCAGGTTGAAGATAACTACTCTGGCCTTCATATTATCTTTGTAATTATGCAACTCAAAGAACTTCTTCATCCCAAGTAGCCGAGCCTCTACCTCCTCCGACTTTTTCAAATCTCCATCAAAGGTAGGTGGCTTAGCTTTCTTAAACTCATCCAAAAAATATCCCCTTCCACTCCTCCTGTAGGGATGATAATGACGACGATCATAGTTCCCGTCGGAACCATAACTAAAATAGTACCTATGTCCATCACCTATCTGATCCGAAGTATCGAATAACCTTCCATCTCTAACCACGTCATCCCTATCTGAAATGTTCCCACCATGAAATCTACTACCATATGCCCCATTAGTCCTATTCTCTTGTCCATGGCTGATTCGAAGTGGTCCTTGTCTCTACAAGTCTGAAAAACTATGAAGGATTACTGCATTAACTTCTGCTTGTTTCTCTTGTCCCTGCATGATTCTATCATTATCTACCTTGCAACTCCTTAGTTCTTCCTTCAAGCTTCTTAATGTGTCTACTAAGCCAGAAGAATTCCCAACACCACATTTCTCATTTGATCCATAGGGAGAGTCTCAGGAACTATAGTCTACCATCTTACTAGTCATCTTTATTGTTTTCATCCTGTAAAGCATACCATCTCAGCTAAACCAAAATATAAATATAATCAACATACCTCTGTATAGTTCAGGGAGGATATCTCATCTGCAAGGTCAACCAGATTAGCACAATACATGTATAAACATAATCATAACAACATATATATATCATCCTAACCATATTCCAATCATCAATGCATGACCATATCAACCACACATCATGACCTCATGCATGACAACTACACCCATATCAATGTATGCATAATCAACATATGGATGACATGCATGCATACATGATACATACAAACACCGACATGCATAACCAGTGAATAAATGACCTATACTCATGATAAACACATCCAACAACACACCATCCACTTTCACAAGGAAACATCACTGTAACCATGACCAACACCATGTATATGGAACAAGAACATAGACCACAAGTAAAAGAAACACATATGCAACAAACATGAATGCATGACCAACACATACCTCCTATCTAGTCCAAGGGGTGAACCATGCTTTGATACCACTTTGTAACACCCTCCTCCCAAATTTGCCTAAGTTAACCAGTCTGTTGGCGTAAACATGTGACGAGAGGCTACTATAATCTGATTCAACTCCCCATGTATAGTTAAGGAAGTGGAACCAACACAACACAACCAATCTAACCTTCTGCACATACCACAGAACCTACAGGAGCCAACCAACCCTTCCAGGTGATCAACCCCTGCAACAACTTGACACTTCACTACATTAAATCCCCATTCATTGTCACGACATGGTATGCACGTGACTGGGGCCCTCTAGTCACTCTCACAACATGGACATGCAAATTACTGGGCTCTTTTGCAGTTAGTTCTGCCTATGACCCCGGATTATGTGCCACTTTTTCAAGGTCACGACTCAAGCCACTTCCCAAAACTCCATGAAACTTTCAAGAATGAAAAGTAACATCGAAACAATGATGCAATTGCAAATACTTTAACAAATACTTGGTTGGACCCCTACTAGCCATGACAAGAATTTCGTCAAACAAGTCACAAATATGCATTCTACAGGTCATAACAATAGATTTGAGCATAGGGTCTCATAATCATCTAAGAATCACTAAGAAACATTGATGCCTTATCAGATTAGCTGCATTATCATCTATTAGGTCATATATTCATTGTAGATTCATTTACATATCAAAACATAATGAGCATCATACATCCTCACTGTCATAAAACATGCTCATAACCAACATATAACCAACATAAATAACAAGGATACATCCACCATAAATGCCTCATATGAACCAATACATTTTCTCATAAAATACCAATGAGAAATATTTCTTATTAATTAATTACTAGAACAACTAGGTTCAAGACTTCCACGTACCACCCAACCATAGATTTGCTAAAACAAATCTTTCTTTTAGCCAATCACCCCTATGCCATATTCCAAGCATGAATGTGGAACTTATAACCAAAATCAACCATGGATTCCTAAGGCTACACCACCTCACCCTCAATAATATAACTAGGATTTATCACAATCCCCATTGAATCGCTAGGCCATAAATAATAAACATATAATACCAAGCTTTACCGAAATCATCACCGGATCACTAGGCCAAAAACAAGCATGGATGCCACTGGATCTCTCCACCTACATTGTGAGGGATTTTTCCATCCCAACCTCCCAGATTTACCATGTATCCCACCATTACATGTCAACAGATTCCTAGGCCTATGAAGTCTCCATTGTCTCGGCTCTACCATGTATCCCATCCCAGGATTCCTAGGCCCAATCAAGGGTACTCACCACTTATATTTATCGTGTATCCCACCATTCACTAGTCAAGGGATTCCTACGCTCAATCAAGGTGTTCACATTCAACCTTTACCATGTATCCCATCCCAGCATTCCTAGGCCTTGTGAATAATCTTGAGACCATCCCACTTAGCTTCGAGTCCATCCAAAAATCTAGATCAACCACATACAAAACAACCAACCACACCATGGCTATCTAGAAATGGAAATTCTAGGTTGAAAAACGCTATCACACCTATCAAAACCCATGCCCATGACAACAAGAGAACAAATAACACACATGCATAACCATGCATGCTAAATCTAGCAAGGAAATCACACATGCAAATCGATACTTGCAAATAATCCCGTTGTAGCTACTAGATCCTTCTCTTTCTTTCTTGATCTTTTCTTCCTCTCACCTTCTTTTATTTTCTTGATGCAATGTTGAAGCGCTCCAAGAAAAATCTAAGTGTCCAAGAGTGTGTGAGATAGAGAATAGTGAGAGAGCTCCAAAATTGAATTGATTAAAGGTACCAACTAATCCTCAGAATCCGTTTTATTAATGAGGCATTTATTTTCTTTATTTTCCATTATTTTCCTTCATTTTCCTCCTCACATGCAACCTATGACCTTGCACCTTCCTTTTCTCCTAATTTCCTAATTTTTCATAAATAAAATGCCAATTAATGTCATTTTTCCTTTCCAAAGACATGTCCATTTCCTTTGCCAATTTCCTTAGCCATAATAAACCAAATGAACACCCACGCTATGATGTCTTTCCCAACATTCAGCTTGGAATACGTGTTCAATAACTGTGGTTATTATTATTCCGTTATTAACTTTTAGTACATGGAATTTTGACCAGGGTTATTACAGTCACGAGATGATATCAAAGCATTGAAGAACAAGTTAAGGGAAAACATCTCGGAACACCTGAAATTAGTTCCAGAGCATAAAACTATAGTAAATGCCACTGATTTCTCTATCTCGTCATCCAAGGAGGAGAATGCCAAGAATTCTAGTACTGTTGAGAAAATTATCAAGCTCCTTAATGAGAAATCAGTTGGTGAGTTGAGGGAAATAGACATCATTGATAGAATAGGTGTGATCATAGAAGTTTCCAAAATGATCTAGAAAAAGGATGAGAGGGATAGGGCTAAAACGTGTGTGAGTGAGATGGAAAAATTGGTTGCAACATTTAACTCTAGTTTTGACCATAGAACTAGAGCAGACTTGCCTAATTGTTGGGATTTCCAAGGACATATTCCACCATGGGAGAAGTATGCGCAATTATTAGTTGAATCCAAGAGCAAGGTAGACTCATCACATGAAAATACTTCCATTCTCAAGGGCAGGATCATAGTGAATTATCTCCAAAGAGATTTTTAGTTTTTGTGGTTTGTGAAGACCTTGTTCATGGCCAGGGGAAATTATATTGAGCTCACAAATTTAAGGATAGCTTACAGTAATCTTATTCAAACCCCTGCACCAGATGTAGTACTATGGAAAAGATGTGACCAACTAGTTAACACACGACGAGTTCGAACAATGGAGCTTGGGTCCACTTATAGAGATCAAGTCAACAAACAATGAATATTTTTTCTGAATTGGGAATCATGACATATCAGTGTCATTTTGCAAATTTTGTAAATATTTTATTTTCAAGAAGGAACCAAATTTTTTATGTAGTAATTAGGACAACTAGGCCATTAGAACACTCACACAACTTATTAGTTTAGACAGTTGGATCACTCCAAGATATTTTTGTAATTATTTTTGTTGGCACTCGCCCTATAAAAGGAAAGAATAAATCATTTGTTGGGGTTTAATTTTCATTCTAGATGTTGTAATCTTCTGCAAGTTTTGCAAGTTTTGAAGCTTTATGAAATATGTGTCATTATTGAATATTAATGAATATTTTTTTGTGATTCCAAGAACGGATATGTGGATTATGTGATTCTGTCTTTGTTTATCATTTTCATGTGTTTTTGTCCTCTTAGAAATCGTGTAATTGCAATTGTGGGAACTCATTTGTATGTCATATTTATCTGTCATTCTATGGAAAATGGTACCTATAATATACAATATTTAGGTCTTAAAATGTGCTCCATGGTTTCTAATTTTGTTCCCTTTGTCTCTTCATAATTTCACTGGAATTTAGTGTACGGGATTCTATAACTAGCCCTCTACATTGGATTCCTCTCTTGTATTCTTTCTTGTCACCTATGTTGGAAATAATACTGAGAGGGGGGTGAATTAGTATTATCAGGTCAATTAATTTTCATTTCACAGTCAGATTTGTATACGCTACTTCAGTTAGTAAATACCACGTATGTACGCAACTTCAGTTAAGGAAACAAGCGTATATGAGCAGACTTGTAATTTAAATTATTCTTCAGATGTTGATCATTAATCTGTGCATCAAACCATATGAACAGTAACCAGGAACACTAAACAGAACAGGCAATCACACATAAGAACACAAGATATAAGGTGGAAACCCAATGTGGGTGAAAACCACCTGCTGCAATTTGTCTCTATCTTCTTTCAATTAGAAACTTCTTTCTACAATGATTCTGTACTGGTGTAGTCTTATACCAGTACGCAGGCTGCTACCTGTAGAAGGCTACGACCTTCTCTCGTTCTCCAGCTTCTCCTGGAAGGGAGCTACAACCCCCTTAGCTCTTGTACTAGCTAAGATACTAGTACGTAGGTGCTGACCTATAGAAGGCTACAACCTTCTCTTTTCTTCCAGGGACCACATTTCATAAATTTTTAGACTGGATTCGTGAATATCAATCAAACATCAAGTATATCTGCATTAACCAACCTCCTTTGTACAAACAAATACTAAATCAACCAATAACTTCTTAGAATGTTGTAACCAGAAAACAGTACAAGTAACCAAACACCAATTTTGAACCCAAAACACTGTAGCAATAAACAGAAGCAGCTAAAACATATTTCATGAGATATACTCTACTTAATTATGAGTAACCTGCATGCATACACTTCTGTATCAAGGCCATCCAGCGTATACGCTGTTTTTAGTTAATGAACCAGCATGTATACGCGCCTCTGCTACACTGAACCTGCGTACAGATCTATAAAAGATAATTTACCCTTTTCACTTATTTAGACATTAGTTATACCCAGATTATCATATTTATAGATCAATTCATACGCCAAATATAATAGATCAAAATTACACAAAGATACTTCTCTTCAAGTCGCCTTAAGATCTTGACCCATCAATAGAACTTATCCTTCTCCTTGCGCTTTGGTTCCTCCTTGATTCAGATCCAGTTATGCACCATAACCCAATGACCAGTGTTCTAGATCTTGCTATTCATAAGATACTCAATGCTTAAATCAATACCCTTGCTAAATGATCTCCTTCCCTTTTTATAGTCTTAGGCCTTACTCAAACCATGGTCCAAAACCATTGAGCACTAATACTAGGAACCCAATACCTGGGTTCAACACTTTTGGATGCAATACCAAGGACCAAAACCATAGGTTCACATATGTCAGACTAAATACCATGGACCAAACATAAGATTTCCCATATACGCGCCTTTGTATATAGTTAACCTACGTATACCTCATTTTCTTTCATTCTGAGAGCCTGAACTGTGAATTGCCCTTTGAGTGAGTTTCCATCAAGGACAACACCTGTGCCATAATGTCAAACCTGTGTCATAATGCCAACAATCTCCCCCTTTGGACTTGATGGCAACCCCAAGTCACTCAAAATCATTCTCCCCCTTTGACATCAAGGGCAAAGGGTTATGATCCCCCTGAATACGTGCTGAAATCTCTGCTCTACTATGTACTCCAAGCTCCCCCTGACTATAGGAAAGGTCTGCAAGAAGATGTTCTACAAAAAAAATCATGACTTTATACATTATAAATGACCTTCTTATCACCAAAGACTCATACATCCATCCATCTCCCAACCAAGTGGAGACTGATTCATCTACCCAATCAAGTGGGGATACACCAAGCATTTACACATGATAACAACAAGAACATTACTTCATCCATTCCAGGCATAGTGAGGAAACCAAGATAGGCCGTTACATGACCTTAATAAGAAAAGAAAAGAAAAAACATGACATAGAGACAAATTATCTACAGCAAGACTATGACAACAACTATCATCAGCAGCATCTGTCAATCACCAATCAAACCAACAACCATGATCTTCCTCTACACCTGTTCCACCTGAAATAAAAAACAACTGTGAATGTCAACCAAGACCTTCTAAGATAATACCAACAATGCATTATTACACGAATATATGCTCCCCCTAAACCTGTGCCAAATGGTCTCTGCCAGACCCATATCAGACTCTTTTCATCCTGAGCCTGGCCCACTGTTTGCCTTTAAACCAACATATACGCGACTGTATCTTCATAAACCGGCATATGTACGCGGATCCTGCTCATGAAACTCGCATACAACATCTTTTCTCTGAAATAGAAAAGATCAGTAGCAAGATGATGCAACAACTACCCCCAGCTTATGTCTGAGGTAGTGGTTTGGTGAGTATATCAGCAACTTGTTCCTTAGAGGGAACATACTCCAATTTAACCTTTTGTTCAAGCACTTGTTCCTGGAGAAAATGATACTTGATAGGTATGTGCTTAGTCTTTGAATGCATGACAGGATTCTTTGAAATATTGATTGCACTTGTATTATCACAAAAAATGGAGATAGGTGGAGTACAAGTGATTTGAAGGTCTTGCAATGTTTGCATCATCCAAAGAAGTTGTGTGCAACAAGATGCAGCAGCCACATATTCTGCTTCAGCTGTCGATAATGCAATTGAACTTTGTTTCTTGCTGAACCAAGATACTAATTTGGAACCCATAAAGAATGCACCACCACTAGTGCTTTTTCTATCATCCATGCTTCCTGCCCAATCTGCATCTATATATGCATGAAGTGTGAGATCTGTATCTCTAGGATACCATAAGCCAAAGTTTTGAGTTCCTTGAAGATACTTGAAAATTCTCTTAACTACCTGAAGATGAGTTTCCTTTGGATTTTCCTGAAACCTTCCAACTATTCCCGCTGCATGCATAATATCTAGTCGGGTACCTATTAGATAGAGCAGACTACCAATCATGGATCTATAGGTTGGTTGATGTACTGCTGCTGATTCATCATTTGCGCTGAGGCTGCATCCTGTTACCATAGGGGTGCACACTGGTTTCGAATCCTCCATCCCATATTTCTTCAAGATCTGCTTGAGATACTTGGTTTGTGATAGAAAAATACCATCTTTGTTTTGTTGGACTTGTAAACCAAGAAAATATGTGAGCTCACCAAGCATGGACATTTCAAACTCTTTCTGCATCACCAAGGCAAAATTTTGACTCATGTCTTCTTCATTGCTACCAAAGATGATATCATCAACATACACAACAAGTATTAGCAACTTATCATTGTCAATTTTTATATATATATTGCTATCTGTTGATCCTTTTATAAAACCTTGTTGATGGAGGTACTTATCCAACTGATAATACCAAGCCCTTGGAGCCTGTTTAAGGCCATAGAGAGCCTTTTTGAGTCTGCATACAAGTTTTGGATCATTTCCAAGAATAAACCCATCTGGTTGTTCAATATATACTTCTTCATCCAAGTCTCCATTCAGGAAGGTAGACTTCACATCCATTTGAAATACTTTGAACTTCTGAAAGCTAAAAAGAGCAAGGAACATTCTTATGGCCTCAAGTCTAGCAACTGGTGCAAAAGTTTCTTCAAAGTCTATACCTTCTTGTTGAGCATACCCTTTACAAACAAGTCTGGCCTTATTTCTAATCACATCTCCATTTTCATTCAGCTTATTTTTGAATATCCATTTTGTTCCTATGACGTTCTTATCTTTTGGTCTAGGAACCAACTCCCAAGTGTTATTCTTTTCAATCTGCTCAAGTTCTTCCTCCATGGCTTTTACCCAGCATTCATCCTTGCATTCCTCTCTTACATTTTGTGGTTCAGTGGAGGAGAGTAATGCTAGATAACTTGAAGTTTCTGAAATGGTTCTTCTTGTTTGTACACCTGCCTCCTTTTGCCCTAAAATTTGGGTTTCTGGATGATTCTTCTGAACATACCTGGATGGAGTCTTTTCTTCTATTCTTATCCGTTCTTCTGGTACCTCATGGGTTTCTTCTTCATCATGAATCTAATTTGATGTTGAAGGATAGTCTTCATCATCTTCGAAATCTTTAGATTTTACTTGCCTAGGAGTGTTCCCTTCTTCATCAACCACTACATCAATACTTTTGACAATTTTTCCAAGTCTTTTATTGTAACACTTATATGCTTTGCTGTGAGGAGAGTAACCAAGGAGAATGCCTTCAACTGCTCTAGGTTCAAACTTTCCAAGGTTTTCATCAGTCTTTTTGATGCAGCATTTGCTTCCAAAAATTTTGAAGTATTTAACTGTGGGAGTCTTACCATACCAAAGTTCATGAGGAGTATGAGTGTTGTTTACCCAGACGTTTGTCTTATTTAGAATAGTAACTGCAGCAAATGCGGCTTCACCCCAGAAGGTTGCGTGAGTTCCAGATTCATCAAGCATAGCACGAGCCATTTGTTGAACCATTATGTTCATCCTTTCCACTACTCCATTTTGCTAAGGGGTCCTTGCAGTAGAGAACTCCCTTTTTATTCCATGTTCTTCACAAAAATCGAAGAATTCATCTGAGGTAAATTCCCCTCCTTGATCAGACCTGAGGCATTTGATTCTGCAATATGATTCGTTTTCAACCAAGGCTTTGAATGCTTTGAACTTTTTGAAGGCTTCATCTTTATGCTTCATAAGTCCTAACCAACACATCCTGGAAAAGTCTTCAATGAACAATATAAAGTATTATTCTCCTCTAGGAGACCTTTTCCTAGATGGACCACATACATCAATATGGACAAGTTCAAGTGGCCTGCTAGCTGATCCTTCCTTCTCAGGGAAATCAGTTTTGGTTTGCTTACCAAACTAACATGATTTGCATATTGTATTGTCTGGAATTCTAATGTCAAGGAGATCATGAACCGCCTGATATTTGCATGCTTTCCTTATCTGAGAGAAGCTTAGATGCCCCAATCTTCTGTGCCATAGCCAATGTTCATCATTCTTGCTTAGATAGCATTGTTGTTGTCCTCCCTTGAGTATGTATAAATTATTTGGAGTTCTTATGCCTTTGATCACTGTTTCTCCTATATCAAGCTCACGAACAATGCATCCATTTGATCAAAATATTACTTCATTTCCTTGATCACACATTTGACTGACACTCAATAGATTATGCTTTAAGCCATCAACATACATAACATTTCCAGCCTTGACCTTTTCTTTCAAAAACACATAACCTTTACCTTTTATGAGTGCAGGGTGTCATTTCCAAATGAGACCTTCTTTTCCTTTTCTAAGGCACTATATGACCGAAGTTTTTCTTTATCACCTGTCATATGTTTCAAGCATCCACTGTCGATGTACCACTGGTTTTCCTATCCTTCCACATATAAGGCTATCCCACATCTTTCTGGTTGTGATTCTTTCTTTCTCCATGTTTTAGAATTCAATGAAACTTGCTCCTTCTGAGTTGTTTTCCGAAACCTACTCCTGCATTCAGAATCTTCATGATCGAAGTTGTTACAAATAGAACATTTTACTTCATTTTCAAGAGCAGAAAAGTTATTGTAGGTCCTTTTCATGATCCCAGTCATACTCTGTTTTTGAGCTTCTCTAGTCATGATGGTCTTGTAGGCAACACATTGAGCAGCTTTGTGACCAAAATTATGACAAGAGAAACATTGGCCATTGAAGAAATTTCTGCGATTATCAAACCTACCAACCAAATGATTGTGGTTTCTATTGACATCCATTCTTGAGGCAAATTGAGAATGATTTACCAGTGGTTGGTTGAAGTTTCTGTTCATCCTTGAAGTAGATTGCTCCCGATTTACTTGATAATCTTTGTTTATTCTTGAAGCAAATCATCCCTAATTTACTTGGGGATCTGCATTATGATTTTGTTGTCGATTGTCAATCTATTCACTTTTCCTTGCTACATCAAGATAACTTTTGGAGGTGGATGGCTTCTGTGCTTGAGTCGTTTCTTCAGTATATCTAAGACCTGTCTTGATTAGAGGAGAATGCTGCACTTTGATAATCTCATCTAAAGTTTCAGATCCCTTAGTAAATCTAAGATTAAGAGCTTTTGATTTCTCAATATCTTTTCTAAGTCCCACAATTTCACATTCTAACTTTTCATTGTGCTTTTCTCTTTCAGCAAGTTGGAATGTCAAGTATCTATAATCATATTCTTTTCCTCTAAACAAATTTTGAGTTTAGAAAATTCTTCATAGAGACCTTCTTCATCTATAGCATCCAACAAATCAACATCTTCAAAAGCCATCAAAAGTTTATAATCATTACGTTGTTCATCTTCATCACTATTTGAATATTCATCACTGTCTTCATGTGTATAATAGCTCTTCTTACTTACATTCTGTTTTCTATTCCATCTAACTGGTTCCTTACCTTTGTAAAGTTTATCTTTATGAGGACACTTGGCAGCATAATGACCAACTCTTCCACAAGCAAAGCATTTGAAAGGTAGCTTACCTCTGAATCTTCCAGTTCCCCGTTGAAGGTTCTTGACAAAATTTGATTCTTCCTCTTCTTCTGACATATGTCCTGACTCATTGTAATCTCCTTTTCCTGAGGCTTTGAATGCAACTTCTCTCCTGTCTGATGGTCCCCCTTTTCTCATTTCGTAAGCAATTAGAATTTCATGCAGTTGTGACATGGTAATGCTCTGTAGATTCTGTTTTTCTTCTATGGCAGAAACTTTTGAATCAAACTTAGGAGACAAAGATCTTAGAACCTTTTCAACCAAAACAACTTCTTTTATTTCTTCACCCAAGTTTTTCATACAATTAACAATCTCATCTATACGTAGGAAGTAGTTAGCCACACTTTCATCATTGTGCATTATGAGATTTTCATATTGAATTTTGAGAGTTTGAAGTTTTTCTCGTTTTACCTGTTCATCTCCTTCATAGCTCAGAACGATCTTGTCCCATATTTCTTTTGTAGTTTTGAGCTGCATAACCTTGATGAATTCTGATTGAGATAGGCTCCCTAATAGAGTATTGACAGCCTTTGCATTTGTTTCATATTGCTTCTTACCAGCTGTATCTGTAGGAGTTGTTGATGGAAAAGTGTATCCTGTTTCCATAATATCCAAAACTTCTGTACCAAGAGATTGAAGATAGGCAGTGAATCTTACCTTCCAATAGACGAAGTTGCTCCCATAAAAATTGGTGGCCTGATTGATGCTTCTTTTTCGTAGTTGCTCATGATGATAGATATTCCTTCAAGCGATCAAGCTTCTTCTGAAGGACCTACTCTGATACCAATTGTTGGAAATAATACTGAGAGGGGGGGATGAATCAGTATTATCAGGTCAATTATTTTTCATTTAACAATCAGATTTGTATACGCTACTTCAGTTAGTAAATACCGCGTATGTACACAACTTCAGTTAAGGAAACAAGTGTATATGAGTAGACTTGCAATTTAAATTATTCTTCAGATGTTGATCATCAATCTGTGCATCAAACCATATGAACAGCAACCAGGAATAGTAAACAGAACAGGAAATCACACATAAGAACACAAGATATAAGGTGGAAACCCAATGTGGGTGAAAACCACCTGCTGCAATTCGTCTCTATCTTCTTTCAATTAGAAACTTCTTTTTACAATGATTCTGTACTGGTGCAGTCTTATACCAGTACGCATGCTGCTACCTGTAGAAGTCTATGACCTTCTCTCATTCTCCAGCTTCTCCTGGAAGGGAGCTACAACCCCCTTAGCTCTTGTACTAGCTGAGATACTAGTACATAGGTGTTGACTGTCGAGCGATAAAAAGGTGTCTTTTTAACTCCTAATTATCTTCACATTAATTGTCAACCCAGGGATGACTTTTTATTTCAAGAGTGTACTCAGTCTGAGGCGGCTATTTATTCAAGAGTAATGTTTTGCAGTATAGTGCTTAAAATTAAATGGATGCTTGAAACAAAATCTACTTACAATTAAAAGAAACTTAACACCCTGAAACTTAAATCATTCACTCAGAAAAACTACAACAATTTATCAGTCAAGGATGCAGTAGCAATAACTCATTCCTTGTTTAACTGATATAAATTAAATCAAGCATAAATAAGATCCACAATTTGAGAACTTAGGCAGTGATAGCCAATGTCCTTTACAGTTGTTGATCTCTCACACCATACTAAAGCAATAAATTGAAAATGATAAATCAATAATGCTGCTAACAGAAATGGAATAAACACGCTTGCTGTAATAACATTTAAAAGGCAAAAACAAATCCTTGCAGAAAAGGAACAACAAGAAAATCTATTGGAAAAATTGAACAACAAAGCTAATGAATAGAAATACGCAGCAACTACAAATGTAATTGAATCAACAACCTTAACCCAGCAGCATGAACATTAATTGCAGTTATTGAAGCAACAACAATTGCAGTTATAATTGAATAGTAACATAATTGAACAACAATTGCAATTACAAATGAACAGAAATTAAATGAACCACAGTCTTAATCAGACAGCGCAGTATTAGATTAGAATTAAGAGCAGGACAATTCAAGTTATGATTAATAATTTTGTCACTACGCAATCCAATTATGATTTCACAATTCTGCGAAATGTTCATAAACAAAAGATTGTTGAATAACATAATTTGAAGAAATGAGAAGGAAACCAAACCATCACACGGAAGAAATTGGAAAGATAAAATAAAATAGCAGTAGCACAATCCACCAGAGGCTGGGCCCTTAGTAGCGGATGCTTCTGGGCTACTTCATATAAGGCGAATGAACAACAACTCCTAAATCATGTATTAATCATCAAATTGTGAAATCATTACAGCAGCAAAAGCCTGAGAATTACAATGATAATGCAGCAATCTCCTTTTCCTCCTATTCTATCATATCCCCTCATGAATAATCCATCATCATTCTTGAATCTCCAATTCTGAATCCTCAATTCTCCATCACTTTCCCATCATTTCTTCATCATTTTTCCATCATTTCTTCATCATTTTTCCATCCCCTCTCTGATCTCTGTTTTCATTTAAATAGAGAGAGATCAGAGAGAAGTTACAATAAAGATAAGTACAACATGATTTCTATTACAAAATTGGATTGTTTCCAACCAATTGATCAACAAGAGCAAGGCGAATTTGGCTTTGCAGCTGAGATTTGGAGGACGGCCGCACAACAAATCTGAGAAAATCGTGCTCAAAGAACCCTGTGTTTCTCTCAATACAAGTCGAATTTGGGCAAACCATTCTTCACCAAAGTTAATTGGGTCTGTTCTGGACAAAACCCATGTTCCGTATTTTCCAGATTCTGCTTCATTTGCTCAAAATCTCAACCGCAAAACTGTCACTTCTTATTCCAACGAATTTTTGAGTCGGCACTTTTAATGATCAAATCTTCAATCTGGAAATTATCTTGGAGGCTAAAAATGGTGAATAATGTTACAACCAATTTATTAAAACTATCATTGATAAAATCATGCATAATCATCAATTTATTAGAAATAAAGGAGAATAAATAATATTCATTCATAAGAGCATAAATCATTATAAAATGGATTTAAATAATAAATTATAATAAATGACATGATAAAGAAGAGTAAAAATGGATGAAATAAGTGTTAAAAAGGTGGTCGTATTCACAGCCCAACATACCCCCACACCAAATATATTGCATGTCCTCATGCAAAAAAAAACTGAATATATTGCATGTCCTCATGCAACCCAAAGACAAAACCCATGTGTTAACCAAGCAATAAAAAAATTTGTTCATCTCAGCTCATGAAATGGATAGAACAAATGAATTCTTCCTTAATTAATGAATATTCAATTTTAGCGATCTTAATGAAGACATAACAATGAAGTTGCAGCAAAATATGATATAAGTGACAGCAACCTTCATTAACCATTTTCCCAAAAACTACAAACCAGATTTTGTTGAAATGTTGCAAGTAAATTTCTACTATATCAATGCTTCTATGATCCAAAAATCAGATTGTTTTGATGCACGGATCATGAGATATAAACAAAATGGCTGTAGGTGAGAGTGCATGATTTCTGAACTATTACGAACTAATATAACTTGCAATTGTCTGGGTTTGTGTATTTTAATAATACGTCTGTGTTATCCAAAAATCACAAGAATTGAGTTCATAGTTTTAAAAATATGTGGAAATCAATTTCTGCACTATGTAAAAATGAAATTGTATGCCTTAAATGAGAAAGAAAGTAGAAAACATCCATCATGCGTAGCAATTCCTCCCCCTCTCTGAAAAATTAGCATGCCCTCATGCGATGCTAGAAAACAATTTCTCATAAGCAAAGGTTCAAAACATGGAAAAAAATTAAGGAAATAATTTCTCTGATAAAAAGAAAAAATAAGAAAAGGGTATTATAGTAATAATTGACGATAAGATATAACTTCAATACCATAAGCAGAGCCTCTGGTGTGATTTCTAAACATTCCTCTATATGGTGAGAAAATTAGGTATTGGTTGATATTTCTCACCTAACATAGTTCTTATATTGTAACCCTAGCTTTTAGAAGGCCTCATCCCTGTTTTGATACATCTCAGCAAAGGACCACTCATGCCTTTGACCCAGAAAGAATTATCTCCAGGAGAAAATGGATAGAAAGAACCCTAATAACTCCAAATATTGTTGTCATTGACCTAGATACATCAACTTATATCTCTTAGAAAGTTGATATAAACACCACTGACACCTCATTTAGGGAGTTGGACTTCTCGCAAGAGTGTTTTCCCACATATGGTTTTTATTTTACAAAACTGAAAACTGAAGAGTTTTTTTCCAGTTCTGATCCTTTTAAATTTCATACTTTCCGAGAAGTTGAAGAAGTCAAATAAATTATTATTACTAGTCCATCTTGATCCCCAACAGTTATTTCACACTAAATCGTATCTAGGGTTGTTCACCCAACCTCTCACCTAGGCCATGCAACAAATATTTTTCAACCTCCTTTGTAGAATATGGTTGTACTTGGATTTCTTCTCAAGATATATGCTCCTCTGAATCTATGACAGCCTGTGAATGCAATTCCCTAAGACTATCTCAAACTCTTGTATAGTTTCACTAGTGAATATGATGTCACAACCCAAAAAGATATTGAGATATTTTATGCATTTGTAGGAAAATTAAATGTAGAACAAATAAATGTAGTCCTAAGGCTATTTGTTTAGCCTTTAGATTGGGAGGCTAGAAAATGGTTCAAGACCTTGCCAAAAAACTCAATTAACACCTGGGAGGAATTAGAGAACACCTTTATGTAGAAATGGGGGGAGAAGAAAGACCATGGATATTTCTTGACTAAATTTAATGAAATAAAGAAAAGGCACAATTAAGAAGTCACGAAATTTATCAAAACATTTAATAAACTATATAATGGCTTTCCTTATGAGATTAAACTCCCATAGGCAACAACTAAGATTGTGTTTGTTGGAGCCTTTGAGTTAGATTTCAGATTTATCTTTAGAGAGACAAAATCCCTCACACTAGACTACATCTAAATTGACGCTCTGGAAGTAGAAGCAAACTTTTCATCTGCAAGGAAGTAGAAGGGAAAGGGAGAACCTAGTGATAGGAGAAGAGGAAGAGAAGAAGCCAACTTGATGCAGGAAAATTTGACTTTTCCTGCTATGTTCACTTCCACTTACCTACGATCTTAAGAATACTGAGAACTCTACATAAATATGATTACCCAACCAGTTAACTATTACAATCCTATAAATAAATTCATTAACATATATGCAGAGATACTACACAATCCATAAGCATGTAAAAATTCCATTCTAAAACCAAATTCATATGTACATGTTTCACCTGATTATACATTCATTTGGCAATTAGCTTTGCCCATAGGATTACAATGATTAAATACAAAGTTAGAATAAAAGTATATTTTTTTACATCCATAAATCACTCTTGATTTATTCCCTAAA
The DNA here is from genome assembly GCA_031772625.1 of Pinus tabuliformis. Taxonomy (NCBI): domain Eukaryota; kingdom Viridiplantae; phylum Streptophyta; class Pinopsida; order Pinales; family Pinaceae; genus Pinus; species Pinus tabuliformis. The sequence goes on along the minus strand of CM062818.1, from coordinate 1,124,189,510 downwards.
TCTCTCATGATTTATTCCATAAATCTCTCATGATTTTCAAGGTAAATTAGATTTTTCCTTATGGAAAAATATTTCCTATCCATAGTTTTTTCTAAAACTATTCTATAATAATTAAAAGAACTAAGAATATTTACTATTAAGGAATTATAATTCCTTTACAATATAATAATTAAAATAACTAAGAATATTTACAATTAAGGAATTGCAATTCCTTTGTAATATTGAATCCCTGTTTGTAGCTTTATCTCAAAAAAACTTGATGCCCTGCATCTCCAAATATCTTGATGACTTGGAAGCTCTAATGCCCTTACGTCAGACTCCCAAGGTAGAAAAAAATTCACGGCCTCCTGACCATGAGTTGTTGTTTCTAACATCCTCCTAGATCCCATACATAGTTTTGTTGTTGATCATCGTGTTTTTCATGTTGTTATACTTTTATACATGGTTCTCGAATTACACCATAATTCCACTCCTACTTTTCTAATTGAAAGACATTTGTCTACACCCTGCTTCTACTCACCATTTCAAATGAAATTTTTCTATCCAAGAAAGTGATCAAAGAAAAAATATATAGCCAAACAAGTATACTTTCAACCTCATCCCATGCTTGTATATTTGTTTCTTATATTCTTTGCTCTGTTTCAATATGTTGATCGAGTTGGGTCTCCTTGCTGCCAACAATTTCTTCTTTGACTTTGTTGCATCCTTATTTACAACAACTTTTGCAAGTTTTTCACCCTCAATTTTTGTTCCACTTGCATCAATTTGAAAAGTTATAATCACTTTTATTGCACCTACATGCACACAATAGTGTGAAGACTGAAAGTTGTATCTACCTTTGGCTCATCATTGTTTATGAGCATCCCATTCAAGTATTGCTCCTCCTCTATGCTGAGAACAAAATTTGAACTATGTTCTCCTTTATCTTCCTCTTTCTTCATTACAAATTTAAAGGGTCATTCATCATCAATAACACCTACAACCATAAACAAACCATTAGGAAAAACTTAAGTATTTTCATTCTCATTTGATTTCTCAAACATCAAATATCCACCAACATTGTTATCTTCTCCATGGATTTCTCCTTGCTCAAGTTCACCTTTGTGAATTTTCTCCTCACACTCAGTAGATCTGAGTTCTTCCTTCAACCCGTGTCTCAGTCTTTCTCTATGTCTCTTGGCCCTTAATATTTCAACAAGTCATTTGACTCTTTTCCTCAGTTTCCACCCACACCCCTAGTTCTCCTCATTTTGTTGTAGGAACTCTATAAGCACATTCAACCATGCTTTTATCTCAATGAGTTCCCTTTCATATTCTTCATCACTCATTTTCCTTATGACAACTGCTCTATAATCTTTGGGGCTTCCCTCTGAATTCTTCAAATGACTTCCCATAGCCATCTTCATCTTCCCCTTTCATGAGATTCTCATTTCCTAGTGTGACCTGCAAATCACCTTTGTAATAACAAACCTATTTCCTACTACACATGCCTCACCAAGCTTCTCCTCTCACCTCAAAATGTTGGCATTCATGGTCCTCTAGTTTGGAACCCATTTCTAGCACTCCTTTCTCTCCAATTTTCTGCAGTCACTCTTTTTCCTCCATCATAGCCACACTAGTAGTTAGAATTCTCACCACATCCACCTTCCCAATTACTGCTACCTGTCATCAATATCCACAAATTATAAAAAACTCAAAATAAATTTACCTGGCGTTGTCTTAATATTGTTCTAATTTTTTATCCATACTGTCATGCAAAAGTCTTATGTTGTCTCCGTATCTCCTGCTCTCATACCACTTGATGTAGGAAAAAATGAATTTTCTAGCTATGTTCACTTCCATGAACCTGCAATCTTAATAATACCAAGAACTCTACAAAAATTTGATTACTCTTCTAGTTAACTATTACAATCGTATAAATACATTCATTAAAGTATATGTAGAGATACTACACAATCCATAAGCATGTAAAGATTCCATTCTGAAACCAAATTCATATGTACATGTTTGGCCTGATTATACATTGATTTGGCCATTAGCTTTGCCTATAGGATTACAATGATTAAATGAAAAGTTAGAATAAAAGTATTTTTTTTTACATCCATAAATCACTCTTGATTTATTCCTTAAATCTCTCATGATTTATTCCATAAATATCTAATTCTTTTAAAGGTAAAGTAGTTTTTTCCTTATGGACAAATATTTCTTGTTCGTAGCTTTTACTAAAACTATTCTGTAATAATTAAAAGAACTAAGAAAATTTACTATTAAGGAATTACAATTCCTTTACAATATAATAATAAAAATAACTAAGAATATTTACAATTAAGGAATTACAATTCCTTTACAATATTGAATCCCTGTTTGTAGCTTTATCTCCAAAAAGCTTGATGACTTGGATCTCCAAAAATCTTGATGACTTGGAAGCTCTAATGCTCCTGCATCACAATTCCTTTAGCCAAGCGAGGGATGCTCAAGAGTAGAAGCTAGATGAGATGAATAAGCTGATTAGAAACCTTTAAAACAAGAAAGTGAAGCTAGATTTGGAAAATAAAAATCCTCTTCGATCGACCCAACAAGGCCCCAAAAAAAACTTCAATCCCCAATATAGGAGACCTCCTTTGCAACTATTGAAAAGAGAAATAAAGGGCCAGCAAGACCAAATACAACCTCCCCTATATTTAAAATATGATCCTAAGGAAGGTATTAAAGAGGCTCTTGAACCTCAAGAGAATCAATACTCAACCCTTTCAGAAGAAGAAAATGAAACAGAACCATAGGGAGGAGAGGAGGATGATCAGAATATCCCTTTGGATGAAGAAGAGATAGATGCTTATTGTAAGAAGTTTTCTAATTTCATGCAAGAAGAATTGCATAGGAGCTATGATTTGAGGTCTAGAAAAAGATCTCGGATACAAGACCAAAATGAAGAAATTGTCCAACCTGCCACCTCAAACAAAATGATAAGGGAAAAAAACCTACCAAACCTGATCTACCAACCAAAGGAGAAACAACCCCCCCCCCCCACATTCATTCTAATTTTGAATCTATAAATACAAGCCACACACTAGTGCAAACAAAGGTTTTACATCATGAAAACAAAGAGCCAATTGAGCTAATGAAGATGGATAGGAATGCCTCTATTTTCAGTTAACAAAAAGAGTTAGAAAAGGTCAAGATATTGGTTACCTTGACTAAATTGTTGAAGCAACATGTTTATAAAAAACAAGTCTTTGAATTCATGGATGTGTCTCATAGTGCCTTATCACAAGACAATTTAAATTTGCAGGAAGAAAGGCTTGTAGTCATGTTTTGCCTACATGTGGAGGAGTAATACCCATTCAAACCTCCATTCTATGTTACCTTAGTGATTCATGATTTATTATTGCATAATTGCATGCATGATTTAGGGGCTTCTCATAGTCTTATGTCTTTGATTGTCATGGAATAGTTAGGCCTATGAATAAAAATCCCATACAAGGACTTGTATTCCTTTGATTCCAAAAGAATAAAATGCCTTGGGATGATCAAGGATTTAGTGGTTAATTTGGCTCAAATCCCTGTGAAAAGTTTGGTAATGTATATTTTTCTTACAGACATTCCTTCAAGATTTGGTATGCTCCTCTCCAGATCCTTAGGAATGAAGCTTGGAGGGTCCATCAAACTAAACCTCATATATGCCACTATTCTAGTGTTTTTTGGAGAAGAGCGCAAGCTATACAGAGAATATACGGTTGTAAAAGTTGTCACTAGATTATATAATTCAAACAACTCTCTAGTATATGTCTAAAAAAAAATATTTCATGCTTTCTGTTGGAAATGGATGATCAATTTATGGAGGAAACCGAAGTGGAAATTCTCTCATAGGCCAATAAATAGTAAAAGAAAGTTGGATGTTTGTGGAATTTATACTTCGATAGGGACTACTCCAAGGAAGGAAATGGAGCAGTAGTGTTGTTGGGATCACCTGAAGGTCACCTCATTCCTCTCTCATATAAGTTGGAATTTGACACTACAAATAACATTTATGAATTTGAAGAACTAGTGTTGGGCCTACAAGCTGCTAGATATTTGAAAATTGAATGTTTGAAAGTTTTTGGAGATTTTGAGTTGATTGCAAAACAAATTAGGAATCAGTGTCAAACCAAGCATCCGTGGTTGAAATATTATAGGAATGAGGTGTGGGACCTAGTTGAGAATTTCTTCTTGGCATTCAATATCCAATATTTCACAGGGAACAAAATAGAATGGAAAATTCCTTTGCAACAACAACAACACTTTCAAGCCCCCAGAAAATCTCTTGCTCAGGTATGAAGTTGAAGTTAGACACAGACCCTAAGTGCTTGACAATGTAAAATACTCGTAGGTGTTTGAAGATGAAGAGAATATTAAAAGGTTTATGGAAGTGATTAGAGAGTTTTCTTACTCTGTAATAGACCAAGAGGGTGAAGACATTGAAGAAATTGAAGGAGATGAGAAATATATGCCTTGGGAGGAAACTATAGTTGGACAGGGAAATTCTGCAATTGAAGGGAAACATAATCCCAAAGGGCTTAGTCCCATTGGAAAAGTTATTTGATTTTAATGATGTGGAATTCAAACCATCCAAGAAGGAGCACGAGGAGGATACCAAATATGGTAACATTGGCATAGAACAACAGTCCCAACTAATTAAATTTTCCAAGGGGATCCTATAAGGATGAAAACATAAGAATCTTGACCTGTTAAGAAAGTATGCTGATATTTTTGCTTAGCCTTATGATAACTTGAAAACTAATGATATCAGTATCATTCAACATAAGATTCCTCTGAAATCTAGAATTAAACCTCACAAAAAAAATCTTAGGAAAATAAATTCCCTAGTTCTCCCCTTGATAGAGAAAGGAATCCGAAAAATGCTCCAAGCTAAAGTCATTGTATCCTTAAGACATTCATATTAGGAGGATAATTTGGTCCCTATCAAGAAGAAGAATGGAACCCTCCCTAAAAAATAATTATATCTTGCCCAAGATGGATTATGTTTTTCACAAGGTTGTGGGATCATCAAGATTGTCCATGATCAATCTTGGTATAACCATATTGTTGTACATCCTGGGGATCAGAAAAAGACAACATTCACTAAAACTTGGGGGATATTCATGTATTCCAAAATTCCTTTTCATCTCGTGAACTTTGGTGCTACCTTTGAATGGGAAATAGATATAACATTCATTAGGGAGAAGGATAAATTTGTGATAATTTACCTAACGATATAACATTATTTTGTTATGTCCCTATAATAATCGTCAATCCCCATTATTGTTATTTTAGTGTAGCCCCCTATTCTTATTTTTGTGCCCATGTATCCCCCATATTGTTTTTTTTGTGCCTCGCAGAAGCCCACTATTGTTATTATTGTGCCCTTACATTATTATTGTTATGTAGGCTCTGATTACATTGTGACCCCTTAGACTCCTATATATACCAAGGAGGTTTTATCATTTCTATCATCCAAGAGATTTTCATTTATGTAATGTAAAGAAGTTTTCCCCTTCAAAGAGGATGATTTTTAAGTCGTTGATCTATCTTTTCTTCTATTTTGTGAGCTGGTTGCATAACATTTGATATCAAGGCTTTGGATTCTAAGGCTTCATTGCTTCAAATAGATTATCATGGAATTTTCACTATAAAAGAAATCTATGAAGCTTCAGAAGCTGAAGTTTCAACCACGTAGAACCAAAATATTGTTGAACTTCATTTAAAAATTTCAGATATTGGTTTGCTATATTTTATGAGATATGGTCCAAAGACGTTAGGGTTTTTGCAGGCTCCAGAATTCAATCTCAAAAAAGTGACCTAGGGAAAATCATCATAACTCTCTCTATGCATTGAATTTTAATTTTGTAAAATGTTATAGAAACGAAACGGACTTTAGTTTTCCATGTATCATTTTCATGGACAAAGGTCAAAAAAGTGACACGTGGCATCCTATACAAGTTCGCTCTACTAAACCAGTCCATTATCAGGTCATCATGGGAGATTTGGGATAAGTTTATATTAAATAATCCAATATTGGTCTAACTTATGGCATTGGAAATAAAACTCAAGGTGCTACCACAAGGCTGAATTTTTTTACCCTGGAGATCCTACTTTATAGAGATACAAGAATTTCAAAATCAAGCTCCCAAAAACAAGAAAAAGGGTGCGTATTTTTTAAATTTGCATATTTTTTGTTTAACAATTAGTTTGAAGTAATTCAAAGGGCATAGTGAAGAATATATATCGTTATTTCCAATATGTCTTGCAAAAAAAATGAATTCACCCAGTGAGAAACCATAAATCTCTAATATGATGCATCAAGATGAGGAAGAAATGAAACATGATATATCAAAATTATGAGATCAAGTACAACAAATTTCACTCTCACAAAAAAAACCAAAAATGAATTAGAAGCGATGATGAATGTTAAGATGGATGGTTTGAAAGGGAACATGGATGGTTTAGAATCAAATATAAAAAGGGACATGTAAGGTTTGAAGGATGGTTAAGAAACAAATATGGAAGGTTTGAAGAATGGTTTAAAAGGAGAAATGGAAGGTTTGAAGGAAAATTTGACAAAGTTGCTACAGGAAATGCTTCCTAATGGCAACAAGGTATTCGATGAAACTCGTGATCAGAATAAAATGAATGTTAATCAAGAATTTAGAGACTCTAAATTTGGGTTGAAGACCAACCACATTCCAAAGATTGATATGAGGAATTTTGATGGAAAGGATCCAGTACCATACATACTATAGATGGAGAAATATTTTGATCTATATGATGTGCAACACATACAAAAGGTACACATTCCATATTTATATTTAGAACCCAATCAGTTTGTATCTTATTAGTGGTTTTTTTCTCGCAAACGACTTGTCACTTTGTCAATTTTACGGAGGAAATGATAGCACATTATGAGGATAAAAAGAGAAACACCTCCTTTAGCCAATTGATAAATCTCAAACAAAAGGGTTCAATAGCGGATCACATTGAGCAGTTCCAAAAATTAAATATCAGGGTAAATGATAGTTCAAGGGATCACATGATTGATGTATTCATATGGAATTTAAAGGATAACATCTAACATTAGTTTCTCCTTTAGGAACCTGATTCATTGGATAAGGCATCCAGGGTGGCAAGAAAAGTTGAAATCAAAATTATAGAAACAAGGAAGCATACCACTCACAATTATAAATATGGAAGTGTTGCTACTCCTAGCCTTGAACAACCTACAAGGTTGGCACCACAACAATTGGAGGAAAAAAGAGAAAAATAGCTTTTTTTATAGTTGACTCAAGGTCATAAGTGTGTTGAGAAGAAATTATTTTACATATATTTTGAAGAGGAGGAAAAAAAGGAACGAGAAACATTAAAACAGGAGGATATACACCAGGAACCAATCCCATAGAAGCAAGAAATGAATCTTACCACATCTTGTAATGCATTGGTAGGAATTATCACTCCTCAAACTCTCAAGATAGAAGAATATATCAATAAGAAAAAGGTAATAGTGTCGATTGATTCGGGTAGTACCCATAATTTTATTCAGTGTAAGATTTCCAAGGAATTGAATTTGTTCCTATATCCAACACCAGAGTTTCAAGTGATAGTTGCAAATGGAGGAGCTATAAATTTCTCTAGAAGGTACCATAATATCAATCTAACAATGGTTGTCTTCCGTTCTTGGATGTTCTCATCTCTAAGAAGGTGGATGGTTCCTTTTCTCATCAGGTGTTTAGAAAGAAGACGCATACTGAGCAATACTTGCATGCGTCTTCGCATCATTTCCCGGCTCAGAAGTTAGGGGTTCTTAGCACGCTTGCCACACGTGCTGTAAGAATTTCGGATGAGGAGAGCCTGGAAGCGGAGAAGGCTCATCTCCTAGATGTCTTTGAGAAGAATGGTTACAATAGGCACCTCGGTCAAAAAGCCTTCCTCAGGGCCAAGAAGGAGCCTTCAATCCGAAGGGTTCCTAAGGAGCCTATCATGGGTGTGAACCTTCCTTACATCCAGGGGACCACAGATAGGATTGCGAGGATTCTGAGGAAGTACGATGTGCCCGCAACTTTTAGACCTCTCAACACTATCCGTGGCTCCCTCAGGTCTGTGAAAGACCCTATTGACCCTAAGGACATGAAGGGCGTCTATGTCATTCCCTGTTCCTGTGGGACCCCTTATATCGGTGAGACTGGTCGCTCTATCAATCAACGGATTAGCGAGCATTCGGCTGACTTAAGACATGGTAGGACCAAGTCCTCCGCCCTGGCTGAGCATGCGGGGAAGACTATGCATCATGTTTGTATAGAAGAGGCTCAAGTCATTGCCAAAGTTGCGCAGTTTCACCATCGCAAATTTAGAGAGGCCCTGGAGATTGAGAAAAGGCCGAACAATCTTAATAGGGATGATGGCTGGAAGATTAGCAGTTGCTGGGTCCCAGCATTGTCTTCCTAGCCTCCTCATTTCCCTTTTGTTAGGTCTTAGGGTTTCTGTCTTCCCTCTCCTTAAATTCTGTTTTTGGGCGGGTTAGTCCGGTTATTATGAAGGGCATGAGTTATTAATAAGTTATTAGTAATTTCGGGCTAATCATTGTATTAACCTTATCCCGTTTATGATACTAAAGGGTATATTATAATTAGATTAGATTGTTTGTTTCCATAATTTCAATTACTTATGCAATTTCCCTTTAACTAATTTCTTATATATTTAATTAAAAAACCCCCTTTTTTTAACCTTTTAAGTAATAATATATTTACCTAATAACATAGTTAATTTTAATAAAAATTCTTTTAATGAATAAATATTGATTATTTATTGAATATAAATTAATAAGAAATTATTATAAATATTTGATATACCAATAACATTGAGTTAGTTTGAGTTAGTTAGTTTTTATGGATATACTATTATTAATTAACATATACTTTGACTATGGTATTTACCTAATGTAACTAAATTCTAAGAATAATAATGATTTAACTAGAATACTTTTTATTTGTTTTTTAATAATATTGGAATTATAAATTATTAAGTAAATATAGATTATTTAATAAACATAAGTTACTGTATATAACTTATTATGTTAATTTCGAATGGGCCTTATATTTAAATAATTAATAAATGATATATTTTAAATAGAGAAGATCTAGTTTACCAATGGACCCTTAGATTTAAATAATTATTATTAAATAAATACACAATTACCTATTGTAACTAATTTCTAAGGATAATAGTAATTTAATACTATTTATTTATATTTAAATAATTTGGAATAATAATAAATATAGATTATTTAATAATTTTGAACTATTAGACGAGACATAATTTATTAATGACCATTATATTTAAATAATAAATATGGATTATATAAATATTATATTATTCAATTTTAGTTATATTCAAATTAACAAATGAATTCTCTTAGTAGATAAGCTAATAATAATGAATTATATATTTTTAATAAAATTAGTGGTTTGACTAGGGTCATTAGGTCAAAATTAGCCGTTGGAAATATAGTTGTTAGAATCTCTGCACACTCTATTTAATCAAGCTAAGCCAGATTGGTTCTTCAACTTGTACTGACGATGAACCACACTGGTTGGTTCGAAACGCGTCGACAAAAGATTTGTTATGTGATTTTGCCGAAGATTATCTAAACAATGTTATGGATCACAGAAGTCTAAATTCCTTAGTGGAATATGTATTAACTAGTGCAATTCATTCCATTCCAATGGGTAGTGTTGATGTTGTACTAGGAGTCCAATGGTTATAATATTTGTGGACAACAACTTTTAACTTTCAAGAACGTTTCTTCAATTATTTTTGGGAAGGAAAGGAATTTGAATTAAAGGGTATTGCAGGGCCAAGAAAGATAATCATTTTTTTGCTAAAGCAAGAGTCGTACCTTCGTTATCATTAAATCGAAAAAATAATTACATAGAATACAACCATCTACATGGGTTCATGGACCTAGCAAAAACTACTATCTAAAAAACCAAGGGTCTTGAGTTAAGTGTGATAACTCCGAACCCTACCCACAAAACAGTGCCACCCTCAAAAGCAAAAAATACCAATGCCATAAAATCTACCCACCAAATCTGAATAGGGGACAAAGCCTTTGATCTCCACCATCAATACTCCTTGCTCGATCCAACAGCAGAGGAGGACATCGATGTGCCAAGACTGCCGGCAATTAATAATATGGACCCACCAACATGCGCGGAGGTTCCTGACCATAGATCCTCCCAACTTGATCCAACAGTAGAGGAAAATATCACAATGCTTAGAAGTCTGCCTTTTAACCTTATGGACCCCCTGACATGCACAATGAATCTTAGCCGTTGATTCGCCGACTTGATCCGACGGCCGAGGATCATATCGCGCGAATCAAAAGTGCTGTTGGTTAATGTGTGATAAGGGCTTTAAACTAACCCACCCTTTGGCCACGTGTAGCATGATGAGTGGGATCACTCCCAAATCTTAAAAACTTCTTGTCACCCAAGAGGCCCCCGATACACTGAAAACCATTCTGCGAGCGGATTAGCTTCCTTGTACAGAGAATCAGGAATATTTCGGCTGCCTCTTGTGCCCGGATTTTGGCTGCTCCCGCCTTCTCCTTTTCACCCATTTGTGAGCCCATGTGAAGTAAAACCCCATCCCTCCAGCCAATTACCCGGGCAGCAGAAACTATCGAGCAACCCAAGAATGAACAAAAGTAGGAAAAACTTGTAACTCATAACTAAACAAAATTAATTGGACTGAGGCGCCATGGTATTGTTATGATATACCTTCATATCTTCGTCGGCTTGGTAGTCACACTGTTCCTTGAGTCCATCCTCAGGCAACCCTTGCCAACCCTTCGCGACCCTGTTATTGGTACACTTCACTCCTTGATTAGCCAGTAGATCTACCAGTTTGTTGGCCTTCATATGCACATGGTTAAAACTTACCGTGCATAAGCCTCTGAGGTGGAGCTGGATCCTTTGAAAGACCTAGATCAACCTCTAGTGTTTTGAAACCTTCTCTGATTCCAAGCCCCAACTAATTCTTTTGACTATGTTGATGATTAACTCAGAGTCGGCTTCGATAATCACATTTTGCCGATTATCCTGCACTAGGAATTCTAAGCACTGCTCCATAGCCATGGATTTTTCTATGTTATTTGTGGCTCTACCCAAATGGCTATGAAAGATGGAAAGAATATTACCTGTTTCATCCCTTAACACTCCTCCAAAGCCCGCAGTGCCCAGGTTGCCTTTAGAGGCCCCATCTATGTTATATTTTAGAAAGCCCATAGGGGGAGGATGCCAGAAGTCCTGATCAGAATCCATTAACTTAATCTTTCTGTTTAGGTCCTGCGGAATAAGCCCCTACATGCCCAACTATCTTAGAACTCTCATATCAACATCCGTAGGTGGATTCTTAGGGGGATATTTCACAATGGTACCAACCGTTTCCTTAAGTTGTGCCAAGGTCTGCTAAAAAAGACATTGGAAGGGACTTTTTTCATTTTGGAAAATTCTCTTGTTCCTTTCTTTCCAGACATTCCAAATGATGAAGTTGGGTGTAATAACCCAAGCTGAGCCAAGAATTTCATAATTTGAATAAATTCGCCTCCAATTGGTTAGGGTGTTGATGATGCTTCCTTTATCCCTATCGGTCTTTTGGAATATGATGGCAAAAGAATCCAACAAATTAGAGGTGAAGATACAATTATTGAGGAGGTGTTCCATGGTTTCCTCTTGGGCCTCACAGAGCTAGCATCTGGAAGGCCCCAGAACACCCCTTTTCCTTATGTTATCCCTGTTAGGATTTTCTTATGATAAACTAGCTACATGAAGAGTTTAATCTTCATCCAGCCTTGATGTCTCCACAGATTCTGCCAAATTCTATCTGGAACAAGAGAATCCATCTCAAGGAGTATGTGTTTTGCCTCCTTAAGATTAAAGGTGCCTTCATTGTTATTTCCCCACCTTAACTGGTCATGCCCCCCTGTCCTTAGAATCTTCCTTTGTTCCAACACCTGCATAAGAGCCTCTGCTTTAGCTTTCAAGGGGTTATCTTCCTTGTAAACCATGTTCCTCCAATTTCTCCATTTGTCTGCATTATTGGTATGGTCCCAGAAATATTTTACCTTTGATAACCCTATGATGTCTGTCTCTATCTTGAGGTCCACAAATTCCTCTTTTAGCAGTGTTGGTTCTTGTTGACACCTATCTTCCCAAAACAGTGCGAGATCCCCATCTCTGATTTCCCAAAAGCTATTCTTTTGTACTAACCCTATATTCTCCCAGGCCTTATTCCAGATGTATCAGCCCTTTACATTTCTAGACATCCTTATATGATCGTTAATTTGCCAAGTGCTGGCATAATTTTCTGTCCAGATAGTAGCCCACTGAGCCTTTGGTTCTTTGACCCATCTCCACCATAATTTAGCCCCTAAAGCCCTGCTTAGAACCTCTGGATCATCCAAACCAAGACCTCCATGATTTTTGGGTTTGCAAATCTTTTCCCAAGCAACAAAGGCCCATTTCTTTTTTTTCTCCCCCTTACCCTAGAGGAATTTTCTTTGAATGGTTCTGAATTGTTGCAAGACTCCTTTTGGTGCTGGGAGTGTTGATAGCATGCAAACTGGGATAGATTGGAGAACAACGTTTGTAAGCACAAACCTGCCAGCCAAGTTTAAAGATCTGATGGTCCAATTCCTGATTTTGTCCTGCATCTTGTTAATCACCAGCTCCTATATGCTCTTATGTAGAGGTTTAGCAGTTAGAGGGACTCCCAAATATTTAGAAGGTAGAGAATCCCTTTGAAAGCCTAGAATTCTGGAGATATTCCTTTGAATAGCAATATCTGTATTAAAGGAAAAGATCTTGGATTTGGAAAGATTAGCCTCCATACCTGTGGCCATGGCAAAGTCACTTAGAATTTGCTTCTATGCCAAAGCTTCTTTGACTGTGGGGATTCCCTGTAGCATGGTATCATCCACAAATTTTTGATGAGTCAAGGACTGTCCATTCTCAGAAAGTTGAAGACCCTTGATTTTACCTACTTCTTTTGCCTGCTTAATCGATCTACTAAGTCCTTCCATCACGAGTATAAAGAGAAAGGGAGAGAGTGGATCTCCTTACCTGAGGCCTCTTGAGGGAATAAAAATCTCAGAGGGAGAACCATTTACCAAAATTGAAAAGCTGGAAGAAGTTACCAGAGCCATGACCCATCTAACCCAATTATGATCAAACCCAAAAGAAATAAGAACCCTCCTTATATAGGTCCAGTTCAACTTATCAAAGGCTTTGGCTAGGTCCAACTGCATGTTCATTCCAGCCTTCCTGTTTCTAGTCAGTGAGTGCACCATCTCCTGTGCTTGAATGATGTTGTTGAGAATTTTTCTGCCTTCCACATAGCCAGATTGTTCCCTAGACACAAGAGTGGGGAGAAGAGGTTTGAGTCTATTGGCCACAAACTTGGATATGATCTTGTAAACCACATTACACAATGTTATGGGTCTAAACTTATCCAGAGTTAGGGCATTGTCCTATTTAGGGATCAGAGAGATGAAGGAGGTGTTGAGTGCCTTCAGAATAGTTCTATTCCTCCTGGAATCTTCTACTACCTTCAAAATATCCTATTTATCAATATTCCAGCAAGCTTTGAAGAAATCCACATTAAAACCATCAGCACCTGGCGCTTTACCATTCTGCATTTCCTTGAGGACTTCACTGATTTCCTCTTCCGTTACTAGCCTATTGAGGTTGAAATTATCCTCTTTGGACATAGTCTTGGTATATGACTTGTTAGATCCTTGATGAAAGGCTCTTTATCTGGAATGGTTCCCTTTACAATCCCACAAAAGTCTTGAACTAACACAACTTCTATTTCTTCATGGGTGCTGAGTAGTTGCCGTACCTTATCCTTGATTGAAGAGATTTTATTATGAGCTCTGTTTGCCAAGGTTGATCTTTGGAAAAATCTGGTGTTACGTTCTCCTTCTTTTATCCATTGCACTCTAGATTTTTGTCTCTAAAATATCTCTTCTTGTTTACATAAGTGTTATCGGGAAATCTAGTGTCTATGCAGAGCTGCTAGTCCCACTAACGCTGGTAGCTACCTTAGAAAAAAACAAACTAAAACCACTTTCGTTTTTGTTTATGAGAAATAGATAAGAGGGGAATAAAGGGGACCAACCTCTGTCTTACGCTTGGTTCCTTGCTTGATTCCTCTCCCTTCTAATAGATCTTTGCCACTCTCTTCCTCGTCTACCCAGCTTCAAAGAGCACCTGTAGAATCAAAGCAGCATAATACTATCCAAGAACATAGATCTATTATCATAAACAATATAGGACCAGATATATATTGACCACACAAATGCATATATCATCAATCATACAAGAATGTGGAGGAAAACTTGAATAGCTTTATTAATAATCAAGAATAGCAAAGAGGATTACAACCAATTGTTCTGACCTAGCATCATCCTCTCAGCAAGAAAGCTCTTCTTCACCTCATGAAAAGCTTAGATCACCCAACACTATGATGTTGCACCAAGAAACCAACAGAACTTCCTTACAAGATACAAAATTCCAACCTCCCAATCTCTGGGATGAGGGATCCATATATAGATGTTTGCAAGGGGTTGAGTCAGCTTTTGAGATTTGATTAGTGTCCTCTCTCTGATAGTTATTGATTCCACTTGGAAATTGATGATCTCTTACTCATCCTTGGGCGAATGCAGAGAGGCAAGTGTCACAGGAGAAGTTTTTGGAAGATTCCATGATCCTCCACCTTGCAGATTGACCCTGCCATTTGTCCACTCTCGTCCATCGCACCCCATAGAAAGGATTTTTAGTATGCATCGCACCTCCCATGTGTATTTAGGTTGGATGCAGCGTACTTTGACCATGGAGCAGGTGAGATGGTCCAGTTTTGACCAGTTCTGAGTAGTTTTTCATGGAGAACTTCTAGGAGAAGATGTAATCAGTTGACCTTGTTCTTTTAGAGGTTGGAACAACACTTTTAGGGACTTAAGAGCCCTTGGTTTATGGACATTTATGACTGGGGTTTCAGTGCCCAAAAATGTCTATAACAGTTGCCCCCTAAAGCATGAGGTCATTAATCTGTTTTGATGTCGGGTGAAATGATTTATTGTGAGGATCTGAAGTTTTTTCGAGCTGGAAGGCGACTTGTAATAAGATACAATACAATACATTATCTTCATAATATTTTCATGATCTAGCTGAGGTGGGCATTCCCATGCTCAGCTTTATAAATTCATTTTCATGTACATAATACAGACAATCATCTGAGTGTAGACTGATGATTTTGGTAGAGCCATCATCCCTTAGGTTGGATGATTATCTGTGCAGTAATGATGTACATTTGATGTCTTTATTTTCCTGAATATATATCGCAGTCTGGATGGATGAAACTAGATCCAGGGTCTTCAATCTCGTTCGATCTTCACTCAAAGTACAAGTCGATCCATGTGAGAGATGTTCTGTAGTCGAACATGGAAAGACATCGCCTGATTACCAGCCGATGATGTAAGATGTTAACAAGCGCGAGAGGAATCACCGATAATGATGATGACCCTCAAGGTACTACAGTACAATTCACATGGTGTGAATAAGGGACTTGGCATCAAACACCACACAAAGTCTTTCGGTCGAAGGCCATTGATGTAAACCTGTCGCGGGAAGTGAGAAACTTGCCATTGAGGCATGCAACCTTCAAAGTACTGAAAGGGTTGTTCCTAGATCGACTTCTTGGATAATGAGCTGATGTCGACAAGAAGCGATCCATCATAGGAGGGCCTTAGTGAATCCCACATCAATGACACGGAACGGAGCGAATGATTTTAATAGAGGTGAAAACGATCTGGTGATATAAGGTTCAGGGTGGCGGTCATGAAAGAATGGAGTGTAAATGTATTGTAGTGGGTGAGACACAGGTGAATTCTCTGAGCCACTTCTCTTGAACATATCGGCGAAACTAACATGATGGATTGGTAGAATTAACCCCAAATATGGATGGTGTGATGGACCCATGGTGATATGACCGGTGAACGGAACAACCCAACCCGACTCGGATGCGGAGTGAAAGTGTCATGTTCAAGAGCGACTTGCTACCAATAAAGTTTCTTCAAGTTTTCTTCCCAATCTTTCCCCAGTCATTGCTGACCAGTACCTCTTTATTTTTTTCAAGCTTGAGGAGGATAACATATGATTGTTCTATAATTTTCCCTTCGGGCAAACCCATCGCTATGTTTTAAAGGGCCTAGCGATAGTGAAACTCGTTCTTGTCTGTATGGACAAGTTTGTCGCTATTCGGTTTTAACGAGTTTAACGACAAGGATAACTCGGTCCTTTTCAATTTTAGAGAGTCTGAAAAAGGGACGTAAAGAAAACTCCAATAATCCTTTTTCGTCATATAATCCCTTAAGTTCGAAAAAGTGTAAAACAATACAAAAGGGATGAATTTTCGGTACTTTTAACGAGCTGAACAAAACAAGTACTCGATCTTTTTGTGTAATGATCCCTCAAGTCCAAAAAGATTAAAATCTAAAGGAGGGATAGCACTTCCGGTCCCTTTAACGAGTTGGAGAGGCCAATTGCTCGGAAATCTTTTCATATTTTATGAGTCAGTTGAAAAGAGCTTAAAGGAGACTCGTTTTTTGAGGAACGGGTGATAAATTCGGGTTGCAGCTAATTCCAGGTAAGGTTTGGAATTTTCTAATCACGGCTAACAGGATCACTCTTCGTAGCTATTCCTCAAAAAGGGTAAACAATCAAATGGAGGTGAATGATCAGCCAATACAGAGTGGAGGTGATGATGAGAACATGACCAAGGCTTCAAAGGCTGATAATAATACATTCACGATGGTTATTTACCAGAAATTGGTTCATTTTTTAATGAGCTTAAACTCTGGGGGAACATTTGCTCATTTCTTGTGTTTATTTTTTAAACGAGCTTGAATTCCGCTTTAAAACTGCTCGATCCAGTCGTATAATAAGGAAGTCTCATTTAAAAATGCATTTTTTCAAAGCTTTGCCCCGCATCCTTTCTTTATGCAAGTTAGGAAACGACCAATCCTATGCGTTTAAAGGGTTAGAGGACCTACAAATTTAAAAAATAAATGGTTGCTCTTCGCTTGCATGCCAAAAGGTTTGCATGCCCCCAGGTATAGTGAAGTAGAGTTTCTAGGTTACCTCTCAATTTGTAGACAAAACATTTGTTTTATCGGGGAAGGCTTACCTTAACATAGGTATCTTATTCCGGTCTAACCCCATTTTCCTAAATGGACGGGTGTATCAACCAGTCATATATCCTTCGTGGAAACCTACCCTATACCCAAGGTTTTCCTGTCGAAACAGGCCAGGGTGCATGCCCCCTGGGTTTCAGTCATATCCTCCGGATCACTCGCGCTCATCAGGAGGACAGACTGGGGATTGATGAGACATTCCTTGCGTGAAAAGGCCATTTAGGGATGGTATATGACTATTTGCTATGTGTGAACCGGGGAATGAAAGCTGGTCTACGAGCTTGACCACTCTTCCTTCATGCGGAAAACACATTACTCTAAAGAGTGAAGAGACAATGGCTCCCATGCAATAAATATAGTCACGTCCAAGGAGTAGATTATAATCCAGGGGTCCTTGGACTACTATTACGTTCATGTGAACGGTTTTCCTTCTCAATATTATCGGCACATTGGGAAGGATCCCTAACGGTCGACCAGTTCCTTTGTCAAAGCCTGTTAGATTTCTCATTTCAGGCAAAAGCGGTGGTGAACCAAGCGCTTTCCAAGCAGTTGAGGAAAGGATACTCATAGAAGCCCCTTCATCTACGATGGTACCGGCCATGACCATTCTGTATATTTGAGCAATGATTCGAAATGGTACACTGCCCAGTAAGCGAGGTTTGCCTAGTAGATTCCAATCGAAGGAAACAACTAGGTTGCTTAGAGGTGGGACCAAATAGACGGCCGGATATGACTCTTATGAACTTCCTTCCTGCGGTAAAGGAATAGGTAGACTGCCCCCATTTTCATCGGAGTCTGTGCTTACGAAGAGAATTTGGATGGTGTCATTTTTGTTCTCTTCGGTGACTGTATCATCTGAAGATGGATCCTCTGAAGGCAAAACTGGGTCAACTGCCGCCTCGACCTTTTGACTTTCATCTGGTGTGGATTCAGATGGTTTATCTTCAATGATAGATGCTTCGGCCGACCATAATGGCGTGTCAGCCGGATTTTCAACTAGTGACGGACTCGGTAAGAGTTTCTTATATCCAGGAGGAAGTCGTAACGGTGAAACCAGACGGTCGTCCAAAACTCTTTTAGCCTCGTCTAAGAAGGGAAAATGGTGGACAGTGTGATCGCCTTCACACAGTTTACAAGGAAATTTACATTTTCCTTTTTGTCCAGGAGCTTCACTTTCACTAGTCGACAGTGTATTTTCAACATGATCATCAGAGGTCGATGACACCAGATCGTGCAAACGAGGAGACCAGTCCCTTAAGATCCGAGGGATTCAAGGACAATCTCGATGATAGTGGTCTCCTTTGCAAATGACACATGGCGATTTAGGCCTGGACTGTGCAGTGTGTGGATTTTCACTAGACGATGCTTGGTTGCCCCTTTTCGCCTTTGGCTCCTTCTTCTTCTTCTCTTTCTTCTTCTTCTCCTTCTTCTTCTCGGTTATTTGACTTTTGGCTTTACCAGCTTCATGAAGCGAAGAGGAAGGAGGAGAGGAAGAATTGGACGAAGTAGAAGGTTGGGGGGTAACTCTGTTATCGTTTAGTTGCTGACTTGATTGTTCAGGAGTCACGGTGTTCTGAATGATAGAGGCTGAGAAGAGCCATACGGGCAAGCCGATTGTCAATCCTGGAAGCGACAATGTGGCCATATGGGGTGCACCAACATTTCCCCAAGAGGAGAAAGGACTAGGATTTCCCCTAAGGGGAACTCCTTGGTTGGTGGACTCCATTTTTCTCAACCTAAGACCAACGTAGGAAAGGTGATATTTATTCTGATTAAAATAAATTTTAGACGCTTTGACACAACTTGTTTTTTCAATTTTTAAGAGTCGAGAAAAAACAAAAGATGACTCTAGTTGCCTTCGATTTTTAATGAGCTTGAAGTGACAAGTGCTCAGATGGACCTTTTCTTTTAAGGAGTCTGAAAAGGAAAAAAAGAGACTACTCTGGAAATCTAGACAGAGGGATTACCAAACCAATCGCAAAACTGTAGAATACTTTTTACGATACGGCAGTCAATATTCCCGAATGCTTTGTTTAGTGCATTGCGATTGATAGGGCGGAAGACACGGCTTCCTATGGATAAAGGATAAAGCCTATTGTGGTCTCCCAATATATACTCGACGGTACGTGGGAGCACAAGTCCGTACTGGCACTTATCATCTCAAAGTGGAGGAATCACCCAACCATCAATGAAAACAACAATTACCAGGCTTTACGACGCCGGAATACGTCTCTAGCCTAGACTTCTAAATGTTGTGCGTAGGGTTCCAAAGCATTTTTAGATTCATTAAATTTATTTTACAGTTGATCTTGCTTAAGAAATTTTCCTTTCAGGTTCACCACGTGATGTATATGTAAAATTCCTAAAATGCGATCTAAGATGATAAACAATTGCTAAATCTTCTTTTTGCAATGAAAATCCTAGCTACTAAGGAAAGAGAGATGATATTCTTTCAACATAGAGTAGAGAGCACGCACTATATGCACTGTCCTAAATCAAACCAACAAATAATCTAAATGCAAATGCACATGCATGTATTTGTTTTCAGCCTTCTTAATGTGTGAATGATCAAAAGAAAGCTAAGCGTAAATCTGAATTATTTTTAAAAGCGACATTACTAACAAGTTTCTTTTCAAGACAAAATGAAGACAATGACGACACTTTGCGATTTGGAATTGAAAACTTGCTTTCGACACTTGAAAAACTACTAATTCAAATCAAATACAAGAGTAACAGTGTAATCGACTATCAAGAATAATCAGATTCTCTTCTATGACTAAAAATGACACTTGCGACACTTTCAAATCAAGAAACAACAGTTCAATTACGCTACTTCTTTGTAAAGAGAACTAAAAATGGATCACAATACATAAAAACATTTACAGTTCATTGCACAATGGAGGCGGAATAATGGCAAGGAAAGGGATTTCAACAGAGGTATACTGACTACAAACAACAAAACTCCTAAGTAGAGCTGAAAAGAGTGAACACAGAAACCAAAATCTAAGAGCAGAAGAGGCCTTGTCTGATCAGCGCACCTGTAACACAGGGAAAGTGAGATGCAGCGCACCTACTACACTCGGGAAGTGTGATGCATCCAGAATCCAAAGAAGAGACAGTGCGATGGTCCAGGGACGAGACTTCAACTGGGTTTCGGGTCACAGTTTGCAGCTCAGTTCAGGGATTTAGGCCGAGCAAGTGGTAATCAGTAAATCAATCACAGGGGTAGATCTAAGGAGGTTACTAGAGCCACCACAAGGGAAATTAGAGAGCTTGTAAATCAATTGTTCAGTTCATAAACAAAACCCAGAGATAGACTGAAGCAGCATTGATCTACTTTGCACTTGCATAGCAAATGCAGTTCGAAGGCTAGCTGGCTTGACTTCAGGCTCCATCTGTAAGTTTATAAAGCAAACAAATATAGACAAACAAACAATCTATTCGCTCCCCAGTGGAGTCGCCATTTTGTTATCGGGAAATCTAGTGTCTATGTAGAGCTGCTAGTCCCACTAAGGCTGGTAGCTACCTTAGAAACAAACAAACTAAAACCACTTTCGTTTTCCTTTATGAGAAATAGATAAGAGGGGAATAAAGGAGACCAACCTCTATCTTGCGCTTAGTTCCTTGCTTGATTCCTCTCCCTTCTGATAGATCTTTTCCACTCGCTTCCTCATCTACCCAGCTTCAAAGAGCACCTGTAGAATCAAAGCAGCATAACACTATCCAAGAACATAGATCTATTATCATAAACAATATAGGACCAGATATATATTGACCACGCAAATGCATATATCATCAATCATACAAGAATGTGGAGGAAAACTTGAATAGCTTTATTAATAATCAAGAATAGCAAAGAGGATTACAACCAATTATTCTGACCCAGCATCATCCTCTCAGCAAGAAAGCCCTTCTTCACCTCATGAAAAGCCTAGATCACCCAACACTATGATGTTGCACCAAGAAACCAACAACACTTCCTTACAAGATATAAAATTCCAGCCTCCCGATCTCTGGGATGAGGGATCCATATATAGATGTTTGCAAGGGGGTGAGTTAGCTTTTGAGATTTGATTAGTGTCCTCTCTCTGATATTTCTTGATTCCACTTGGAGATTGATGATCTCTTACTCATCCCTGGGCGAATGCAGAGAGGCAAGTGTCACAGGAGAAGTTTCTGGAAGATTCCATGATCCTCCACCTTGTAGATTGAACATGCCATTTGTCCACTCTCGCCCATCGCACCCCATAGAAGGGATTTTCAGTATGCATCGCACCTCCCGTGTGTATTTAGGTGGGATGCAGTGCACTTTGACCATGGAGCAGGTGAGATGGTCCAGTTTTGAACATTTCTGAGTAGTTTTTCATGGAGAACTTCTGGGAGAAGATGTAATCAGTTGACCTTGTTCTTTTAGAGGTTGGAACAACACTTTTAGGGACTTAATAGCCCTTGGTTTATGGACATTTATGATTGGGGTTGCAGTGCCCAAAAATGTCTATAACAATAAGTTCTCCCAATCTTGCTGGAGTATGGTGGCCTTGTCATTGCTGACTTTATCAAAGCCATCTTTGATTAGGGATTGGTTGAGAATCTGCAATTTGTTTTCAACAACTCTTTTTCCTTCAAAACTATTGCCAAATTCATTCTTGTTCCAATCTTTTAGCCTGAGCTTCATGTGTTTTAGTATTTTGTGAAGAAGAAACATACTTGTACCCTGAATATACAAATCTTTAGACCACCAACTTGAAATGTTGCTGATGAAATCTAGATGGGTGAGCCAGATATTCTCAAATCTAAAAGGTCTATTCCTAGGAGTACCAATGCCTCTGATCTCCAGTTGAATTGGGCAGTGATTGGATCCTCCACAGGGGAGAGTCCTTGCTTCCATTCCTTTATCATTGAGTATAAGGTCCTTTGAGATGATAAATCTGTCTAACTTTGAGGCAACAAGGGACTCTCCTCCTCTTCTATTGTTCCAAGTAAAGAGACCATTACTCGAAACAATGTCAACCAGCTTCATAGTATCCATAAAAGATTGAAAATCTAAGGAATCTTTGTTTAAAGTTTTGATGCCCCCTTTTTTCTCTAATAGTGATTTTATCATGTTGAATTCCCCTCCCATAATCCATGGTATCTCTACATATCTTTCTCTAAGATCCATAAGAGAATATACAAACTTGAGTTTGTCATCCATTCTTTGAGGGCCATAAACATTCGTGACCAGATAGGTCTCCCTGTCCCCCACAAGTTGAATAACCACTGATAGATAATTTCTAGAAGCCTCAGCATCTATTATACCAATCTTTAGGGGATTCCAAAGAGTGAGAATGCCTCCTGCTGTGTTCTCTGCCTTGACTTCTAGAAACTCAAATCAATTGACCCATTTGCTATAAAGTTCTTTCATTCTCTAAATGGAACATTTAGTTTCCTGGATAAAAATAATTTCTGGAGCTTCTTGTTTCATTCTGTTACTAAGTAATCTTTGCTTCCTTTTACTACCTAGACCGTTGATGTTCCAAGAAGTGAACTTCATCATTAAATATTTGTGAAAACGTAACTGGTTAGGTCTTTCATCTTACCTAAATCTATCATTAGCTTTCCACATTCCATCAGCAGCTTGTTTTTCTTTTTTCTGCCTCTTTTCTTTCCTCGGCCTCTAGGTGCTAATCCTGGGGTGTTTTTTAAAGATTTCACACCTTTGTTACCCTTTTTTGCCATGTTACCTTGCCTGTCCCCTCCTTGAGCCTGGGTTTTCCATATGTATAACTGCTGTACTCTAGAGAACTCTTCTTGAGGTAACGAGTCCAACCCTCCCGTGGTTCCCTGTTTCAAGAACCCTTCCAAATTTAGGTGTTGTCTATCCAAAATCTCCTGAAGTTCATGGTCCTCCATTTCCATCTCGCTCTGGGTCATATCCTAGTCCATGTCCAGTTCTACATCGCTCATCATAGCCTCTTTCTGTATATTATTGTTCTTTGTTTGGTTTTTTTCTTCCTCTGTCTCCTTCTCCTCTGGACTTGCCTCCGTTCCTTGATCTACTTTTATCATCTCATCTTCTTCCTCGAGAACTTGGAACCTGTTCAGCATAACTTGAGGTCCTTCTGCTTGATGTTGCTTAAGTCCCCTTTTTCCCCCTTTTCCTCTATGGCTCACTTTTTGAAAGCTTTCCATATCTTTCATTATGCAAGCTTTGCTCTTATTCTCTATTTTACTGAGACAAAAATCCCTGAAAAGGTGTCCATGCTCATGGCATTTGTGACATCTAAAGGGAATATGTTCATAATCTACTGTTTGCACCCATTCTTCATCAAAAACTTCTAAGATCACCTCATCTGGTAGAGCTCCAAAGAGATCCATTTCCACACAAATTCGTGGGAAGGAAGTGTATTTTCCTTTTCTGGTGGCTTAAGAGGCTTTGACAAAACGTCCTAATTTATTACCTATGGCTGTTAATGATTCTGTTTGACAATAATCAAGAGGAACGGAGTAAAGTCTTACCCAAACTAGAACTGATGTGAAAGTCTCCCACTCCGGGACAAAGTTCATCATCCATGGCCTCATATAGAGGCCAGCAGCTGCGAAGAAGTAGGGCCCTCCTTCAACTCTGTTTTTATCCTCAATGTTTGTGAAGACCATAGTAAAGAATCCTTTTGACCCAAGATGTAGGTCAATGCTCCCTTTTGGTTTTCAATGGTATTTAATCCATGTCTGTAAAGCTTTTTCAATGGGCCATATTCCCATGAATTTACAAATGATAGCATAAGTCTGCATGTGGTCCCTATGTGCCTGCAGGGGAGGATCATTCAGAACTACTATAGGTGTGACCTCAGTTTTGGGTTTACAAGGTCCCTTCTGTGCCTTGGTTTTTGCTCCCTTTTCCTTGTCTTTTTCCCCCTTTTCTTTTGTGCATTTATTCTCCCAATCTTTGACTCCCTCTTGCTCTTCTTCCCTGCTCTCTTTCCCTTCTTTAGCAAGACCTCTGACCTCTTCCATTGGCTTCTTACCGCAGCTGGCAACAACCTACATGTAGGAGGGAGTGGAGCTCCCTCCTCCCCTCCCTTCCATGGAGTTCAACGCCTGCTACAAACTTTCAAGCCTAGCTGTTCGTCGCGCTCACTCATAGATAGTTCCAACCAAGAAAGATAATCATCTCTAATGACATTAAAAATATTTTGAAGAAAGAACAACAGGGTGTAATTGGACAATTATTATCACTAGAGGTTCAAACATCAAAATCATTTATTTCTCCAGATCTATGAAAAGTCTTGGAGAATCATTCCAAGGTATTTGAGAACCCCGTAGGCCTCCTACCCTTTTGTGATCATGATCATGCTATTTATTTGATTCCAAGATGTTTTCCTCCAAACAACAAGTCTTAAAGATATCCCTATTCCCAAAAGAGTGAAATTGAACGTACGATTTCAGAAATGCTATAGGTTGGTATAATTCAACCTAGTCAAGTTCTTTCTCTACTCCAATAGTATTGATGCATAAGAAGGATGGATCATGGCATATGTATAGGATTATAGAGAGCTCAACAAGCTCACTATCAAAGATAAATTTCCCATTCTTGTCATTGATGAATTGTTGGATGAATTACATGGAGCAATTTACTTCACCAAGTTGGATCTTTGGTTAGGATATCATCAAATTAGAAGGAAGACTGAAGATATTCTGAAAACAACATTCAGAAATCATGAGGGTCATTATGAATTTTTGGTCATGCATTTTGGCCTTACTAATGCACCTTCCACATTTCAAGTTTTGATGAATTCCATTTTCAAACCCTTACTTAAAAAAAATGTGTTAATCTTTTTTGATGATATACTAATCTACAACAAGTCTTAGAAGGATCATGTTCAACATGTTGACAGGGTGCTCAAACTATTAAAGGAGAAACAATTTTATGAAAAAAACTTCAAATGTTTCTTTGGAGTATAGGAGGTGGAATATTTGGGTCATATAGTATCTCATGAGGGTGTTAATGTAAACCCTAACAAAATTAAAGCCATTAAGGAATAGAAAACCACCACAACCATAAAGAATCTTCAAGGATTTCTTGGGTTGACAGGGTATTATCACAAGTTTGTTAAGAATTATGAGAGAATAAAATCACCTCTAATAACATTATTGAAGAGAGATGCATTTTCTTGGACTCCAGAAGCAACTAAGGCCTTTGAACATCTTAAGGAGGCAATATGCCAAGCATCGGTCTTACCTAGTCTAGAATTTACAAAAACCTTTATTGTGGAATGTGATGCCTCAGGAAATGGAATTGGTGATGTTTTAATGTAGGAAGGAAGACCCATTTCTTTTGAAAGTAATCCAATCAAAGGAAAATATTTACACAAACCTATTTATGAGAAGGAAATGTTGGCAATACTACATGCACTAAACCAATGGTGACCTTACCTAATTGGAAGATATTTCAAGGTAAAAACAGATCATGAAAGTCTTAAATACTTTTTGGAACAATATTATCTTCAGAAGAGAAGAAAAAATAGGTCACAAAGATGTTGGGTTATGACTCTGAAATCATCTACAAAAAAGGGAAGAAAAATGTTATTTCAGATGCACTCTCAAGAAATGATGAGGATGTGGAAGCATTGATTTGTTCCATTTCTATTATCCAACTTGATTGGATAACTAAAGAAAGGGATGAATGGAAGAATGATGAAGATGTGTGGACTCATTTAAATGTTGCAGCACGATCCTAGTACATCTGATAAATTTAGCTAGAAAAATTATTCATTATGGTAGAAAGATCATTTATATCTTTGTAAGGATTACCAAATCAAACAAAAGATTCTTTTGGAATTGCACACCTCCCCCTTAGGAGGGCACTCAAGATTTTTAAAAGCTTACCACAAGGTAAAGAAGGATTTTTTTTGCGATGGCCTTAAATATGTTATTCATAAGTTTGTGTCAGAATGTTTGGTTTTCCAACAAAATAAAGTTGATACAATTAAGACCCCAGGTCTATTGCAACCTTTATCCATTCCAAGTCAGCATTGGGAGGTCTCAATGGATTTTATCACAAGATTTCCCAAGTCTGAAGGAAAGAGTGTCATCATGGTGGTAGTTGATAGACTTACCAAGTATGCACACTTTTGTGCATTATCTCACCCTTTTAAAGCCAGTAGAGTTGCTACTGCATTTATGGAAACAATTCAAAAGTTAAATGGGAACCCAAAGATTATTGTAAGTGACAAACATCTCATTTTCACTGGAAATTTTTAGACGGAAATAATTTTCTTTTCTTGGTACTAAATTAGCTCATAACTTATCTTGTGATCCCCAATATGATAGGAAAAATGAGATAGTTAACAAATGTTTGGAAGGATATATTCGTTTCTTTGTATCTGATAAAAAACACAATGGGTTAAGTGGTTACCTCTAGTCGATTGGTGGTATAACACTTCCTTCCATACTACAACAAAAATGACCCCATTTATGGCACTTTATGGATATCATCAACCATCCATCACATCATATTTAAGAGAAAATTCTAAGGTTAAAGTACTAAAAGATCACATCAAGCATCAACAACAAGTTCTCCAACTCTTAAAGGATAACCTCACTCTGGCAAAGAATTGAATGAAACAACAAGAATATCAACATCACTTTGAAATAAGGTTTGATATAGGAAACTGGGTATTTTTATGGCTATAACCATAAAAACAGATGTACCTAAAGTAAGATAAGAAGGATAATAATGTATCACCCAAGTACTATGGTCCTTACAAGGTGTTGCAAAATATTGGTACTATGGCATACAAATTGGAGTTTCCTGCATCTTCACGCGTACACCAAATTTTCCATGTTTCATATTTAAAGAAGGTTATTGGTGATGTGCTCTTAGTTCAAACAATGTTTCTAGAACTTGACTATCGTATTTGAGCCTGAAGCAGTCATAGAAACAAGAAGCCAACAACACGTAATCGATTAATTTGAGAGTATCTCGTTAAGTGGAATAACTTACCCACTAAAGGTTTCACTTCCGAGGATGAGAATTTTATACAGAAGCATCTGTAACTACTCAATCGTTGAAGACAATACTTTTTTAAAGGAGAGGGGCATGTTAGGTCCCTATAATAATAGTGTATCCCCCTTATTGTTATTATACTGTAGCACCATATTGTTATTGTTGTGCCCATGTATCCCCCATATTGTTATTATTGTGCCCCATAGAAGCCCACCATTGTTATTTTTGTGCCCTTACATTATTATTTTTTATGTAGCCTCTAGTTATATTGTGACCCCTTAGACTCCTATATATACCAAGGAGGTATTATCACCCAAGAATTGTTCATTTATGTAATGTAAAGGAGGTTTCCCCATCGAAGATGATAATTTTTAAGTCATTGATATATATTTTCCTTTTTTTTGTGATCTAGTTGCATAACATATTCTAAAAGTCTAATGAAGAATACTTGTAGCATTTACAACACACATTTGAGAAATGCAAGAAGTATGGTTTGTCCCTAAACCCAAATAAGTCTCAATTTTCCCTCAGAGAAGGCAAATTGTTGGGGCATATAGTCTCAAGAGAAGGAGTGAAAATTTACCCCAAAGGGTTGAAGAAATTGGTGCCATCCCTTTTCCAAGAAACAAAAAGGAGATACAGGTCTTCTAAGGAAGGATAAACTTATTGAGGAGGTTTGTGCCCAATTATGTTGAGATTGTGAGGGAGATTATAGACATGCTGAAGAGGGACATAGAAGTCAAATGCACTAGAGAGGTAAGAGAATAATTTGTCATAATTAAGAGGGCATTTTGAGAGGCCTCAATCTTGGCTATGCCAATTACAAAAATCCATTTCTTATCTTTTATTTTTCATCCCCTAAAACTATTGCAATTGTCTTATTGCAGAAGAATGAAGAAGAGAAAGAATAACCAGTGGCATTTTTCATCCAAGCACTGAGGGACATAGTATTGAAGTATGAAATCCTAGAAAAACAAGTCCATGCTTTGGTTAAGGTCATGAAAGCTTGTAGGACCTATGTTTTACACTCTAAAATAATTTCCTATGCTACTAAGATAGCTATGAAGGACATTCTCACACAAGGAGACAACGAAGGCAAAAGGGGCAAGTGGATAGCCAAAATTTAGGAGTATGACATGGACATCAATCCAACTAAATTAATAAAGGGGTAGGGTTTAGTCAAGATCTTATCAGAGGAAAACTATCAAGTAATGCAAATAAACTTGTTGGCTGAGACTTCTTAACCAAATGCAGTAGGTAAGGAGGGCCAATCTAGCAAGCAAGATAAATATCTTTGTTTAGATTGGTACAAAAGCATTGTCCATTATATATTGTTTCTAATTTATCCAACATATTTTGACAGAACTAAATATAAGGCTATGAGAATGAAATCCCAGAAATATGTTATGACAAATGGTTAGCTATATTGGAAGGATCTTGTTGGTGTATTGTTGTTGTGCCCTGAGATTATAAATGAATACCATGGATGTGCTTGTGGAGGCCATTATAGTTGGAAGGTTACAACAAATAATATCCTGAAGGTTGGTTTTCACTAGCCTACCTTGTTTTCTGATGTTTACAAGCTAGTAAAAGGTTGCAAGGAATGTCATATTTTTATTGAAAAAAGGAAGCTAGCTCCATTTCAATTGATCCCAGTTTTTGTGGAGGAACCTTTTAGACAGTGGGGATTGTATTTCATAGGGAAATCCATCCACCTTCTAGTGGACAAAATAAATGGGATTTGACAACTACTAACTATCTTATAAAGTTGTTGGAAACCATTCCTACCGAGACATCAACGGATTTGGTGGTTATAAAATTTCTTGAAAAAATATTTTTGCTAGATTTGGTTGTTCGAAGAAGATATTGACTAATAATTCCCAAGTGTTTAAGTATGCAAAACTTATTGATTTTTTCCAAAAGTATAATTTCATACTTGGTCACTCTACCACCTATTATCCATAGGGAAATGGGTTGGCAGAGTAATCAAACATGAATTTGGTGAGAATTAAAAAAAAAACATTGTAAAGAATAAGAAAACCTGGGACTCTTTGCTAAAATTTTATCTTTGGGAAAATAGAGTCACAACAAAAAGATCCACCAGAAAATCACCATTTTAATTAGTATATGGTAGTCCAACATTGTTCCCTAATCAATTAGCTATGCTAGTGGATAAGTTAATCTAGGATGCAGAGGAAGAACCTAATCCATTGAGCAGGAGGATAAACGAGTTAGCTCAATTGTAGGAAAACAAAGGGAAATTCACTTAGAATCTGATCAAGTACTAGGACAAGATGAATACTCTTTTTGACAAAAAGGCCAAATACATAATTTTCCAACAAGGTGACCTTGTGCTTAGATGGGATGTTAGGAGAGAAGAAAAATCAAGGCATGTAAATTTAATCCTTTGTGGTTTGGGCCCTTCAAGGTAGCTAAAGCCAAAGGTAACAACACATTCCAGCTGGAAAATCTAGATGGTGAGGTGATTGAGCTACTTGGGAATGGGCAGTGTCTCAAGCACTATTTCTAGCACTAAATTCATGTATCCACTTCCATTGTAAATATTGGTAAGCAATTATAAGTACTAGAGTGTTTATTTCATTTTCAGTTTTGAATATATTTTTGACTCCATGCCCAACAAGGCTACTACTTTGCAGGTTCTCAGTGCCTTTCCAGCAAGAGATTTTCCCTAGTTGGAGTTGATGGTGTACCCACCTCTTCCTCCCTTTATTATTTATATAGAAAAGCGGTCAAGGTGAAAAGGATAGCATAGTTTGAAGCCATTTTCAAAGCATAAAATGAGCTCAAAGACCACATCAGACCCACTCAACTAGAAATTTCTCTAGAATAGCTTTACAACAGTATAAGGAAGTCTTCAAATGGATTGCTGGATCAAAAGATAGAGGTAGCCAAAGTTGGACTTATAAAGTTATAAATCATGGAAACCCCATGACCCCAGAATCTCATAACTCACTAGAAAATAAATTTCAAAAAGCTCTAGGGACACAAGTACTAGGAATTTGTCAACTGTTAGATTCGGTGCTTTTTATTGATGAAGCCCCATAACAAAAATTGGAAGCCTGAATCCCAGAATCTCGAGACCCCATAAAATCTTTTCAAATGAACTTTTGAAAGCATTAGGATTGAACCATTTACAAAGAAATTTGCAAAACAAAGGATCAGGGGGTCCCTTCTCTCTCCTCTAAACAAATAGGTAGCAACAGATCATTGGTCATAATTGATGCTAGCAACCTCCCACTGGGATGTGGACATGTGGCAAGTAGTTTTAGTTTTTTCAGACACCCAAAGGGCCCATATATGGATTACATGTGGACTGATCATGGGTTGACACATGGTTTAGCTTACATCAACATGAATTCATCCTAGAAGCATTCCCCGAAGGGTCAAAGTCCTCTAACTATCAAAAGAAGTTGGGGACTAGGGCACTATGGCATCCAGGTTCTAGCTCAGTGGAGTGGAAATCCTAGGAAGCACTATTTTTTGGTGCACTGGAGCCACAAAGTGTTAGTGGGCCTTCCCTCACTTTCCAAGTGTAAATGGTTAAATTTCGACCACCTATGCTATAAATCTCCATACATATCAAAGCGAACTCACCCAGAATAAGCTCCGGTGGGGTAATAAGTGCAGCCATTAAGCTGGTGCTTTCCCCCAAAATGTCAGAGTCAATAAAGCAAAGATTGTAAATTGCGGTTGTGATTGATTCTGGGAGGTCGAACCTTGCCTCTAAGTCCACCTAGGCACCTCATTGAAAGAGGTAAAATGGGCCCACCACCTATCAGGCCAACGTGGTGACGACGTCAATAGTTGGGACCACTATTAAGTGAGCATGGTAGGTGTGTGAGAAAATATTAGAGACACCACCATCCTCCCTTTCTCTCCACCCAATCCAAATCTGCCACATGTCTCCTTTGCTTCACCTTCCCATTTTCCACCTATAAAACCTCATGTATCAACCGTTGTTGTTTAAATGTGTTCATTTCAAACTGTTATGTGCCTTGCCACTCCACCTATTTGTAGTTACCTCTGCCCGACTGTCAACCAACATAAGGTCCTCTATGCACCCATAACATTCAAATCCATCTTCTTTTCGGGTAAATCATAGTCTCCCTATCCTTACACAAATTTTCACCATGCTTAAATTAAAGAAGAGATCATAAAAAACCTTGAAAAAACAACAACCAAAACCCTCAAGCCACATCGAACCCTTCATGGACATGAAGGGGGGAATTCATGATTTCGTTTTCCCTCGAAACCTATCCAACCTTTTTTTTGAGTTCTATGGTCACTACCTGGACAAGGAAGACACCTTTCAAGTCGTTATGTCAGGACTGTATCACTTAGTCAACCCGATGATATACCCCTTCCTAGAATTCATATTCTACGTCATGGCCACCTTCGTCAAATAGAAAATTTATTATATTTCCTCCACTGGGAAGTAAATTTTGGAGGTCACCCATGAATTGATACACAACTCCTTCATTTATTCGATGTCCCCAAATTTGGAGAAGTTTCTAGAGACCATGCTCTTCTATGATTACATTGGACTCTCATCTGGAGAGAAATGGTATTTCTCCAACTAATTCTGGTCCCAAATGCATAGTTTCCCACTAACTCAGAAACCCTTCCCATTTTCTTGTCTTTAGAGTCCTTTTAGCCCATCATGTCTGTTATCCTATTTTTGTTTAGTGAGGACGAGACAAAAAATGTCTCCAAGAAGTGTTGGGGATTTTACATAAGATGATGAAGCTAGACGTCATCCTTGACATTCACTCTTTCCTGGCCAAAGTCATTAAGTTCCAGTGCAATCAATACTACTTATCTTCCTCCTCCAGATATTATTCCATATTTGTTTAATTGTTCCTTTACATTCATGTGGAAGAATTTGAGTACCTAGGCCTCAACATTGTAGACCCATAAGAAAAGGAAATATGTGGTTGACTAGGAGAGTTTACTAAAAAAGAAGCCCAAAAATGAGGGGTTTTCACACTTCCTCTCTACTTTCATGGACACTCCTTATAAAATTATCAACAGAGTCTCCCCTCCTAGATCATACCCCAATAGATGAGGATTATTAAACTCAACAAGGATGCTAGGGTGGATGATTAGTATTTGTTTAAAGACTACACCGAAATCGGAGTAAATGGGTCTGAATTGCCTCTTTACGAGATGCCTGTATTTATGCCCATGACAATTTTTTTCCTTAGAGTTCATCAGGAAGGGCCTAAACATAAACCAAATCAATTTTGTCCCTGCCAAAAATGGATATATGCTTAAGCTTCTCATGACTGTAGGTCCCTTCATTGTGAACTCTAGACAAGCTTTCTAGCAAGTTGAAATCATGTTAAAGGAATTGAATTTTCAAATGAGAGAGGTGTGGCATTCTGATCCTCATGGTATTATTTCTAGTAGAAGGAACGAGATTAATACCTCTGCCTATCAACATGAACATAGAAGAGAGCTAGAATGGAAGGCTAATCTTGATTCATCACCGATAAATATAGAGATGGAAATCGAGACACCAAGCACAAAGGAAAAATATCATAAGATGAGTATTAATGAGGCAGAAGATACCGAAATGGAGGAGCCACTCTCGACAAAGAATGAAAATACCTAGGA
Source organism: Pinus tabuliformis (assembly GCA_031772625.1). NCBI lineage: Eukaryota > Viridiplantae > Streptophyta > Pinopsida > Pinales > Pinaceae > Pinus > Pinus tabuliformis. The sequence goes on along the minus strand of CM062818.1, from coordinate 1,124,156,610 downwards.
TAAGAAAGAGGAGATAATCGAGGTCATATTGACTAAGAAGAGCCTATACCATCCAAGATTCCAAGTGCAATTAGAGAACCCCCAACAAGGTGCCACCTTCGATTCAACTGAGCTAGAAATTTCGGGTTCAATTTGAATCACATTAGTAGTAGGTCCTAAATGGGAGGAAGGGAAGATAATAGAGTAAAGGGATAAGAAATTTAAGGATGATATGTTGTGATATTTTTCCTCTGATTAAGAGCCATATCATACTAGACTCTTAACTTCCATGGAACTGGAAAGGAATCAAATGAAATTTTCCATGTATCACCCTTCAGTGCAATCCCTCGCCTCTAGGACTCAGTATAGAACAATGGACTTGTCACTGGACATGACCAGTGTCCCCTTGTAGGATAAAATAAATTTACACAGGAAGGCATAAGAGATGATCTATTGTGAGTTGAGAAAAGGTATCTTTACCATCAGCAAGGCAGAGAAGTTGTTGGAGAAAGAAGCTACTAATGTAAAGCATGAGAAAGCCAACTTAAGAGCACTCCATCTCCAAAATGAAATCTATAAGGATATAATTATCAAGATGGGGGTGGATCCAAGTGATAAGGATGCCATAAATGCTATCATCAAGGGATCACAATAAAAAATATAGTCACTGGGGAAACAAATTAAAATTTCTATTGTTGAACATGTACAGACCAAGGAATTGGCTCAGGTGAAAAATGAGAAGGAGATACTAGCCAAGGAATTGATAGATGGAAATAATGAGGTCGTAGCCCTCAAATTGAAAGTAGGAGAATTGTAATAAAAGATTGAATCCCACATCTATTTTTTGGTTGTGCCATACAACCCACAAAATTCAGCTGAGCAGTTAACCAAGGCTCTCACAGATTTGAAGTTGTTAGAGAATGAGCTTAATAATGTCCAAATTGAATTTTACAACACCAAGTACCAACTAGAAAATAAGGAGAAATGGCTCAAGTCCACCCAGGAAAATGTAGATAAAATTAACTATAATTATCAAGTTTCATAAGATGATATCAAAGCATTGAAGAACAGGTTGAAGGGGAACATGTCCCTCATTGAAGTTAGGTAGTTAATCTGGGATATATCATATCTAAAATAAAAAACATCTAGGAACACTTGAAATTAGTTGCAAATCAGAAAGCTACAGTAAACATCAATAAATTCTTTATCTTGTTAACCAAGTAGGAGAATGCGAAGAATGCCAACACTGTTAAGAAATTTATCAAGCTCCTTAATGATAAATCAGTTGATGACTTGAGGGAAATAGAAATCATTAATAGAATAGGTGTGATCATAGAAGTTTCCAAAATGATCTGGAAAAAGGAAATGAAGGATAGGGCTGATGTAACACCCTCCTCCCACATTTTCCCAAGATAATCAGTCCACAAGGGTAAACATGTGATGACGAGTTACTATGATATGATTCAACTCCCCAAATATAGTTAAGGAAGTGGAATCAACAAACCAAAATGAAGCTAACCTTCCTTATGGGGTATAGAACCTTCAAGAGACAACCAACCCTCCAAGAGTCCAACCCTGAAGATAACTTGCTTCTTGACTGAACTAGACCACTAGCCACTCCCATGACAAGCCTTCCATGCAACTTAAACCCTCCACTCTCTCGCACAGTAAGGCATCCATGTCACTTTGGCCCTTTTTAGGCAGTTTTGTGCTAGCAACCTCATATTCTAAGCCACTTTTTCAGGGCCAAGACTCAGGACTACCCAAAAATTCATGAAACTTCCAAAAATGATATTCACATCAAGACCTGACCCCTACCAGACATGATAGAAATTCTGTCAAACATACCATGAACATGTAATCTACAGGTCATAGCAACAGATATGAACATAGGGATCTCATACTTATCTTAGATTCAATAAGAATCTCCAATTCCCTCTCACAATATCTGCATTATCATCTATTAGGCCATTAATTCACTAATAATGATATTATGAGATCCATAACCAAAGTCTATTGTAAACCATCCTTATAACCAACATATAACCAATAGATTAACACTAATAGAAAAACCATTAAAACCACATATTAACAAGTATATTTACACAAGGAATACAAGAGGAAAAGAGCTCTTATTAACATATGAAAAAGGCAACCAAATCAGGGACTTCCACGTACGACCTGACCATAGATTAGTTTGAACCAAATATTTCTTTTAACCAATCACCCACGTGTCATATTCTAGGCATGTATGCGAGACTCACAACAAAACCAATCAAGCCTTCCGCAGGTTTTACCGTGTATCCCACCAAGGGATTCCTAGGGCCAAACAATAAACATACACTACAAACTTTACTACAATCCCACCATATACTGGTCAAGGGATCACTAAGATATAAACAAGCATGGATGCTTATGGATCTCTCCACCTAAACTATGAGGAAGTTGTCCATCTCCACCCTCTAGGCTTTACTGTGTATCCCACCATCACTGGTCAAGGGATTCCTAGGCCCAATGAGGCTCCACCCTCTGGGATTTACCATGTATCCTTCCATTACCGATCAAGGGATTCCTAGGCCCAATGAGGGTATTCAAAGCTAGGATTTACCATTTATCTGGCCATTACTGGTCAAAGGATTCCTAGGCCTTGAGATTTCCCCTGAGACCACCCCACTCGGTTCTGAAACCATTTAGAAATCTAGCTCAACCAAGTAAAAGAACCCCATCACACCATGGCTATCCAGAAATGGAAAGGAAAGGTTGAGAATCATTGTCACACCTGAAAAAACTCGTGCCAATGACAATAAGAGAGCCAAACACACACATGCATGTAGCAGGCATGCTAAAACTAGCAAGGAATACATGCAACTCCATACCTACAAGTAATCCCATTGTAGCTGCTTGATTCCAATCTTCCCTACTTGATCTTTGTTTCCCTTTGATTTCTTGTTTGTCCTTTTCCTTCCTTTCTCTAATTCTATAGTGCTCCAAGAATACTCTAAGTGTCCAAGAGTATGAGAGAGAGAGAATAGAGAGAGAGTTCCAAAATTTAACTGAGAAAAGGTTGTGAACTAATCCTTGGAAGCCTTTTTATCATTGAGGCCTCTATTTTCTTCAGTTTCCATTATTTTCCTTCATTTTCCTCCTCACATGAAACCTACAACCTTTCACCTTCTTTTTCTCCTATTTTCCATTAATTTCATAAATAAAATGCCATTTAATGCCTCTTTGCCTTTCCAAATCCTTTTCCATTGCCTTTTCCAATTTTCTTAGCCATAATAAACCAAATGAACACCCACACTAGGATGCTTTTACCAACATTTAGATTGGAATAAGTGTCCCACATCTTGGTCTTATTTTTTCCTTTATTAACTTTACTACATGGATTTTTAACCTGGGGTTGTTACAAAACCCTCCCCATTGGAAAACACCGTCATCAGTGTTCAACGACACCTACAACCAACAAGAATGTTGAAAAGAAAAACATACTTCCCATGGAGCTTTATAACTTAACTCGATGTATTATTTACAATGATCAACCTTCTAAAAGAAAACCAACATGAAAAACATAACAACATGACACCCATACTGCTTATTGGAGCTCTATAACACAGATCGTTGTGGTATTTACATCCATACACATATATACATATACCAAACCTTATTTACCTCAACCATCAAACAAGGAAAGATACATAGCTTGCATCTGATCATCCATCTCCCGTGTCACTTCATCTGGCCCAAAGTGCTTCCACTACACTTTAAGCAGCTCGATTTCTTGGTTTCAGAGCATGAGCATCTTTCTCTAAAAAATACACTAAGGTTTTGGTTGGAATTCTCCTTCTAGATCTGCCTGCAATACATACCGATCAATAACATGATCAACATCCTTTACATATCGTTTAAGCAATGAAACTTGGAAAACGTCATGGACTTTCACTATCAAAGGAAATTCAAGTCTATAGGCACTACAAGAAAAAACGTCATTGGTGACGGTTATGCTTGTGATGGACCTTTAAGGCCCGTCACCATTGTCACATATGGTGAAGATCTTTAAAAAAGCGTTGTTGTAACTGTATATAGTGATGGTCCTTTAAGGTTTGTCACCAAAGCCATTTTCAATGACACTTTTGGTGAGGGTCGTTAAAGGCCCGTCACTAATTCTCTCTTTGGTGACACTTTTGGTGAGGGTTGTTAAAATCCCATCACTAATTCTCTCTTTGGTGACACTTCTAGTGACCATCTTTTATTGACCATCACCAATGATCTTTTTAGTTACTTTTGGTGACAAGCAATAAATGTTTGTCATCATTGATCATTCCAATGAGTTTTTGATGATGCTTCATGCCTGTGATGGACCTTTAAGGTTTATCACCAATGTCGTATATGGTGATGGTATTTAAAAAATCATTGTTGTAAGTGTATATAGTGATGGTCCTTTAGCGTTTGTCACCAAAGCCATTTTCAATGACTCTTTTGGTGAGGGTCGTTAAAGGCCTGTCACTAATTCTCTCTTTGGTGACACTTTTAGTGAGGGTCGTTAAAGGCCCATCACTAATTCTCTTTTTGGTGACACTTCTAGTGACGATCTTTTATTGACCCTCACTAATGCTCTTTTTGGTTAATTTTGGTGACGGTAAAAAAAAATTCGTCATCATTGATCAGTCCAATGAGTTTTTGATGATGCTATGTACCTATTACTATATTTTTTGTCAAAAGATAATGATTTAAGACCATTGTTCTGGAGTCCTTTTCATTATGTTTCCAAGGCCATAGTGGTTAGAGTCAGTCAATTTTTTAATAAGTAATTAGTGTGTATCAATAAGAATATAGCTTTCCTATTAGTCAACACATGATTCATCTCTATTAGGTTTATTATCTAGAAAATTCCCTTTAGATAAAGTTCCACTAGTGTGTGTAGGAACTATATTATTTAATACATAATCAAGCTTTCTTAATTATGTTAATGAGAGAGACCTAGCACTCCTCAACACTCATGGCACACCTTAAACTACTTTGGAACACATTAACATTCCTTGGCACCTCACATGTCTTGGAACATATTTGTACTTGGAACATCTTTGTATCTAGAACATCTTGCCATGAGTAGGACACCCAAGCACATGTTGGTATGCCCTATAGTCCCTAGCATGCCCTGGAGCACCTTGGCATAATATTGCATTGACATACATTAACACTTGACACACATTGGCACTTGGAATGCATTGGAACATATTATTAGCGTTTCTAACATTCCCCTTTTGAAAAAGATAAAGTCCCAAGTTATTAACCTTCTTATGTGTTCATTTCCTTGCATTTTAGCTTGGTTATTCCTTTTTTTGCCTTGAAACTCCTTGAAACATATTGGGATACTCTGGCACCCTACACATCCTAGCATGTCTTACCACCTGACATGTCTTGGCATGCCTTGGCACTATTTGGCACATGATAGCACACCTTGGAACTACCTAGCATACTCTAGCACTTCTTGACATGCCATGATATTCCATGGCATGCCTTACCCATGCTTAACATACCTTGTCACTCCCTCCTTGGCATGACAACTAACACTCATTGACACTCCCTGACACACCCTCATATTCATTCACTTCCATGCATTTTGACCTAGTGCTCCCTTGTGTTGTCCTAGTACTCCTTAACACTCCTCAACATGCATTGGCACTCTCTAACACAACTTAGAACTCTTTGACATGCTTTATCACTTCATAGCATGCATCACACTCCATGACACACATTGGCACTTGGCAAGTCTTATCATGTTTGGCATGCATTGAGATGAGTTGGTATTCTTTAACATGGTTTAATATTAAAGTTATTTGAGATCAATTATTGGAAAGTAGATGAGAAGCAACAGAGGAATATTTGGCACTTAGAATGCACTAAAACTTGGCACCTATTGGCACCTAGTGTTGGTGTGCCTAGCATGCCCCTCATGGAAAAGGTAAATTGATGACTTATTAACCCTATTATGTGTTCATTTCCTTGTAGTTTAACTTGTTCCTCCCTTTTGTTGCCTTGATAGTCCTTGACATGCATTGTCACGCCCTTACACATATTGGCATGCCTTAACACTTGGCACATCTTAGCTTGTTTGACATGCCTTCATACTATCTGACACATGTTAGCATTCCCTAACTCACCTTGGCAGTCATGCCCTCACAGCTAGCATTACATTTTTCCATGACTTGGGAACCTTAAATTCCCTAGAACACCTTGGCACTCCCTAGTTGTCATGCCCTCATATATAGCCTTACTATTTTTGTGACTTGGGAACCCAACCAATTCATTAGAAAAACAATATTGTGCCCAACCCAAAGTCTCCCTTTCTCTGAAATCGCTTTGTCCATGCCTTATCACAACCATAAGCTTGCCTCCTGCAAGTCCTATTTTGAACTTCTCCTAAAACACTTCATCCTTGGGACACCTAGAATTCACTAACACTCCTTGGCACACACTCTTATTTGTTCATTTCCAAGAATTTTGACCTAATTCTCCCTTGTGTTCCCCTAACACTCCCTAACACTCCTCAGCATCCATTGACATTGTCTACCATGTGTTAGCATACCTTTTCATTCCTTGTCATGCGATGGAACTCCTTATCTATCATACCCTCACAACTACCCTTGCTTTTTTTGAGACTTGGGAACCCAACCAAGTCATGCCTTGACTACAACAACTTAACTAAGTTATAGTTACTACAACTAGACTATGTCTTGTTCACCTAAGAACTGCCTATAACACATATTACACTACTCATGTCTAATCTCAACTCACCCCACTTAATAAGTTACCAAGTCAAGGCTCACGTCCAACCATGGGCATAAAACAACTAAGCAACATAGTTTACATATTGACATGCCATAGCACATGGCATGTCTAACAATCCCTTTGCCCTATGTGGCATGTGTTAGCATCCCCTACATTTCTTGGCATGCTTTGCACTCCCTAGCACACCCTAGCACTCCCTGATGCGCCCTGACACTCTAGCGTGCCTTGGCACTGCCTAGCATATAACCTTGTCACTCCCTCCTTAGAACACTTGGAACTCGTTGACACTCCCTATCACACACTCTTATCTCTTCATTTCCATGCGTTTTGAACTAGTTCTCCCTTATGTTTTTGTGGCACTCCCTAACATTCTCTAGCACGCATTGGCACACCCTGGAACCTAGCACATCTTGGCATGTTTCCCTGGAACTCTAGCATTCCTTGACACTACCTAACATAGCTTGTCACTCCCTCCTTACCACACTTAGAACTCACTAACACTTCTTGTCACACACTCTTATTCATTCATGTCCATGTATTTGAAACTAGTGATCCCTTTTGTTTCCTTGGCATTCCATAACACTCCCTAGCATGCATTGGAACACTCTAACACCTGGCACATATTGTCATGTTTCCCTAGCCTCTAGCATGCCTTAGCACTGCCTACCATACCTTGTTACTCCCTTAGCCCACTTATATCTCACTAACACTTCTTGTCATAACTCTTAATTGTTCATTTGGATGCATTAATTTGACCTAGTGCTCCCTTATGTTTCCCTGGCACTCCCTAACACTTCCTAGCACATGTTGACACACCCTGGCACCTGACACATCTTGGTTGCATGTCACCCTAGTAATCTGGCATGACTTAGCGCAACCTAGCACACCATGTCACTCTCTCCTTAGCACACTTGGAACTCACTGACACTCCCTATCACACACTCTTATTCATTCATTTCCATGCATTTTTACCTAGTGCTCCCTTATGTTTCCCTGGCACTCCCTAACACTCCTTAGCACACATTAGCACACCTTGGTGCTTGGCACATCTTGGTATGCTTCCCTAGCACTCTAGCATGCCTTGGCACTGCATAGCATACCTTGTCACTCCCTCCTTAGCATACTTGGAACTCGCTGACACTTCATTTCCATGCATTTAAAACTAGTGTTCCCTTGTGTTTCCTTGGCACTTGGCCCTAATATTCCCTAGCATGCATTCGCGCCACACTGTGGCACCTAGCACATCATGGCGTGCCTTAGCAGTTGGCTTGTCTTAGCATGCCTAACATGCCTTGGAATTTTCTAGCATGTGTTAGTACTTCCTGGCATTCCCTGGCACACCTTAGCACTCCCTAACTATCATGCCCTCATAGATAGCATTACTATTTTTCCAACTTGGGAACCCAACCAAGTCATTGGCAAGACAATGTTGTGCCCAACCCAAAGTTTCCCTTTGTCTAAAATTGCTTTGACCAACCCCTTATAATTGTAACCATAGGCTTGACTCCTACAATTCCTATTCTAACCTTCTCCTAACACACTTTGTCCTTGAGACACCTGGAATTCATTGACACTCCTTGGCACACAAACTTATTTGCTCATTTCAATGTATTTTGACCTAGTTCTCCCTTGTGATGCCCTAACACTCTGTAACTTTCCTCAACATGCATTGGAAATGTTCGACATGTGTTAGCATGCCTTTTCATTCCTTGGCACACCCTGACACTCAGCTATAATTCCCTCACAACTACCAGCCCTTACTTTTTTTGGGACTTGGGAACCCAACCAAGTCTTGCCTCGACTACAACAACTTGACCAAGTTACAGTTACTACAAATAGACTATGCCTTGTTCACCTAAGAACTAACTATAACTCATCTTAGGCTACTCATATATAATTTCAACTTATCCAACTTATATTAACAAGTTACAAGTTACCATGTCAAGGCTCATGTCCAACTGTGGCCATAAAACAACTAAGAAACATAGTTTACATCTTGACATGCCATAACACTTGGCACATCTAACAATCCATTGGCACTATGTGGCATGTGTTAGCACCCCCTACATTCCTTGGCATGATTTGGCACTGCCTATCACTCCCTGACATGCGTTAGAAATCTAGCATGCCTTGGCATTGCCTAGCATATAACCTTGTCACTCCCTCCTTAACACACCTAAAACTCACTGACACACCCTATCACACACTCTTATTCGTTCATTTCCATGCATTTTGAGCTAGTTCTCCCTTGTGTTTCCATGACACTCCCTAACACTTCCTAACACCTAGCACATCTTGGCATGTCGCCCTGGCACTCTAGCATTCCTTGGCACTACCTATCATACCTTGTCACTCACTCCTTAACACACCTAGAACTCACTGACACTCCCTATCACATACACTTATTCATTCATTTCCATGCATTTGAAACTAGTGCTCCCTTTTGTTTCCGTGGCACTCCCTAACACTCCCTGGCATGCATTCGCACACCCTAACACTTGGCACATCTTGGCATATCATTTCCCTGGCCTCTAGCATGCCTTAACACTGCAAATAATATCTTATCACTCCCTCAACACACCTGGAACTCACTAACACTTCCTTTCACAAAATCTCATTCATTCATTTCCATGCATTATTTTGACCTAGTGGTCCCTTGTGTTTCCATGGCACTTTGTAACACTTCCTAACACGCGTTGGCACACCTTGGCACTTGGCACATCTTGGTCAGATGCTGCCTTCGCACTCTAGCATTCCTTAGCACTGCCTAGCATACCATGTCACTCCCTCCTTAACACACTTGGAACTCATTTCACTCCCTGTCACACACTCTTATTCATTCATTTCCATGCATTTTGACCTAGTGCTCCCTTGTGTCTCCCTAGCACTCGCTAACACTCCTAGCACACATTGGCACACCTTGGAACTTGGTACATCTTGGCATGCTTCCCCAACACTGTAGCATGCCTTGGTGTTGCCTAACATACCTTGTCACTCCCTCCTTAGCACACTTGGAACTCGCTAACACTCCCTATCACACACTCTTATTCATTCATTTCCATGCAATTGAAACTAGTGCTCCCTTGTGTTTCCTGACACTCCCTAGCATGTGTTGGTGCCACACCCTAACACCTGGCACATCTTGGCATGCCTTAGCACTTGGCATGAATTGGCATGTGTTGGCATGAAAATGGGAATGGGGAAGAGACCCTGGGTTCATGCTCAAGTTGCCAACAAGGCTTTGTTGTAGTCTAGAACAATGTCAACATTTTCACCTTACCAAGAGAGGATAAGGAGTCTCACCTGAGGCGTGTCATGACTAAAGTGTGAGGGGGTAGAATGAGGCACCAAGGGAACCACAACCCGCAACCGATATTAACTCATAACAATTAAGTACCTATTGTAATCCAACCATACTATTCTACTCACATTACCTTAGGAAATCATACAACATATAGATAAATATTTAATTTTTTTAAAGAACCAATATAGAACTCAGTTGTCTCTTTCATTACACTTCATAGAAAGAAATACATAAATAAGTATAGAAGGCTTGAAGCCTGATCATCAACAACAAGAATGACCCAACCCATAGATCAGAGACCAACAAAGTAAGGGTGTACCCACCTTCCACAACTTAGGAAGGCTACATTGGTTCCTAGCTCACTTGGTTCATCAACAACTAGTATTCACCAACCCTTTCCCATCCTTTCATTTGCCTTTTATCCTATGCTCCGCACCTAGACTGCCAATTCCACTTATTTCCTACTCGACTGACTCTGCCTTTAGCTTCCTTTGCTCTCTACTTGCTTGACTGCTCTTTCTCTCCCCCGCCACCTTTCCACAACTATCGGACCACTCGTGGTTCCAGTTCCCCCCTTCAGCTATCAGCTTCGCAACTCGACTGATGTCCCCGCCACTTGTTCCTGTCTTTTCTTCTCGCAAAAACTCAAAATGCAGGCCCCAACAACATGTCTAACATGCCTTCAAATAGTCTAGCATGTGTTAGCACTTCTTGGCATTTCCTGGCATATGTTGGCACTCCCTAGTTGTCATGCCCTTATAGATAGCCTTACCTTTTTTTTGACTTGGGAAAGCAACAAAGTCATTGAAAAATAATGTTGTGCCTAGCCCTGACACTCCCCAACACTCCTTGGCTTGCATTTTCACTGTCTAGCATGTGTTAGCACACCTTTTCATTCCTTAGCACGCCCTGGCACTCCTTAGCTATGATGCCCTCACAACTACCCTTACATTTTTTGCAACATGGGAACCGAACCAAATCCTGCCTCAACTATAACAACAACTTGACCAAGTTACAATTACTACAACTAGACTATGCCTTGTTCACCTAAGAACTTCCTATAACTTATCTTAGGCTACTCGTGTTGAATATCAACTCATACAACTTAACAAGTTACAAAGACAAGACTCACATACAACCGTGGTCGTAAAACAACTAAGAAACAAAGTTTACATCTTGACATGCCATAACACCTGGCATGCCTAACAATCCCTTGGCACTATGTAGCACATGTTTGCATCCCCTACATTTCTTGGCATGCTTTGACACTCCCTAGCACTCCCTGACACTTAGCACACCTCGTACTCGCTAACACTCTCTATCACACTCTTATTCATTCATTTCCATACATTTGAAACTAGTTCTCCCTTGCTTTTCCCTCGAACTTGGCCCTAACACTCCCTAGCATGTGTTGGCACCATAGCCTGGCACCTAGAACTTCTTGGCATGCCTAAAATGCCTTGGAATTGTCTAGCATGTGTTAGTACTTCTTAGCATTCCTTGGAACACCTTGGCACTCCCTAGATATCATGGCCTCATAGATAGCTTTACTTTTTTTGCGACTTGGGAACCCAACCAAATCATTGATAAAACAATGCTATGCTCAACCCGAATCCTCCCTTTGTCTGAAACTACTTTGTACACGCCTTATCAAAACCATAGGCTTGCCTCCTACAAGTCATATTCTTAACTTCTCATAACACACTTCGTCCTTGGGACACCTAGAATTCACTAACACTCATTGGCACACACTCTTATTCATTCATTTGCAAACATTATGACCTAGTTCTCCCTTGTGATTCCTTGGCACCGGATAACATACCTTTTCACTCCCTCCTTAGCACACCTGAAACTCATTGACACTTCATTTCCATGCATTTGAAATGAGTTCTCCTTTGTGTTTCCATGGCACATTCCCCTCACACTCCCTAACATGCATTCACGCCACACCTTGGCACCTAACACATCCTGGCATGCCTATCATGCCTTGGAACTATCTAGCATGTGTTAGTACTTCACTTGTAAATAAAGAAAAACATCATTTCATTAACATAGACAACTGATTATTTAAGTTGTGCTTTCACTTGTAAATAAAGAAAAACATCATTTCATTAACATAGACAACTGATTATTTAAGTTGTGCAAGCTATGTCAATTAAGAAATCAACAAGTTTTCTTGTTTTGGTCCTTGGAAATGACAGTTCTGTTATGCTGGACAGTTACATCAGATTGAAGATATGTCGCAGACTATGCTGCATAGCATGAATTTGTATGGGTAGGAGTAAGAGAATTTTGCTCCAATTTACACTGCTCCACAAGCCCATCCAATCATAGCATAATTTCAGTAATTTGTTTCTCCAAAATATGGTTATGAATTAGCTCAAGCGTCCAAGGTTTTTGATTTTCCAAGGCTTGAGTTTTCCTTTCTTAAGAGTTAATCCAAACAACTGTAGATATATTATCTCAATTGTTATCTTTCTAGCATGTACTCCTACAACATGTAGCCAAATCACATCTCAAAAAAACCATCAATATTAGAGTTACCAAATCATAAAAACCTTTAGTCATGATATCAAATACTACTACTTGCTTCCTCTAAGATCAACATCCCTTTACTTGGTTTATTTTCACATAATACTTAGAGTTCCCTTTTCCACGCTCTTCAGCTTGCAAACATCAATCAATATGTTCCTAAAAGAAATCAATCAACAAGCTTCAACATCGTATCCATCAAGGTATTTGCACCTCCCTCTAAAGTTATCATGGCTCATTTTCATTTTTCAAGAGACCATATTGGATGTTGATCAATATCACCAGGTTTTATGCACAACCGTCATGCTTCTATACATCGAGTACCCATATGGAAGAGTCCTTATTTCATCTAGTATTTAACCAAGACATACCAAGCACATGAGTCCTTATGCACATCTAGTATTTAACCAAGATATACCATGCCAAGATATAGGCCCTAACTCCCATATATGATGTGGAAAACCTCATAATGGAACCCTTATCCTAGATGGAGGCCTAAAATCCCTCAAAGAAGGTTTATATTGTTATTTATGGTCTTTTTCATGCAGTGTAAGCCAAATAAGTTTCATTTTGAGCTTGAGGCCATTGCTTTCATCCCTTTTCCATGGCACAAGCCAAAGGCCCATTCTTACTATGTGAAACATATTAATGTCACTAAAGATCCCCCATAGAGGCCTAAGATCCCCTATAGAGGTCATGTGTGGTTCTTTGAGAACTAATTCACAAAGCTTAATCATCAAAGATTCAAATAAGGCATAAGCCCCTTATGTTCCTATTTTGATAAAGCCTACACTTGTAAGCATCATATGTGATTTCAAAGCCTCCTAATTTAATTAAGGTGCATTGATGAGGCTCCAAGACCCAATCGTGGTGTGTAAAACCTTTGAATGGTAGACACATTCCTCCTAGAGGCTAGTGAATGAATTTCCCTTAGAGAATATAATTAATGTGGTGATTTGAAACCCTTTTAACACCACTGATTATTTAGGACTTAAGTCCCTTTTCTTAATTTCCTTCCTTGACCATAATAAAGGTCATGAGACCCATTCTTATTATGCAAAACACACTAAATGCCTATATTCCCAGCTAGAGGTCTTGTTCATGGCAATTGAGGATGACAAATATTAATTTATGGACTAAGGCCCTTGTTTTCCTCTCCTAACCATAACATAGACACTAACTCCCATATGTAGTGAGAAATACCTCATATAATGCCCATATCCCGACTTAAGACCAAATATCCATTAAAGAAGATGTATGTGGTTTTTAAGTCTAACTCATAGCCCTTGATACTAAAAAGCTTCTTATAATACCTATTGCCCTTTTTTACCTCCCGTACTCATAGTACATTCCTTGACTCCTATACATGGTGTGAAAAAATTCCTAATAAAATTGATATCCTATATACCCCTAAGATTATTTAGAAAAGATCTATGTAATTTTTCAATGCCAAATTCATAACCCTTGAACATGAAAAACATAATGCCAAATTTATAACCCTTAAACATAAAAAAAAAAAAAAATACATAATACCAAATTCATAATTTTTAAACCTAAGATACTTCATTTTAGAAATAAAAACCTTTTTTCCTTTCCCTCGCATCAATTTTTATCACACTAATTCTTATTATGCCCTTCACTCGTACTAATTATTATTATATATTTCTAATATATATTAATTCTTATTATACAAAGAATATTAATGGTTACATATTCCTAGTCTACTGCCCTTTTCCATGTCCATTGGTAAAGGTATTGAGGACTATTAGTGTGCAAAATCTTGTTGATCAGCAAAGGAGGGAAAGGAGCACAGCAACGGCGCCAATGAGGTTCAGCATTTCACAAAAATACTGTTGATTGACAAAGGAGGGAAAGGAGGGAAATGAGGGCAGCAACCGCACCAATGAGGTTCAGCTTTTCACAAAAATCTTGTTGATCGAAAAAGGAGGGAAATGAGGGCAGCGACGACACCAATGAGGTTCAGTGTTTCACATGAGGAGTGTGGGTGCGTGCAGGAATGGGAGGCTGAGGCGGAGGCGCCGGTGTAGGAGTGTGAAGATACCACCACTATCACTACTACCACAGATATTGAATATGAGCATTAGGTAGTCCATCATTAGAATGCAAAGTCTCCAAAACCTCAGACGGACGATAACTCCTCCATGGTCAGTAGCTGGTATACCAAAGACTCAGATTTGGCCATGATTATTTCAAGGACCCGGAAGGATTTGCAGTAGTGGTCCAAGAGCTGTATGAATACTTTTTGAAGCTGTCAGAGCTTGTAATGAGGTGTCCAGGCTTTTAGAGACCCACTTCCAATCCACCATTGGGAAACCCATGGGTACTTTATTTAACTCTCTCTCAATCCATCACAAGTTGTAGTTTTAGTGTAATTTTATTGTAATTAGTTATAGTGTAATTTTATTGTAGTTATGATGGTTTGTTAAATCTCATTTGGGTTTCATTCTGATGAGAAGTTGAAAAATAAAAAACCATTTTCTGGGCAATCTTGGCCCAAATTTGGTAAAACAAAAATCTATGATTTCATCTATCTATGGAAGACAATCTATCTGTGTTGTTTTGTTTTTTTATTTGTATTTCTGGGTCCACTCACAAAACAGAAAACCACTTTGACCATGTCTGGTCTCTTTGAAAGGCATTGAGGTCGGTGGTGCACTTCCATTAGCTATCGATCTGAATTTTGCTAGAAACAATGTAGGTAGGTAGGTAGAGTTTGATGCCATCAACCTTTACCTATTTTATTGTTCTAAGCAAAATCCCTTTGAAACATAAATTCTTGTATCTTTGCACACAAATGGCTTCTGTCATGAGGTATGTCTCGCTAAGAAGGATTCAGTATAACATATACTCATTTTTAGCTTCTGATATTAGTTCTACAAAACCAAGTAGTCCTTGTATCCTTTCAATTCTCTCATCCCGTTCTGGTTAGGAATGAGAGACAATCAACATCTTCAAGTCAATGCTTATCACCACCAAGGTTGTGGGTTTTCCATGGCATTTGAATTCCAGACATCAACATTGAGCAATATTTGGAGATAATTTTTAAGTATATGCATTTTAGTCCATTTGTTTTTGTAGTTGTATATGCGTATATCGATTGCTTGTTTCAACTCAATTCAGGGTTTTGGATTACTTCTCATAAAGTACATAGACTTCCAATAACTAGTGTGATTGTTGTTGCCAAGCTTCTTGATGACATTTGACTATCTTAGACTTGGTTATCCATTAATATTCTATTGGTGGTAATAGTTCCAATTTTTTATCCTTGTTTCCTTATTTTCAGGAAAACAAAGAAATCAAAAGTACACAAATCTGTTCCATATTTTTAGGAAATCAAAGAAATCAAAAGTATAAAAATCGTGACTATTTTTTAGGATATTTTTAAAGATCTAAAAAATGATAACAATGAAAAATTATTAGGGATAGTGTTTGAAATCCTCGATAGATTTTAACTTCCTTGAAATGTACTAAAGGTGCCTTGTTCCATATTTATGTTTACAGTCATTTCCTGTTTCTCTTTGGCTCAATGTTGTACTTGTGTTAGTGGTGAATATGAGTTAGGGTTTCTTTAATGAATTGTGATTGAATCTCCAGTTAATATCTGACATTAACTTCAAAATAACGTCATTCTGTAGTGGAGGTAGAGTGGGATGTTAGCCTGAAGAATATTTGTACCAATACTTTCATTCAACATCTGTTAGGAAAATGAAAATTGTTTCATAATGGAAACCCATGTTAAAGTTCAATACTGTAATTCATTAGAGATCCCTACCCAAAGAAAATGACTTGTAAATGAGACCTTAAATATCAATGTTACTGGAGACATTGAAATGAAGAAAAAATGACTTAAATGAACTGCTTAGTATATTACTTTTGTTTTCCTCATATATTTTCCCTGTATCTTTCGCACAAGGATTTTTCTTAATATTGGTATCTGAGTAAGGTTGTTTTATATTTTAGTCAAATCTAAAATTTAGCATTTTTTTGAACCCATGAAGCTATGGGTTGAGCACCTTTCATGGAGGAAAAAAAACTTATTGAGCTAGGGTTTCTAATCCTCTACAATCTCATAGCTTTGGCCATGTTTTGCAGTTTTATTACTTTATAAATTATGCAAGTGATATGCTTAATGCTTCTAAGATCTGGCACAGAAACCTTTGTTGTTAATGTTTAACATATGTCTAGAATTGTCATCTTCTTTTTAGCACAAGCTTCAAATTTCAAATTTTTAATGTTTTCTATCAGCCTATTGATTTCAGAGGACTTCGTTTTGTTTATGGACAAGAACTACAACAATGTGTATTATGCAAAAGTAGATGGCAACAGATTCATGAGATGCAGTGGGTAATTAAAAGCAAAAGACCTATTAGAAAAAAAAAACGTGAATTTGATGGGCGAAGAACTCCTTATGAAGCTGCAACTACTGATGAGTTAGAGGTTGAAACTGATGCAAGAAGCAAGGATGGCTATCTGACAAGTGATTCATCAGAAGCAGATATTTTGTGGAAATTCAAGGTACCAAATGTGGCTGTTGTGACCCTAGTGGAACATGTCTCACTAATCAAAAATCCACCGCGGAGGATGTTAGAGATTCCTGAGAAAAGGTAACTTGCCTTTGTGCCTATTGTTCTGATTATTTTTCTCATTATTTTTTAACATTGGAGGATGACATCCATAGTTAACTTGACGGTATTTAAACTAGAAAATACTGGCATATTATCGAAAGGATAGAGCTAAGAAAACTATTACAATTTTTTTATGGCATAATGATTTAAAGTTCCTCTTCTCTAGCAATTTTGTCTCAAAGGTGCAAGCCAAGTTGAGACTCTTGTTGCCTGCAAAATGCATCAATTTAAAATTGAAAATGGACATTAAACAATTTAAATATTTTCTGTAGAATTCCAGGCCAAGCTCAAGGCCCTCTTGGAGTTGTTAAGCTTGAACGTAAGTCACATCTAATAAGTTTGATCATAAGGTGCCTTCTGGAGGATTGGAAGGGAAGCAATCTTCATCTGGGGGAAATTCAAGGATGATTAATCCAGAGTTCTTCTGAGTAAGTAGCCCCCTCCAATAAATTTTAAGGATTATTAAGGAAATGTAAGAGCATGAACCCATAACATGAACTTCACCCTCTTCAATAGAACTTGAAACAAGCTTGGAAGTTGCTCATGCTACACAATTTATTTTGATTTCCATTCCTCCCCAGTTATGTCTGAAGGATCAACTGTCGAATATTATGCACAAAATACTTTATCCTGTCTTCTTTGGAAAGAGGACATAAACAAGCTTTTAGATGTTTCTAAATGGAGTACTCTTCACCTATGTCCTTCTCCTTTATGCCATGTGATACAAATTCCAATTTTCATATTCTTGAATATGGCGTTCTTCTTTTATACATGTGACCCTTGACTATTCCATGAAATCCTCCAAAATATTCTTAAAGGATGGGAGTATCTCTCCATGCATGAAGCTAGTGGATTGTGACAAGTTATCCAAAATTCCTCCAAATATGTGATTTGTGCCTTGGGAAATGTTAAAGGTACCCTCAATGGAAATACACATAAAGATTTGTGGCCAAGTTCCCTAAATGTGAGATGTTTCCACTTGTGCAATTGTGCCTCCTTTTGATGCTCAAACTGGCACCCTAGTTGTGCAAGGATCACAAGATGTCACTTTGGGTCAACTCAGGGTTGTTGGCAATATCACCTTATCAACAAATCCTCTCACTTTGGATTACTTATTGAATCTTGGCAGTATCTCAAAGCACGAATTGATGGGGTCTTTTATGTGACTAGATAACATTAGCACTAAAAACCATCTCTACATTGCATGGTTCAACACCTTGATGGTCACTATCCAATTGACCACAACTTTTGTATTCATCATTTCTTTAATGTCAACACTTCCAATAGATATTGATGGTATTCATGAGCCTATTTCTGGTTCTCTTCTTTATGGAAACAATATTATCTCCAAGGCACATGGTTTTGTGGCTCCAAGGCTTGAAGGAAGCATGACATAGGTTTTTGTGGCTTCACTTGGCAGATTGAGGCTTGAAGAAAGCATGGTATAGGGTTTTATCGCTCTAGTTGTTGATGTGGTATTACCTCTTTCTAGAGATTCATTCACAGAGGGTTTTCATTGGTGGGATTCTATTCAAAGTAACGACATGGGTACAACTAGAGATTCAAGTCCTTACACTAGCATCAACAATTTTCTAGAATCTTCCATTAGTTGGAGTTTACATTCCTCGGAGGGTTTCTTATTTCCATCTCCCCCCATCTTGTCTATTTTCGATGATCTACTTGCATATGGGCTACCAACCGACATTTTTTCCTTGTGGTTATTTTCCCCATGTATTGCTCCTCATGGGTTACTAATTTCCATTACGGAGCCCTACCTTTACGAAAATCTTTCATTGTTATTGACAAACCTAACTACCCTTGTTGCCCATGGGCTCTCTTCCCCCTCCTCGCCTCTGGATCTCTCTATCTCGCCTGTCGGTTTTGAAGGATTTCTTCCTTTTAGTTCTTCAGAAATTTCTCCTCCACCTGGCAGTCTTGCCTCCATTCCTTTTTTTCTCACAATGTAGTCCCCCCACCAATCTCATTGAAACCTCCTCCCTTGACCACAATCCCCTCTGTAAAAGCCCACTCATTCCCCCAAGCCCAACCCCCCATGTGCTGCTAGAAAATGAAAGAACCCCTCCGTTAAAGAAAATAAGGGCCAACTCTCCTTCATTCTGGGTGTTGGGATTGAGATTTACGAAGTCCTTTAAATGTATGAGTTTGCATCGATGGGTTGTGCTCGTGGTCGCCATTTTAGTGGGAAGACAATATTAGAATGGATGATAAAGGAGTAGGGGGCTCATTCAACTCACTACCAACTTTCAGATACCAATAAGAGGTTGGCTCATTTTCTTTTTAAACAAGTCTAAAGAGGTTCATTGGGCTTTGAATAAGGTTTGGAGTATCGAATCCACCCCTTTCATGCTTAATCATTGGACCCCTCTTTTTGATCCCACTTGAATAGTGTTATTTCATAATAGATAGAGGCTAGACAAGGCCCTTATCTAGGTTTAGCTTCCAAAACTAAAAGTATAATTCTGGCCCGAGTAGGCTCTTAAGGAAATTGGAAACAAGCTGGGAGAATGCTTGTAGGCTAACCTCACTTTCAAAGACTCTATGGAGATGAAGGTGGTGAGGGTATTGGTAAATTTAGATATCACATACGACTTATGGGGTGAAATGAAGCTCCAACATCAAGGCATCACTTCTCTTCACAATTTACACTATGAGGGTGTTCCCTTTAGATATCTCAGGTGTCACAAGCATGTCCATAATGCTATGAATTGTTCATTGGGGTTCTGTGGCATCAAAGGAAAGTACAAGCCCTTGTCTCCCAAGATGAAAAAGAAAGGATTTGTCTTGATGATGATGACTCCTTCTGTCCTTTTTGTAACTGTCTTGGCTACCCCTACTATCTTGATGGCTTTGGCTCCTGAACTTACTGCAATTGTTCCTATGATTATTGATTGGGCTTCCACAAAGCAAAAATATAATCAGCCACAACTCCACTTAGCCGC
The DNA here is from genome assembly GCA_031772625.1 of Pinus tabuliformis. Taxonomy (NCBI): domain Eukaryota; kingdom Viridiplantae; phylum Streptophyta; class Pinopsida; order Pinales; family Pinaceae; genus Pinus; species Pinus tabuliformis. The sequence goes on along the minus strand of CM062818.1, from coordinate 1,124,136,400 downwards.
TACTTCGATGGTGCCACCTTTGGGTACTCTCTTTTCACCCATTTCTTTAACTTATATTCTTAGTTGTATTTTGGATTTGGGGAAATATTGGAATACAATAGAACATGAACTCCTTGTATATATGTTATTGAAATTTTTGAAATTGAAATGAACACCTTATATATATAACAAAATTTTTGAAATTAAATCTCATTGGGAAGAAATTTTTTTATATTCCATTAGGAGGGAAAGCAATCTCTTTATCTTTCCTTTTTAATGAACTATCTCAGTTTCTAAAACCTTCACATCTTTGCTCTAATTCGTAATTCATGGAGGTTGACATTTCCCCCCCTAGTACCTACTTTCAAGCCCTTTGTTTATGTAGGTATAGTTATGCTTTACCCCACTTTTATAAGGTAAACTCCAAGTCATGCATTTCTTTTTATGTAAACTCAGTGACTAAAAATCTTCCATCTATATTCACCATACTCAACCAGTCTAGCGTTTGATGGTACATTAGCCTAGCAGTGTAGATGTGCCTTCTCTGTATCCTCAACAGCAAAGATGAGCAAAGATGAGGGATATGTTGGGGTTCTGAACACCCACAATGGTAAGTAAGTAGAAGGAATCTGATCTCTCTCCTGCAAGTCCTTGGAATCCTACAGTCACGGGTTCAACTGGTCCGATTAGGTAGCTGAGGTCGGTGCACTACGATGAGAAGGGAAAATTTAGAATGAACCCGAGGCCTCACTACTCTTTAGCTAGTCAAAGGGCCCATCAGTGTCGTTTATGTTTACTACCAAGGGCACATTTATTAGGAGGTCGAGTTCATTTGGATTGGAGGAAAAACCTATTCAAAATTACCAAAATTATTTGGAGGACAAGCTCAATTACTGGAAGGCCAAGCCCATCAAGTATTGTGACCATATTTCTGAAGAGGCTGAATCTATTTGGAGGTGGATTTATTATCGGAGGGGTTGAATTATTCAATAAGGGAAAGATCATCATTTTCTGAGGCCGTATCCTTAAGCAAAGAGTAACAAAAGTTGTTGAAGGTTCTAGTGTTTTGGAAGACCAATATTAGCTTCTTCTAAAGGCCAAGTTGTTTCATTATTGCCAGATCTATAAACCAGGTCCAATAATGCACTGTAAATCTTCATATCAAGCTAATATGATCTACAAACCACTTGAATTCTCTCAAATTAATGAAGCTCCACATGAAATTCTAGAAAATGCCATTGATAACACTCCTGCATTCCAAGAAAATAATGTTCATTTTGCTTTGGATCATTGGCTAAAATTAGGAGTGTGATTTAAAATGGGAGGAGCAAGACACTTAGATGTCACCACAAAGTTGTTTACATTGTCTCCTGTGGATGGTGTTGTGGGATGGTGGAAAGGATTTCTTGATAATTAATTCAATGCATGCCCCCTTCAAAATGCTTTCCTTGATAAATAGGGAGAATGAAAAGATAATAGATACTAATTGGTTGCTCTTAGTAGTTCTAAAGGAAATCAGACTGAAATGAGAGGAGTTTAATAAGTGGTTTAACCGAATTGTGCAGAAATCACCATGCAAATATTAAAAGTCTAGAGGCAACCATACCTATATATTACCTTGATTCAATTGATGGAGAGCTTCATTTCTAAATCAAAGAAAATGCTCCCCGAAACCTTAAGGCAATCCAAATTTGTTGAGTTTAGGATGTTCTTGCTTAAGATAAATACTTCAAATTCCATATTAGCCCATTTGTTAGTCCATTTCACTTTCATTAGCACCGAATCATTATCACATTGATATCAACTTAAGGAAGAAGATATGATCGAATCAGAAGACAATCCAAGACAATAGAATACAATAATTTGCACAAGCCAGGGAAAAACCCCAAAATGGGGAAAACCCTTGATCAAATATTCTTATTATCAATATCAAATGTTCAACAGAGAAAGAGAGAAAGGGAGTACAATCAATGTCAAGGTTGACTTGCCAATATGATGACTAGAACCACTGACCATGTGCCAAATATACAGCCTAGACAAGTTTGCAATTATGTCTTCAAATAATAGAAGACAAGTTCTACCCTAACCAGTAGACGATAGTATTCAAAGTTGCAACTCAATAGTATTCAAAGTTGCAACTCAATAGGTTCCAAAATGAGCTCGGCCATGGTTTACTTCAAGCAGCTTCCTTTGCTGATTATAAAGAGGCCAAGATAGTCCCAAATTGAGTAGTGAAGCTTGGTCAAAGGGTTGACGAGTTCTGAGGTCGAAGATTTGCAGTTAGGGCTTGTAGATTAGCCCAAATCTTGAGACACTTTTTGTGGTCCTTCCTTCAGGAAAACCTGATCTAAGGTTTTGTGCTACAAACAACCTCCATCAAGGTTTCATGTCTACTTGTATTATGCCTTGTTTTGCTCCTTAGAATAGCCTTTTAGTCCCATGTCCAAGACTCACAAATCCTGCGGCCCTCTTGAAATGATTACAAGAAGGTGCATCCTTCAATAGAGATGAAAGCTCACCAAAATTCTCTGCCTTAACCTGCGGCTACCATGTTGCTTCAAGATCGAACCTATGGAAGGAAGAACACACCAAAAACATACCCAATACTTGTCCTCCTAGCTCCTTCAAGCAGCAGCTACCTCAGAGATATATTAGAGACCTTGAGTTGTGTCAAATGAGGTTGAAAGGCACCTCTTTATATACAATTCAATGGGGTTGAATGTTAGAGAATCTAGGGCAAAGTAGCATTGTGATGATTCTCTATGACTTGATAACAGTTTCTGAAGTCTTTTTACTTTTTCTAGTTTATCTTATGCTTCTTGTTCTTCTTATTAGTGCATATGTGTGTACTTCATCAAACTGCTACCAAAACAAAATAGCAAGAACACAAAGTTTGGCTCTCTGCCAGGGACAAACCCTATCCACTCTTGAGAGGGAAACCCTTTGTAAGATTTCTCTTATTGAAGCTTCTTATTTGAACAACTGCCAAACCCTAGACCCTTGACTATAAAATCCTCCAAGCACAATTCAAATCCATCCTCTTTCTTCACTATAGCTTCTGGCACATGGACCTTTGTCTTCCGACACTTTTGCTCCTTAGTACTTTGTCCTTTTCTACTGTTCTAAGTTAGGAAACCCTAGAATATTAGGGCTTCTCTTCTTCGCTATAAGGAGGACCTTCTTCGCTTTCCTTGGAGACCTTGTAGACTTTGTTATACATTCAAGGGAGTTCTCTCAATATGCTACCTTTTTCTGCTGTCAAGTCTGCAACAGTCTACTTCTAAAGTCTTCTGACATGTGGATAGAAACCCTAGAACAATCCTACTTTCTTCACTGGATGGGGAGGCCTAATAGACCTTGTGTATTAACCCAAAAACAACGATATTTATATTATGATTTCTTGTTGTACATGATTGTAGACAGGTCCTTTCTTCCTCGCATGTGTGGTTGTTGATGCCCTAGAAGACAACCCTGTACCTTCACTGTTTTGTCTTCTTGTCTCGCTGCTCTTGTAGACTTCCTATTTTGACTTTCTTGTCTCTCTTTGCTTGCAGATTTTAGAGCCAAGTTCCACGTTGAATGAGGAGTGGACAACCTTTATAGATAGAGGTTTGTCCCTCCTCTTTAGGCCAACTTGACTATCTTTTAAGGCCGACTTACAGTTTGCATTATAATTCAATTTTTACCCATTGTTTTGCTGCTTGGAGACCATGTTGATGCTAGGAGAGGATTTGACCATGCTTGGAGGTGTTCCCTTGACCTTGTATTATGTCATACATGATGTAACATGCCCTCAAAGGGTCTTATCATAATTATATTTGACTTTGACTCTCTAGAAGCACTTCAAAATGTGCTTGAGCTATTTTCAATGAGGAAGAAACTCATTAACAAATAATACAAAAATAATTTCTCTTTTCTTGAATAAGTACAAATATCAAAATTACATTTATGAAGACCTAGCCTAGTTACATTTCCTTCAACATTGAAGAGACGTGACTTTTGGGCTTATTGAGCTGACATATAGGTGAGGCCAACCTTGATGATTTTATATGATAGAAACATAAATTCAAAAACACACTTTTCCTTAACCAAATTCGATGAACTTTAGGTCAATTTTGGTCCTCTCAGAAAGAGGAATTCAATGCCATAATTATCTTCTTCAAGAGACCTACCCAAAGTGGAATTTTGCCCTAGTTTTTAATTTTAACACTCCTTCTCAACTAGGGAGAATTCCACTTACCAATCCATCCAACATCAATCATGCCATCGTGTCATCATGAACCATCTCAGTATCTCTTCTCTAGTCTACTCTGTTGAACATTTATATGAATAATAAAGAAGAACTGATTGAGAGTGAGTCACAAGACCTTGCCACTCTCCACTGACAAAAGTCAGTCCATATAACCAAAGGGTGAATCGGACTCGATCCCAAGTGATCAAGTTAAAGAAACATCATTCATCCTAGACATAGGGAGTATGACAATACATGCGTCCATCAGTAGTGCTATGGTCCCAAACCATTTTTCCCAACTCATTGACCAGATGAGAGGTACTTCCCATGTGTCCTGGACTACATGGGTAGGATGACGCAAGAACATCAGTAGGGAAAAGAATATATCACATCCTGCTCACAACCACTTGTAGGGAAAGGGGAAACAACATCCTACAAACACATGTCATAATCACACGTACGAAAAGGATGAACCACATCCTGTAAACACATATCACAATCATCGTAGGGAAAGGATAAACCACATCCTACATGCATGAAAAACAACAATAGTAGGAAGGATCCTACACGTGGGGAAAAGATGAACCACATCCCACCGACATGTCAACCAAAAATCGCAAGGAACAATCATCCTACATGTGGGGAAAGGATGAACCACGTCCCACCGACATGTCAACAGATGCCTATATGCATCTCTCACTAGGGTATCTGCAGGAGAAGGTGAACCACTCATCCTACTCATATGCCATAGGTGAAGGTGAACCACTCATCCTATGCATATGTCATCAACAGTAGGGGAAGATGAACCACTCACCCTACACACATGTCAACCACCATGGGATATCATAGGGGAAGGTGAACAACTCACCCTGTACACAATGCACCAATAGGGGAAGGTGAACCACTCACTCTATGGTGGCTCATAGTTCAATAAGCACCCCAGGCCCCTAGAAGCTCCCAGAGCTCAATGTTCAACCAGGACCCTCATAGCATGGTCTATCCACAACTCCCAATCTCTCCCCCAAGAAAGATAATCTTGACCTTACCAAGAGAATGACAGTAATATGATCATCCAACCAGCAATGATGTAGCTTGGTAGCTCTCTAATGTACCATATCAAAATAATGCGGTACCCAATACTTGGAGTTGTTGTGGAACATGGATTCCCTGAAAAATGAACCCGACTCAAAAATATCACAATATACAATGGTGGTTACTAGTACGTGCTCAAATGGCTCACTGAGGAGCTTCCTCAACCAACTGGCTTCATAATAAACCATACTTGCTCCTATATACATCCAACCTCAATAGTGCCTCTAGAGCAACCAAATCAAGAGATACAACACTCAATGTGCCTTTCCATCCATCACACTGCCAACCGAGCCAGTATCAGAATATCCAATATATGAGGCTTTATCCATAGATTGACTTAGAGTCTTCATAGTGAGGCATATGACTGATATGGCATTTATCAAGAATACCAGGGATTCCACAAGATATACATAAGAAAACTTGCAGCATTTCCAACTCATCAGACCTTTAAGTGTAGGAAATAGTACAACATGGCTAGGTCTTTCATCTTGAATTTAAAGGTCAACTCACTCTTACATTGATAAACAAGAGGGTCATCAACCAAACATCATCAATAGTTTTATCTTTACAATAAGCATGGCTTGTCCATAACTCCCTCTAAATATAGGGAAAGTGATAATGCCAAAGCATAATCACTGAGCCATCTGTAACCTGACCCTTTTCCTTAGGTCCATGTGAGAAAGTCATCAACCATAATTTGCTGCCATGGCTTGTCTTTGTCAACAAACATCGGGCAGGAAGAGTCATCGAGATATACTATCGGGTGTTCTGAAGCCTTGCTTGATGAGCTTCTTATGAGAGAGACTTTCCATAAGGCACCTGCAACAACAAACTTCTGAGAAGCTTACCTCATAATAGAAAGAAATCTTTGTGGAATCGTCATCGTCCTTCTTCAACCAAAATGAAGAAATAGCTGCATTATCCTCCTTTGCTAGATGACGATGACCAATGAATTAAATTACCCAGTCCATGATATCCAGGCATCCATATTCATAAGTCTGTCTTTCATAAGATCTTGGGTTAATGCATCAAGGAGCTCAATAACATAATCAGGATGTCAAGATCAGGGTCCTCAGTTCCATCTGCTTATCATGCTTTTCAAGACATAGGATTTGATATATTTTCATGTTGATAAGGGCTGTTATAAGGAATATCTCCAAAAGTGCCATGCACTTTTTCTTTTAGCTGCTAGACTTCCAAGGATACTCAAGGGTACCAATATAAAGGTGTTGCATAAACTTCCCTTCCTCCAGCTGCTAGATAAAGATGTAAATGTTTTCTTCCATACATCATCATTTCTCCTTCGATTATTGCTAAAATTCACTACATCAACTACCACCATCATTTGTTTAAATGATAATTGTCATTGCTCCTCCATTCCTCCTGCACTTCTCTGTTTACAAACATTTTGTTGATTGCTCAACTCATCAAGTTCTTATAGACATTAAAGTCAAAGATACTGTCTTATTGATTATTGTCATGAACACTCCCAGTGGAACCTCTAGCGTCTCTAAACTTAAAGGCTCTGGTCTAGAATTATATATTAATCAAAAGCATCTGAAACAGCTTTCCTACTATTCTCTGTTTTGTATGCAGTAATGATAATTACACATCAAGTGTAATGATCCTTTTTGTACTTGAAGCATCTTTCTATCAACAATACATCACAAAGATTAGGTTGGTTGATGCTTTTATGGATCCCTTCAAGTTGATGGCCTTGATCTACAAACCACTCATTTAATACCATGCCAGCAAACTCTAGAAGATCTCTGTGCTAGAGAAACACTGTGATCTTTAGAACTTCCTTACTACAGGTATTCTTCAATTAGACCCACAGGTGGACTATCATGAAAACTTTAGGATTACTGTCATACAAATGGTTACTATCACAATGCTAATGTGTCAAATTGATAGTCTTAAGAAATTGCTGTAGGGAAATGATGAATTTGCTCTTCCCTTACTACTGTGAAAGGATGCTTGACCTGTTGTAGTAACACTGCAAATATTGATGAAGTCATTTCAGCTATAATATTGCAACTATCCTTTAAGTCTCTTTATTGTAAAGGCCATATCAGGGATACATATATAGTCATTGAGATGAGCCTTCAATTTTTCCTTCTACCAAAAGTGCACTATAGCTTTCTTTAGGAATTGTTTATTCAAGTTTCAAGAGAATGACTTCAACATGTCTCTTACTTTTCTATAGGCAAATAATCACTTTCCACAATGATTCTCAATAAAAAATTCTGCAATTAAGGTCAAGCTTGGAGAATGCCCTTCAGTGGCCTGAACCTTCAAGATCTTTTCCGAATCGGTGCCTTAAACTCTTTGCTACCTAAACAATACAGAAGAATTGTCACAGATCCTTCACAAATGCACAAGAATGATGTCATATATAGTCTTGCGTTGAACCTACAGAAGATGAGACTTACCTTAAGAGACCTGTAATGATCCTTCAAGACCTGTAGAATATTCTCAAATCCAAACCCATAGAGATTAGACACAAAATTTGTTCTTCATCTTATAGAATAATTTCCCATAAACAAGAGAATTATGTTGTGTCTTAGGTCTTTAGGTCTGAAAAATAAAAACAACTTCGATGTTTTGCAATTGATGCCCTAATTGGGGCTTGTCAATGAGACTTCTTTCTTATACCTCAAGGATGACCATATCCCAATTAGATTGCTTGATATTTTTCAGTCTGAGATAGAAAAGAGGATGTCCTCAAAATACTTCGGTTCTTTGCCAGCAAGAGAAAGGAATACACCTCAACAAAATACAGGTTTGTAAAATATATAGCTCCTTAGACTAGAAAAATAAAAGAAAACTTTTTTTGTTGTGCGTTAGCATCCCAGGACTACAAATATTTAGAGATAATCGAATTCTCTGTCTTGGACCATTCACTTTGATCAGAATGCTCTAAAATAATGCACTTGGATCTTGACTTGAAATAGGAACTTGGTTCTAGGTATGCTACTATGAAACTAACCTTCTTTTCAGCCCTCTCTAAAACTCTGACAAACCATAGATCTACAACCTCAATTGTGGCTATTTCCATACATATTCTTCAAGAGAAAGGAGCTCTAAATCAAACCTTGTGGAGACTTGGTTTGGTACAAGGTTTCTTTGATTTCTGATTCAAAACAATGAATTCATCCTTCTTTCTGTTGTTGATCAACAAACTTCACTTAGTGATGCTTTCTCTTTCACTCTTGTTTGGGCTTGTCCTCACCTAAGCTCTGATACCACGTTGAGTTTAGGATGACATGTTCTTGCTTAAGATAGATACTTCAAATTCTATATTAGCCCATTTGTTAGTCCATTTCACTTTCATTAGCACTGAATCATTATTACATTGATAGCAACTTAAGAAAGAACATATGATCAAATCAGAAGACAAGCCAAGACAAGAGAACACAATAATTGGCACAAGCTAGGGAAAAACCCCAAGATGGGGAAAACCTTGATCAAATATTCTTATTATCAATATCAAATGTTCAGCAGAGAAAGAGAGTACAATCAATGTCAAGGTTGACTTGTCAATATGATGACTAGAACCACTGACCATGTACCAAATATACAGCCCAGACAAGTTTGCAATTCTATTTTCAAATAATAGCAAACAAGTTCTACCCTAACCAGTAGATAATAGTATTCAAAGCTGCAACTCAATAGGTTCCAACTTCCAAAATGAGCTCGGTCCTGGTTTGCTTCAAGTGGCTTCCTTTGCTGATTATAAAGAGGCCAAGACAATCCCAAATTGAGCAGTGAAGCCTGGTCAAAGAGTTGACGAGTTCTGAGGTTGAATATCTGTAGTTAGGTCTTGTATATTAGCACATATCTTGAGACACTTGCTGCGGTCCTTCCTTAGGCAAACCTAATCTAAGGTTCTATGCTACAAACAGCCTCCATCAAGGTTTCATGTCTACTTGTACTGCTACTTGTTCTGCTCCTTAGAATAGCCTTTTGGCACCCTATCCAAGACTCACAAATCTTGCAGCCCTCCTAAAATGATTACAAGAAGATGCATCCTTCAATAGAGGAGAAATATCACCAAAATTCTCTGCCCTGACCTACGGTTTCTATACTACTTCAATATCGAACCTATGGAAGGAAGAACACACCAAAAACATACCCAATACTTGTCCTCCTAGCTCCTTCAAGATGCGGCTACCTCAGAGATATATTAGAGCCCTTGAGTTGTGTCAAATGAGATTGAAAGGCACCTCTTTATATACAATTCAATGGGGTTGAAGAGACATGACTTTTGGGCTTATTGAGCCGACATATAGGTGAGGCCAACCTTGATGATTTTATATGATAGAAACATAAATTCAAAAACACACTTTTCCTTAACCAAATTCGATGAACTTTAGGTTGATTTTGGTCCTCTCGGAAAGATGAATTCAATGCCATAATTATCTTCTTCAAGAGACCTTCCCAAAGTGGAATTTGTCCCTAGTTTCCAATTTTAACAAAATTTCAACAGTTAAATTTGTGAAGAAGATGACCATTACTTTGGCTCCATGCAACATCAGTTGCAAGCAGATGAAGCCCTTCCATGATTCAAATCAATCCCCGAGATTCAATTAGAATACCCTTTATTACATGTTCACATCCTACATGTTTAGCGAAACAGGCAAGTCTGTATTTGTCTAGTCTTTCTTTACTAGGCGTATATTTCAGTCAGCATGGCTAACATGCACACCATGTACTCGATTACATCCTGAAATTCAATGGCATTAAATCTGCACAAATAAAACAAATTGAAAGACCTTGAACTTCTAACAACCACAATTTTGTTATATGGTGTACCTTCAAGGTCCACAACCACTCATTTCATTAGGACTGGCAAGTCCCATACAATGGGAAAGCAAGCAAAAGTTGAAACTTTTATTTAATTAATCCATATAGGTCAACTGATGGAGGGTCACTAACAATGAGAGCCAAGGCATATATGCTTTCTTGTATATCTTAGCAAGGGGTCATAACTTTATAACTCTTTGTGAAGATTAATTATTGTAGCCAACACTATTACTAATATAACTACCACTACTTTTATCTGAGGTTTTAGTTGGGACTGTGAAGATGTTTTAATCTAACTTGTTTCGAGTTAACATTTCACTCATCATCAAAGAAGTGAACTCTTCAAGCAAAATGTGTCAGATTAAATATTTTTACACAGTTCATACCAAAACTCAATAGTGTTAACCTAAGAAAGCCTCCACTTGACTTATACTTGATTATTACCAAGGTACATCAACTACAAGGATAATTTTAGGGGCGAATGTTCGCCCTTTGGCGAAATTAAGGGGTTTTAAATTTTTAGTGGGCAAATATTTTGTATCATAGTACATTTTTACAAATCACCTCAAATAGCCCACCTTATTTTAAGGGAGAGGGTAAAAAAGGTAAATTTAGCCCTTGAAATTAGGACTTACAACCTTTCATTCGCCCATTTTCAAGAATAGGTTTTATTTAAGTGAATCCTATGGGCCAAATACCATATTTATAAAATAGGTATGGTAAATTAATAAAAATATAAATAAATGAGAGGTATGGTAAATAAATAAAACATTTTTTATATTTACTCCATAACTCACCTTATATACATATAAAGGTGTAAACAAATAAAAATATAAGTAAAGTGGAGGTATGGTAAATAAATAAAATGTCTTTTTATACTTACTCAAAAAGTATGGTAAATAAATAAAAATATAAATAAACTAGACGTATCGTAAATAAATGAAACCTCTTTTTATATTTAGTCCATAACCCTCATTCTATTTATGAAGGCTCAAGAAAGAGGTTTTATTTAAGTGAATCCTATGGGCCAAATACCATATTTGTAAAAGAGGTATGGTAAATTAATAAAAATATAAATAAACGAGAGGTATGGTAAACAAATAAAACATTTTTTTTATATTTACTCCATAAGTCACCTTATATTTAAGAACACTCAAAAAATGGGTTATATTTAGGTGAAACCTATGGCCAAAATACTATGGGACAAATACCATGGACTAGATTGTTATTAATACCATGCAAAAAACCATTATTAACCCTAATATTAGTATTAATAAAAATAAAAATGGCACATGGTATTGACCCATGGTATTCACCAAAATGGAACATGGTATTGACCCATGGTATTCACCTGGAATGTAGCCTATTTAAATGGGGGAATTAAACCAGCATGTAGCCTATGCTAAGATTCACTAGGACTTTACAAAGTTTTATTATTTAGTGAAAGACTCGCCAAGATCTTACAAGATTTTATAATTGAGTAAAATATTCTAATAAAAATAAAAATGGCACATGGTATTGACCCATGGTATTCACCAAAATGGCACATGGTATTGACCCATGGTATTCACCTGGAATGTAGCCTATTTAAATGGGGGAATTAAACCAGCATGTAGCCTATGCTAAGATTCACTAAGACTTTACAAAGTTTTATTATTTAGTGAAAGACTCACCAACATCTTACAAGATTTTATAATTGAGTAAAATATTCGCCATGCCTAGTGAGAGATTCGCCAAAAAATTATATATACATATTATATTATTGATAAAATCGCCTTCCATTTTTCCTATATACCATGGAGATTCGTCAATTTATTATATTTATAAATTTAGGGGGGGTTCTTAAAATTTTCCCTGATCAACTATAACATGGCAGATCAAAACCATTTCTGGAGCATCTCTCATAATCTTTTGCATTATTCTAGCACTTAACATCTGCTTGTTGAATGATTTGTTTGTGTGGATGCATGTTAGGATCTTTTGCAGGATGTTATTGTTATCACTATGGAAGTTCTTCAAAAATGAAATGCTTTTAGAATTGAGATTCCTTTGGTACTTCCAATTCTGGAATGGTGGCATTTGACACTTATACATCTTCTTTAAAATATCTTGGGCATGGAGCTTCAAATAGCTTATTGTCAAATCTCTACTTGACCTCAAGGAAGAAATTTTAGTACCATATAACTTGTTTTTTGCATGATAACAAGCATCCTAACAAACTTTGCTTTCTCTAGAACTTATAAACTGTCTAGACACAAGCACCTTTTCAGGTTTATCAATGAAGCAAGTGCGATTCCCTAGAGTTTCAATTTAAAATTGTTATAATGATACCCACAGACAATCAAAAAATACATTTATATCATAATGAATAACCAATTTTCTACCAATACCCTATCCATTCCCATCGTGAAAGGCAGGTTCCACTTCCAAACCAAAGAATAACATTCCATCCTCAGTCCACATTGGCACTAAAATCAACTTTTATAACATACAGGTCCATTGTATTCAATGACCAAATACATTCTCACACTAAAAAATAAAAACATGAAGAAAAGTGACAATCTGAAATCAAAACTTCAGTAAGTTGGATGCTTTATTACACTTTATGAGAAGAAAAGTGACAATCTGAAATCAAAACTTCAGTAAGTTAGATGCTTTATTACATTTTATGAGAAATAATTCTTTGTAGTTATCCATTTTGTTTGGGATACAAATTATTTAAATGGTGTTTCATGTAATTTATTTGAATTTTGTTGGATTGCGATCAAAGAAATTTATAATTTGTACCTTGGTTTTACAATTTTTGGGATTCCTCTATAGAGATTTACGACAAATCTTGGTGGGCCTCGATTCTTTTCAACATCTTAAGGTAATTTTCTTTGCTAAACCCTAGGATACACGTTGATTTTTAGTTTTTCAAGACTTCATAAATGTCATTAGCTTTATGTGTGACCTAATTAGTTATATTTTTTGCATGTGCATGTTGGAGTGTACATCTAAACCAATTTAATCATTTTACTTAAAAATTTGTTCAGAATATTAACAAACCATAGTATGACACTTATAATCAATTATGCAAAAATTCCAAGCAAACATAAATAATTATATAACATATCACTAAAAATAGCAAGCATTTATGGAAGCCAAATCTACACAATGTTTATTAGCTTTTCATTGGCATTGAGAATGTAAAGTCTATTTCTATGATTATTGAGAAGTAGGGAACTTTTATAAGTGAATATTTATTCACCTAGTGGATGAGTAACCCTCATGGTCTATAACTTTTACCATATTTGCCCTATTAAGATCTTTCAAAAAAGTACACTTCAAGGGCGCCTACAAGCAAAATGCCCTAAGATTTTTAGGTCAATTTCACATGATTTGCTTGAGGGAAGTAGAGCCAAGTTTATGATATATTTTTTGGGATTTTTATGGTTCAAACAGACTCTGATGTCGAGTAAAATTTTCTGGTAAATTCTAGATTGCAGAATGAAACAAAATGGGGTAAAAGAGAGAATAATTTTGGATTTTTTTTTATTAACAAGGAAAGAAGACTAGTGCCTTGATCTGTTATGGGCACATTATAGCAAAATCTAGCCCCTATTCTAGTCAGCGTATCATTTTGAAAATTTTAATAGATTTTGCAAGAATTCTTGTGTGGGGAAAATTAGGCATCAAGTCATCCTATAGGGTTGACTGTATATGCCATAGGATTCACACAGAGGAAATGCCATTGTGAAACATATAGAACCTGAAATAGTATGTTGTATGCAATTCGATTTTGTGCCTTTGAGATGCTTCACATACAGATCTGCAACCTGTCAATCATGTGATGCCATTCTTCTGTATGTGTTGAGTCTGTCATGTTGTACCTTTTGTTTATATCATGCCTCTTGATGAATTAGCAAAGCATTTATTGTTAGGTTGTAGGTTTTTCTAGAGAACTTACTAGTGTTCATCTTCCAGAATGGTTGATGTTTTGAATCCTCAACTGGATTCATCTTCAGGATGAACACTGGTAAATTCTCCAGGAAACCTACAACCATATATTCCATCCCACAGGAATCTTAAACCTGTCATATATTGTTAATTAATCAAAATTATTGTGTTGTTTTGTGGTTCCAGTAATCAAAGAAATTGATGTGTTGTCTTTTGGGTTCCATTATTTGGATACAAGTCAAAAATATTGAACTCCCAAGAAAATTTTATCGGTCAATTTCATGAGTGTTAATGCATCAACGATGGTGATCCCATGGGGTGTTATATTCCTAATATACATGTATATTAACTTGGAAACATTGAAGTGAAAAATATTTAGCAAGAGTGCCTTTCAATATTTAGCACATTAAAAAAGTTTATGTGTTGTCCTTTGGGTTCCATTGTTGCTGACGGTATATGAGTCAAAAATATTGAACTCCCAAGAGAGCAAGAGTATATGAAAATGTTTTTCTTACATAAAATGTCTTTGAGGAAATCCAGCCTTGTTGTGAAAGACACTGCTTTTAAAATGGGCTATGATGAACTTAATGGAAAATGATATGCAAAGTACAGAGTACATAACACATCTGACCTTATTGGTTTGCTTTTGTTTTTATCAACATATAGAGCACACACATCATAATAAAGTAGAAGAAGATGGTATTAATAGCCCGAGATTCAAGAAGAATGGAATTTTGCAATGAAGATAACTTGTTCTGAGCCATGACCATAGTGGCTTTCTTTGACTCAAATGCTTCCTGAGTTGACAAAACCACAGAGGAGCTCTGTGCTAGGCAATTATGAGTTGGCTAAAGCTCCTCTTGGTAAGTAGTGAACTCAAGCTAGTGCTGGCAAGCATTATCAGCAAGTTGTTGTACTGATACTTTCTTTATTCAAATGCTTCAGCTTGAGTTTGTGTAAGAGTATCAAGGCCTTGCAAAGCAAGACTTTGGTCATCGAGTAATAGTTTCTGTTGACCCAATGACAAAGTCATTGCATTGCCAATGTCATCTATTTTATTTTGAATATTGTCTAATTGAGATGATATAGTGCTAGCCACTTCAGTGATTTGATTTTATATATGTGAAGTTAATTTTTGAAGGTACCCTATGTCTTGTCCTAATCTTACATAGAACTTTTGAAGATCAACCATACTAGTATCCACAGTCTTCTGCATATCAAACTACTATTCTTGAAACTTAAATTGAATGCCAATTATCTGATGAGATTGCTCAAAAAAATGGAATTGCACTGATCTATAACATTTGTCATTTTATCTTGTGAAACCTTTGAATTTGATCCAGTAGTTATGCTTGAGAATAAATAGAGTCTAAGGAATTATGGTTTTCATTAGAGTGCTCCAACTGAGAATTTGGTTGCTGGTCTCTTTTATCTAATTTGTTCACTACCCGATGAGCAGATGACTTCAACTCATTCACAACCCTTTATGTATCTTTCTTGAATGCATTGTGCTGCAAATGATAGCACATAGCTCTTATACCCTGTATGCAATAACCTAATCTCTAGAACACTAATTTTCAGAATCTGATTCTAGCATAATAACAATAGTAAGTAGGGATTACTCAACCTAATATGATAATCACAGGTAGAATAGAGATGAACTTTGCTTCTCACTGACTTGGTTCTATAATTTTAACACACTTTAACAATAAGGTAAACAATGTAGGCAATTATGTCATTGCTTCATCAACATTAGTATATATAAACCCCTAGTTCAAGTAGAGACAAATTCAGTTAATAAACAAAACCAAGAATTTGTATTAAGTTTTATTTTGTTTCACTGTTGAGAAGATATTAATTTCATTTAATAGTTGATCTACTCCATGAGAACTCCCAAAATGGATCCCTTTTATAGCAACAAGGTGACCATCAGTAAGCCTCCCAGCATATATAGTCCCACAAGCACTATGTCCACACTTTTTTTTTGTAGTAGCAAAGATTTTAGTGGCCTTCTCCAACATCTTATAAGAGAATAGATCAAGTTTGAATTCTTCAGAGTGCATAGGTAGAAGGTTTGCAAGTTGGCTTCCTCCCTGGACTGTCTAATTCAAAAATTAGATTATCTATGTTGTCTGTGTAAAGCAAGTGCAATAAGACTTGCTGCCACAAGTGTTGACGAAGCCACAAGCCCAGTCGCAAGGACTATTCTCTTTGTTGCATTGTGATCTCTTCGACAGTCCTTATCGTATGACTTCTCACCATGCTTTTTGCATACTCTTACGTATCCAGTGCCTTGACAGAACTCATCTCCTTGATAGCCATCTTTAGAAGCACACCTCACATTGTCAGTTACATCTACTGCATGTTGATAGACCACATTGGGGTCATAGTGAACATCATCAAAAAGTGCCCATAACACCCAATTCCCACTTAGCCCATACTTTGCATCCAAATGGGTCAATATGGGTGTGAGTATCCAACTAATGAAACTATGGCACTGCAACTAGGAGAAGTGAGAAAAGTCATCATCTCCATGGTGCCATATTGTCTCGTTTAGAAGGGGATAGCAAAATGTCCTATCAAACATGCACTGCTCATTGCAGCTCTGCATATAAGGAATATTGCACTTCAACAGACAATCTGGAGTGTTCTTGCAGTCAGATAACTGGAGAAAGTTGCTGACAGAAATTGCATAATTCTTCATGCCTTTGACACTGAAGCCCTTGAGGTTTTTAGGATAGGAAGATTGGAGAGGATTGATGATGATCCCATCTGATGAGAAACTTATAGTAAAGGTTGTTCACTTAAATCCTCACAGTATTGTTATAGAATTGCAATTTGAATCCATCAGCTAACAATGCCTTGAATTGATATAGAAAGGATATGGAATTGAGGCATTCCCACAACTTTCATTGCATTTCCTTGTGCCTTGGGCTATGTTAGAAAACACTCTAATCGAGAAGACCTGAGGCAGCCATGAACCCAAAAAGGCCAGAATAACAAGATAGGAAAGGCTAATACTCATTTGTCTTGAAAGTTACCACATCATTTTAAGGCATGCTAAGACAATATATACTTCCCAGAATAACAAAGCAAATACCCATGTATGTTTTGTATATCCACCTGGTTTTGAAGCCTGCTATGGGAAGATTTTTCCCTTGATATGATGGTAGCATTCATCCTATGCTCATTACCTACTCTAAACTTCCCCTTTCAGCTTCACTACTTCATTCGATTGCAAAGTCTACAATGGTCCATATCAAATCAACCCAAAAGTAGGACAATCATGGCTCAAAATATATATGCATTCAATTTCTTTGTTCATACTTTTTTTTTCTTGGTTCTCGACAAGACAAGAGGTTGAATAATTGCTTAGACACTGTAGTAGCCTATCTTTCATAGTGTGCTTGATTAGTACTTCATTGTATGTCCACAACCACCGAGTATATGTCATATATATTTACTCAGCCTACTACATATACATACTACATATCTATCCAAATACCAAAAATGACATTTTGGACATGTGGGTTCAAACTTCTTGCATTTGGGTCATGAAGACATGACTAGTGCTTCATTGTCGAATCCCGACAGCTACTGCGTATACATCCTAGTCTACAATATACACATTGGGTATATCACCAAATCCTTGAAATGAAATATTTTTGCATGCGGGTCAAGAGTCCTATATTTCAGTCACCCATTCACAATATAAAATATCAGGGAACCACCACTTTGATATGAGTGCCAGAATTCAAGTGCCACTCTAATAATATGTTTGTTTGCACCAGAACCAGGAAGTAGTTACACTGACGCAGATGGAATTCAAGTCCATATCTATGCAATTAGTGCAATAAAACATTTATTTTGCACAGATTTTTACCAATCTGACAAATATTGCAACACTTTGACAATAGCCATGAACCATTCCAATAACAAAATACATTATAGACCCGAAGAGGGGGTCTTCATTTTTGTCGAAATAGAAATATTACCAACTTGGTGAAAGTTTTCTTTGAAAAAGATGGAAGAGGCTACAATGATTTTGGATCTTCGTAAACATTCCTGGCGACTGCTATGTGCCAAATTGTAAATTGATAAGACGCGACAATCATATGACGTCTTAAGTGGATATTTAATAAGAACAAAGCTATGTTTGAGCTTTGAGCAACTTGAAATAAAATTGAATGTCTGAATATAGAGGCATTTGGTGCTACTTGTGCAGCTGATCCACCCTTTGTTAAACTTGGGGAGCAAACTTGAGAGTGAGACCATTTGTACTACCTCAACGCATATTCTTAGTGGAATTTTAACAAACACTTCCCTTGCAAACTCTAATCTCTCACTAGGAATACCACTTTTGTTGCAAACTCATATGCGGGTGTTGTCGTTGGCAGGTTGCAGGTTCAAACCCCGCAGCAGCTAGCTTTCGCCAGATTGCATGGCCCACCAGTTCGATGTGCATGGTAGTCTTCAAGTCAGGTGGCTTCCTATTTTGACTTGAGTTCACTTCTGATAGTGTGTACATTGACTTGCCTGCCCTACTTCAAAGTCGCTAAATGGGCACATGAACTTAAAACACTAACAAAGGTGACCCAATCTGTTTTCATTCTTGCCAAAAACGTTTCTCTAAAAATATGTAGGGTTTTCTCACCATACCCAACTTGGGCATATGTTGCCATCATTGCATTCCAAGAAACTGCATTCCTTGTAGGCATTATATTAAATAATTGGTGTGCACTCTCTAAGGTGCCAAATTCGTAATGATTGATGTCCATGAAATGGCATCTCACATAACCATTTTATCAAATAGAAGGTGTGCATCATCTATACTCCAACACATTTAGTATACATGTCTGCAAGGGAACTCTCGAAAGATACATCCAATTCAAGTTCACTTATGATTATCAAGCCATGTAGATGTCTTCCTTGCTCAATGGAGTGTAACGTAACAAGCATTGAGGGCACTATTGAAGGTAATATAATTCAGCCTCATGCTAGACCTATGCATTTCATGAAACTGTTGGAGGGATTCCTCAATATACCCATGTTTGGTGTAGATCCCAATCAATTTACTCCAAGAGACCGCATCCCTCTCAGGAATGATATCAAACAATTACCTTGCACACTCTAACCTACTGCATCGAGCATATCCGATAGCCAAATAATTCCATGTGAAAACATTAGGCACGTAGATGTGATCAAACACTTGGATTGCATCCTCCTTTCTATCACAATTAACATACATTTCAATAAGAGCGAGCTCTGGAAAGGAATTTGATTTGAATCCCACTTTAATTACCTTATCTTGAACTTGCACACCACACTATAGACAAATCAAGTTGGCATATGGATTTAGACCATTTGTCAATGTAAATTGGTCTGGCCTTAAACTTGCAAGCTTCATCTAAAAGTAAAGCTTCAGAGTCTCCTTATTGTGGCCTTGTTGGGAAAACACTGAAATGATTTCATTCCAAGACACAAAATCCCAATCAAGCATTTTGTTGATGAGTTCAACTGCATCTTCAACATTTCCCCTTGATAGCCCGGGGTGGAGATCTTTTTTTGGATTCCTGATTGTTTTTGTTCTTGAGCAACCTCCTTATGCCCTGGAATCTGGCTCGATGGTGATTGGGCAACAAGAAAGACCATAATGCTGCCCAATCTATGGCTAGGTGGAAAAGCGTAGTCTCTAACTCAGTTGCCCATTTTATCTGGGATTAGTACTTCTTATGATTGGAATGTGCATTAAACTCTAGGTCGAATTCAAGGTATGAGGCATAATCTTTTATAAGGAAATATATCATTGATGGTATTTCTTGATAGTGCATGAATTAATTTGATGGTTGTAAGAGTTCAATTACAAGCCTATGAGTTCAGTGTTGAAGCATACATAAGTACAATTTGTGAATTAGATATGCATTGTTTCTTGTCACCTTACAACCATTATCACTATGCGTTGATAATCATATCAACATTTTGATGCAATCAGTGATGGAAACTTGTAATTTATCCTTGTTTCTTTCTATCCTAACTATGACGTGCAAATAGTTGCAACTACTGTATATCTTGAGGTCTACTAGAAAATGCAGATTTGGTAGCAAACTTTTGGGGGTTGTCATCTTCTGTTCTGCAGTTGGTATTTTTATTCGCTTTATCCAACATTGATTTTTGTTATCCAATGGTTTTACCTACGAGCCATTGACCATTGTAAGAATACATCTGGCGTAAAGAGAATTGAAAGGCTTACATGCAACCTATAGGCTTAATTACACACACACACACATATATATGTGTGTGTGTATAACACCCACAGACTTAACGATACCTAAAGGAATAAATACTTACATCAGTAACATTGATCTTTTTATGTGTAACTTGTAGTTTTACCCAGTGATTGAAAGGGAGCAAGATCTCCATCTACAAGAACTTTCACATAATCTTTCTAACTCTAAACCTTGACAGTTATTAAATTTTCCCTCATTGCAGAGGGTGTTGATGACAAGAAAGTGAATTATTTGGGAAGCTAAAGTCCCAAAATTGTGGTTAACGCAATGTCCAAACTCTATAATTCTGCACTTTGGTTTCTAAACTATCCTGCAAGGTAGATATCTCCTTTCATTCATTTCTATCTTCATTTTCATTTTCTGAATGTTGATGAAACTGGTTTGTCGCTAATAAACTGACTCAGCTTGTAAAGCTCTATATACATCCAAAAGATAATGTGCACAACCCAGATTATAATTTAATGGAATGCATTATCCCAATGATTCACGATTGTCACTGTTATGAATATTTAAAAGGTCTTGAAAGCATTACAATTGTTGGATTATTGAGCGCTTAATACTTTTTCTGGCTGGTGACATCTTAATTCAAATTTAGCTTTTATGACTCTTTAAATGGAAGAAGTGTCCTTAAAGTGAATTTGTAAGTTTTGCACCTTAACCAATTCTGAATGATTAATCATTCAGTTATGGACTTGGAGAAACAATGCCGACTGCTAATTGTCAAATTGTAGTATGTCACTTGTGAGATTTCCTGTTGAAGTTTGTTTAGCTTGAAAGTGTTTCATGCACCTTAATCTAAATGAAACTTATGTTACGTATAAGTGTACCTTCTTATGTGGTTGTTTGCTGGGTCCCCTTGACCTGTAGTTGAATTTATCCTCCTTAATCTTTGCTGCCACAAAGATATCTTTTTCTTTTGATTGATGTGTCCCAAATGAGAGGGAATGCTCCTCTATATATACAATTTAGTGGAGTTGAGGGGATGTGACTTTTGATCTTCTTAAGCCGACATATAGTTGAGGCCGACCTAAATAATTTACATGAGAGAAACATAAATTCGAAATTCCACTTCTACTTATCCAAATTTGATGATATTTAGATCAATTTTGGTCCTCTCAAAAAGAGGAATTCAATGCCACAATTATCTAGCCCCAAAGGAGCTGTTCAAAGTGGAATTTGGCCCTAGTTTCCATTTTTAACAAAAATAACCATCAATACTTTTTTATAGCATTTTAGGCTGAATTCACAATAGTATGCTAAAAAGTGTCATTTCAATGTCTAGAAATTAGGATATATAAATGTGAGATATATACTCTACATTTTTGGGTTATCTCTTTTTCAAATCTGAGCTTTTTTAGGCTACATGTTAATTGTTTGAACTTTGAACCTTGAAGAAATTTTTGAATGGACTTCGTAAATACTCGAATGAATGGACTTCGTAAGGCAGTGGTACCATAAATTGTGTTAATTCAAAATTTGATTTCCATATTTTCACAAAATGCAACAATCTCAATAAATACTTATATGTATAGATACTTATGTTTAGGATTATATATGTGTTGGAGCAGTTCCTTTATGTTTTACTATAATCCTGATGTTGACAAGTTTTAGTTGACTTTTTTCATCAATTTCTCATAGAATATGCAAAAGGAAATGATTGTCAAAATGTGGCAAAAATTACATTTCTCCTGATTTCTTTTTTTATTGTTCATGACAAGATAATCATGTTGCAGGAATGAGTTATCCTACAATCTGTTTCAATTTGTGGATTTTTTTTCCTCCCATTTTTTTACAAGGATGTAGATTTCATTTTCATGTTGATGGTTTTTGCATGAATCTTATCTAGCCCCAAATGATGGTAATGGAGTGGATCTTGAGAAGTAGTCGTGGACACAGACTCTATCAGTGGTTAATGTTACAATACCACTTCCACCTGGTATCAGAAAAAGTTTAATGTTCTGTGACATAAAGAAGAGTCATTTAACGACATGGTTGAAAGGGCAACCTCATGTCTTAATTGTAAGTCATTTATTTGCGTTTCTTAGTTGTAAGTCATCTGTTTGATTTTGAGCTTCATCAGATCAATTATTTCACTAATCCAATATGCATGGCCTATATTTCTCATCCGATGTTAGTTACTTGACATGGTTGATATAACATTCAATTATAGGCCACTTTTATTTTAAGTCGGAGATTTTATTGATTAAAATGATGTTCATATTTTAATTGGTTTACTTGGAGTTTGATTTAAAAAAGTTTTGTAAATTCCACGTGGATGTTATTTTTTCAGGGTGAGCTCTTTGCACCAGTAAGGTCAGATGAGTCATAGAACATAGGTATACAACTAGCGCATCTTTGGCCTTTGTTGTGTATTTGTTATTCTTTATATCACTGATGGATGGTTATTGATTGATGTAAAATAGAGGATGGGAAGGTTCCTGCCAATTCTCTTGACAAAACAAAATCAAATGGAGTGGTAGAATTGTGTTTTAAAGGGTGAGCCAAAAATAAGTACTTGAAAGGTAGAACTTGAGAATAGAAAGCTATCTGATCTGGATCTAGAGACACAACAAACCCTGGAAAAAAATTGATGGTATTGATAAGTCTTCCCTACAAATAAGCTCTAATTTTTAGACCACTGCCCAAATTTCAGTTATCTGCAATGGCAATAGTGACTCTAGATTTATTTGTATGAATAACGACTTTGGCCATTGTCCTGTTCGTTTCCTATGAAATATTTTTGATTTTCAAACTCCAACTAGTTTGTTGTTAAACTAATTAAAGCTTTGATGACAAACATATAGTTTTCAAAGCTCTTTTCTAAATCTATTTTCTTGAGAAAATGTCTTTTTACTTTAGGTGCTGTAGATTGCTACCGCGTGACATATGCTACTATATAATTGCCTGGATAAATAGACAGAAGTGTTCTACAACGTAGTCTTTTTTAAATCTAAAGAAACATAATTTCCAAATACAAAGTTTATTAATTAAAAACATCTTTTAGACATCTTAGCTAAGTTATGATTATATTTCGGTAGGGGATTTTGTGTACATTGATATTGTGTTCTCTTTGGTTTCTGTTAGGTAACAATGGTTAATAAGGAATGTGTTCTTGAGCAATAGGCACACATCTTATTCTACTATTGACATGGATCTCCATGGTTTTCAGGCATGGCAACAAAAATGCAGATGTCAGTGGGATCTCCAAAGTCCGTGTTGGATGAATTTAATACTAGTGATGATTTTGATTCCTTGTTAGATAAAGAATGTCACAAGTCAAATTCAAATAAACAGAAGTAGCTTAAGAATGAAGGTGAAGCTATTGCTTTCTGTCCACATCAATTTTTTTTATTTGTTGGTTGTTGTTGTGTTTTGAGTGCGGACTTGTGAAATTTTAAATTGCATGTTAGTTTATGTGAAGGGGGAATATATTTATATATATATATATATATATATATATATATATATCTATATATATATATATATATATATATATATCTATATATATATATATATATATATATATAGATATATATATATATATATATATATATATATATATATATATATATATATATCGATATAGATATATATATCCTATGTCGTTCATGGTTTTTGGAGATCCATGTTACATTTGCACAAAAGTTTAGATATCATTCAAATATCTAAACACCCAACAATAACAACATTGAGATTTTTATTTCACTCAACCTATAACATATTGCATCTGTTTTCATTAATGCTCTTCTTCCATATGCTATCCACTTATGACATTTCTTTTGCAATATTTGGTGCATTTGCTAGTTATAGGTCATTTATAGGTTATAAATGTCTTCAAAGTTTCACTTCTAATTGAGTATTCAACTTAACATATTGATTCTCTTATATGTAATTATTTTTTCCTCCACCCACATTTCATAACTTCCATAACCATTAAGTAGGGACTTGCAGCTTTGATGTTGCTTTGCTTGTTTAGTAAAATATTTCCGAGACTTTAATTTATTGAAAGTTGTAGAATTTACAATTTATGAAGTTTCAAGGTCTAATTTTTAAAAGTCTAATTCTTTAAAGGGTGCTAGCTCAATGGAAGAGCATCTGCTTTACAAGCAGGAGGTTGGTGGTTCAATTCCATCATGCCCTGATATCGATATGGAATGATGACAATCAATTTTTGGTGACGAAGGCTCTTTTGCCCATCACCAATGATCTTATGGTGACATTTTTCGACCCTCACCAAAATATGAAATGGTGACGGTCAACGAACGCCACCATATATACGCATCAATAGTGACGACCATGAAAGGTCCATAACCATAAATTGTTGTTGTTGATATGAAATGGTGATGGTCACTGTCCGTCATTATAGTCATTATTCATGATGGACCTTGAATGTCACCACAATGCCTATACTTTTGACAATGCGGCGTTTGGTGACGATCAATGAACGTCACCATCTATATGCACTAATAGTGATGGCCATGAAATATCCATCACAATAAATCATTGTAGTTCATATGAAATGGTGACAGTCACTATCCGTCATTATAATAAATATTCATGACGGACCTTGAATGTCACCATAACACCTATACTTTTGGTGATGTCACCTTTGGTGACGTTTAGATTTTGGTGGCTGAGGCTATGGTCCTGTTGAGGGACCTGAAATCGGGTCAACAACAAGGGGGATACCCACCCGGTCGAGAACTTGGTTGGCGGCTCCGTGCCCGTTTGGTGTAGCGGGTCCGACTGGGGATAACGGGACTAGCTTCCCGTTCTAAGGGGGTGTGTGTGTGTAGATTTTGGTGATGTGTGTGTGTGTAGAATATGATAATGAAAATCTGGAATTATTTCTAAGCTAATTTAATTCTAAACTCTGAGACTGAATTTTATACTACTTTAATCTATCAAAATCAACACATCTAATCTACGCTAACCCAGGATAGAACTTTTTCCATTATGCGATCTAGAAAGATTTCACACAATAACTGGTAATGAAGATTATTCAGCGATTATGAGAATATAAATCAATTAAGATGAACCATCCTGCATAAAAAAAGTTAAGCAAAACGGTTGTGAACAGCATATCGCATAATCAGTTATTCATGTATTAAGCATAAATCAATGACTCCACCGTACAAAAGTGCCAAATGGTAGTCCACTCATTCATACATTAACATATAAACAACATCAGTTGTATATTACTCTAAGAATGCAAGCAGAAATTCGTCAAGAGATAAAAGTACCATTTATGACTGATTTTATACTCACAGACTTTAAGCGATAACGATCTATTTCTACTTACTTCTAATGCCTACTAAGAGTACAGAAGTGCAACATCAGTAGCGGGTATTAAAATGTAAACATAAATAAATCTTGATCCGTCCATTCATCAAAAACCCCCTCCGAGGGTACAAAAGTGCATGTTCTGAGGACAAGTTTTTTGACAAATTTCCGGACCCTTCTCCAATGCAATGAGAAGGGTTAAATACTACTAACCGGCTAATTTTAATTACACAAATTTAGGGAACGGCTTCAAATGACTGCCCTTTTACTAAAACAAATTTATCTCTAAAAACTGAATCTGATTTCTAACCATTTCTGTATCTGCTCCTTAGTGCTGTAAGCGATGCGCTGTTTGCCGTGAAAGAGTCGGCTACTTGTCCTTTCCTTTAGTTCAAGCTTGAAAATTAGAAATAACAAGAGCTGGCACCTCTTTCTGACAAACTAGAAGATATTTTTGAAAGTGTTCTTCTGGAGGAGTGTCTTCACGGCGTGTATACTTAGTACAACTCAGATTTCTTTCAAACTGATTGTTCTGTTGCTATTTCGGTTTTTGACCGTGCGAATGACTCAATGAGCTGGGGATTTTGTTGCCTGAACGATTTTCTCAATTGAAACTTGTTTCCATTCTTTGTTCCAGGATTTTCTAAGACGTCTTTCCCCTTAAGCGTTTTTCTTTTTGCTTTACCCAATTTGGGACTCAGGATCTTTCATAAATGCTTTGCTTTTGTGCGCCTTTGACTCTGAATCCTAGATAACCTATTCCCATCAGCATTTGTTGAGTGATACTCTGGAATCCGCGGCCCTGCTGTATGTGGTATCCATCTGCAAAGTCATCTCCTCTCTGTTCTTCTAGCTTTGGCGCTTTTCCTTAGATGTTTCCTACATATAGATTTATATCAGTTGCTGACTTATAGTTCACGTAAATGAAAAGAGACAGAAGAAAAGATTGACATGAAAGCAATTAAGTTCTAATGAATGCATAATCACGTCACCCATTATGACTTGACTCTTCGAAAAACGCAACATAATCATCTTTGGATACACAAGCGTACAATCATTAATTTCCCATAAGGTGCGCGCCTAATTTTGGGCTCACAGATCATGCCGAGGAATGCCTGCGACGAATGGTTTCTGCGATTTGCATCGCAGCATCGAAGATTGATATGTAAATAAGTGGTATCGCAACAATTGATGGTCTCATTCGTCGCGAACCATAGATCGCAGGTCGCAGCTTTGCATGGTCGCAAATCGCATATCGCAAGATCGCAAGGTCGCAAGGTTTTTCGCTTTGTCACTTTGTGCTGCTTATGCAACATTACGACGTGCGACATCGCATATCGGCCGTAGGCGGTTCTTTAGGTTTTCCCCTTTTGAGCACTTTTAATGCACACGGTGCGATGAGTTCTCGTGTCGCTCCCTTTCAGTGTATTTATGCGCTTTGGGGGAGCGCCTCTTTTTCCTTTGCGATGCGATATAGCTCTTAGGGAGTTAATACAAAAGATTTTTCAAACAAAAATATTTTTTGGATTTTTTGGTTAAGGGTCCCCCTTTGCTTGATGTTATTACTAATATCAAACAAAGAGGGGGGTTTTTGGTGAGTCACCATTACTCATATGAAACTGTGACGGTCACTATCCATCATTATAAATCATTATTGGTGATGGACTTTGAATGTCACCACAACACCTATACTTTTGGCGACGCCACCTTTGGTGACGTTCAGTTTTTGGTGACTGAGGCTATGGTCCGTCACCATTGCTCATATGAAACGGTGATGGTCGCTATCCGTCATTATAAATCATTATTGGTGATGGACTTTGAATGTCACCAAAACACCTATACTTTTGGCGACGCCACCTTTGGTGACGTTTAGTTTTTGGTGACGAACACTCTTTTGACCGTCACCAATGAGCTTATGGTGACATTTTTCACCCCTCACCAATGTCCTTTTTTCTTGTAGTGAGGCCGCTAGTCCAATCCTCTCAAGGATCTCGAAATTCCCACAAAACCAGGGTGCCAACTTCGCACATGACCCAATCTTCAAGGAGGTCTTCTTGGGCTTGATGTGCAAGTACACATATTCCCCAACCTGAAACTCCTCAAAACAATATGTGTTGATATGATAAATTCTATGCCTATCCTATGCTTCCTCTAGATTCTTCTTGATAAGTTTCATTTCTTGTTCCATCTCTGCCAACATGTCTACTCCTATCAACACCTTATTCACTGGATCACTCCAACAGATGGGAGTATTAAAAATACGCCCATAAAGTGCCTCAAACGTACTCATCCTCAATGACTCCTAATACCCATTGTTGTAAGAAAGTTGAACCAATGGAAGATACTCTTCCCACTTCTATTGTCGATGCATCACATACATCCTCAACATGTCCTTTAGTATTATGTTGACCCTCTTTGTCTGTCTCTTTGTTTGTGGATGATAAGTGGTGTTGAAGGCAAACTTTGTACCGAAACCTACTATTGGGTGACAAACTTGCATACCTTTTCTCTCCATTTTTACTCTCTCTTTCACTCCTTTATATCATTTAATTTCACTAATTGCCCTAAATGCATAAGGTAAACCCTCTTTGATTGCTTTCATGAAATTTTTAATTAATGAAGTAATAGTTATGGAGAATTTTCCTATGCAAGTTACTAATCTTACCATTTCTGCAGATATCATGGTAAAAGGTTATGGGTGCAAAATATAGAAGAAAATTCTGATTTTCCAGTATCATATCGGCAAGCATTGTAACAAAATAATGGATTCAAGGCCTGTTCCATACCTTTCTTGTCTTTCTCTCGGCAACTGATTAGTCGTTGTAACAATTGTATAATGATAGAAGATTAGCTTCCATCTTGAGAAACAATTTTCTCTGTGTATTGTATAAGAAGGGTTTCAATGCTGTGAATCGGGGTTAGCCGTGCAAGATATTGAGATTGTAACAGAAGACTGTTTAAGTTAATTGAATGCAAGTTATTTTGTTGTTATTTCTGTAAGCTACGAATCCATCGTAGCCTTGGTCAGATAGTTGGGCCCACTCTTCTGATCAGGTGCTGTGTTATTTTCGTGTGTTGATATTTCATATGTGTGAGCTAATTTGATTGTTGTTACAATATTTTAGTTAATTGTTGTGAATGCTTTTTATAGTTCTGCAATTCATTCTTAATTGTTGTCACAGTGACTCTTTTGTTAATTCTGTTGCTGAATCTAAGATTAGTGATTGATTGTGGCATTGCTACCTGCATATATTTTTCGCATTGCCTTGAAACAAATTATGCACCCAGATTGATAAACTAAATGTGGAAAGGGGTTGAATAGGTATTCACACTCGGACGATAACATTTTGGCGCCATTGCCGGGGAGGCTAACAAGGTGCAAGAACATGATATACACTGATCTTCGAATCATTCTCTCATCTTAGGGAGGGAATTTATTGTCCTGCTCTGAGTCCTGAGCATAGTGTTTTGTTTTGTTTTGTTTTTGTTTATTTTCTGTTTTGATGATTCTATAGAAACCAATCTCTCGTTCTAGGGAGGGAATTGTTACCCTGCTCTAGATCCTGAGCCTTAGTTGTTTTCTCTGGGTTTTCTTTCATTTTCTTTTTGATTTTTATATAGGGGCCACTATCTCGTCTTGGGGAGGGAAAGAGTTTCCTCACCCTGCTCCAGTTCTTGAGCTCTAGTTTTTTCTATTGTTTTATTGTTTTTAAATCATCCTCTCATCCTAGGGAAGGAAAAGAGTTTCCTCACCCCGCTCTAGGTCTTGAGCTGTGAAATTTTTAATGTTTTCTTTCTAATAAATGTATGAACAAGGGTTCGAATAATAGGGGCATAGGAGGACCCCAAAGGCAAGGAAGGAAGGATTTGTGGAGGAATACCTATATCTAGGAAATTATTACAAATCTGCATCAAAAGCCTCTTCGCGAGCTGCTGCTAGGGTAAGGGTTCCCATAAGATCTGAAGGACATTCTATGGAACAACCTATACAACCTCTAGAGGTGGAAGTATCCCTTTCAACAGTTGTAGGAGAAACAAGAAACAAGGCATCAGAGAAAGCAGAGACACTTCCTCTGGTATCAGATAGGGAGGAGGTAGCTAGTAGAGGGTCAGAAGAAGAAATCCACTCAAGGATTGAAGAAGGAAGCTTCAGAGGATTCTCTTCATCTCGTGATCAGGGGAGTGTTGTCAAATCTTCACAACCATCAGTTGTTACACAAAAAGAACCTGTTGAAGTTCCAAGCAAGTATTGGAGGATATTTATGGCACCCGCAACATCTTCAATTGATTTCCCAATTGGGGAAATTACGGGTGATGCACCAATGAAGCCTATTCCACTGATCACACTGCCAAACTTCCATGGGCTTTCCATGGAGGATCCAAACACTTTCCTATTCAAGTTTGATATCATTTGTAGAGGGTATGACTATGTCAATGATGCTCAAAAGTTGAAAATTTTTCCTGCTACATTAAAAGGGACAGTGTTGCGATGGTTCATGGGTTTAGGAGGGAAAACCATTTCTACCTGGGATGAGATGAAGAAGACCTTCCTAGAGAAATATTAGGATTATTGTAAATCTTGGGACATTAAGGAAGAAATTTTCAAGTTTATGCAGAAGGAGGATGAAAATATGGAGGACTGTGTAGAGCGCTTTAAGTACACTCTCCAGAGGTTTGGCCATAGTGACCTGGATAAGGATATTTTGAAAATTATTTTTCTCCAGGCCCTGAGGGAAGAGTCTTTGGAGCTGTTAAACATAGTAGGCAAAGGAGATATATCTAAGGAAGACTTTGACACCATCTGTGAACTCTGTATTCAATGTTCAAGAGGAGTTGTAAGGAATAAACAAGGAACCCGAACATTCAAAGCATGAAGTGGGGGAGTCGCAAAAGTAGAATTTGGGAACCTGCTAGATAATTTGAAAACTGATATCCTACGTACATTATCCTCTCAGATGGACACATTACATACAAAGCAGAAGCAGATGGAGTTGGAAAGAACGATGGCTATTTTCTGCCCACGGTGTAGAAAGAAATACCCGCTAAAGGAGTGTCCATTAGACATAATAGAAACAAGTGCTATTTGTTAGCATAACCAATCTACGAGTGCATGTCCATCACTTCCAGCACTAAAAGTGGTATTTCAAGGAACAAATGAAGAACCAGATCAGCTACGCTTTATGAGTTCCAAGAAACAATGGCAGCCACGGTCATCAAGCCTAAATCCAAGTACGTCTCATGATCCTTTTCAGTATTATAACATGAATCCTCAATCAGTTCCTTTTTGGCCTTAGTATTATCAATACCCACCTTGGCAACCATGGTGTCCTCAACCTAATTCCATTTCTTCATGGTCTCAAAGTTGACGTATTCTTGTTCCCCCTACTGCTCAATTTCCTCAACCTCCACAACAACATCAGTTACAACTGCCCTCTAACGTTCCCTCCAATAATCCTCCTCTCTGGCCTCAACTTCCTATTCAATCAAACCCAAATCCAAACAATAAGGATGCTAAACAAGAAGACACCCTAAACCTTCCTTTGTACAACATTTCTACTACAGGGTTTAATGAGATAAATCTCTAATCTGGTCAGGTAGTAAATTCTCCTACATCGCCCATTACCAATGAACATCTTGATGATGAGAATCCAAAGTCTCAAGCAGTCAGGGATGAGACAACCCAACCATCTACGAAATGTTCTCCTTCTCATTTGATTGTTCCTCAGGCCTTTCAAACCAACCCTTCTTATCCAGAACGATTAGCCTTGAGCAAACCAGTCCGTCAACCGAAATTTTATCTTTTAGGAGAATTGCATAATTTGTTTTTCAAAATCCCCCTACTTCAAGATATGAAATATGTACCTGTTTACGCTAAAACTATCAGAGAATATTGTTCCAAAAGACATGGGAAGAAAAAAAAAGATCTTCTTACAATTCATGTTATGGGGAGATTATCAGACATTATGTTGTGAAAGGCTATGCCTGTAAAATATGGGGATCCTGGGAACCCAATTCTAATAGTTCAAATTAAAGGGGTAGATATTCCTAATGTACTGGTAGATTTGGGTACTGTAATTAATGTAATCACTTCCGAAACCATGCTTATATCGGGATTGCGTGACCTCAATCCCACCCGTACAATCTTAGAATTAGCTGACAGATCTAAACTCAGACCGATAGGGAAATTGGAAGACATAACGATTTCAGTGGACTCTTGGTACTACCTCATTGATCTCCTAGTCTTGCATATGTAGTCCCCAACTGGTGGTCATACCCTTATTCTATGACGGTCGTGGCTTGCAACTGTTGATGCCTATATTTGATGTCGATCAGGAAACATGATAATTTATAATGGGGAAATATGAAAGATCTTATTCTTTATCCCCCAGTGGAACCTAGCACACAGAAAAAGCCCAAGTAGAACTCTTTATCCTTGGATGGAATCAAAATTGAACAACAAGAACTTCAGCCAGTGCTTGCTATGGGGAAAGCTCTCTACTTTAAAAACAAGATAGAGGATGATACTATCAGCGCTTTTATTAGCAGCCATCATGTTGTTGAAGATCCAACTCGGTAGTTTTTGGATTCAGTCATGAGCTGTGAGATACATGAAACTATCGAATCAGAAACCAAAGGTGAAGACATACCTGTAACAACACTTTCTAACAACATACTGGTGGAGATTGAGCCAGGGAAGACATTGAATATCAACCCAAATATTTCACTGGCCTAGATGAAACAACTCCTTAAGTTCCTTTAAGAATAGAAAGAAGCTTTCGACTAGGATTATACTGATATGAAAGGTATCCCTACCAATTTGTGTACTCATCATATTTACATCAAAGAAGATTGTCGACCTGTAAGACAACCTCAAAGAAGGATGGACCTTCCTTTGAAGAACATTATCAAGGAGGAGCTTTAGAAGTTATTGGATGCAGGATTTATTTACCCAATCTCAGATAGCCAGTGGGTATCCCCACTAGTCATTGTTCCTAAAAAGAATGGTAAATGGCAGATTTGTGTAGACTATAGGGAGCTGAATAAAGAAACCCTGAAAGATCATTTTCCTCTGCCATTTATCGACCAAGTCCTTGATACCCTAGCCGGAAAGAAGTTCTTCTCTTTCTTGGACAGGTTTAGTGGGTATAACCAAATCCAAATAGCTCTTGAGGATCAGGACAAGACTACCTTTACATGCCCTTGGGGGACATTCACTTACCGAGTCCTTCCATTTGGTCTTTGTAATGCGCCTACCACCTTTTAGAGGGAAATATTGGGGATTTTTTCTGATTTACTCAATGACAGTGTTGAAATTTACATGGATGATTTCACGCCATATGGGGGGTCATTCAAAGAAGGATTGGAAAACTTGGAGAAAGTTCTTAAAAGGTGTAAACAAATGCATGTTTCTCTGAGTACAATAAAATGTCATATGATGAGAGAAGAGGGAGTAGTGCTGGGACATTTACTTTTAGTTGTTGGGATACAAGTTGATCCTGCCAAGGTAAAGGTAATTTTGCATTTTCCTATACCTAAGACACCAACTCAGGTACATAGTTTTATTGGTTGCGCTGGCTACTATAGGCATTTTATAGATTTTTTTTCTAAAATTGCATTTCCACTTTTTCAGCTATTAACTAAAGATGCAGAATTTTTATGGACAGATGATTGTGAAGTATCTTTGAAAAGATTAAAGACCTAATCTTCCAAGCTCCAATATTACGTGGTCCCAACTGGGAACTTTTGTTTCATATCCATGTAGATGCCTCTCAAATGGATGTGGGGGTAGTGTTGGGACAGCAAGAGGAGAAGAAGCTGTATGCGGTCTATTACGTCAGCAAGAATTTAACGTCTATTGAGGTAAACTATATGGTAACAGAGAAGGAGTTCTTGGTTGTTATCTATGTTGTTAATAAATTTCGACACTATATTACTAGGTATCCTACTTTTGTGCACACTGACCATGCAACAATCAGGTATTTGATGAACAAACCTATAACTCCTAGGCGTATAACAAGGTGGTTGTTATTACTTCAAGAATTTGATATCACCATTATAGATAAACCAGGCAAGGATAACATAGTTGCTGATTTTCTGTCTAGATTAAATGCTGATAATGAAGGAGAACCTGTAGAAGATAGCTTTCTGGATGAACATTTGTTTGAAATTTCTACTAATACCCCTTGGTATGCAGATATTGCTAACTATTTGGCTACAGGAAAAGTACCTCAGCATTTGTCATACAGGGAACAATGAAGGATTATTCATCATAGTGCCCATTACTCATGGATAGCAGGATATCTCTTTTATACAAGGGGTGATCAGTAGATTCGTCATTGTGTAGTAGAAAGTGACATCTATGAGGTTTTGAGAGCCTCTCATGATGGCCCTTGTGGGGGGCATTTTGCAGACAAACGAATCGGCCACAAGGTGTTACAGATGGGATATTATTGGCCATCTATCTTTAGCGATGCATGAAACTATGTTCGAAGATGCAATAGCTGCCAATGGATGGGTCAGCCTGGTCACTTAGACAAAATTCCATTACAACCACAGGTAGTTCTTGAGCCTTTTGAAAGATGGGCCATTGATTTTGTGGGTCCATTTAACCCACCTTCACATTAGAAAGTCCACATTTTAGTCTGCACAGATTATGTGACAAAGTGGGTGGAAGCCAAGGCTGTAGCAAAAGAAACAGAGTAGGTTGTCTCAAACTTTCTATTTGAAGAAATATTTGCCAGGTATGGTACTCTGAGAGAGATAATTTCAGATGGAGGAGCACAGTTCACATCACACATGATAGCAAAGCTTATGGAAAAATATGGGATCAAACATAGGATAACAACCCCATATCATCCTTAGGCAAACGGTCAAGTGGAGAGCACAAACAAAGTATTGGAAAACATTCTCACCAAGACCATGGCAAATCATCGCCAGGATTGGGCTGAAAAACTCCCTGAAGCTCTTTGGGCGTATAGAACAACATGGCAGAACATGACAGGATTTTCACCATTTGAACTTGTCTATGGAAAATCCCCATTGTTCCTGGTAGAATTTGAAATCAGTACACTCAGAACAACTATGGAAGTTGGACTGGATCTTTCAGAAGCCCAGAAACACCAGCTGGAGTAGCTGAATGAGTTGGATGAAATTCGTTTAATGGTTGTCCAAAGAACTACTGCCATATAGCAGCAGAGAGAAAAATGGAACGATAAATTTATTAAAAATAAGGTGTTTCACATAGGGGATTGGGCATTACTATATGATTCCTGCTTTAAGGTTTTAAAGGAAAGCTTCAGTTGTGATGGTTGGGACCATATGCAATTTATGAGGTATTTGATAATGAGACTGTCAGATTGGTTACGATTGATGATTCCCATGTTTCTTTCATTGTAGATGGACATCAACTTAGACTCTACCATCGCCCAGCCTCCAGAGAAGCCTTCATCAAACATCTCTCTGAAAAATATGGATTGAAGGTTGTTGGTGCAGAAGATACCTCCTCTGCACCCTTAAACTAATATATATATATATATATATATATATATATATATATATATATATATATATATATAATATATATATATATATATATATATATATATATATATATATATATATATATATATATATATATATATATACATACATACATATATACATACATACATACATACATACATACATACATATATATATATATATATACATACATACATACATACATACATACATACATACATACAAATATAAATAAAATGTTGCTACTACTCACTTGTTGTCTTTTTGCAGGGGCTACTATCAAGGAGCAATAATGGAGGAGCTGAAAAAATTCTTGAGTAATTGGGACAGTCACTCCACTAATATTGATCTTCTTGAGAAATTTTCTAAGTATTGGGTGTTGTTACTCATTGGGTGATGTTACTCCTCAAATGTTGTTACTCCTTGGGTGTTGTTACTCCTTAGGTGTTGTTACTCCTCGATTGTTGTTACTCCTCGGTTGCTGTTACTCCTCGGTTGTTGTTACTCCTCGGTTGTTGTTACTCGTCGAGTGTTGTTACTCCATGGTTGTTGTTACTCCTCGGTTTTTGTTACTCCACCGATGTTGTTACTCCACCGATACTATTACTCCGCCGATGTTGTTACTCCACCAATGTTGTTACTCCATCATTTTTGTTACTCTACTGTTGTTGTTACTCCGCCGATGATCTTACTCCATCATTACTATTACTCCACCATTGTTACTCTGCCAACTGTCAGGTAGGTCACTAGGTACGTCTCCATTGAATTTTACGGATTTAATTAAATATTTCGTGGACAAGACATTGACATGTCATGGACGACTATTTATAAGTTGGGGGGGTTCCGTCATAATTAAACAATGATGTAATTAAAACCACACTAATGATTGAACCACTACCATCATTAAAACTTGTGCGATGGTATGCTCCATGATCTCCATCATTATTCCACATAATCATTGGTATGCATCAGGATTTGAAATATGTACCTTTTCATTTAATACACAGTAATTACCATACCATTCACTGCATCCACCATGATTCTCTTCGTTTCCCGAGAAATTACCCACCTTTTTACCATCGTTCCACCTTATTCATTTTTTACCATGCTGTTACTGCAAGAAGTTGGTCGTTGTCACTCCTCCCAACAGTTTGTTGTGTCCAAAGTGTTGTTATAGTTTCTATAGGATGGGTGGACTGGCTGTGCGTCATGAACCCAAGGATACAACCTTGGTCTGTAGCAATGCAGATGTGTGGTGGGTCTTTGTAGAGGCAGGATGGGATGTTTATTTCAACAGACTGTAGGGGTTCGACGAGGGGATCACGGTGGAATTCACAATGAATTTGGACGAGAATTGCTCGCGGGTTAGAGGATTAGAAATCCCTATCACAGAGGAGGCCATTGCAAAAGTCAGTGGGTTAACACAATAGGGGTAGAAGTGGTTCTCAAGGAAGGCTCTGCTACCCGAGTTCTCAGAATTATTTTTGCAGGCTGGAGAAAGCGTTGTTCTAAAGGGAAGGGGGTATGACCGAAAGTCCTTGCTACATCCATGGGGTGAAGTAGCAGGCTTTGTTATCAAATATATAACCTACGAGGGGCAGTTTACCACCCTGTTCAAATACCACTTCAAAATTCTAGCCCACCTTCGATTTCCACGGGCACAAGTTCATTCTCTGAACATGCCTTTCTTCTTGATGAAGAGTCTTCAACTTATGGCGCAATCTGCTCAGTGCTCATGCCAAGTGTTGGTAGTCCTCACAAATCATGGACTGGTTCGACTACTGGTCATGCATGCAGTGACCCAATTGCAAGTACCTTGGGTGCAATTCCTCGAGATGACAGAGGAAGTGGTAGTTGTTATAGCTGCTAGAGAGGAAGAGCCCGAGGAATTGGAGGGGCAAGAATCAGCATCTCCTGCTGGTACAACAGGAGAGGAAGAAGAGCCCGAGGAAGAACCAACATCTCCTGCTGGTACAATAGGAGAAGAAGGAGAGGAGCCTGAGGAAATGGAGAAAGAAGAAGAGGAACCAGAAGAAATGGAAATGGAAGAGGAAGAAGCGGTTGGTAACACAATTGAGGCTATCACACAAGAACCAGCCCCGGCTGTGGAACCTGTTAATGCAGAAATGGAAATGGAAGTGGAAGAAGCAGTTGGTAACACAATCGAGGCTGTCACACAAGAACCAGCCCCAGTTGTGGAACCGGTTAATACAAAAATGGAAGTGGAAGAAGCTGTGAAACCCGTTAGTATAGAGATGGAGGTGGAAGAAACTGTGGAACTTGTTATTGCAGACATGGAAGTAGAAGTGGGAGAAGTAGTTGGTGACACAGTCGAGGCTGTCACACAAGAACCAGCCCCATATATGGAGCCTATTATTGCAAAAATGGAAGTCGAGGAGACGATTGGTGGTATAGTCGAGGCTGTCACACAAGAACCAGCCTCACCTATGGAATCTATCGATGGGGCTACAAAGGCAATGGATGAAGTTGATGTTGTTTTGCAGGAATCAACTTTTATTAATGAAGTGCAAGGAGAGGAAGTTCCGGTCAAAGAGCTAGCAAGTGATGTTGTTACACTAGGACCAACACTACTTGCCCAAATAAACGTGGATGTTGAAATCAGTGGGGATGTTACACAAGAACCATCGCCAACTCAGTCAGGACAAGAAAATGTGGAAGAGGTGGATCTTGAGGTTGACGTTGTTCCACAAGAACCAGTGTTGACCGTGTTAGTGTCAGTATCTTCATCCCTCCGTCAGTGATCAAATTCTCTTGTTGCATTGCATGTTAGGTGTCTCACCTGATCAACTGAATTCCATTAGGATCATGGATCATATAACGGTAGTGGCTTATTATACATTTTCCCTCATGTGCTGGCCCATTTTCATTCTTCTAGATCATCTGTAGTCAATTTTTGTCTTTAAATCTGTAAAAGTCATTTTTAGGGTTTTAGGTCCCATTAGGTCTATGGTTTCGTCAATAAGGTCTTCAAAATGCTCAATAATGGTCAGAAGGCACATGAGGAGGTCAAATAAAGTTTCAGCAACAATAATTTCCATAATCACTCACTCAGTGATTGATTTTTCCTCAAAACCCTGTTTTGAGGAAAAACAAAGTATTTTATGTTTTTATGTATAAATTTGATGTAATTTTAGTTTTTTCATATGTAATAACTTTAGTGGCAACCCTGGTCACCTTTCCAAGCTTCAGCAACTCCATCACCTGCAAGGAAAACAAAAAATCAAAGCATTTAGTTCATCAAAGGCAAAAATAAAGCAAACTGCCCAAAACAGAGTTTGAAAAGCAAGACAAATGCAAACATTACAAAGTGGGTTTTTGACAAGTAAAAAATTAAAATCTTTTGAATATAAACCATTTCTCATGTTTAAAAAGTTCATTTGCATCTAAAGGAGAAAGAGGGAACAAGAGAAAGGCCGTGTTGGAGAACAAGAGCAAAATCACAGCAACCTAGGCAAGTTTCAGGGGCGCGGCGCATAGGGCTGGTGCGACGCATTGGGTTGTGGGCACGGCGCATAGGACTGGCGCAGTGCATTGGGTTGTGGGCACGGTGTATAGGGCTGGTGTGGTACATTGGGCTGCCCTCTACAGTGTTAAACTTATACTGGTGTGACACATAGAGAAGGCGCGACGCACTGGGTTTGTGGCACGATGCATTGGGTTTCAAGCCTGATTTCACCCACAAATTCATCCAAATTGCCAAATTTGCTTAATCCTCAGGTGTTCAAGCAAGTCAAGAATTCTTCCACTGCCAGTGAATGAGTTTCTCTTAAATTTTATGGTGATTTAATGAGAAAAATTTGAAACCCTACCTCCTTTCAATTTTTTCCAAAAAATAGTTGCATATGGTTTACAATTTGTGTTTTTGCTGCCAATTCCACTGCATCATTCCCTCACTTTTTGATTCCCTCATTCATTTTCCAGTTTCATCAACCCATTGCCTAATCCCCATATCCTTAAATTTACTATCCCCATATCCCTAACTCCCACTATTCCAAACCCTAGTTAAAGATCCCCAAACCCTAATTGTTGTCCCAAGAATCTAAATACTATTCCCTAAACCTTTCTACTCCCCAGAAACTTGATAGTAATATTTCCAAAACCCCTCATACACATTTCCTCCACAGGCCCTCATACATTATCATCCTTGGCAGCAAAAATCTAAAGATGCCAAAGATCTCTTCATACTCATCAAGAAAACTCAAACATTGGTAAACATGGAGTCTGATCCTTCCTATAACTGAGATGAGGAGAAACTCAGTGATTCTCCTAGAGAAATGCATGCACCAAGGAGACCTCACAAGGGTGGTAAACATATATGAGAGGAGCCTACTTCACTTGCCGAGCTACAGGCCTATCCTCTTGCTGTCACATGCTTTCAACACCAATCATGTTATCAGTTCTGTGAGATGGTAGAGAGAGTCCAGTACCATCATGAGTTGGCCAGATTGTTTGTGCTCCATCTTCATAATGGCCAAGTCACTATAGCAGGTGTGACATTCACCTTGACCCCCGAGACTATTTCTCAAGCAACTGGCATTCCAAACGTTGGTGAGCAATGGAATAAAAGGCAGCAGATTGATAGAGAGCATTATGAGCCTTACATCAAGGCTGGTTATCAAAGGCATCTCAATAGAGTTTTTCCCTTCAGATATCTGAAGGACACATATGCTCCCTTGATGAAACTTATAATTAAGTATTTCAGCTGTGAGGGCCAGTTTTCTCGCCTATATGCCTATCACATCAGACTGTTGATGCACTTCACTAGGGTGAGAATGATGAATCTCCCCTATTTTATTTGTCGAAACATTGAGAAGATGACCACCTTAGTGCATAGAAAGCCTCCTCAGCAGCAGTTAAACAGTATATATCATTTTGCACTAATCAAGATTGTGGTCATGCATCAGCTTGGTTTACAGAACATCTCATGGGAGGATTTCATCTCACATGAGGTCTTCATAGGTCCTCAAGTACCCCAGCAGTTTTTCATGAGACAGGAGGACCTTCACATCAGCAGGAGATTCATGAGACACAAACCACTAGTGTGCCAGTGTTTGTCACTCATCAAAAGGGCACTAGAAGGTTGTTTGCAGTGAAAAAATGAGTATTATCTCCACCCGAGGTGGAAGGGGTCTCATTTCCTCCATCATCAAAGCAGGTACAGGAAAATGGCAAGTGGCCATTACATGATGAGGGGCCTTCAAGAGGGTAGGAAACATATTTTATTCTTGTTCAGGATGATGACACCGATTTGGGCTCACAAAGCTCAAAGCTTAGAGAGATCATTCAGGAGCAACAAGATGACATTCAACATTTGTCTCTCAACCTAGAAAGAACCAAGTGGATAATCAAATATCTAGAGAAAAGAAACAAACAACTAGAGGATCAGCAAACCATAATGGAGCTACAAAACATACGAGAAAACCGGTAAGCTGCCAAAAGGAGGAAAGTCAAGCTCACAACACTTGAACAAGAAATCAATGTTGATCGTGAACCTTGGTTGGAGAGGGAAAATATCCACTTGGAAAAGATGCTAGAGAAGGCCAATCGAGAGAAAAATATGTTGAGGCACATGGCCCATCGTTACTTGGCAAGAAACAAGGTGTGCAAGGCAAGAATCAGAAACTTGAAGGCTAAGTTGAAGAAGGCATCAAGGAGGCAAAAGGAGCAAGATAGTCTTTAGTTCTTGGCTAAGGCTTCCTTGGCCTAACATAGCTCTTGAAGAAGGACATGCAGCCCAAATTTCAAGAAATTTGGGATACTTTTTGCATTTTTGGAATTTTTGCCTTAAAAACAGGTTTTTCTGCCCGATGCGCCGTGCCACCTGGCGCGCGCTTTTGATAGGGACCTAATTTTGAGGAAAATTCAGCATTTTTAGATTTTTCATGGAAAAATATGCATGCTCACAAATGGCCAAGAAATTTTGACAGGTTTTGAGCTTCCAAAAAGGTAAAAAAAAACCTCAAAAATGACCTTTCTGCCCCTTTTTGGACACATAGGAAGCAGTGTTGGGAGAACTCAGTTTTGGAGGGGAAAATTGAGGCCAAATTCAAAAATTCCACTTGTGCTGGAAAGTAGACAGGCAGGCCTTTCCAAAAAGCCCACTTGGAGCAAATTTGGACACTGGGAAGGCCTCCAAAATCAGCTGAAAAAAGGCACTACGCATAGGGAAATTAGCGCGGCGCATTGGAGGAATTTTGCTCATTTTTGGCCAAAAACTCTGTTTTTCACCTAGATTTTTCACAATTTGACTTTTCTCCTTTTAATTGTCAAGCTCATGATGTAATTTAATGTGAAATGATGGATTTTTATGTAATTATGCTAAATTTTCACTCATAGAGGTAGATTCATCCATCAAAAGGTAGTTTGCAACTGAATGAATCAGTTTCCTAGTTTTTAGAGGCAAGTTGTTCCACTACCTACTTTTTAGTTCTCAGTTTAGATTTTGTTGGAACATCTCCTAATCTTATGAGCTCAACCTCTAGAGGCTAGGATGAGTTGTTGGTTGCCTATATCTTGTAATTTTTAAGTCATTAGCATGGTTGGACTTTTGGGAAAGCTTGGAGCTTATTGTATATTCATTTTAGCAGTTTGGCTAAGGAATAGACCAGTGGTTTGCAACACTTTATGGGATTCATGTGGCATCTTGCTTTAGTATTGTTTTTTCTTCTGTAATTGTAAGTCTACATGTGTTTTATGTATGTCATCATATCTCTTTGCTTCATCTTAACTAAATCAAACAAGGATAAAGGTAGAATACATTGAAAGTGCAGTGCTCTACCTAGGGTTTGTTTAGTTATCTATGTTTTTAGCTGTTTGAAAAGGATCCCTGAGTTTTTCATGCCCTTTTCAACTTCTCACTTGTCTAAAAGCTCTCCATCTCACTCAATTTGAAGTACCAAATCACTTGCCTACCTTTCCCCATAGAGATCTCTGCAAAACGGAACCTCATTCCCCAGATCCAAATCTGCCTTTCACATTTGAGCCAACAAAACATCATCAAATTCAATCAAACACCTCTATACACATACCTATCCTAAAATCAGTCATTACATCAGTCATCTCAAGCTTTCATTGGCCATCTTTTCTGAGATTGACAAGGAGAGAGCCCTCTCCCGACCTAGTAGGGATAGCTACCAGGTTAAGTGTGGTTTGATGTTACCCTAGACCCTACCTTTCTCAGCCTGAGGTAGATTTAGGCCCTAAAATAGTGGCGACTCCACTAGGGAAAAAGATTGTTTGTTTGTTAGTGTTCTTCGTCTTATAAACTACAGATGAAGCCTGAAGTTATGCCAGGTAGCCTTCAAACTGCACATTGCTTTGCGAGTGCATAAGTAGATAAAAGCTGCTTCAGTCAATCTCCGGTCTAGTCTTATAAACGAAACATCTGACTTGCAAATTGCCCTAGTACATCAGATAATTCTAGACTTTTGGATGATGAGTTTAGAATCTGATAGGCTGAATAAGTTGATTTTGTCCATTTGATTTTTGGGAATAATTCAACACACTGGCTTCCAGATGACACACCAGAGCAAATCCTGATCCTGATCCACCTCCTGTGTATGAAAATCCAAATCTTATTTCGAGAATCCTTCATCGAGAAAGTTCTATGATTCTTGTATTCAAATCTTGTTCATGTCCTGTTGTTTTTTAGTACCTTTAAGATCTTGAGTTTGACAAATAGTTTGACCTATCGTTGTTTGAGACCAAATCCAAAAGTGTTGTTGGTTCAATGCCCTAAATCCTGAGTTTGTTAGAGATCTTGAAACGAAAAAGGCCAATAGATCAATTGATGATTATATTTTGAAACTTCAAACTTCCATTGTGGCTACAAACATTCCTGAATTCTTGGAGTCTGCATCTGCAACTCTTGGGTCATCTGCTATCGCGTCTAGTTCAAAAATTCATACCGAAACTCCTTTCATTCCCACCATTCCTGTGCAGCCTTCTCCGATCAGAAATCTACAGTGTTTTCACCTCCATCCACTCCTTCTACCTCTCAAACATAAAAAATTTCTTCACCTCCATCCACACCTCATACACCTCATACATCAGCTGCTCCAACCCCTCCTGCATCCCCAAGACTGGTCGTAAATCCACCTAGAGCAATGGCTGCCCAATATGCACCCCTTGTGTTGCCTCAAAACTTGGATGACATGCCCGCTGACTATCAAAGAAAAATTCCATTGTTTGACGGTACCCCTTAAGGTATCACAGCTCAACAACATGTGGATAGGATGGCAGATTTCTTTGATCTCCATGAGATCGATGCAGAAAATGTAAAAATGAGATTGTTTGTGCAAACTTTTGGAGGTGAGGTCAAAAAGTGGTTTAGAGAATTGCGGGCTAAAACAATCAACTCATTAGAGGCACTTCAAAGACAGTTTTTGGATCGCTGGGAGGTAAAAAAGAACCCTCTTCAAATTCTTTCTGAATATGAAAACATCAAGAGGAATGTTGGTGAGAGTGTCCAAGATTATTGTGTTAGATTCAATACTGTTTACAATGCAATTCTTGCTGATATAAAGCCACCTATGGGGTTGGCTTTGATTAAGTTTCTGGATGGTTTCGATCCTGATATGGCCTATCAATTAAGAGAAAGAGATCCGGCCACTTTGGAAGACATGCAGAAAATTGCAATCAGTGTTGAAGCACATTTGCTTGCCAAGAGATCTAGAAAAAAGGCTGAAAAGAAGGTAACGATAAAAGAAGAGACTTCCACTTCAGATCAAGTGCTCCGTAAACTTGAGAAGATGTTTAATAGGCTCACAATTGCTGATAAGCCTGAAACACAAGTCATAAATCCAAACTTTTGTGGCCAGCAGCAACCACAATTCAAAATCAAGCAACGAGAGCAATGAGCACAAGACCAAGCGGCACAACAGCAAGTGAAGACACCCTTACAGCAGAATTTTGTACATGGTCCAGAATCAGATGATGAGGAGAACGTAATTGGAGAGGAGAATCATTTCTTTACACCTAATGATATGCCAATTTTTATCACTGAAGATAAGGATTATTCAGAGAGCCTAGCTGTACAAAGGGATGAAAACTTCATCTTGGCAAATGAAATAGCTCTTGAAGAAGAGTCTGATGAATATCAGAAGGGTTACATGAATGCTTTGACAGCCCAACAACGACAATATTCACTCAGGAGTAGAGATGTACCCATTAATCCAATTCAGAAAAGGAAGGAGGTGACAGAACCAAAGAATGATCCACCCGTTGTGCAGAAAAAGGGAAAAGAGACAGTTGATCCTACCACCAGCAAAACACCATCAGCAAATGAAAGATCAAATCAGCCAAGTATATCAAAGGAGAAAACTGAAAAGAAGGATGTTTTAGATAAAGAGGTAGAGAAAACGTCAGTTTTAAACTTAGAAAATGAGATTTCTAAG
This sequence comes from Pinus tabuliformis, assembly GCA_031772625.1. Taxonomy (NCBI): domain Eukaryota; kingdom Viridiplantae; phylum Streptophyta; class Pinopsida; order Pinales; family Pinaceae; genus Pinus; species Pinus tabuliformis. The sequence continues at coordinate 1,124,091,845 of CM062818.1, read as the reverse complement.
TTAAAAGTATCTATTCCTTTGACTGAGCTGATGAAGAGTAGCAACTATAAAGGTCAGGTGTCTAAGATTTTGAATTTAGATCCATTATTTGATATGGTAAACATGGAGGATGATTAACCTGAGTTGATCTTTGGTCCAGCATTGGAAGGTCAGTCTCAAGATAGTGATGTAGCTCCTTTTTACATTAGCCTTAGGGTGCATGACCATGTGTTACACAACGCTATGTTTGATTCCGGAGCCTCTCATAATCTCATGCCTAAGGCAATCATGGAGAAATTGGGTTTGGATATCACCAAAAAATATCATGATCTTTATTCTTTTGATTCTGGTAGAGTCAGATGCATTGGTATTATTAAAGATTTAGTGGTTAGTTTGGATCATATTCCAGTGAAAAATGTTTTTATGGATGTGGTTGTGGCAGATATTCCTCCTAGATTTGGCATGCTTCTTTCCAAATCCTGGGGAGAAAAACTTAAAGGGGCATTGCAACTTGATTTCTCCTATGCTACTATTCTTGTGTTTGGTCAGATGAGGAAATTATATCGGGAGCAAAAGATGAAGTACATGATCACTAGCAAGGAGAAATCGATAAATCATCCAATCAACTATGTACATACTGATTTAGAATAATTTGTTTTATATTCCGATAGCTTTAATGATGTAAATAGCCAAGTAGTTGAAGTAGAAGACATTCCAGAGATCACTGAAAATTTCAGAGAAGTCTTAAAGCAAGAAATACAAAGGCTTGATAGTACCACTAAGCAATCAGCCTTCCAATAGCAGCAAAATAATGATGGACAACATGGAAAAGTAAAAGAGCAAAGAGAATTTCAGCATTTGGAAGAGGACGAAGCCGGCTTGTGGAGCATGGATTTTGATGGCGCAGTAGGAAGGGAAGGTGTTAGAATTGGCATTTGGATACGTAGCCCTTATTTCTCCCCAAACAAAGTGCCAAGCAATGTAAGGGTCTGTTTGTATAAATTGGCTTTTGACTATTCAGATAATGAGGCTGAATATGAGGCTTTAATTGCTGGTTTGAAAATCCTTAGAAAGTTAAATGCTAAAAGAATTTCAGTCTATGGCGACTCTGGGTTAGTTATAAAGCAAGTGAAAGGGGAATACCAAGCTAAGCATCCTTGAATGCAGGCCTACAACAACGCAGTATTAGATATCTTAAGATTGTTTCCAGATTACACTTTGACATGCATCCCTCGTGTTCAGAATGTTATTGCAGATTCACTTGCAACAACAACAAGTAATTTGGAAATTCCGATGAATTCAAACAATAAGTTTGAGATTCATGTGAAACATCACCCAACTGTCCTCAATAATCAAAGGTATTGGCAGGTGTTTCAAGATGATAAAGAAATCGAAGAATTTCTGCAAAATGAAGGTAAATTCAAAGACACTTCTATGGATGGGGAGCATGATGATGGTGAAGCAGACATAGAAGTCAATCAGATGGAATTTTTGCAGCTCAAAGACAATGTCATTCTTAAAGGTCTAATACCTTTAGAGGAGTTGTTTGATCAAGGTGATGTAGCCCGAAAACCGAGCTTGCTGCCAACCGAGAAAGGAGTTGACGATGTGAACATTGGATCAGCAGAAAATCCTAGAATGGTCAAGTTATTAAAGGCATTGCCTCCACGGGTAAAAGAAAAGTATATTAGTTTATTATCTTCATTTACTGATGTATTTGCATGGGACTATTTAGATTTGAAGGCATATGATACGAGCATAATTCAACATATAATTCCGATCAAGCCAAATCAAAATCCATTTCGAAAAAAGTTAAGAAGAATAAATCCAAAGTTGTTGCCCTCAATAGAGAAGGAAGTGAATTGATTGTACAAAGTTGGTATAATCGTCCCCATAAGATTTTCAGATTGGATTTCAAATTTGGTGCCCGTGCACAAGAAAACAGGTGAGATTTGATTATGTATTGATTTTGGAAATCTGAATAAAGTATCTTTGACAGATAACCATCCATTACCCAAGATGGATCACATACTTCAACGAGTAGTTGGAGAATCCCGCATGTCGCTACTCGATGATTATTCCGGTTATAACCAAATTCTGGTCCATGAGGATGACAGAGATAAAACAATGTTCACTACTCTGTGGGGAACTTTCCATTATGTCAAGATGCCTTTCCGATTGAAGAATGCTGGTGCGACCTTTCAGCAGGCCATGGATATTGCATTTGCTAATGAAAAAGATGTCTTTTTAGCTATTTATCTTGATGATTTGATAGTTTTTTCTAATTCAGATGAAGAGCACCTTTATCATTTGAAGATTGTATTTCAGCGGTGTAGAAAGTATGGTATATCTCTCAATCCAAAGAAGAGTTTGTTTGCCATGGATGAAGGCAAGATCCATTTGTAGCTACTCATGCAAATTTGGCCCATGTCCCGTTCGAAGTTGATAAGGCTAACAACTTCATTAAGCACATTCAACATATCTACGAGGAGGTCCACGAGATATTGGATAGAGCCAATGGTAAGTACAAGCAACACCATGATCAGGATTGGGTTCTGCAGAAGTCTCAATTGGGTGACAAAGTTTGGCTACATTTACAAAAGGAGCACCTCATTGGAACCCACCACAAGCTTCTCCTACTTTGATATGGGCCATACACAATCACCAAGGCTGTGGGAGATAATACCTTCGAGCTCAGCATTCCACCGTTCCTTGGTCTGTACCGAGTGTTTAATGTATACTCCCTTCAACCATACTTTCCACCATTGCTAGACACATCCGACATTGTAGAAAAACTCACAAGAACACTTGCCAACAGAGGATCCATCTATATCGAGTTGTCAAAGTAGGCCAACTCCTTCACCAAGGCAAGTGGTTGACCAAGGACCATGTTCGACAAAAATTTCCTCACCTCATGGAGGCTCTACATGCAATGGGGACATTTGCCTCCTAAGGAGGGAGGAATGATATAGATGGATATTGGTGGCCACCTACCTATTCTACATAGACCTCCAGTTAGTTTTGTATGTTTCCTTGTTTATTTTAGCATTTACCATTTTTAGAAGTTTTTTGGGTCCTGAACTTTCAGAGCAGTTCTGACCCCCTAAACAACACTTTCTTGAGGTCCGCAGTAGGTCCATAGCCATAGATAAGGGCATGCCACAAATACTGTAGTATTCCAAGAGACCTTTCCAACAAGGTATCATATGCGTGAAATGGAGACAATATAACCAAGTTATGACCCTAGGAAGTTGGATACCCAATTAACCCCAACGGGGCCCACAAATTCTTGGCGTTCCATCTCCTAGGGATAGGGCCTTGGTTTTTTAGGGTTTCCCCTTGTTGTTCAATAATAAATAGGCCCTTAAGCCTCATTTTAACACAATTTGGAGGCATGTAGCAACCACATCTCTTCTTAGAGATAAGCTACGATCACCCGAGCTAGTTTATTTGCATTTTGTTTGTAAGCATATTTTAATATTATGATATTAATGAAATGAAGTGTTATTTCTGCTACATCTCTCTATTCATTGTTATATCTATAATTTTTTTCATTCCTATTTAATTTTGTATCATAGAGAGACTGAATGTAGAAGAAGAATGAGACCAACTCTTTAGAACGAATAAAAGGCAACAACATCCAAGGTATGGCAAAAAAAAACACCATAGAATCTAAAAATTGTGGTTTAGCTTTGTATGCAAGAGATTAAGAAAATATGTGGTACATTGATGGTGGATGCTCAAAGCATATGACAGGTGACAAAGATAATTTTATTTCCTTTAATGAAATAAAGAAATAAAATAGCGTAACCTTTGGAAATAACTCAGCTGCTACTATCAAAGGGAAATGGGTTGTTTTGCTAAAGAATAAGGTTAATGATGGAAATGTTTTGTTTGTTGATGGATTAAGACATAATTTTTTGAGTGTTAGTCAAATGTGTGAACAAGAGCATGAAGTTTTTTCAGATCAAAGAATTGTGTGGTACTAAATCTCCATAAAGGTAAGATCATAATAAAGGTAACAAGAACGCCAAGTAAAGTCTATGTCTTGGAAGGTGACCAAGAGCATTGTTACTTGAGAAAATCATAGTAAAGTTGTCTTTGGCACAAAATATTGGTACATCAAAGCTTCAATCAATTACACAAGTCAAGAAGAATGGGAGAATTACGTGACTTGCCTAACATCTATTTGCCAAAAAATAGCATATGAAAATCATGTCAATTTGCATGGCATCAAGAGGCAATTTTCTATACCTAAAACTCCTCAACAAAACGGAATGGCAAAAAGAATGAACAAAACAATCCAACAGATGGCACGTGCCATGCTTTATGTGTCTAGAGCACCTCATACCTTCTGGGGGGAAGCAACACATACAATCATGAATATCCTCAACAAAGCTCATATTCAGGTAAATAGTGATAAAAATCCTTATGAACTATGGTTTGGTAAGCCTCCAACTATCAAACATTTTATAGTTTTTGGAAGAAAATGTTACATAAAGAATAATGATGATAAGCTTAAAAAGTTTGAATCTAGAGTTGATGAAGGAATTCTACTTGGATACTCCTCTAGAAGTAAAGGATATAAATGTTATAATAAAAGGCTTCAAAATATTTTTGAATGCATTATTGTTGTAATTGATGAAGCATCCATAGGTACCAAAAAGGAAGCACTAGAAAATGACAAACTTGTTCCTACAACAAGCCAAAAGGTTGTAGGAGAGGGAATTATTGAAACACCAGAAGAAGGAATTGAAAGCACATAAGCATTAGAAAAGACTCCTTCAAGGTATGTTCAGAAAAATTATCCGGAATCTCAAATTCTAGTTGAAAAGGAAGCTGGAGTACAAACTAGAAGAACTCTTGTTGGAACTTCCAGTTACCTAGCCTTACTATCCACAATTGAACCTCAAAATGTAAATCAAACAAGCAAAGATGAATGTTGGGTTGAGACAATGGATGAAGAACTTTATCAAATAGAAAAGAACCATAAATGGGATTTAGTAGCAAGACCTCATGATAAAAATATTATTGTGACAAAATGGGTGTTCAAAAAAAAACTAAATGAAAATGGAGAAGTAATTAGAAACAAAGCAAGACTTGTTTGCAAAGGCTATGCTCAACAAGAAATAATATACTTTGAAGAAAAATTTTCCCTGTAGCTAGAATTGAAGCCATAAGAATGTTTCTTTCACTTTCAAGATTTCATAACTTCAAAATATTTCAAATGGATGTTAAATATGTATTTTTAAATGGGGATCTAGAAGAAGAAGTTTGTATTGGACAACCTCAAGGCTTTATTCTAGGAAATGATAAAAATATTTTTTGAAAGCTTAAGAAGGATTTGTATGGATTAAAACAAGCTCTGCGTGCATGGTATTATCACCTTGAAAAGTATATTTAACAACAAGGTTTCGAAAGGGGGTCTGCAGGAAACATCCTATTTATAAAATTTGATACAAAGAAAATTTTAATAGTTTTTATTTATGTAGATGACATCAAATTTGGAAGTAATGTAGAAACTATGAGTCAATAATTTACTTAGTTATGCAGCAACAATTTGAGATGTCTCTCCTTGGTGAACTAACATATTTTCTTTGTCTTCAAGTTAAACAAACAAAGAATGGTATCTTTCTCTCACAAACCGAGTATCTTAAGCAGATTTTGAAGAAAAATGGAATGGAAGGTTGCAATCCTATATGCAAACCAATGGTAGCAAGATGTTATCTTAGTTAGAATGATGATTCTCCTTCAATTAATCAACTAGAATACAAGTCCATGATCAGAAGCTTACTCTACCTTACAGGAACAAGACTAGATATTATGCATGTGGTTGGGATTGTTGAAATATTCCAAGCAAATCCTAAAGAAAGTCATATTCAAGAAGTTAAAAAAATATTCAAGTACCTACAAGGAACTCGAGACCTTGGTCTATGGTATCCTAAAAATTTAGACTTTACACTCCATGCTTACACAGATGCAGATTGGGTTGGCAATATTAATGATCGAAAGAGTACTAGTGGAGGAGCATTTTATCTGGGACCGCATTTGGTATCATGGTTCAGTAAGAAACAAAACTCCATCGCCTTATCTAATGTCTACGTAGAATATGTTATAGTTTCATCTTGTTGTACTCAACTTTTATGGATGAGGGAAACATTGCAACACATTCAAATCACTTACTCTCAACCTATACCTATCCTTTGTGACAATAATAGTGCCATAAGTATTACAAAAAATATTTTCATGCACTCTAAGACCAAGCATATTCCAATCAAATGTCACTTTCTGAGATAACATGTGCTTGAACAAAAGGTCAAACTAGAATATGTTCCCTAAAAGGAACAAGTTGCAGATATATTTACAAAGCCACTTCCACATGATTCCTTTGAATATCTCATAGAGAAAGTAGGAGTGGTCTCTACCTCATCCCTTTGTTACTTATTCTAACAAATCTTTCATGTTCAGGGGGAGCTGAGACTGTAAATTATTGTAGCTTACTTTTTGTACGATCACATGAAGGAAAATCGTGTATTTACACAAGTTTGGTTCTAGACAGTAGCATATGTTTCTCTATGATGAGGAAACAATCAAACAGACTCAGAAAGAGGTTCTATTATATTTCAGTTAGTTGTTTTTTGGCAATCTGGTTTTGGTATTGATTGGTTACAGTATGTTGATATTCATATGCTACTTAGAAGCGATATTGGCTTATGATGGTTATGAGTTTCTAATTTAGTTGTGACTTTACTAATTGATGAGTTGGGTGTGATCAAACCTCATAGTGAATAGTTGGCACAACTTCAGGGGGAGGATTTTCTATATTTCTAGTAGTTCATTGTTGGCATTATGATTTCTTGAGAATTCCTTGTTACATAATGATGCTAATGATTGGTGATGCTGCTAATGACACATTTGCTACTGAAGTTTTGGATGATGTCTATATGTTTATTAAGAAGTTGATTATGTTATGTTGCTTTATGATGACTTAAGTTGCATGATACCTATTTTGCTTGAGCTACATATGAAAAAGTCTCTATGATGATGTCATTGGTTCTCATATATGTTGGTGATATATGATGATTATGCAGGATCATATATGGTATATGATGGTTTTTGAATACTCCGATGGTATTGCTACCTCATTATTGAGGTATTTGGCTTTGGTCATAAATGTCATATTTGTCTCTTGATGTAAAGGTCATATAAAGGCCCATGATGTAATAATTGTAATATTTAGTCATGTTTGGACTATTTGGGATCAAGTCAATTATGTATGTAATCCAATTTTGGGTATTTTATGTAATGTTGAGTCAAATATGTGACCCCAATGAGTTGGGTGATTTATGTAAGCATGAGTCCTTGGTGATATGAAAGGCCATATTTAGTTGATTCATAAAGGCATGTACTTATTTCCAGAAGATTCAACATATTCTTAAGGGGAGAATGGTCAGTATACAATGTTCATATTTAGTAGATCATATCTACAATGCTCATCTAAGGGAGAGAAAAGTCTTCATTCAACTTTGGTCAACCCTTTTCCCTTAATGTCAAAGGGGGAGAGTAACATGGTGTTTGGAGAAGAATGCTCAGTGTTTCTTGGTGCTTAGCTTGGTCTGTTTGTAGGTACTGACATATGGATAGGCGATGATGACCAAACACCAAAGTGGTTGCCATCAAGTTCAACGGGGGAGATTGTTGGCATTGTGACTAATGTGTTGTCCTTGATGGAAACCTACTTGATAAATATGTCAACATGGTGGTAATGTGGATGCTACAGGTGAGATAGATAAATGAATATCAGTTCTAAGATAGAGGAATGATAAAGGTGAAGTTTGGGAAGTAATGTGGTTCTTGTGAATAAATTTTCTGCACATACATCGGTATGGTGAAGAAAATTCATGTACAGTTTCCGCACCATGGTATTGTCAATACTTGGGGTCTTTACCATGGTATTGGCCCATAATAAAGAGTGCAAGAACATATATTTGATCCCATCAAATAATACCATCAAAACTAGTAAGCTATTCGCCTAAGGTATTGGCTAAGGCCTAATCTATATAAGGAGATGGAGATTAAAGTGTTATGTATGTAGGTTATGGGTTATTGATGTATGATTTGATTTGAAATAGGTGTGCACCAAGGAGAATAAAGGAGGTTCAAATTTGATAGATCTAAAAGCATTATAGTGTCTAATGAACATGCTCGCTTGATCTCTTATGATTATGACTAAAATAGATAGATCTATGATGGTAATGATACTCTGACATGAACATGTGATAGTAAGGGTTGCAAAGTGTGTTTTGTGGTTGCAATGAAGGCATGATTCAATGATTATAGATATGTATGTAGTTTTTCTTCAGATAGGTCACATAGAAACACATATATACTTCAGGGGAGTCGTGTAAATATTAAGAAAAAGTACAGAATATGTACGAAAGTGTCAAGCGTTAAAAGCACATACATACATGGGAATTCTTTATAAGAGTTGTGTACATCTACTCGGGTTTTGCAATATGAATTGTTAATGATGTTTTATCAATTCTGCTATGTTTTTTGTTGTCTACCAATGATGTCTCTCTCATGATAATATGTGTTTTATAGTACTAGTTGGGTTTGATAGTACTAGTTGGCATTGACTATATGAGTATTTTGTGAAAGAAGAGATATATTAGATTTTTGTTTTAAATATATACAGAGAGAGATGGATATCTTAACATAACTAAGGCATAACTTGTTTGGTTCTAACCTTTTTGGTAATATGCAATACTCAAAGAGTTTATGGCATCCATTATTATCGAGTTCTCTAGAGTTATCAATTTCTATTATGATTGACCATTAATATTCTCCTTCATTATGCAGTGGAAGGTTGGGGGGGGTGGGAGGCAGATCATTCAAGATCTCAAAGAAAACAAAGTGGTTCAATTTGCTTGGGGATTATGCAAGACATCTAATAATATGGTCGAATCCTACTCACTTCGGCTAGGGGTTTTCTTAGAAAACATTAAAAAATTCAAAATATAATGGTTCTAGGTGATTCACTACTGTTAATCAAAACTATAAATGGTAAAACCTTCGTATATGGAAACCATATTCGATCCTTAATAAAAGGGATCAACCACTTTTATGGATAATTCAAAAATGTCTCCTTTTTCCACATTAAAAGGGAGTTGAACATGGAGTTAAATCGCTAGGATATAGTGGCATCCAACCTTGAGCCCAAAGCCTTAATAAATAATGGAGTGATAAGCTCATTCAAATCCCTTAGCTATGGCAATTAACATTAACTCAAATATGAGGCCCAAGGGGTGGTTCATTGAAGACAAAATATGGATATATTATGTGAATAAGGAAGGGGCATGGGTCCTCTCTCTCACTCCAAGAAACTTTTCACATGGTTATTCGATGTGGCAGGGACATCTCTAATAAATTATTTGGGGCAATGAATGTTTGGTTCTGCACATGGTTTTTCCTGAATTTGTGGAGGTATGGACATGGTGGTGTATTCTTGCAAGGGATTCAAGGTGTGATTGTCAAGTGCTAGCTTATGGTCATCTCTTCTTGAATGTATTTCATGATCCCTAGTTGAGGTAAGACCCATTGAGAGGGTTCTAGGAACTCATTTATTATTTCGAGAGGCACACTACAACCTAGTATAGGGAAGATGTGTAGGTGTAATGTAAAATTGTATGTCAACATTTCAATGTTGATAAAATGTATAGAGAAAAAAGTTAAACATAATTTATATATGTGTGTGTGTGTGTAAAATATAAATGAAATTTTATTTTGTAAAAGGAAATTTAATTAATAAAAATAATAAATTGGATAAATACAAAGTACAAAACCATGGGAAAAAACTAATAGATTAAATAAATATAAAGTAAAAAGCCATTTTCTATAGTATAACCAAACCATGGGTTATAACACTTTTCTCAAAATCTACTTTAACACAAACAAATCTAACAAATACAAATAAATTGTTTAGTAAGTTATAAACTCAAAAGATATTTATATATAATACTTAGTTTAATAGAAATAAAAAATTCATAATTTGATAATATTTTTAAAATCAAATAAGATTAATAAGAAAGAAGTCATATTAATATAGGGATGAAGAAGGCAGTATGTGAAAACTTCTAGGGTTGCAAGATTTCCCCATTTGCCACCACGAGCCTTGGGCTGAAGATCCTTCTCGTGGGAATGCCATGGTCTAAAGATGCAGACTTTAACCATTTTCTATATGAATATAGGTGATTGTCGAAGTTATTTTCCATGGAGGAAAGGATGCCCTCTGGGGGTTACTTTATGCAAGATTTTTTTACAGAGTACAGTTTCTTCCTTTTCTGAATAGGATCGAAAGGAATCATCAGGCTTTGGCCATGTTGGTTGGATTTTGGAGTCAATATGACGGGTACAAAGGAAACTTTTTTCGATGAAGTTGTTTGGCCATCTCTTAATATATATTTTGATCTTGTGAATGTATATGACTCTATGGATCATGTGATCTGCGAAGTTTATACTCTCCTTTTTAAATCTAGAGTGTGGATTTCAGGATCTTTTCTTGCGGGTTATGCTACCTTTCTTTTTATTTGGAGTTTGTAACTATATATCTTCTTGCAGGGTTTATGATCTCTTGTTTAACTTTGGAGCCTACATCTATGGATAGAGATATGGATCTATATACGAGAGAAGATATCTTACCTTTGGATCAACCCATCTATGGATCTCCCCTTTGGCATTTATATTCAAATCTGGACAAAATCTAGAAAGAAAAAGAAAAATACAAGATCTTTGTTAAGAATTTAAATGGACCCATTCGATCCGCGGTACAAATCCAGTGGAAGAAATGAAGCTAAGCATCCAAAATGACCAGGGATTACCAACAACACATCAAGTGGGATTTGTGGCGGGGGGGGTTGTGTCTACAACTTTCAATAACCTAATACAAATCCTAGAAACCCTAATGGATCTATCTCATTCAAGGATGCACTAAAAGGGAAGATCATTTCTTCAGCTGATCATGACCAAAAAAGTTTAGGACCTTATATATTTGAGCAAATGGACAAGGTTCCATTTATGGATGTAAAAACCCTAGAGTTAAAATAATACTTTTTTGATCTAAAATATAAATAAATAATATGTTTTTTTAGTGGTTTCTAGTTGTAATATATATGTCACTTTCACCTTTGTAAAATATTCTAAGAAAACAAATATATGGGCACATGGGATGAGGTAAAGGGACACAGACTCTAAGTCTAAGCAGGATTTAGGTTAGGGGATATTTTGAAGACTAACACATGGAAAGAAAAGGAGAAGGTGGAATCATGCTGATTAGCTGCGTAAATAGACAAAAATGTAAATTAGTGATGACAAGGTTAACTAAAACAAAAATCTAGAATAGGATCACAGATTGATTTCATTTGTTTAGCTTACAAGTTTTGAGCCAGACTGGAAAAAACTACAAGACAGGCTGGAAGAAGAGGATTTAACAAGAGGGAAGACAAAAGAGAGGGTGCCTTGGAAACCAATACAAAATATTGGTTTGGTATTTTTTCTAGGGTTGTGGTTTGACTTATAGAGTTATTTTGGTAGCCATCTTGAAGAAATACAAAGCTTGGGTTGTGCCCTTGGAGCATTCCTGTTACACACTGGATTCCCGCTTAGGGGTGGAAATTGCATGAGAGAGGTCTATTTGTAGTCTGCCTAATGTTGGGAGGAGAGTCATTGTCCCTGGCTAAGTTTCCATATTCACTAGAGATAAGTATCCCTCTCATGCTAATTGTATAAGAAAATATTTTTTCCATTACGATGGCGTCATATAATATATATTACTGGTTAATTTTTTGTATTCTAATGTGCACCGTTCTTGATATGTAATGACTAAGTGTGCAATGAATGTATGAAGTTTGTATTGTTCTACACTCTATGGTCATGGATCTATAAGATACAAGAATGATTATTAGTTTGTGCATTACACAAATTCGTTACTTCAATCAACATTGAATCAATGGCTTGATATCCTCATGTCCACATTGTCCATTGTTTGCACCTCCAACCAACTATTAATTTTGGGTTTATGCAAGACTTCAATCTCTTTATTTCACGGGATTAACATTTGAAATATTTTGAGCAATAGCCCCAATTATTTTGTGCTAGCATTCCTGTTGAGTCAATGGTTGGTGATAAATATTTGTTTTAAAATTTATGGTGCATGCTAAGAATCATTGATGGTATTATAATTAGGAAATCATTTTGAGGTTGGGTTTGAACTTTATTCATAAAGTGAAATAGCCTGTAAACATTCTTACTATTTATTTATCCTTTTCACTATTTTTCATGTTAGTACTATCTAGGAATATCCTCTTACCCAATATGAGAGTATTACAAGGAAATGTAGTCGTCTTACATCACTAGGAGTGAAAAGTATCATAGTAGTTGTTTTGAACACCCTTATTTAACCATCTAACCATGTATCCAATTGACCATTCTGCTTATTTACGACATCTATTATGTCATATGTTCTCAGCAATTGTGCTTGCTCAATTTGTTGACTAGATAACGTGACAGGCCATTAATCCTCGCATTCATCTATAATGTCCAATAATTTGTCTATTTAATTTAGTAAGGCCAAATAATTTTTAGGTGTAATAATTGATTAGAATCCTCACCTTAAAATACTTTCTAACAAATTCAAAAGAAACGGTCTAAATAATAGGAATAGTCATTGTGCTTCAATTGTTTTCTCGGTGTTTTTAGGTCCTCTAGAAGAGGCATTGTTGTACCAAAAGTGGATAAGTATATGCACTATGTCTCTAGGTGTATTTTATTTTCTAGATTTGTGGCTAAACCATGAATATTCTAACTTCCTTATATGTTATTTTTGAGAAATTATTACATAATTGATCCCATACAAAAAATTCTATCTATGTGGGAGCTAACGAATACTATCTCAGTCCAAATGTCATCTCAGAACTATGACCCTACTTTTTCATATGGCCTAGGTGCTTTGCGAATATATATATATATATATATATATATATATATATATATATATATATATATATATATATATATCTATTCTTTATATCGTAGGTACCTCTTTCTAAAAACTTGGTAGGTGCTTTAAGTCTCTAACAATTGGTGTGTTTTTTGGGTTGTATTGTTGATACTCTTGGACTACTATCATGGATCCTAGAACTAGAAATGGGAATTGGAATGTGAAATGAGAAGCTAGTCTAGAGGAATTTGTGGAATACGAAACATGAACTCACCCCCATTTCTAGTGTATGTAAGACATATTATGTTAATGTAGTGTCAACATGGAATTATAATTAGGGTAGGAACAATAATATATTGAGAAATGGAAAAGCCCATTTATGTTGCACACTGGGTTAGGACCATGTTAGAGAACTTTAGTTGCCAAATTTGTCTTTGTTACATAATTCCCTTATTTAGGGAAGCTACAACATGCTATCAATAATAGAGGAGGCATGGGAATCTGCATTTTGATCATTGCAAGACAAAAATATCCCTCCATGTGATGTGTGGTAGTAGGCTTACCTCGAGGTGGCACCACAATTGTAGCTAGTTAAGGAATTCATCTCAAACACCTATGTTACCAGTTTCTATATCAAGGCTTAACCAATTTGATGTTGGGAGGATGGATATAGAAATGTTAGCTATGTTGAAGGATCAACCTATTAAGGTATTCTTTCTTATACCAATATGTCTGCTTGTGCACATCATCTCATGTGTATTTTTTCCATACACACATATTGACATTAGCTAGTTCTCTAATATTACAAATTCAATCAAATTAATTCTATAAAATCAAGTTGAGCTAAATTAAAAAGAGAGAATAAGCCACATAACAAGTTAAAAAATTACATGCATATCTTATTGGACTTGAGCCAGATAACCTTGTAAGTAACATTCGTGCTACCATGTATGCATATTATGAAAGGATAGATAGTGCAAGCAATTTGTTTTCAAAATGTCTAAAGAAGATACAATCTCTTGGAATACAATGATGGTAGATTATGCTCATAATGGCCTTGGTGAAGATTCATTAAAATTGTTCAATCATATGCATCAAAATGGAATGCCAATGGATATTTTCACCTTTGCCATTTCTTTTGTAGTATGTGCTATCTTCGGAAGCTGGCTTATACCAACATCATTAAAGTTAGGCTAGACTCAATTATCTTTGTGAAGAATTCTCTCATATGAAGAATATGGCAACATAGAAGAGGCATGATTAGTCTTTGATAACATGTTTGAACAAAGGGAATTTTCCTGGAATACAATTATTATTGGACATGCTCAACATGCTTAGGTGAAGAAGTATTGCAACTCTTTATTCAAATGCAATGGGCAGGTATCGAACCTAAATACACTAATTATGTTCAAGTACTTTCAACATGCAGTCAAATAGTCCTATGAGATGAAGGTTCACACTACGTTTGAACATAGAAAAGAGTACTATACATATATAGTTGATGTTCTTGTTACACTACGAACTTGGATGCAAAAAAAACTTAATTTATAAAATTCTAATGTAACATAGTAGTGTGGTATGGAAAAGATTATTTGGTGCCTATGTTATGTATGATAACCTAGACAAGAGAAACATGTAGCATAATGACTACTTGAGTTGGAACCACATAATGCTACAACTTATGTGCTTCTTTCAAATTTATATATTGTAGTAGCAGCCATCAAGTCTACATGACCTGTTCAATTTGTAGATTTTAGCTTTGTAGGATTTAAACAAATGGTTTCTTGTAATTAAAAGTTGTCTAGAATGATATGAAGGCGTGTTTTCCTTATTAACCAGGGAGTGTTTTGAAGAGAATTTGACAAAATTTATTGCTTATACTAACGCTGCTATTTATCTTGATCCTCTTGATAACAAAGATCAAATGATATATATGTGTGTGTGTGTGTGTGTGTCTATAATGCAACACTTGTATAAAATTGGAAGTGATGATTCTTTTCAATTTTCTCCACACATATAGACTATTTGTTGCAAAATCAGGCACTGGGTGCAATTAGTTTAGTCTTGATAGATTTGCCCCAAGGTAGAAATTTAGTCTCAGATATTATCATTGTTTTATCATGCGTCATTAATGTTGATGTATATTCTTTCTCCTTCTAGCATATGAAGTGTGTTGCCATGAAACTGCATGGAGAGATTATATAACTAAGATAAATGTTTCATATGATTGCTTTGTATGTGTTGTATTGTTTGGTCAAGCATGGCACCTGGAGGAATCTACTTTGACCATGATTGTTTCATATGCTGTCATTATAAAAGATATGTGGAGATATTCAAACCACATCATGACCAATGTGGAAGAATATCTAACTACTTCTTGGTGTTGTCTAGAATTGGCACATTACAAAAAAGAAAAAGAAAATTCTTTTCACCCCATTTTCATAACCACACATTGGGAGTTGGGTGACATAGTAACTACCTTTGGTCAATAAGGGGGTGCGTTACAAGTGGTATCAGAGCTCCCAAGTTCAAAACTTAGATCTAATGGGCTCTATAAAAAAAAAAAGAATAAATAATTGAAGGTTGTAACTCGAAATGGAATATCTTATATTGATGTATACAACATTGATATTGGATCCTCAAGCATTGATTATAGATAGTCTCTTCAATTCTCTATTTTATTTATTATTTGTCTCTTGTTGAATACTCTCAACAAAGGATCCTAGTTGTAATGTATGTATCCTTCCTTGTATGTTTGGTCCTCATCATATAGAAGGATAAATGCAGGTTGATAGTTGAGCACCAATCTCTTGCATATCGAGATGTCCATTTATTTTGGGTCAATACATATGACGAAACTTGTTGACATATTCATTCTACTCTAGTTTAAATTCTATAACATAATGTACGTGGTACATTTTTTCTTCATCCCTGGTTATGTGACATCATATTATCCCAATTAGAATTTATATATACACTAAGTTTTAAAGTTTCCCCTTTATTCTCAGATGTAGTATAGATTTAGTTGAGTTGCTACATTTTCTCTATTTTGTATTCAATTAGTTTTGGTGTAACTGTAAGCCCCCTGTGACTTATGCTTCTTTATTTCTAGTGTTCCCTTAGAATAGTTAAAAATTATTGGTTTAAATATGTTCTCTCTCCCTTTTCTCCATATCATAACTATGTATGTTCTCTCTTCTATAGTTTGAAATATTTAGCTGGTAAGATGTTCAACACTTAATGCCAAAACCAAGCTCTGTTTATGAGAACATATTAGAGTACATTAAATTCATACTGCACTCTTTGTATACTTGGCTTTCAAATTCTCTTGGAAAATTCTGTAATAGTGGCTTGCAAACCTATGTAAATGTTTTGTAAACAGCTATAGGTAAACATGTTTGAGATTACAAGGTAAACCGTTGATTATGTATTTTTATTGTCATTATAAACTAATAGTTGAATGTGCTACCTGGCAGCACATGGGGAAAATAGAATATTTTAATGATCAACTCATGTAATTGGAAATTCAGCTCATGATATGTATGGAAAAGATAAATAAACTTGCCAAGAAACAATAAGAACTAACAAATTGGAATGAGGAACTACAAGAACACTATCAGGAATTGACATGCCAGGTTCAACCCTTAGGGAAGGGAAGTGATGATGGTAGAAAAAGACCTTGTGATATTGAGAAGGAAAGAAAACCTATCGAGTGTTGCTCTTATGGGGAAGAGAACCTAAAACGAGACTGTCCCCACAAGATGAAAATGAAGGGAAATTGATGTTGTTATATATGCATATGCATGGTTGAGGGTTGACAGTACCATGAGTGTTGGACTCAAGGCATGGAGTAAACTTTTGGACTACTTGTTGATATTGTTATGCTATGCCTTTAAACTTTGAGCTTGTGACTAACTGTTTAATGATTGTTGAATATGCATGACCATGTTATTTTGATTGTAGTTTCTTTTATGATTGAAATTATAGATTTTATTTCCTTTTGTGATGTTGCTTTTATTATTTCCTCTTGCATTCCATATTGATTTTATAATTAACCATTAATCACATACTTGGGGGCATTGAAGCAATTTGGTTGAGGTGGCAGGGAAGCCATTGATCCTCAAGAAAAGGGAAACACATAAATTCCATACTGAGTATGAACATGATAATAAGCACAAGGAAAACATAAGTGATTGGAAAAATTGCTACACGACAACAATGTGACAGCCAAATAGGTTTGTTGAGTCCATGGAAAGGATAGAAAACAAAAAGGTAAAATGGAGTCCTCTCATTAGAGAATTTTCCAGGTCTAAAATGGGCCTGAAAATAAAATTGTACAACCAAAATAAACTTTATAAGAACCAATAAGATTCAAGATGATGATGTCAAACATTGGGGATGATTCACCATTTTTGGAGTTAAAAAGTAAAAAATAAAATAGCTATTTAAAATCATATTTTCAACTTATCTCCCTATCATCTTACTCAAGTTTCGAGTAGGAGCACTAATTGGAGGCATAATTAAATTCCTAATCCACATAGTACCCATGTTTCATACTTCCAATGGACCTGACTACACGAAAAATAAGGAATAGATGAAAAAATGTGATTGCAATAGCGTATTTTCATGTATTTCTCATTTTTCGTGGAGTCAGGTCCATCAAAAGTATGAAACATGGGCACTTTGTGGGCAAGGAATTGAATTTTGCATCCAATGAGTGCTCATGCTCAAAACTTGAGTTAGACAATAGGGAAATAAATTGAAAATATGAGTTGAAAAAGTAGTTTTTCCTTTTTTCCCTCTAAAATTTGATGATGTAATCTAATCTTATTTTATTATTTCCACTATTATTTTATAATATTCATTAGTAGGTCCATTTTATACCTCAAAATTTCTCTAATGCTACCTTGATTTTATTGCTCATGTACTTTTTTATTCCATACATGATGGTATATATATATGCATATACATGAAAATGCCACTAAGTTTGGCGGGATTGTCAAGGAGTATTCAGAAGGAAAGATGAATTCTTACAGATGGCATGAAATGAGTAATATGAACATGACTCTTACATTGTGAACATGGAAAAACAAAAGAGGCATTATGGTCTGGCTCACATAAATAGAGACGGTGTGGTATCTGGATTCTATGTTACAATGTGTAATGTGTTCAGTCATGTGTACATGTTTATATGTATACATTGTGTTGTGCCATATGTAAACATATCATGCTATATGTACATAAAATTGTGTTATTTGTATGTTATGTGGTGTAACTTATTTGGGACAAGCAAGTATGGGACTACCTGGGCCTGTGTGCTATGTATCATTTTGGGTGGAGATGGATAGCCTATGGATTCATAATATTGTTGTTGATAGAAGACTACCTAGTTTGGTAGTGTTCATAGTTGTGAATGGGATTATATATATAATCATCATTGGTCATATTTATAAACCTTTGAATTCCCTTTACAATTCAGGGTGGAGGTGAGCCTTTAGATTCCGTTGTTGCTTTCACAACTGATCCAGCATGACTATGGGTGGGTACTTGGAACCCTGGAGTAACATGAATGTTGAGTTGGTACCTAAGCAAATAATTTGGAGGATACTTAGAGCCTTGGGTTGGCACTTTGGCTATGGAGTACATGTTATTGTTTGGGTGATTTCTAAGATAGGCAATTGACCTTGCATGTGCACGAGAAAAGAGAAGCCATAAAACCAAGATAAGTACCAATTCTTTATTGGTATTATGAATCTTTAAATTATGAGAATTATTTATGATAACCTAGATTCTTGAGCTAATTACATGATATGTTTTAGTTTATGCTCATCTAAGTTATGCACTAACCTGGTTTGTTGTAGGAATTATGGAGAATTCCAAGTTCACTACAAGGATAAACTACTAATAAGGTATAATTTACATTCATTTCATTTTTTTTGTATGACGAGTCTCATGAGATATTTGTGTCTATGGCGTAGGAATAGACATGAGATTGGTCAACTTAGATGAATAAAATTGACCACAAGATGGAATAACAAAAGTATGTAAAAGCCAAAGATTTTAGGAATAGGATTATTATAGGACACTAGCACCAATTGCGCCAACTAATTTCCATAAGCATGCTATGACTAGTCTGAGAGTATTGAGGTAGGGATATGCCTTGGTTTTGAGACCCTTCCAATGTGACCAACCCTTGCCAAGGAATGGATTTCCCAAGGGAAAGAGAAGTAGAGAAGGGGGGTGACTGGATCACCCGAGTGACTGGGAAGCACAGAAGGGAAGGTTGATTTTTTTTTGGTCATGAGCATAGTTCGTTGGAATCAAAATCACATTGGGGGTGTGCCTAGAAAACAATGAGTTGGGAACTATTCGTTGAAGGAGCAAAGAGGGAAATGATAAGAAAACTAGACATTGGAGGCAAAACTCCAAAGAAAGGGAACGAATCCAATTCAAATTGAATACATCAAGCACCAAAAAGACTGCATAAAGGGCCATTGGTAGATGGAAAAATTTATAAAGTGATGGTTACTTAGTGGCTGGGTGAGCCACTATGCATATGAGTTCTATTGTAAAAGCTGAAACGAGTTGTACATATTAATCTCCATATCAGTTGTATTGTGTCCTTTAAGCCATAATTTTTTTACTATACATGGCCATTAAACACAGAGGAAAGAGTTCCCCTTAGGGGGGCGGGGTACGTAATAGCTAGGCAACTTTCACCTTTGTAAATTATTCTGAGAGCAATAAATATGTGGGAACATGGGCTAAGGTAAAGGGACACTGACTCCAAGACTAAGGAGGATTTAGCTTGGGTGATATTTCAAAGACTAACACATGGAAATCAAATGGGAAGTTGGAATTATGGTGATTGACTGGGTAGGTAGACACAAATATCACTTAGTGATGACGAGGTTAACTAATACAAAAATCTAGAACATGATGATATATTGGCTGCTTTTGATTGGCTCACAAGTTTTGGGCCAGACTAGAAAAAACTACAAGACAGGTTGGAAGAAGAGGATTTAAAGAGAGAGAAGATAGAGAGGGGATTCTCTGAAAACCACTACAACAATGTTAGTATGATATTTTTGCTGGGGGTGTGGTTCAACTGGCAGAATTATTCTAGTATCCATCTTGAAGAAACACAGAGCTTGAGCTATGTCCTTGGAACGATCCCTTATGCCCTAGTTGTTGTGACGTTTTAGTCATTGTTTAATTGGCTGAACCACAACCATTTAATTATCAACTAGGGTAGGACTATTTATCTCAAAGGTTTCTCCACTATTTGTGCTGATACATAACAACCAAGGATAGAAATAAAGAACATAAAGAAATGTCGTTGAACCAATTGCAGAAATTAAACACTCATGAAGAGATCAAAAAGAATTCTACAGGAATGAAATCACACTTCATGTTTTACCAAGAAATGGGTGCATCACACACAATATCAGTGATTGAACCAGCAGATCAAAGATTACAGCTTAAATCAATCCTGTGTAATAACATATCATAAATCTAAAAAACAGAAGTAAATTTTCTCTATGAACTATACATTGAAAAAATAACGTCACAATTACGAAAAAGAAATAATTAATCTACTGCTACAACTACTACTGCAATCCCTGCTAAATAGGAGGGTACTTCATCCATAGCAGGACACAGGGATGAAATAAGAAATAGTTAGCAATTCAACATAGAATCTATAAAAGCATCACCAACGATGTTCTTGTATTAAAATAGCTATGAATTACATGATCAAAATGACGGTGCTATCTCGTGTTTCCTGTTCCCTTCCATGAAACTGAATCCTTTTATAAAGTTTACATATCCAAAATAGGGAACAGTTCAGTCATGAGAATATTACGATTCTCACGCTGATCGATATTAAAAGAAAATAGGAATTGCTACAACTTGTTTCTAAATATAAGGCCTATTCAAGTTACATCATTTTCTAAAATCATAACCGCCTAGATTCTTTGACCGCCCACAAATAATTTATGCTTCTTGATAGTTGTCTCATGGAATAGTACCCATGGTCTTTGAAATTTATGGTGTAACAACATCTCACGATGTAACAACAACTTGAGGTGTAACAACAACTTGAGGTATAACAACAACTTGAGGTATAACAACAATGGTCTGTAACAACAAATTCTCAAAATATATTTGTGAATTAACAACACAACTATCCATCCTTTGGCCTTGAATTCATGGGAAATGCCTGAAAGAAAAAGATCCAAAGAACTTCTTCCACACTTACCCTAGTTAGCCATAAAAAAGATCACTTCGTTCATATTTAACAAAAATAGAAAAATAATATGTCGCAACAAGAGTTACTTCTTATAACCAAGAAAATCGATAATTAGGATGTAAATCTCACAGGTTCAAAGATAAAATGGTAAAGAATGTGGGAAAGAGATATATAAAGTATGCCCAAAATTTTCACCCAACATCTCCCCCCAACTGAAGCAATTCCATGTCTTCGTGCAAAATTCTTAGATACTATTGTTGTACCTCTGTTGTAGATCTTTCAAGTTGTAATCATCAACAATATCCTCATCAATAGACCTATAGCCCTAAGTGGCCATCAACTGATGTGGCCAATATTCCTCCTCATAGTCACACAGCGGATAACAGGGTCGATACTCCTCCACTAACAACCAAATCAAAGGATATTTAAATTTAAGCCCTATCCAGAAGGCTCCCAATGATCTCACAATCTGGGCATACTCTAGGACCCATGTAATAGCAACCATGAAGTTTGGAAACCCAAAAGGGTCACCCTCTCATAGACCTATGCTACCAGCCTCAGTGTGTTTAAGGCACCCTGTTAGTTCTCAACTCTTCAGCTGTGCAAATAAGTTGAGCGAGAATCCCACGATTCTCCTTCTCTAGATAACTGATTGCTCTCTGACATCCATATTACTCAAAAATCTCTTAAAATCACACCTCAGCTCCTTAGCCATTCCTGGTTCCACACTTATCCATAATGCTGCCTTTTTTTCGTTGGTGTCTGCCGAATTCATGGCCAGGTGCCATTCTATTTGATTTCTCATGAAAGAAATAAAAGAACGCAACTGTAGGCCCCCCATGTAGGATAAAATGCATGCAACCATGTGAAAAATAGCATGCTTAGAGATTGTATTATTAAGAAACAACTCACATAGTAAGCTTTGGTCATTAAGATTGCAAGCACAGAAAAATTCCAAAAAATCTCGGGTAGAATTACCCACATACGGTGTATTTTCATAGATGGCCTTGAACTAAAAAAAATAAAATCTCTCTCATAAAGACTGGGTAGGATGGAGAGGGACTTCTACACCCTAACAGATTTAGGGAAAATTAGTACAACTTGTGTTTATCATCTGTTAAATCCTGAACTTGCTGCTGTAACAATTGCATTTGCTTCTCCTTCTCCTTCCTGGCTTCCTTCTTTTCCCATCTTCCCCATTCTTCTTCCAATTTCTTCTTAGCCCACTATTGCTTGAGAGAATCTACAAATTTTCAATGTTCTTCCAGTGAGATCACTATCATTTGGAAGGAGAGTGCTTGCTATTTCCATTTATGCAATTCTAATATCAATAAAATTTTCTTCGAACACCATCCTACTTCAGGACCTTGTGTTCCTTCACATGCAATATCACTTGGGGGTGTACAACATCTCTAGGATTGAGATTCTTTGCTTCGGCTGTCGATTACTAGCAGGTTCTTTTCGTTCAACTCTTTGTTTTTCTTCTTGGGTAGCCTCTACCTCTACTGTTGGTTCTTGTGTAACAACAGTGTCATTGGCAAGTTCTTTTGTATTAGCTTCCAGGTTGATTATGTGGGATGCTCTATTTCAACTGTTGGTTCTTGTGTAACAACAGTGTTGCTAACGAGTTCTTCTGTAATAGTTTCCCAGGGTTCGGTTTGATTTTCTATCGAAATGGTGTTTGGAGCATAAACTTTGTATCTGGTTGTTGCTAGATTCCTAGCACATGCTGCACATACAGAACCTAGTGTGGTTTCTACCCTCATTTTGTCTACAACCTTTGCCAAGGTGTCCAGGCCTGAGACTGTGCTTCTACTTTACTCTCCTCTAATTGTTTCCTTAATATTTCATTTTCTTTTTCTAAATTTTCAATTTTATGCAACAAAAGTTGGGTCTCGTCCTTACCTAATAGAGGGACCTCTTCTGGATGGGCCTGTTCCCCTTATTTATGTTTCCCTGTGTCCTTGTGCTTGCTCGGCTCCTTTCTGGATGGAGGTGAAGGTTCTGGATGTGAGTTTACTTTCACCCTCTTCTTCGGTATCCTTCCACCTATCAGTTTCTCCAATAATCTTTTCTTATTCCTACCTCCTGAGGATTTCCCTTTTCCTTCAGTCTCCCTAACTTCCCTTGGAGCTTCATCAGGGATTTCAGCTTGCCTTTGGTGGGAAATCCTCATCTTTCTACTGATAAACTCCTCCCATCTCTTGCCTTGGTGTTGTAATGCATCCAGCATAATTAACTTGATGAGGTCATAGTTGGTAATGCAACTCTCTAGGTGTGTATAAATCTTCACGACAACAAACATGTTCCTTATATTTTCTAGCAGGAAATATGGGAGACTGACGAGTTGCCTCTGTCGAAGGTGGCTTAACAGCGGAAAATGGTAATTGAACATGTTCTTTTTCCTTCCTTCACATGTAATGTACTTGATGATGTACAGGGTGACGTCTCCCCATGGCTAAGGAAGCAAAAACCTATCAATTCCCCTGCCTTTTTTCTCCAATTTCTCTTCTCCTCGTAGGAATTCTGTCTTAAGCGAGGGGTCATTAATCTTTTGGTTAAAACATCTTTTTCCCTCATCTCGCAATGTTGTTACTTGGGAAATTACTTCTTCTATAACTTCTAGCTTCAGCCCCCTAACCTCTGTCTGGTTTTTGTCTAGGTTTTAGTGAATTCCATGGCAACTGACTCCTCTAATCCCTTAATTCACTCAAAGAACCCAAACCATCCTGCTTCCTTAAACATATGGCATGCCTCAAGGAAATTTTCCAATAATTTAGTCAAATTTGGCTCTTGCCAAACTATTTCTCCTCCCATTTCTATTTCAGTTACTGCACTCTGTGTTTTCTCTATTCTTTCTTTGAGAATTTTGAAGTGAGGGTGTAATGCTTCACTGAGGTTGATATCAGGGTAGTGAGGTAGGAAATAAAAGCAGTGATGTCGGATTAGAGCGATCATACTTCAAATGTTATGATCTCATTATTGATACTGGATTGTGGAGGTCTAGCTTAAATGTTATTTAATCCTCGGCATGATTTGCATAAAGAGGTAACATTAATTGCATGGTTTAATAATGATTTCAGGGTTGTCACTTTTAATTTTAGTTTTAAATCGTAGATTGAAAAATGCTTCGCCCTCCCCCCCGAGTTTAATGAAACTATCATCCTCAGCCATCAAAGAAAGTGACATATTAATTGCCATAAATGTTAAACAGTGGAAAAAGCGATATACCTTTTATGTGATGTACCTAAGGTGATGTGTAGAATGTTAGAAAATTATATATTACGGAGCAATGGAACACTTAAAATATTACAGAAATATAAACATAGAAAAACGCAGAAAACAAGAGAGACACAAATATACGTGGTTCACCTAGTTTGGGCTACGTCCACCCCGAACAACCAGTCCTTCCTTTCTATTATCCAGCAAAATGAAGAGACACAACCTATAGCAAATCCACTGTAATATCCTCTATTTTATCTCACAGTCTCACCTCTCAGTTTCTCGCTCAGAGAATACACATCTATATCATAGCCTCAATACAATACAATTCCCTCATACAAAGAGAGGGGTTGCCTTCTAGGGCAAAAAACCCTAAACTAAACATAAGTTCTACCGTCAGATCATCCGCTTAATGAACGACCCAGATAGACTAGAAATTACTATACTTTTACAAGGCAATGTTACATCTATTTTTGGCTTCAGGAGCCCTGGCCCCCAGACCCCCCAGCCTGGGGGGATCGACCCCCCCGCAGCCCCCCACGTGGAGGGGTGTACAAACTTCCTGGGGTATACATCCGGCTGAAACAAAAGACCTCTGAACAATCATGCTCCACACACAACAATCTCCCACTTGGAGAATGATTGTAGCAACTCCACCGCTGCTTCATTTACTGGACAATGACTCCTCTTTGGACCTAGCTGTTTCTCATCTTCATCATCATCCTTGAAGACCAATTGAAACTGAGCATGTTCTCAGTTTCTTCTTGGTTACAACTTTTGTTAGCATGTCTGCAGGATTCTGGCTATTGTGTATCTTTTCTAGCTTCAACTCTCCATCTTCCAACACTGATCGTATGAAATGGTACTTGAGCTGTATGTGTTTAGTCCTGGAATGAAATGCTGAGTTCTTTGCAAGATGAATGGAACTTTTGCTATCACTATATAATGTGCCCATATCATGCTCCTTATCCAATTCACCATAAACCTTTGTAACCAAATCATTTCTTTACTAGCCTCTGTAGTAGCAACATACTCTGCTTCTGTTGTTGAAATCGCAACAACACTTTGGATTTTTGAAACCCAATTGACAGTTGTTCCACCAACAGTAAATACATATCCTATAGTTCTCCTCCTGTTATCTCTGTCACCTGCCATATCTGCATCAACATATCCCTGTAGAGAAATGTTTGAACCACCAAAGCATAATGCTTGATTTGTGGTACCTTTCAAATATCTGAGAATCCATTTCATTGCCATCCAATGTTCCTTTCCTGGATTGTTCATGTACCTGCTTACAACTCCCACTGCATGTGCAATATCAGGCCTTGTGCAGACCATTGCATACATTAAGCTTCCAACTGTTGATGCATATGGAACTTTAGACAAATAATCCATGTCTTCTTGGGTCTTTGGGCACATTTCCTTACTAATTTTGAAATGGCTAGCAAAAGGTGTACTAACTAGTTTTGCAATGTGCATATTAAATCTTTTCAACACCTTTTGTATGTACTCTTTCTGAGACAATGTTAATTTGCGATTTTTCCTATCTCTAGTGGTTCTCATACCAAGGATTTGTTTTGCAGCTCCCAAATCCTTCATTGCAAATGAATTTTCCAATTTTCTTTTGAGCACATTTATTTCCTGCATATTAGACCCTACAACAAGCATGTCATCTACATATAATAACAATATAATATAGCTGCCATCATTTTGCTTTTTCAGATAAACACAATGATTAGAGTGACATCTAGTATAACCTTGTTCAGACATAAACTTGTAAAATTTTAGATACCACTCCCTTGGAGCCTGTTTTAAGCCATACAAGCTCTTCTTCAACCTGCACACTAGTTTCTCCTTCCCTTTCACCTCATATCCTTGTGGCTGTTGCATATATATCTCTTCCTCCAAATCCCCATGGAGAAAGGTTGTCTTTACATCTAACTGCTCAAGATGCAAATCCTCAGCTGCTACTAGACTTAAAATAGTTCTTATTGAAGTCATTTTAACAACAGTAGAAAATATTTCATCAAAATCAATACCTTTATTCTGTGCAAACCCCTTCACCACAAGTCTAGCTTTGTACCTCTGTTTTCCTCCATCTTCTTCCTTCAGCCTGTAAACCCATTTATTCTTCAATGTAGTTTTTCCTGCAGGCAACCTGACTAAGTCCCAAGTCTGGTTATGCATTAAGGAGTCCATCTCTTCTTCCATGGCTGCCTCCCACTTCTTCCTGCTTTCAACCTGCATTGCTTCTTCATAACATTCGGGTTCACCAGAATCAGTCAAAAATAAATAATATAATGAAGGAGAGTATCGTTCAGGGGGTCTACTTATCCTGGTAGATCTTCTAACACCACTTTCAGGTGTTTGGGGTGCCTGTTGTTGTTGTGGTGGTTGTTGATTATTATTATTTTCAGGCACCTTTACTTTTTCAGTGATTTCGTCAAGAACTGCATATTCCTTGTTTTCTTTTTCTTGCTTCTTTTCTTGCAACTGATTCTTATACAAGACCTTTTCATTGAATATTACATCTCTGCTCCTAATGATTTTGTGATTTTCGTAATCATATAAGAGATAACAAAAATCATTAACACCATATCCAATAAAGGTACATTTCTTTGACTTTGCCTCAAGCTTTGTTCTATTTTCTTTATCAATATGGAAAAAGGCCTCACAACCAAAAGGCTTTAAAAAGGAGTAGTTTACCTTTTTACCTGTCCATGCTTCCTCTGGAACACCACCATCCAAGGAACTTGAAGGCCCTCTATTTATTAGATAAACAGCAGTATCTACAACATCTACCTAAAACTGTAAAGGCTATCCTGCATTGCAATCTCATGCACCTTGCACGCTCCATGATTGTTCTGTTCATCCTTTCTGACACACCATTTTCTTGTGGTGTTCTTGGAACTGTCTTCTCTCTATGAATTCCATGCTCTGAACAGTACCTATCAAGCTCTTTGCTGCAATATTCACCTCCATTGTCTGATCTAAGACACTTCAATTTCTTTCCTGTCTCAATCTCAACCAAAGCTTTCCATTTCTTGAAAGCATCAAATACATCAGATTTATTCTTAATACAATAAATCCAAGTTTTTCTAGTTGCATCATCAATAAAGGTAACATAATAATGAGAGCCACCAAGAGATGATACCTGAGCAGGTCCCCATACATCTGTATGCACAAGCTCTAATTTTTCACTCTTCTTTTCTTTCGCAACTCTGAGAAATCTGACTCTCTTCTGTTTTCCATAAATGAAATTTTCACAGAAGTCCAAATCAACATTCTTCAAACCCGGCAACAAATTCCTTGAGTGAAGAATCTTCATCCCCTTTTCACTCATGTGTCCGAGCCTATGATGCCATGATGCTGCATTTGCTCCTTTGGAAGTTAAAACATTAACAAAGTTAGAAATACCATTGCATAAATACAATGTACCAACCTTTTCGCCTTTTGTTATTACCAGGGCTCCTTTGGTGACCTTCCAAGCTTTATCTGTGAAAGTTGTCACACAACCTTCACCACCTAACTTCTCTGTTGAAATCATATTTTTCTTTAGATCTGGAACATTCCTTACCTCCTTTAGTAGCCATTGGTTTCCATTCTGCTGTTTTACAAGAATCTTACCCATTCCAACAATTTTACAGGGTTTATCATCACCCAAACGAACTTGTTCAAAACCTCCTTGAACATAGTCATGGAAGTATTTCTTATCAGGTGTGGCATGGAATGAGGCCCCTGAATCTACCACCTAGGAATCAGTAATATTTTTGAAAGAATGAATCAAAGCATCTTGTAACACCTCACCTGTCACATTTGCTTCATGATTGTTTTCTTGTTGTGCATCTCCTTCTTTTCCCTTTCGAGATCCACAGTCTTTCTTTAGGTGTCCTTTCTTTCTGCATTTCCAGCACACCATCCCCGATCTGGACTTGGATCTGCCTTTCCTTGATTTACTGCAATATCCTGAGCTCTTTCCTCTTTCAATTTTTCTTCCCCTAGACTCTGCACTCAAAGAATTACCCGATGTCTCATCGGAGCTTTTCCGTCGCATTTCCTAGCTAAGTATAGCACCAACAACATCATCAAACTTTAAAGTACTAGATACAGCTCGACAGAGTTACTAATGGCCATTACTAAACCATTCCAACTTTCTGGCAATGAGCACAAGAATAACAGAGCTCTAACTTCATCTTCAAAGTTTACCCCTACAGAACTTAATTGACTTGTAACTATATTAAAATCATTTAAATGATCTGCAACAGATCCACCTTCCGACATCTTCATATTAAATAACCGTTTCATAAGAAATACCTTGTTTGAGGCCGAGGGTTTTTCATATAGTTTCGACAACGCCTGAATCAAACCCTTTGTCGTTGTTTCCTTCGAAATGTTGAAGGCGACTGACGCAGCGAGGCACAACCGTATTGTTCCGAGTGCCTTTCTATCGAGAAAGTTCCATTCTTCATCTGTCATGGCCGTTGGCTTCTTTGTTTTTCCACTCAATGGTACGTACAGATATTTCTGATACAGATAATCTTCCATATGCATCTTCCATAGCGAGAAGTTTTGGCCGTTAAATTTCTCGACCCTAAACTTACCATCTTCTGCCATTGCTCCCACTCGAATGATGAACCCTTCTTTCTTGCGAGTTTATCAGCCAAATAGACCTTCGACTCTAATACCAGTTGTTAGAAAATTATATATTACAGAGCAATGGAACACTTAAAATATTACAGAAATATAAACACAGAAAAATGCATAAAACAAGGGAGACACAAATATACGTGGTTCACCCAGTTTGGGCTACATCCACCCCGAATAGCCAATCCTTCCTTTCTATTATCTAGCAAAATGAAGAGACACAACCTACAGCAAATCCGCTATAATATCCTCTGTTTTATCTCACAGTCTCACTTCTCTGTTTCTCGCTCAGAGAATACACATCTATATCATAGCCTCAATACAATACAATTCTCTCATACAAAGAGACGGGTTGTCTTCTAGGGCAAAAAACCCTAAACTAAACATAAGTTCTAACGTCAGATCATCCGCTTAATGAACGGCCCAAATTGACTAGAAATTACTATACTTTTACAAGGCAATTTTACATCTATTTTTGTCTTCGAGGGTACTGCTCCCGAACCCCCGCTGGCCCCCTGGACCCCCACGGGGGGGACAAGTCCCCCCCGCAGCCCCCCGCGTGGAGGGGTGTACAAACTTGTTGGGGTATACATCCGGCTAAAACAAAAGACCTCTGAACAATCATGCTCCACACACAACAGAGAAAAGGTACTGGAAAAAAGGTACCATTGATATAATTAATTCTGGTGATGACCTACTGGCTATGTCATTTGCTCCTGTAGCAAGATGCTTATGTATGTTATTTATTACAATAGGCAATTTTTCTTGGGTCACTAATGTAGGTTGTCAGATGTTACACATGTAACAAAAAATACAGTTTCTAACACTATTTCTACAACAGATTCTTATTTACACTACTCTTACAGATACTTACAAAAATTTGAAAAGAACAAGAAAAGACTAAAACTTGTAACATCATATTTTAATATGTGCATGAGATAATGATGCTGTTACAAAAAGAAAAAAAAAAGGTGTAACAACCACCACATGGTGGTTTTCAATTGTCACAATTTGTCCGCCTGCACCCCATAAGAGGTTTTCATAGTCAAATTCTTATTTACATATTTTTATTACATTTTTTTATGTTTTTGTTTTTTTGTTTTGTTTTGGGTGTGACAGCTGCCAACAAAGTTGGTTTTTGGCTATTACACTTATTGGAAAATTAAAAATTTGACAGCACAGGAGAATTTCCCCTTCCCCTGTAATTTGAAGGTCAGAATCTGCGATAATGTTGATGAATGAATCCTTTGAAGTGGGTTTGTGATATAGCCAATGATGATGCCCATTAGTGAGTAATGGTGTCCTAGCACTGTCAATGGTAACTATTAGCACTTTGTAATTTTTTGAGGTTGCAAAATAAAATCGCAAAGGTAACCACAAACCTAATTTCGAAGCTAGGATCTAGCCTTGCTAGCTTCAGATAGGGCTCTCTCTGTAAGATTTAACTTTGTTGTATTGAATATTAGGCTAGTTATGTAGGAAAAGTATGGAGAATACTGTGAACCCAAATGTTAACAAAATGAAATATGGTAACTTTTAGTAGAACCAGTGTTGGTGATCTTCTAGTAATGAATGTCACCAAGAAATTTAGCTCTAAGTGTACTAATTTTTTTGTTATAAATTTCCTCCCAAATTTTCCCAAGAATTTAACGAAAGTTTCTGAGATCAAATCAAATTTTAGAAATAAATTTCAAGAGACAGAATCTAATAGCCCTGAGATTAAAAAAGACAATCTAATTATGCCCTTGTCTCTAGGAATTAACATTGTCTTTCACGTTAAAATAATTTTAAAATTTTAAAATTCCCAAGTGCAATCTCAGATCTGTTGTACCCCCTATATTTTTCCTTAAATTGTTTATATTGTAGAGGATTTTGGTTCATGAGCTCAAATAATATTCATAACTCTAGATGAAAGATAAAAAGAAAAGAAAAAGAAGAAAAAAGGAGAAGAGATGTTGGAACATGGGCCTCCCCCCCTCTTTTTAAATCTAATGGTTAAATAGTGGTCACTTATCGAGTAGATCAGCGTCCATCCTAGAGTGGCCGGCCTCATCCTAGTGAAACTCTGGGGGGTTAACGAGCACGACTGTTAAGCCATAACATACCCACTGAAAAGGTAAAAGTCAATAAAGTGAATGTGCATATTGATGCAAGGTTACCCCCACTTACACCCACAGTATGCATGTAAAATGCATAAGCACTTTAGGCCCCCTTTAATAGTCTCATACGAAATGATTTATAGATTAAAAAAGTCTAATCATTAATCTACCTTTTTCTTTATATCGGAACCCAATCACCCCGCTTAAACCTTCTATCGGCGCTTAACTCATTATAAACCCTTTATCCTTTGATAATGGTGGACTTATATATGAAACTTCATATACCTGCATTTAATCCTTTATAATTCATTTACAAAGGAAATATATGCAAAACATACCTTTTCCACCTTGGTACGGCCTCTACACAGATATCGATGCTACACCTTTATCACAATCTCAATATCGGTCCTCTGTGGTCACACTACAAACTCTACCTTCTGCCTCCGATATGCGAACATATTTTGGATCTCAAATTATTATACATGCCACTATAACTCTGTCGGGTTTGTTCCACTAATCCTTCCCACAGCACTCTCTGAACTCTAATGTCTCCGATCTCCAATCAGCGATTCATCACTATCAGCATGTCGGCCATTGGCGTATCGCATTCCATTGCCATCAACCATTTGACCTTCCGAAATACGATTAGTGATCCCATCGAGAAAGTCGATCTAATTTCTGATCTGACAGTTGCGATTAAATCGCTATCTCTATAGCTATATTTAAAAGGGTCTTTCCAATCTCATTCCAATGGTTTCCGATTAAATCTTGACTGTTGATCTAGCACTCGATCCAATGGTCGAGATCCTTCGCCATTCCAAAATTCGCTTGATGGTCCTCTACCGTTGATCTACACTTAGTAGATCCAATGGTCCACGATGATTTCGAATAGACAATAGGCACAGAGAATAACCGCCCAAAAAAGCAGTGTTCTCTCTCTCCTCCACTACTATATGTCGTTCAGCTAGTGGGATCGAGTGGACTCCTCTAAATACCGCTTATGGTTTCTACCTCGCTCGAAATACCACTTTTGTGTATAAACCCGCCTTTCTTCATTAAGGTTCGCCAATGTGATGTTTCACTTTGCTCCATGTGACATGATCTGGACTGTTGATATATGAGATCCAACGGTTGTTGTGCATCACCTCTGTACTTCTCCGCTCTTCTCTTTACTTATGTTTCACGATATTTTCAACATTTTCTCTATGGTTCAAGTTTCTTCAAAGGTTCTTGTCCTTCCACCATTCTACTACGCACTCCCTCTTGAGCTTGCCTTCTACGAATTCTCACATCACAGTCTCTTAAGAGCTTCACTTTGAACATTCAATTGGATTCGAAGACCCACTATGATTCCTCTTAGTCATTCTCCTCCTTTGTGTATTTCTTTAGAACTTTGCCTGCAACCTCTGTTACAGAACCTACAAATTCACACATAAATCAACCATTAAATACTCGATTCACACACTTACATAGTTTTGGGATAAACCTCTGTATAAACAATTATAAACAACTAATTACATATCGAGACCCTCTGTCTCACAGGCCTAATCTTCAATATCAGTGGCCTTCTCCCCCATCATTCTGCCCGTAGGCTTATATTTCTACCAGAAAGGTTTTGTTGAACTAATTCTGGTTCAAACCCTTAATCTACTGAACTGACTCCAAAATTTCCTCTAAGTCCACTTCTAACTCCAGTTAATCCTTAATAACTCTCTCTAGTTCCTCGAATCATGAAACTTCCTTAAGAGTTATAATTAACTTCTAACTCTATTGTCATTATTAACCACTCATGTTCTCCTTAATTCGAAAGCATTTACAACATCCTCACAACATCTAATTAATTCTCATCCTACTCACTCAAAAGCCTAAATATTACATTAATTCATCACTTAGGAACCCAACTTCCTTAAAACACATGACCCCCTATGTCTACTAAAATACAATGATTTTATCTTGGGTTGAATGCTCCTGCATCAAACTCCCAAAGTAGAAAATATTCATGATATCCTAATCATGTGTTTTCATGTGTTGGTAAAAACCTCCAGGGTCCCAAACTTTAGTTTGTAGCTGCCCAAATGTCTTGCACCTTTGTTGCTGCTATCTTCTGTTTCATCTTCCTCTCTTTGTCAATCAGGTTCAAGTTCTGATTGATCATCCTTCCTACTGCTATCATTTTCCTCCATATGGATTGCTTCATCATTAACTGCCATAACTCTTCAATCTCCATCTCTAGCATATCTTTGGGCTGGTCAATATTCTGCCATTCATTGTTACCTCTTTCTCTCTACTTCAAGTTATTGCTGTTGTCCACTAACTCTTCAAATTTTTGTTTATTTTCTTCTCTTTGAAGTTGTGAGATTCTTACTTTTTCTTCTACTTTTGCTCTTGTTCCAACTTTTTCTACCCTAGATATTGCTGTAGTTACTACTCTAGGTACCACTGTAGACATTGCTTCCACCCAAACTTCCTGAATATCTTTAAGGATATCTCCCTTTGCAACATCTAATTTCTACATTGAATTCTGACTTTCCAGCATTCTCTCCAATAATTGGGCATCTCTGTTCCATGGATTAAATTCTTCCACATAATCCTCTTCTTTCATCTTTATTTGGCTGCTCATATGTGTCAGATTTCCT
Organism: Pinus tabuliformis; assembly: GCA_031772625.1. Taxonomy (NCBI): domain Eukaryota; kingdom Viridiplantae; phylum Streptophyta; class Pinopsida; order Pinales; family Pinaceae; genus Pinus; species Pinus tabuliformis. The sequence continues at coordinate 1,124,058,017 of CM062818.1, read as the reverse complement.
CCAGCATCTGCAACTAAACCTGCATTCACAAAACATTAGTTAAAATAAAAAACATAAGGCTTCAGTGCCTTATTTTCCTTTGGAAATAATTCAATTTGCTACTCTATTTCTTTCTTCTCTGTCAGCACATCAATATGTTGTTTTGAATTCTCAAAAGAATTCATGAGATTGTCAGCTAGTCTCTCATCCATACCATCTTCTTCAATGATATCTCTCTGATTTTGTTCATAGTAGTGAACTTCTTCTTCCTTAGCCTGATGCTGGTTAACTCTTCTTTGAAATTGTTTTATTCTTACTACCCCCCTTTCATCCTTACCCTCTTGTTCTTTAAGAACCTCCATATCATCTTCAAACAATCTCTATCCTTCCCTAATGACATTCATTGGATCATTTCTTTGGGACAACATTTCTTCAGTCTTCATTGGAATAATAATGCCATCTTCCTCCTCTATTGATAGCTCTAAGATTCTGTTGCCTACTCCTAGGTGACTCCTCTGTCTCCTTCTGGTTCTGAAATCTTGCCATCTCAGTCTTGATCTGAACAGATTTCAGATTATGCTCCTTCTCTCTGACAAACTCTAAAGTTTGTTCATCCTCATGTGATGTACCTGCAATCATCCACAAATTATTAATTTTAAAATCATAAGGCCTGGAAGTCTTACTCGACTCTTCAGTCATCACATTTCCTTGATGTTCTGACTCTTATACATGATTTAGCTCATCAGGCTCAACTGCATCTCCTTCCTTCACAAGGAATGGTTCTTGTCTTGTAAGAGCTCCAATTATTAATTTGTCAATGAGTTCTTTCTGTTGTAACAACTCAATACTTTCGTCCTTTGAGAGGTCTTATTCATCATACTCTGCTGCTCTAGAGCACCTTTTATCCCCTAAAACACATTGCTCCTCATACATCAGTTCAAGAGTTCTATTCAGCTTCACTTCAAAGTATTCATCTTCTGTAAGATACTCCTCCATGCTTTCAACAGCTTTACAAGACTATCTATACTCTCCTATGCATCCTGCAAGCACACCAAAACTATTAGGTTCAACAACACAAGGCTTTATGGCCTTATACATCAGCTCTTCATCTTCAGTCAGCATCTCCTCATGTTGTTTTGAACTATCTCAATAGTCCATGAGATCTTCACTTGATCTCCATTGTTTAGCTTCAGTGTAGTCTTCACTTTCTCCTAGAATTTCTCCCTGTTCTGGTTCACAAATGGACTCTTCCATTTCCAACTCAACTTCCTTGAGTTTTTCCCTCAGCCAATTTACTTTCTTTTGTTGTAGCCTTCTCTGCATCTCATGCCACTCCATTGGCTTCTTCCTTAATACCCAACCTTGTCTCTAGTTTTATTCTAGCTGCATTGTTAACACATCAAGTTCTTTTCTTATCCATTATCAATCTCCTCTTGACTCAATCTCTTTCCATCTACTTTGGCATTCTTCTTCTCATATCTTTTGTTGTGGCTTCTCTCTGAACCTCTGCTATGACTATCAATAGTCATATTCTTCTCCTCTTTTTTCATGGGCTCCTCACTCATCTGCAACAACTAGTCCTCCTCGCTGCAATCTTACCTCTCTAAGCTCTCCTCACTCAGTATTTTGGTAAGCATGGATCCTCTGTCTAGAACCTCCTCTTGAGCAACACCTTTGCTCCTTCTAGGCTTCTGCAATCTTTCACTCTCTCTTGAGAACACTTCATCTATCCTCTCTCTGTCCAACCTCTTGTTGGATTCTTCAGGTTCATTGCCACTTCTCCTTCAGAGTGTTTTCCTTACTCTGCCTTCAAGAACACATCTAGTTCTCCTCTCACAACTTTTCTTGTTGTCCTTTGATGAGATGCTTCATCTGCAACCACAATCTTCAATTTCAATTTGAAACAAAACACATTATCTTACCTCCAATATCTATGTATGATCTTATTATCCCTTTCTTTTGCACTTTGAATGGATTGTCCTCTGTTTGGTCTCCAAGTCCTCTTTCCTTCAAAACTTGTACTAAGAAATCTTGCTCTCACTTTTCTTCAAGCAATCCTCTGTTCCTGTCTACTCCAAGCCTCTGCTCGAACTGTTACAATCTCCCAGGAACTTCAAAAATTCCCCTTACAATCTTCTATTGTAGTCTCTATCATTCATTCACTTAAATTATGCACATTACTTTCTTCTGTGTGCAAACTCCTTTTCATAGGAGATCTTTCCCTGCTCTGATTACAATTCTACTCTGATACCACTAATGGTGCAGGTTTACCCCCGCTTACACCCACAGTATGCATGTAAAATGCATAAGCACATTAGTCCCAGGAATTTTAACTCTCTAAGGAGTCAAATATTCATTTGCTAAGGTTTTATGCCCCCTTTAATAGTCTCATGCAAAATGACTTATAGACTAACAAAGTCTAATCATTAATCTACCTTTTTCTTTATATCGGAACCCAATCACCCCGCTTAAACCTTCTATCAGTGCTTAACTGATTATAAACCCTTTATCCTTTGATAATGGTGGACTTATATATGAAACTTCATATACCCACGTTTAATCCTTTATAATTCATTTACAAAGGAAATATACGCAAAACATACCTTTTCCGCCTTGGTATGGCCTCTACACAAATATTGATGCTACACCTTTATCGCAATCGCAATATCAGTCCTCCGTGGTCACACTACACACTCTACCTTCCGCCTCCGATATGTGAACATATTCTAGATCTCAAATTATTATACACTACCACTATAACTCCGTCGGGTCTGTTCCACCAATCCTTCCTGCAACACTCTCCAAACTCTAATCTCTCCGATCTCTGATCAACGATTCATCGCTATCGGCATGTCGGCCATTGGCATATTGCGTTCCATTGCCACCAACCATTTGACCTTCCGAAATACGATTAGTGATCCCATCGGGACCGTCGATCTGACTTCCAATCCGATGGTTGCGATTAAATCGCTATCACTATCGCTATATTTAAAAGGGCCATTCCAATCTCGTTCCAATGGTTTCCGATTAAATCTTGACCATTGATTTGGCGCTCGATCCAATGGTCGAGATCCTTCCTCGTTCCAAAATTCACTTGATGGTCCTCCGCCGTTGATCTACACTTAGTAGATCCAACGGTCCATGATGATTTCGGATAGACAACAGGCATGGAGAATAACTACCCAAAAAAGCAGTTTTCTCTCTCTCCTCCACTGCTATGTGTCGCTCGGCTAGTGGGATTGGGTGGACTCCTCTAAATACTACTTATGGTTTCTACCTTGCCCAAAATACCACTTTTGTGTATAAACCCACCTTTCTTCGTTAAGGTTCACCAATGTAATGTTTCACTTTGCTCCATGCAACATGATCTGGACCGTTGATCTATGAGATCCAATGGTTGTTGTGCATCACCTCTGTACTTCTCCGCTCTTCTCTTTGCTTATGTTTCACACTATTTTCAGCATTTTCTCTATGGTTTGGGTTTCTTCAAAGGTTCTCGTCCTTCCACCATTCTACTATGCACTCTCTCCTGAGCTTGCCTTCTGCAAATTCTCACATCACAGTCTCTTCAGAGCTTCACTCTGATCATTCAATTGGATTCAAAGACCCACTATGATTCCTCTAAATCATTCTCCTCCTCTGTGTATTTCTTCAGAACTTTGCCTGCAACCTCTGTTACAGAACCTATGAATTCACACATAAATCAATCATTAAATACTCGATTCACACACTTACACAATTCTGGGATAAACCTTTGTATAAACAAGTATAAACAACTGATTACATATCGAGACCCTTTGTCTCACAGGCCTGATCTTCAATATCAGTGACCTCCTCCCTCATCATTCTTCCCATAGGCTTACATTTATACCAGAAAGGTTTTGTTGAACTAATTCTGGTTCAAACCCTTAATCTACTGAACTGACTCCTAAATGTCCTCTAAGTCCACTTCTAACTCCAGTTAATCCCTAATAACTCTCTCTAGTTCCTTGAATCATGAAACTGCCTTAAGAGTTATAATTAACTTCTAACTCTCTTGTCATTATTAACCACTCATGTTCTGCTTAATTCGAGAGAATTTACAACAACCTCACAACATCTAATTAATTCTCATCCTACTCACTCAAAATCCTAAATATTACATTATTTCATCACTTAGGAATCCAACTTCTTTAAAACACATAGCCCCCTATGTCTACTAAATACAATGATTATCTCTTGGGTTAGATGCTCTTGCATCACATATCGATGGCTATGATGGATTCCGAGGGGTCCAGCTCCATCTCCAAATCTTCCTAAGCACCCCGCTAGAGGAGCATAGATGGGCTCTCTACCTGTCAAGATAGCATGGTGACTATATTAGTAGTTGGGACTACTGTGAAACGAGAAAGGCAAGTGAGCATAAAATTTGATAATGCATCACCGTTCCCCCTTGCTTTCCACCCAATCTGAGTCTTTCACGTGTATCCTCCATGTCACCTCATAGTTTTCCCACCCGTAAACCTCCATAAATCGACTGCTGCAATTAAAATTGGTCGATTTCAAATCAATTTATTTCATATTGCTCCTCTTGTTCACAACACCATTCCCTCGAATGTCAACCAACATAGAGCCCTTCTTGCACCCACAACATCCAATTTCCTCTAGTCATAAGGTAATCCATAGTTATTTTTCCTTGCATCATTGTCATCATACTTAAATTAAACAAATTTGTCCCAAAAACCCTAAAACCACAACAATCAAAACCCTTTGGCCACACAGAACCCTTCTTAGATAAAGAGGCGAAAATGCATGACCCTTTTTCTTCCCTCTAAACCTATCAGACCTCTGTTTTGACTTCTATAGTAGCTACCTAAAAAAAGAATATCCCTTTTGAGTCATTGAGTTAGGACTGTACTACCTAATCACCCCAACTGTATACCCTTTCCCAGAGTTCATGTCCTGGGTTATGGCCACCTATGTCAAGGAGAAGAACTATTGTATTTCATCCACTAGGGAGAAAATTATAGAAGTTACCCTAGAATTGATACAAAATGACTTTGTTTACCTAAAATCCCAAAATTTGGAGAGATTTATAGAGACCACCCTCTTCTATAGTTGCAATGGACTCTTAATTGGAGAGAAGTAGGTCTTTCTCTAGCTAATTCTCACTCCCAACACCCAATTTCCTTCTAGTTCAAAAAATTTCCCTATTTTCTTATTTTCAGAAGCCATGCAACCCATTTTGGTTGTTATTCTATTGTTGTTTGTTGAGGATGATATCGCTAATATCTCCAAATTAGCCTTAGGGTTCTTACATACAATGATGAAACTAGACATTGTCCTTGACATTCCCCCTTTTTTGGCTGATGAAATAAAGTTCTAGTGCAACCAATTTTACCTTAAGTCCTACTTCAGATACTACTCTATACTGGTCTATGCTTTCTTGTATACTCATGTGGAGGAATTTGAGTGCTTAGGCCTGAGCATTATAGACACCAATAAGCAGACAAAATATGTAGTTGACTAGGATAATTCCTTGAAGAAGAAACCCAAAAATGAGAGGTTTTCACAATTCATTTCCACCTTCATGTCTACTGCCTATAATATTGTTAACAATGTTTCTCCCCCCCAGAGTCCTGCTACAATAGAGAGCACTCCTACAACTCAACAAGGATACTAGGGTAGGCGATTGGTTCCTATTTGAAGGCTATACATAAATCATAGTGTATGGGTCTGAGCTAACCCCATACTACTTGCATGTGTTCATGCCTATGAGGATCTTTGCCTTAGAATTCACTAGGAAGAGCATACATACTAACCAAATCCATTTTGTCCCTACCAAAAAGGGTTATATGTTCAAACTGCCAATGACTATAGACCCCTTTGCTATGAGCTATAGCCAAGATTTCCACCAGGTTGAAAATATGTTAAAGGAACTAAACTTTCAGATAAGAGAGGTGGCACTATAATCCCCACAGTGTAATATCTACTAAAATGAAAGAGATTAATGCCTATGCTTATGAACATGAGTATAAGACTAAGATTTAATGGAAAGGTAATTTAGACTCTTGGCCTATCAATATAGAGATGGAGGTTGAGGCACCAAACACAAAGGAGAAAAGCTAGAAAATGAGCATTGATGAGGCATACCATATAGTGATGGAGGAAGCATCATCATCTAAGAAAGCCAAACTTCAAGAGCAGGCTGAGGAGGAAATTATGGACTAGCTAGGTTTTAAAGTACTCTTAGAAGATCCTCAGCAGGATGCCACTTCTAGGTCAATTGATGTAGCATTCCTTGGATCCTTCGGAAGTACATCAACAATAGGCCCTAAGTGGGAGGAAGGGCACCTGACAGAGGAGAGGAACAAGAAATTCATAGATGAAATGTTATCATACTTGACATCCCATTCAATACCATATCTTACTAGGCTCTTGGCTACCACGGACATGGAGAGAAATCATATGAAGTTTCCCTACACCATCCTTAAGTGCAGTCCCTCCCATATGGGCCGAAGTTCACAACAATGGACTTATCATTGGATATGACTAGTTTCCGCTTATAAAACAAGATCAATTTTCATAAGCAAACAAGGGAAATGATTTACAACAAACTGAACAAGAGAGACTTGACCATCAACAAGGCCGAGAAACCACTGGAGAAAGACACCACTAAAATAAAGTAAGAAAAAACCAATTTTAGAGCCCTCCATTTACAGAATGAAGGCTTCAAGGAGTTTATTTTTAGTGTGAAATTTCCTGGAAGGTGTACCAAAAATAGTCGACTTAAGTCACTAGGTGACAAGCAACCCTAGCAACAATTTAATGGTTTCTTGTGATTCAAATCTACAATAAAAATTGAAAATCCAAAACAAAGTATAGACGATCCAGAATAAAAAGAAACAATAAATATATCCCATGCAATAACCCAAATGGAAAGACTTTAATTGAAAAAATTCTCTATTAAAAACACATGGTGAAGGAGATCTACAAAAGGGTTTGTAAGTCCCCCTCTGTGGGATGGGTCCTTTGATGTCCTTGATGCTTCAGAAAACGATCTTCCCTCTCAATATGTAGAAAACATAGACAAAATATGGAGAACTCATATGGGAGATCAAAAGAAAAAAGACGATAATGGTGACGATGATTATGATCATGGTGAAGAATGAATGGAAAACCCTCCTATTTATAACAAAGTATTGAATTAATCTAAAAATTGGAGAATAATAAAATAATGTTAACCAAATCAACATCTAATCAATTGGAATACTTTATTATATTTATTGGAGAGGGAAAAGACATTTAAAACGGTTAAATATCTTTATTTAGAAATATTTAACAAATAAAATGATTTATAAACTATTTTGCGAGAATTAAGAATGGTGTGAAATTAAAATAATTATTAAATAATGATTTAACAATTATTCCAATAATAGAAATAAGGAATATTAAATAAATAGCGATTTATTTAATTATTGCTAAGGGATTTAGTCAAATGTGACAAGGAATAATTATTTAAATAATGATTTAATAATTATTCCTACAGAAAATTAAATAAATAATGATTTATCTAATTATTTTCATGGCTTTATTTATTTAAATCAGAAAATAATTTAGTAAAAGTGGTTTACTGAATTATTTCCCAGAGTGAAAGTGAATTTACTATGGTAAAATTTATCCTACATGGTGTATTTCGATCCACCTAGTTAGGAATGGTTAGGTGATCATTTTTTGGTGATAACATATTGTGCCCACACGTATGAGTGTTAGAAGAAAATCGTATGACCGAAATATGTTGTAGGTTACACTTCCACGAGACTCAAATGGGGTGTCAAAGAGAGAGAGAGAGAGAGAGAGAGAGAGAGAGAGAGAGAACTGAAGCAATGCAAGGAGGGTCAAAAAATGGAGGGAGCATGACCTACTAAATTGATAGATGTCTCCTTTTATGTGGGAGTACATGATCTCAAATGAGGCAGGGGAGGCATACCCACACCTACCGAAATAACTGCGTACAAAGAATAATGATGAGCCTAGCAATTTGGGACTGAGCTACAAAGTACATGATACATGATACACTAGCATCAATAGCCCAGAAAATAATACAATGGATCCCATATAAATAATGCCCCTAGAATAACATAGGCCAGGACTGAATATAATAACATTTGAGTAAATGAGACATAATTCCCCTCAAGTTGACATGGTGAGGGGGGATCACAACCAAAGAAGCCCTATTGAATAGGAAAGATCTCTGGAGATTTGAATGGATCATCTAAAGGAGACATGCATGTTGTGGGCACTGCAAGCAACGGAAACTGAACCCATCACATCTACAGAATGACATCTGAGGCTGGATCAACATCTTTAATCATCTGGGCATGTGGGGGGCTACCTGAAGGGCCACCCTCTCATGAGGTCTGGAACATATCACATACACCCAAGAATCACTGGGACAATATTCTGGATCACCGAACCATCAAGTGTACAAATCTCAAGCATGTTATAAAGAGTTGGTGTCAAGCACGTGAGAGACAACCAAGTCAAAGGGTAATGATGAGTCCCTTTGCTTGATCTGAGGCATCGAACAAACATGGAAGTTGGAACCAAGGTACACCACCCTCTTGAACACTCTTATAGAATAAATGTGCTGAGGTCAACAAAAGAGGGCCCTCCAGAATTAAGGAAATAAGGAATACTTAACAAAGGCATGAAGGAACATAATAGAGTGACTGATGGACTCACACCATGGATGAGTATGGAAGGAAAGAAGATGGGTGTAGACTGGCGACTTTCCTTGTAATAACATAATAAGGATGGTTGACTTGGAAACGACTGACTCAATTCTGGAGGGGATGGTCAATGAATCAAATGGGTGTTCGGGAAACATAGAGCAGTAGAGATGGAGGAAAAATATAAATAAAATGGGAGATATGCAACACAAAGATGTGTGAAACACTACAACAAAACACAAGGGGACTCGAAACACACTCCATAAATACAAGGGTGACTCATCTCTAATGCTCTGAACAAGGGTGACTCGATGGTTCTACCATGTGGGGGAGGCTTGGATGGGACCATGAAAATATGAGTAGATTATGGTTACTCATAACGAAAATTGACACATGAGTCGACTAGTGCAAAGGCAAAGTGGCACCAGAGTATGAGTGGCTCAAATGAACGAATTCAGTTTTAATAAGTGGCAAAGTGAGATGTCATGGAAAAAATTGCTTCCTGATGAAGTGTCAAATAACCAAAACCAAAGAGAGAGACCCATTATATAACTCGGTGAGATATTTCCAATGTTGTCGAGGGTTTGTCAAGAAGAGCTATGGTTTAGTCGCAATGGTTGATGGAAAAACTAGGATTTTTCCTATAAAAGGGCTTTTTTCCTCCAAATCCAATTCATTTGCATAGTGAGTTGTGGAGAATTTGGAGAGGAGGATAAGGCCCTAAATCTTGTAGAGATTGTAACAGACAAATCGACCATCAGAATTGAGATTTGCAATTTGGAGGTAGGTGGCCTAACCTTACTCATCATTTTTGGTGCATTAGATTTTTAGATTAGGGCTTCAATTCACTATGGGGGACCCCTGCTCATCCTCACGGTCACAACGCACTTTTGAGGGCCTGTTCTGCATTTTGGAACATAGAAACTAGGCCCAAAAATGCATCCAGTGCAGTTTTAAGGGCAAAAACTGCATTCTGGGCTGAGAGGATTGGCAGGACTAGTGGTATACAATGAGTTCAAGCTAGGTACTAGATGTACATGACTTTAACTCTGGACTGAAAAAACATAATGGTATTTTTTAGGCATGGCAGAGCTGAAAGTGTCATGGTAAGAACGAGATTTGGAATCCATCTATCTTGATATTCAGATGAATCAAGCAATGAGAGGGGTATTGGCATGATATGGTCTGCTGAAGTTCTTAGAGAACCCCATGATGAGGGTAGGTGAGCCCTTGTTGTCGAGGATAGTGAGTTACTCTAACCTAGATGAGGAGGCCTTTGTAGTACAAGGGTACAAGATCGAGATCACGATCCAAGACATATATTTTCTGACAAGATTGCCCCCCTTGGGGATGGTAGGGGAGATACATCTAGTGTTTCCTTTTGGGATGAATATAGGTGAGATTTTTTATCGCCACTATGTACCGAGAAATCATGAAAAGGGCATGGCCATATAGGTCAGTGACTTCGAGAGGCTTGAGACATGAGCTACAGCCACAACGGTGTTGCGGATCTTGGGTAGTTATGCCTTCCACTATATCACGGAGAGTAGATGATGTTGGTGGAGAGTGTGCTGGGAAGGACCTAATATGGGTGGGCCCAAATGATGTTTTTTTTGTTGAAATGACAATTTACACTATGCAAACGGAGGACCAATGCTAATTGTTCATTTGGGACAATTTTATGCTCACTCTTCTTTGAGACTATTCGACCTCATGTTCAGATCCGTGATGGGGGGCCCACAGGAGCGTAGGATGTGCCGCTAGGGGAAGTTGTTGAGATGAGGTGGAGGGCGAGGAGTCAAACGAGTGTTCTGACTTAAGTTTTTTTCTCATTAGGACCGGATGCCATTGTACATAGATGACTATCCATATAGTGGCATGAACTATCAGAGGGATCCTGACGTACCACTTCTGCCGAGATGAGCATGGGGTCCACATGGTAAGTGAAAGTTGCTATGCATTTGATGAATCTATAGTTTAATAAATATATATATGTTGTACTGATTTCTAAACTTTATGGTATGCATATATAGCACTAGTGAGGCCAACATCATACATGGGACGAGCCGCAGCGCCTGGGGCTATAGATCAGAGTGGTTCCACATCACAACAGAGACTAGGTGGTAATGCTCTAATTGAGTATCTCTGACGCAAATGTGACATATTACTGATTGGGGTGACACAGAAAAGATAGCATGATCTAGAATATTGTTAAACAAATGAGTGCACAAGTCTTCCCTTAGAGTAGCGAGGAATTATGTGGTACATTGCGATGGTTGGTCAAGCAATACGAGATCTATGGGTTAGGGGAATGGAGTCATTAGGTCAGGAGCCTCCAGATGATATTGATTAGCCATAGGGACATGTGGGTACCCATTTTTGTTTTATGATAGCATGTGAATGAGAATATTGAATGTATTTAGAGTAGTGGACTCATTTATGATGATGCATATTTTTGTGATGATTGTAGTTCGCCATTTGTTTATGGATGTCTTCTTACATGTGATAAATTCCAATATAGAATGTTACTTGAAATGGTATCTACATAGGGATTTTGGGCTTTAGGAACATGATTGAATGAAATGGATTCAAATTAACATGCCAAAATCTTAACTCGTAGATATTTTATAAATAGGATAGGATTATTCACATGATAAATTCCATTTGATTGCATGACAAGTAGCAAGGAATCAAGAAAAACATGAAGGTGAAGGATGCAGTGATCAAGGGCATCGACTAACAAACTTATCACAACATCATATTCGACCTGCTTATTAGTGGCAGATCCAATGCAAATGTCATTGGAGTGGACTAACAAATGAAAGGGGTTGAAAATGGCCCAAGCTGTCGAGGCTAGATTCCTGGTGAAGTGACTCGCACCATCGATATAACCAATCTAATATGTGGATGATGGATCCATCTGAAAGACGCAAGAAGGCAATGTGTAAGAAGTTGGGGATGAAAACTACCTAAATTCAAGATGAAAGAAAGAGATACACAAATTTCAATGGGAAATTCTATGGGTAAAATTTCTTGAGGTAGAGTGCATTTCATGGATTGGGAAGGATTTCTCCTTTTGGACCCTCTGACAGGTATGACCCCTTTCCCAAAAACTTCCAGATGATATAAGGCGCTAGCCATAATGGTTATAACTTTCCATGTCCCAGCACATCATGAGCTTGGTCATACACAAGAACAAGATCACCTTCATGGAGGTACAAGGGTGGACTTTCTGGTCATATTGAGATTTTTTTCACCTTTTGGTTGCTTCGATGGTTTGCAATGCAACACAATGGTTGATAAGTCATTGTTCTAATGGTTGGGTTTCTGGGAGGAGTTCGACAGCAAGGTGAAGGGAAGGTATTTTGAACTCGATTGGTAAGACTGCCTCCTCTCCAAAAACAAGGTGGAAAGGAGTGAACCTGATGGAAGTCTTGAAAGAAGTTCCATAGGACCACAACAAAAAGAAGAGAATTAAATTCGAATTGGTCTTGTGTTTATTCACGTCCGTTGAAGCATAGTCTTAAGGATCTTGTCGATAGCTTCAACTTGGCTATTTCCTTGGGGCTAATAAGACGAAGAATATTGGTGTTTGAAGTCGAGAGAGGATAGATCATGCCATATATCATCTTCAAAGTGTTGACCATGCTCAGATACCAATTGTTTTGCAACCCCAAATCGATTGATAACATGGTTAAAGAAGAAGAGGTTTGTAGTATCCGCAGAATTAATGAACGTTGGCATGGCTTCGGGCCATTTGGTAAAATAGTCAAAAACCACAATAATGTACTTGTGGTTATTAGCAGTTGGGGGTCCAAACTCAATGAATTCAATATCCCATTTATAGAAATGACTGGCTGCGATGATGGGATGGAGAGGAGTAGGTAGATCTTGCTCCTTAGGGGCGTATAACTAGCAATTGGGATAGTGTTTAATTGCTTCAATACAATAACTAAAGAGAGAAGGCCAAAAGTGCCTGGCACGCATGATTTTATGGGAAGTGGCCATTCTGGAGAGGCGACCACCACAAGCACCACCATTGTAGGAATTGAGCACTTGCTTAACTTTAACATGGGTGAGACAATGATGAAGGATAGTATTAACATGCGACAATAAATATCATCACCAATGAGGAGGTAGTGATATGCTTGATGTCGAATACATCGTCGATCATCATAAGTGAGGTGTGGGTGAATTTATTGGTTCGTAGATAGGTAAGGATGTCACCATACCAAGGATCATCTAAGGTAATGGCAAAAAAGTGTTCATCTGGAAGAATGTCATTATCGGCGGATTAGGTGCACGGTGGGAAATTCGGAAATGATTTCAGTAAGGGCTAAACCTTTCTTACTCTTGGGTGTGACAAATTTGAGATTGAATTCTTGAAGGATAACGATCCAACAAGCATACTTCCCATTAATGATTCATCGACTCAACAAGAGAGCCACGGGGTTGGAATCAGTCACAACTTTGGTGGTACGCATACATGACAACCAATGCTATCTCTTCTTCAAGGTAATATGACACATGGGAACCATTAAGGTTCTTAATGACATGCTGATTTCTTGTAGAATTTACTTATATGAGGACCCCAACGATCGAATAGGTGGACGAAGAGATGTAAAAGATGAAATTCCTCTCAAAGTTAGGTGGACTAATCAAGCGAGTGGAAGTGAGAGCACATTTGAGGGCATCGAAAGACTTTTGAGCTTGGTCTTCCCAAACAAATGGAATGTTATATCGAAGGAGTCTAAGGAACTCATGAGCCATGGTGGCATAGTCAGGAATGAACCAACGAAGAAAGTTAGCTTTGCCTTGGACGCTTTGTAACTGGCGAAGGGTACGAGGAGGAGGAAGTTCAACAATGGCTTGAACTTTAAGTGGGTCAAGAGTGATACCATCTTTGGACACAAGGAAGCCCAAAAGTCAGCCTAAAAGAATGCAAAAGACACACTTAAGGGGATTGAGGCGAATGTTATACTTACGACATCACAGAAACATGGTACGCAAATCATGAAAGTGTTGTGACTAAATTTTGGAATGAGCAGTGAGATCGTCTAGATATGCAAGGATAATATGAGCCAAGTCATGAAAACAGTAGGACATGGCACGCTGAAAAGTGGCCCCATCGTTCTATAAATTGAAAGGCACCTTGTAAGAAAAATTTCCCCATGGACTAGTGAAAGTGATTTTAAGTTGATTGACATAATGGATGCATATCTGGTTATATCTAGAGAATCCATCGATAAAGGATAGAATCTCATGCCATAGACACTCATCAATGACCTAGTCTATGAAGGGTGTGGGAAAGTTGTCTTTGGGAAAACCTTTGTTTAGATCATGGAAGTCAATGCAGACATAAATGGTGCCTTGTTTCTTGAGTGATCCAGATTTAAACAAGAACGCAACAAATTACAGGTATAACCATACATACAGAAATGCAGCAAAAATAATACTTCATTTTATTACTATAAAATATTGAAATATGCTTACAAACAGAAATGTAAATAAACTAGCTAGGGCGATGGTAGCTTATCTCTGAGAAGAGATGTGGCAGCTACATGCCTCTGAACTATCCTACAATGAGGCTTGAAGGCCTATTTATTGTTGAGGAATAATGGAAAACCCTAAACATCTAAAAACCTAACCCTATAAGATGAAGCATCAAACTATGGGCCTTGTTTTGGGTAAATTGGTATATCAACTTCCCGAGGTTGTAACTTTGGCATATGATCTCCATTTGACGTGCACAATACCTCGTTAGAAAGATTTATCCGAGGACTACAATTTTGGGAAGAGAAACATTAGTCTATCCACCCATGTTGCTTCCAGTTTTCCCAAAAAATGTCATTTAGGGCCTCAAAACGGCTCTAGAAGTTCAGGACCCGAAAAAAATTGCTAAAAATAGTAAACTGTGCTACAAATAAGGAAACTAAAAGAAACAATGGTGGGGATCTAAGTGGAATTGGCGGGTGGCCACCAATATCCACCCGGATCATTGAGAAGGAGAACAGGATTGGACACCCATGTGGTGTTTTCAATGGGATATATGAAACCAACCTGCTTAATCCTATTGATTTCAACTTTGATAGCTTCACATTTGGAAGGATGGATAGGCCTTTTCTTTTGGTGGATGGGTATGGCATTAGGCCAAGTGTCGATGTGATTTTCAACAACGATGAGATCAGGTCCGAGCATTTCATAAGAAGACCAAATGAAAACATCATGGAATTCCTTGAATATCTTAGTATAAGCATCAATTTATTTCAGGGTGCATTTTTCCCCCAAGATGATATTCTCTTTGAACCCTGGTTTATTCGAAATTTTAATTATAATGGTAGGGCAAATGTCAGCCATATTTCCTTCTTCAAAAGAATCTAGTGCAAGTATGGGATTTTTAAACAAATCAACTTCACCATAAATGAAGTCTTTGGACTCCACAACATATTGGTCACGGTTTTGTTGTGGAAGGAAGTACATATGATGGTGCATATCATCCCAAGGATACTCAAAGGTGGTCATCGCTTCCATAATGTCCTCATCGGAATGGAAAATGGACAGACTGGAGGAAGAGGGACCACATTATGGAGAAGAGCTACCTGAAGCATTTTCATAAGAAACAAGGTTCACATACACATCGTCAAGGCTGGGAGACATATGACTAGTAGATGGAATATCTATCGATGTTGAGACCGCAATGTTCGTCGAAGAAGGTTCAATGAAATCACAATATGAGACATCAAGGGAGTTCCAAGGCATCCATCTCATGGATGAGAATAGGTAGAGAATGGGAGCAGTACTATCCGTCATCTCGACATCAGGGGGAGGGATCACAACGGGTGTTTGAGAGACCTCATGTTATGATGTAGTAGTGGGACAAGAATCCGTAGGTAGAGGAGAGGTGGACTCACTATGAGCAACTGCTAATTCGTGAAGCACTTGAAGTGTATCATGAAAATATTTGGGACGGGGACAGCGATGGGAATAATGGCCATAATTATCACACAAATTACATGGGTGATTTGTGTGTAATGATCTATTCTTCTTGGTTGATTTAGGTAAGGTGACATGGACCTCAAGAATGTTAGAATCAAGGAAGGTATCAACGGCCACATCCTTAACATGAGGGAGTCTAGGAAAATTATTGGTGGCATGGCTAGCAACATCACACAAATCACAAGGAGGAATAAGCTTTGGTGGCCTACGAGGAGATGAAGTTGATGGGGCGGGCTTGCCTTTAGTTCCCTTTTAATGGTCTTTTCCCCCCTCACTAGATGTTTTCGCAATAGGAGTAGGCCCCTTTTGAGGTTGTTCTGGAACTAAAGCAAAGGCAAGGTTAGGAACAACAAGTTGGACCAAGGTCAAAGCAGTGTAAGGTTTAAGTTGATTAGATGGAGTTTTTGTAAGAGGATCGGTGTAGCAGACTGGGATCCCCAATGTAATCTTGGGTAAACTCAACGTATCCATAATGAGTGTAGAATAAACTCTAGGAGGTGGAAAGAAGAATGGCATCTGACCATAAGGATAATGGCCTGGAGGAACTACTCTGAGATGGTTAAGGCCTGGGGGAATGGTTCCAAGCAACAACAGATTAGGAGAGATACCAGTAGAAGGAAAGGGTCCTTGAGGAGTATTACCGAAAGGCTGGGTTGAGTCATGAATAGAAGGTTGCAGAGGTGTTGTCCACTGTGAAGACATACCAGACCATTTGTGGGTAGCTCGTGATGATTGGCGCATGCAAACACTGGAAGAGCTAGGATTAGAAGGGGTAGGTGGTGGACCAAAGTAAGCACCAAGCAAGGTGGAGTCTTTGTAGACTCATGGAGAGACATTGTTGAAGGACAAGACAACCATATTGTCAGCCATGGAAGAAATGTTGCATTGAGGTGAAGTCTGGGCTTTGGGGTCATAGTACATCAACTCATCAACGGTGATGATATTTCCATTGTGGGGAAAGCACATCTTACAGTGAACCACAGATGCGACAGTTGACATGGCATGCATTAACTACAATGACTTCACTGTCAATAGAGACAATCTTGTCGGCAACTGTGACTGGGCAGTTGTGATATACTCTAAGGGGCTTTAAAAGATGACCATCCTATGCACGAAGAGTGATAGTCGATGGGGATAGGTCACGGGAGTTGCTTCCAAACACTAGCAACTTGCAAAGACAAAGTTGGCCACAAAAACAAAAAAATGCTCCAAAACAATGATGATGATAATCAAAGAAATCCACCAAAATTTGGATGACTATCCAATAAGCAAGCCCTTCATAAACACCCACCAAAAAAATGAATATCTATTCATTCTTTATTTAACATCATTTTTATATAAGGAATGTATTTGTAGAAATTACATCTGGAAACTACTAGAAATTAATTCCCCTTTTTTTAACTCGATAAAATTTGCTCCAAAAGTTTTTAAAGACTCTTAAAATACTTCAAAAGAAACTCTTCCCTTTGTTGAATTTAAGCTTCTATGATCCATATCAAGTTTAATGAGAAGATTTTTCAACAGAAATCACATTATAATATTTTTGTCGACGTGTTTCGAACCAACGAGTGTAGTTCATCATCAGGACAAGTTGAAGAACCTGTAGTTATGATCTGGTTCTTCAACTTGTCCTGATGATGAACTATACTTGTTGGTTAGGACAAGTTGAAGACCATGTAGCCATGATCTAGTTCTTCAACTTGTCCTGACAATAAACTACACTCATTGATTTGAAACGTGTCGACAAGAATATCATAATGTGATTTCCGCTGAAAAATCTTCTCATTAAACTCTTCCCTTTTAGTTTTAATACGTCTTTCTCCTCCAGTGAAAAACTAATGACGCACATGGTTCTCCATAAAATAATCCAGTGGGAAAATTAAATAAACCGGAAAAAGAGGGGCAAATTAAAATGTTGACACTTGTTAAAATTTTCGTGGTCTTGAAAAGTCTGAGATAGTGGCGAGATCTTCTTCTTTGAACACTTCAACCTCGATACTTTTCTTCGGCTGCTTCAAGGACTAAACAACTTCGTGGTCACGATTTCTTTAGCAAATATCATTCAATGCACACAATGAGCAAGGGAAGCTAGAAAACATCTGCATAATTTGGTGTTTCAGGGCTCCACGCTTTTGTTGTACAGGGGAAATGACAGCAGCGTTGCCCACAACGATAATCAAATACAGTGGCCTCCAAACAGTGTTGTAAATTGCAGCTACACGGCCGCCTTCAAGAAATTGACACGCTAACTCCTAAAAACATGCAAATTCATTTATCAAATATCGTAAATAAAAATCATACTGCTACACGATCTCATCGCCACCGGAAATTTTTTTTCCATGGTCATCGCCCGCATGCGATCAGGCGTTGATGCAGCTAGAAAATTCGTCATAGGGAGATGCAGTCACCCAGATCTCAAAACCCCCACCATACCTGATTTTCAGACCAAAAAGTTGGGCCCAAGATTTAATCTATACGTTAAGGCAAAAGGACAAGTTTAGTTGCACTCCATTGCATCAAGCAGCAAGTGCAGCACATCCATAAATATGTGAACCGTTGATTGTGCAAGGTGCAGGCATTGATGCCACTAATGTGGCCGCATCCTACCACCCAACGTGAAATCCTCCTCGGACAACATTCCAGATTAGCATTCAACGGAGAAAAAAATCAATGCCGAAACAAACTCATAACTCTCGCTATTAAAAAACCATGAATAACCAACTCATTTTAACCCGACATAATCACAAAGAAATTCCATTTAAATCTCATAGATTGAAACCATCCTCTCCTAGACCGATCATCAAAAGAAAATGGCAAAACTCCAAAAAAAAAAAAAAAAAAATAATAATAATTAGTCACCGTTGGAATAGCTCGCTCTCTGATACCATGTAAGAGTATTAAATTACTCACAATATTATATTAAAGTACATAAAATACTTCCAGGATTTAGAAATAGAGGAAGCCCAATGTCCGTTAAGGATAATTACAACAATTGGACAGATGCTAGTCCCTATCTTTTTTTTTTCAGTCAAAAAAATGTTTGTTTTTTAATATTAGTAAAGAAAGTACAATTACATAGTTTTGTCCCACTATATAATACCAAACTTAACAAAAATAAATAAAAAACTGAATGTTATACTATCATCCACTGAAAGTTCATCCAATGTTCAGAATAGCTTAGCTACAAAAAGACAAAGTAGAAATAAAGAAAGTATCTTATACTAGTCCTATCTAAGAGGTAGGAATAGTGCCAAAGTCAAATCTGGAGTCTCGGTTGTATACAACATAATGTATGACTCCAGGGGATGCTGAAATGCCTCTTTTGGAGAGTAAGTTAGCAATGAGGTTCTCCTCTCTATATATATGATTAAAATCAATGTGCTGAAATGAACTTATCAGGTTATGAATGCGCTTCATCCAATAGATCAAAAGATGAGCTTGGAAACATGAAAATCCCTTTATCCAATCAATGTATCCTTTAGAGTCCCTTAAAATATGCATATTGGAAATGTTGAGCCAACTGGCAGTGAATAGAAGCCCCCATAATGCAATGAGTTATGCTCTGTTGTTAGAACCGGAACCACCCTCCTACCAAAAGTTATAATACTTGTCAGGTTCAATAGCAATGAGTACACCACATCCGCATAGTCCAGATTTACATGCCCCATCAAAAAATCCCACCAGATACTCATTCTAGATGTCCTGCAAAATGACCTGTCTAGTTTTTTTAATATGTTCCATGGGTCCTGTCTCGGAAAAATAAGAAACTATCCCCATGAAAGAGTATCTAATATCAGTTTACTTGTCTTAAAAAATTATAAGATTCCTACAAGGCCATATGCCCAAAATGATGGAAAAAGGCAGAGTACCAAATACTTGTTGTGACTGAAACTAATGCATAAAACATGCTAACAGTGAAATATGCTTCCAATCCTCAACAATGTGAAATACACTGAGGAACAAAAACCAAATTTATGTGGAAACCAAAGAGTTCAAGAAGAGATGTTCAACATCTTCAAAATTTTGCTTGCACAACATGCAAATACTAAGACCAATGAAACCTCTACGAACTAACTTCTTCCAAGTGAGTACTTTGTCGTTTAAGACCATCCATCGAAAAAATTTGAGCTTCAATGGGAAGTTCCATTTCCAAGATTTGTGATACTATGATAGCGCCACAGTAGGATTATTTGGGATGGAAATGGACCTATAAATGTCGTTGGTCGTAATCTGGTTCTTGTGATCTTGTCCAACCCATCTCATCTTATCTATATTATCTGAAATAAAATTGTTTGCAGCCTCAATCTATCTAATATAAAGAGTCCACTCAGTATCCAAAAGACCAGATAGATCAATATCTTCTGCCCAAGAGCTTACAACTCTCTAATACCATGTAAGATTATTGAATTACTCACAATCTTATGTTAAAATACATAAAATACCTCCACTATATAGCAATAGAGGAAGCCCAATGTCGGTTAAGGATAAATACAACAACTGAATAGACGCAAGTCCCTATGTGAACTTACAACTCACCATACTTAACTCATAGAGAAATAATAGGGTGTTGGAAAACCCGACTGTAATATTTAGATAATATGTATTTTAAGTAATAAACATTTTTTTTTATAAAGTGAGTAAATAGATTTGAATATTAATTTAATGGGTGGGTTAAGTTAAATTATTCAATTAATTTTTTATTTTTTTATTGTAAAGTGTTTTAGTTTTAATTTAATGTACATTTAATGTTACTTAAATCTTATAAAGTTATTAGTGTTTTTTTTATGAATGATAGTTTAGCCATTCTATATACAAATATTTTGAAAATAAAGGATATATATATCTATATCTATATATATATATATATATATATATATATATATATATATATATATATATATATATATATATATATAAGTTGGTTAGGGATATTAATTTGTTTAGTTAAACCCATTTTTTAAATATGTAATATCTGGAAATTCTAAGTTGCTTAGTAAAAAAAAAGACCCTTTCTATGCCGGATGAGCCAAACCCTTATTAGGGGTAGACCAAGTGATAGAACGCGTTTTGATTCACAAAGATGGGCTGTAAGTGCTGACCCAAGCTCGTACAATGCTCAAAGTTAAGGTAAGAGAGCCTGTCCAACGTGTCAAATAACAGAAAGGTCGCGAGATCTATTCTTATTGCTTCCTATAGAGTTACTATTGACCATTAATATTAATTTCGTTTATGAAAAAAAATGGAGAAGAGGAAGGAAAACTATGAACCACTAAAAAAGTACTAGCATCCTCGATCTAAATGTTACATTACTTATAGCGATCTGTAACATCCCTAAAATAACTGAGTGTAAAATTAATTAGTTGAGTAATAGTAATTTGAAAACTTACGAATCAGTTACAAATTGATTTTTGATATTCGGGAAACTGAATGAGGGGAAATAAAGATGGATATAGATAGATGGGGAACACTACACGAGAATGATGTCATTACCCTCTGCATCTCTCCCTCGTCTCCCTCCCAGTTACTCTACTTCCTTTGATTCGATATGCTGGTCGGCTCACCTGAAATGATGGCGGGAGCCTGCTTGTGACGAGACTAGGATTTACTGCTAAATAAAGCATAGAGGGAATAACCGTTGGAGCCCATGGAGAGGTGGATTTACAAATAGCTGCACGAGAGACAGAAGCATGAGGCAAATGAGGACTGCTCAATATTTTTTAAGAGAGGAGCCAACGGATTTTAAAACCAAATTCAGACCAAAAAAGCTACTCAAACCCTTGTTGGGTTTTTCTCTTCGCTACTCCAAATTGATTCCAGTGTCTCTGGCGGGTTCGGCTTCCAGAATCAGAGGTGTTGGAGACAAGGAGGCTGCCATGAATAAGATAAGTAACTTTCTCGCTTTCTTGAAGAAAATTATAGGAATATTTTTATATGTTTTCTTGGTAGAGAAAGTATTTGAATGCATGCAGTAAAAGAATGATTCCTTTATAGGTTTTCTTGGTAAAGAAAATGTGTTAATGCATGCAGTTAAAGATTGATTATTTTGTATGTTTTCTTGGTAAAGAAAATAGGTAGTTCCTCTAGAAATACTACATGTGAGCCTTGTGTGTGAAATGCTGGTCTCTTGTCATTTTCTTGGAATAAAATCCGTGCTAAATATAGCCAAAATATCTTCTTGAGAAAAGAAGGTGAGGCATATAAACATCCTAAGGACATAGCGTGAACAAGTGGCCAAGTTTTCTTGAATTAAAATATGTACTTTTATTTAATAAAAGTTTCTTGAAAAAGATATACATGCTAATTGCATTATGATTCTAGCTAGTTTCTAAGTTTCAAGTGAAATGATTATGCATTTCATGCATGATAGAAATAGCTAAAGATGTGCTTCTAGGCACATAGATATTCATTTCTAACTTTCTTGAAGAAAGAGTATATTATATATATACATAAATATAGCTTCATTTTAGAAAAGTGTGCATACTTCATGTATGAAATGATGGCTTTTATGAGAAGATCTCTTGAAACAAAAATAGAGTTTTCTATTTTTGAAAGACATATGAATAGTGTTCATATCATAACAAGGATCCATACTTGTTTCATGAAAAGATTATGTGCATTGAAGTAAAAGTAATTGTGTTAGGAAAAACACATGTTGCATGCGCATAAGGGTAGCTGTTGTGACATTGGAAATATGATTTTGGGTGTACATAGAGAAAATATTAAGTTAACTTTCTTGGAAATATTAATCTCTTGAAAAGATCATCTTGTTAGATGAGATTGTGTCGGTTTCTTGATTTTAGTTCATAAAAGGTTAAGTTAACCATGTTATTGTTTCCTAAATTGCTATGCATAAAAATAGTATCTATAATAATTTCTTGAAAGGGAAGCATGAGGAACTTACTTTAGGAAGATAAAGAAATGGGGTTATAATGAATACCTTTAAGAAAGAAGTATGTGATTTGTTACATGAATTGATAGTAGTATTCTAGTGAAGAGAATATGTGTTGCATATATTAAAGAAGGGCTATTATGATAAGCTAATGTATGCACAAAGAATAGTCATTGTGATATAAGATTTATGTTCTTTGTATGAAAGAGAAACTATGTTGAGTTCTCGAAAAATAACTATGCGAATAGAACGTATGTGCTTAAGCATAGAAACAACAGTTTATTACATGTATGAAGATACAACGATTGTGTTATACATGTTAGAAGAACTAATGAGTTAGATCTCTTAAAGAGAATTATGCATTAGTCTGAATAAACATTGTGAAGGTAAAACAATATTTATTTGAGTATATGTACTAGTTAAATAGTATGTCATGCTTGCTCATGCATATGAGTAGATGTTAAAATATCTCTTTTAGAGGTTGATTATTGATTCATTAATATGCTATCTAATCTTGTTGCCAAGGCTTGTTGACAACAACATTGACAGGAAACGATGGCGGTTGGTGCTAAAGAAAAGTGATGTTTAAAAATGTGGCAGGAAAAGGATTGATGGTCCATGCAGACGAGTTCGAGCTGCAGGATCGTCCATTGCTAGAATGATCATGCTACAAGGAATGTTGCATGTGGCAGTATGTAAGAAAAGGGTTTCAAGGAAAATGTATTAGCTTTTAGCTGGTTATGACAACTTAGTGATAATTCATTGTAATGATTTTATAACAATGGTCAAGGAATGGAATCCCTTATAAGCCATTGAGTGAGGGGTGAAATCCCTCACGAGCATTTAATAATAAGATTAAATGTTTGCTAGTTTTCACCCTACGGGGTTTCCAGGGTATATTGGTGTTTAATGGTGTGATTTCCTTTTGTGTTAGTTTGATGATGTTGAATCCTTGATGATGATGGTTCTTTATTTGATGGGATAATCATAATGTTCTAGTACGTGATTATTTAATATGGTTAAGGACAATCATAAAATGGATGAAAGGTTCATGAGACAATTTGTGTTATTACACTACCATAGTGGTGGTTAATGGTTTGCAAATGGTTATGCAACTTACTGTCTTCTATTGCAATTACTTGATGTACTATTGAAAATCATATCTAATGATTAATGAGGAATTGTGGAGTTGTGAATTTGATAATTACTTGTGGGTAATTTGTACAAAAAAATTCTAACTCCCTACTTTTACATGCGAGGTTACCGGGGTACATTACAAGTGGTATCAGAGCTAAAGGTTACATCACTGGTGCCTTTGGGAATTGGTAAGCGGAAAAGAAATTGAGGTGTGCCACCAGTGGGCATTAACTCAGGTATGAGTTTAACCATTCGCATATTAATTTATGTAGTACACTACTTTCGGCATGATATGTGTGATTCATGTATATAACTGCTTTGCCTGGTAAGTAATAAAATTTGTTGCATAACTATGTTCATGACATTGGATTTTTAATGAGGATAACAGACAATAAAACTTGTGTCACACTTATGAACAATATTGAACACTCATTACACTTAAGAACAATATTGAACACTCATTAAGGAAAGTGACAATCAACTACCAACTTTTGATTTGCAAATATGGCAATAACAATGATGCATTTATTGAACAAGATTGAAGTTACAATGAACGAAATTTAATGAGTCAATGCATGAATATAAATTATGGGGAACATCCTTGAATAGGATGACAAATTGTTTTAAAAGGACATTAGAAGAACCCCTTTAGATATTGAAAATATACAATGAGTCAAGTAGTGAGACTTGATTGTAATAACTAATTTTTGATTCAGTCTTGTCATGGATGCATGAAGATGATTGGTAGTTGAGATTGGTTAGTGTTGTATGACTAACCAATAGAACTTATATGCATTAATTGAATTGGATTTAAGATTATTACAATTCGTAAACAAGTGAGGGTTTGACTGGTGTCACATGTGTAGAATGGGTGTATGATGATTCTTACTCTCTCTGTGCTATAGTTCCAGTTGTTTATGAGAAGAGTTCTTAATTTTATTCACCATGAGAATGCTTGCTGAATAGTATATGCTTTAATGATGGTTGAAATTATCTCTACTATGGGAATGACAAATTTCTTATGCATGTTGCATTCCAGTGTGAAGTTAATTGTAGAAGCATGTTCAGTGGGTAACATTTCTAGGACCCATTCATGGTAGAATTACATGTGACAATTATTCATAAATAGACTACCTGTGTTAATGCAATTTCCAGTAAACCCTAACTACCTTCCCCAACTATAGATGCTTCCAAAGGAAAAGGAAGCAAGGGGAAGGAAGAAAACCGTGTTGTAGGGATAGACGAAGAAGGGAAAAAGAATCGCTAAGTCTGGTGATGACCAGATAGCGTAGGCTTTGAGTGCCAGAATCTTGCAGAAGATGCTAAGTCTAGTGATGACTAGATAGCGCTTGATGTGCATGTGAGTATTCCTTTGACCATGCTTAAGGAGTTGGAAAATGATAACTATAGTGTGTTGATGTTAATGATTTTCGTAATGTCTCCTTGAAGTCATTATTCTGAAATGGTCACATAGTAGTGTTAAGATAGTTGTTGCATCTAACATCAAGTGGTAACTCTGGTGCATGTGTGACACTTAAGGGATCATGCTTCTAATTGCATAAGTAGAGGAATTGCTCCCGATAAGGGTAGTATAATTAGTTAGTTATGCATGTTGAACCAAGGGTTGGTCAGAACACCTTGATTATGCTTAATTATATTAATAATGCATGGCCAATGCTAGCCATATTAAACGTAAGATAATACTCCATTAATGACGGTATGGATTAAGACAATAGACTATGGGAAATTGGAAATGTTTAGATTGTTAACTCAACTATTGTTGACATTTATACATTAATGAATATTTGCATATGCTTTTATATATGACAATATTGTATGCATGCAAATTTTTGGAAATTGAATACTTGTTAAATGATGCATATGTATAACTAACGTTGATGATGGGATTAAGTAGTGGTAGCTTAATGGAAACAAGAAAAACTCATCACGTAAAATGTTGCAATGAGAATTGCAATCATAAATGAGAAAGAATAATGTTATATGATATGCATGAATTGTGTTATTTGGGAAATCTGAATGCATACAACATGTATGATAGATATGTTTCCCATCAATCTAGGTGTTGTGGACCCATGATGAGGGTTAAGTGTAAATGCATGGTGTGCATGCAGGTTTATTTGGTTAATGATAATGTTCATATGGTTCATTATGTAAATTACTTTGGGAAAGAGTAATAAAGGAGAAAATTTAACATGTCAGACAGTTGCAGATAGTTGTGAAAGGCTATAATGCCTTGGGTTGATGGCAGTTACCTACCCGGAGGGGTTGAGGGTACTTGTCTACTTGGATATGCCTTGGGTTGATGGCAGTTACCTGCCCAGAGGGGTTGATGGTACTTGTCTGCTGAGATTTAATGCCTTGGGTTGATGGCAGTTACCTTCCCGGAGGGGTTGATGGTACTTGTCTGCCCGGATTTCCTCTCCCTAGAGGTCAATTATCTCAGTAAGGGAAAAGAGTTGGCCAAGATGGTGAAGAGGGTAAAAAGCCTGAGGCAACTCTGTTGATTTGGAGCCTATTGGAGGAGGCCCAAAATTCCTCATAGACGGGACGTTGTTAGAGGAATAGGCAGGACGCTACCAAGAGGAATCCTATATTGGACCCTATGTGGTCATTGGAATTCTTGAGCTAGTTGGCCAGTGGAATTCCATGATAGACCTGGTAAGATCTCTATCAAAGAAACTGTCTAGATGTGACAATGACTTGTTCTGATTGTGGAAACTAGTTCCCATGGGTTGGGAATTCTTTAGCCTATTATGGTTCTCATAGCTAAAGAAATTAACTAATCAGCTATATGATATGATAAAAATGAATTTTTCATATAGATGTGTAAAAATGTCATGCACATTTAACAGGAAATGAGCTTAGTGCTCAATAAGGAATTATTGGAAATTTTAATTCCTTTATTGTATTACTAATCTTGTCAATGTCTTAGTAGGGGCTAAGGCAATTTTCACTTGATGCAGTGATTGACTGTTTTGATGATTAGAGAGCTAGGTGCTCTTTTGGTACTTTTAGAAGTACCCTGTGGATGTCTCTAGAGAGAATTAATTCAGTGTGCATGAGGTGAAGTGATTTATCATGTTGATGATTAGTGTTAGTGCTCTTTAAGTACTTGTAAAAGTATTGCGATTTAAAAATCATCTAACATCGCACAATTTATTGATAGTCAAAAGTATTTCATTTGACTTAGAATATTGTGACTAATGTGATTGAATTTGTTAGTCATACAATACAAGATTACTTACCATGGAGGGTTGATGGGTTGTCCAACCACTATTAAAAATTCTTATGTGAAAGTGCTCATGATTTTCAAGAGTAGATGGTAAGTAATGGTAAGTTGATATAGAGTTTGCTTTTTGAATTTGAATAAAGGCCAAGTGGTGGCAATTAGAACTTGCATATTTTTGCAATTATGAATGCTTATGACTATTGATGCTTATGAATATTGATCTTTCTTATGATTATATCATTACTATTTTGTTTGTTGTCATTTCTTGGAATGAAATCTTTGATTTTAAAAGAGGAAGGATCACATTTTGTGTGGTTTAGATGGTAATACCATGAGTAAAATCTAAAGTTCCAACGAAAGATGAACACCAAGGACGGTGTTCCTGTTAAGGGGGGAGTATGTAACATCCCTAAAATAACTAAGTGTAAAATTAATTAGTTGAGTAATAGTAATTTGAAAACTTATGAATCAGTTACAAACTGATTCTTGATATTCGGGAAACTGAATGAGGGGAAATAAAGATGGATACGGATAGATGGGGAACACTACACGAGAATGATTCCATTACCCTCGGCATCTCTCCCTCGTCTCCCTCCCAATTACTCTACTTCCTTTTGATTCGATATGTTGGTCGGCTCACCTGAAATGATGGCGGGAGCCTGCTTGTGACGAGACTAGGCTTTACTGCTAAATAAAGCATAGAGGGAATAGCCACTGGAGCCCATGGCGAGGTGGATTTACAGATAGCTGCACGAGAGATAGAAGCACGAGGCAAATGAGGACTACTCAATATTTTTTAAGAGAGGAGCCAACGGATTTTAAAACCAAATTCAGACCAAAAAAGCTACTCAAACCCTTGTTGGGTTTTTCTCTTCGCTACTCCAAATTGATTCCAGTGTCTCTGGCGGGTTCAGCTTCCAGAATCAGAGGTGTTGGAGACAAGGAGGCTGTCATGAATAAGATAAGTAACTTGCTCACTTTCTTGAAGAAAAATATAGGAATATTTTTATATGTTTTCTTGGTAGAGAAAGTATTTGAATGCATGCATTAAAAGAATGATTCCTTTATAGGTTTTCTTGGTAAAGGAAATGTGAATGCATGCAATTAAAGATTGATTATTTTGTATGTTTTCTTGGTAAATAAAATATGTAGTTCCTCTAGAAAGACTACATGTGAGTCTTGTGTGTGAAATGCTTGTCTCTTGTCATTTTCTTGGAATAAAATCCATGCTAAATATAGCCAAAATATCTTCTTGAGAAAACAAGGTGAGGCATATAAACGTCCCGAGGACATAGCGTGAACAAGTGGCCAAGTTTTCTTGAATTAAAATATGTATTTTTATTTAATAAAAGTTTCTTGAAGAAGATATATATATATATATATATATATATATATATATATATATATATATATATATATATATATGCATGCTAATTGCATTATGATTCTAGCTAGTTTCTAAGTTTCTAGTGAAATGATTATGCATTTCATGCATGATAGAAATAGCTAAAGATGTGCTTCTAGGCACATAGATATTCATTTCTAACTTTCTTGAAGAAAGAGTATATTATATATACATAAATATAGCTTCATTTTAGAAAAGTGTGCATACTTCATGTATGAAATGATGGCTTTTATGAGAAAATCTCTTGAAACAAAAATAGTGTTTTCTATTTTTGAAAGACATATGAATAGTGTTCATATTGTAACAAGGATCCATATTTGTTTCATGAAAACATTATGTGCATTGAAGTAAAAGTAATTGTGTTAGGAAAAACACATGTTCCATGCACATAAGGGTAGTTGTTGTGACATTGGAAATATGATTTGGGTGTACATAGAGAAAATATTAAGTTCACTTTCTTGGAAATATTAATCTCTTGAAAAGATTGTCTTGTTAGATGAGATTGTGTCGGTTTCTTGATTTTAGTGCATAAAAGGTTAAGTTAACCATGTTATTGTTTCCTAAATTGCTATGCATAAAAATGGTATCTATAATAATTTCTTGAAAGGGAAGCATGAGGAAATTACTTTAGGAAGATAAAGAAATGGGATTATAATGACTTCCTTTAAGAAAGAAGTATGTGATTTGTTACACGAATTGATGATAGTATTCTAGTGAAGAGAATATGTGTTGCATATATTAAAGAAGGGCTATTATGATAAGCTAATGTATGCACAAAGAGTAGTCATTGTGATATAAGAGTTATGTTCTTTATATGAAAGAGAAACTATGTTGAGTTCTCGAAAAATAACTATGCGAATAGAACATATGTGCTTAAGCATAGAAACAACAGTTTATTACATGTATGAAGATACAACGATTGTGTTATACATGTTAGTAGAACTAATGAGTTATATATCTTAAAGAGAATTATGCATTAGTGTGCATAAACATTGTGAAGGTAAAACAATATTTACTTGAGTATATGTACTAGTTAGATAGTATGTCATGCTTTCTCATGCATATGAGTAGATGTTAAAAAATCTCTTTTAGAGGTTGATTATTGATTCATTAATATGCTATCTAATCTTGTTGCCAAGGCTTGTTGACGACAACATTGACAGGAAACGATGGCAGTTAGTGCCAAAGAAAAGTGATGTTTAACAATGTGGCAAGAAAAGGATTAATGGTCCATGCAGACGAGTTCGAGCTGCAGGATCGTCCATTGCTAGAATGATCATGCTACAAGGAATGTTGCATGTGGTGGTATGTAAGAAAAGGGTTTCAAGGAAAATGTATTAGCTTTTAGCTAGTTATGTGACAACTTAATGATAATTCATTGTAATGATTTTATAACAATGGTTAAGGGATGGAATCCCTTATAAGCCATTGAGTGAGGGGTGAAATCCCTTGTGAGCATTTAACAATAAGATTAAACGTTTGTTGGTTTTCACCCTACGGGGTTTCCAGGGTATATTGGTGTTTAATGGTGTGATTGCTTTTGTGTCAGTTTGATGATGTTGAATCCTTGATGATGATTGTTCTTTATTTGATGGGATAATCATAATGTCCTAGTACGTGATTATTTAATATGGTTAAGGACAATCATAAAATGGATGAATGGTTCATGAGACAGTTTATGTTATAACACTACCACAGTGGTGGTTAATGGTTATGCAACTTACTGTCTTCTATTGCAATTACTTGATGTACTAATTAACATTATATCTAATGATTAATGAGGAATTGTGGAGTTGTGAATTTGATAATTACTTGTGGGTAATTTGTATAAAAAAATTCTAACTACCTACTTTTACATGCGAGGTTACCGGGGTACATTACATGATCTGAATGCCACATTACTTATAGCGATTGTGGGATCCATTCCCAGTATGTCTGGAAGAATTACCAACTATTGTTATGCTTTATTATCAATATCATCTGTCATTCAAAAAATAGGAAAAGCGAGGAAATTAATGAATTCGACTCTTTGAATATGAGAGTATTCATATGTTTTATTACATTTAAGAAAAAAAACTTGTTAATAAAAACAAGTTTAAATATTAAAAAAAACCAGGAAAAAATGGTTTTTTACAACATTACACACATACACACTCCATCATCCGAATAGTCAGGAAATATGGCAGGCTTGATTTACATGAAATATTGTACCTCATAAAGTAGGGAAGAAATAATTTTTATTGTGGTCATTAATGTAATTGTAGATTATGAAGAAAGAAACTCAATTAACAAAATAAAATATACTAATAATAATAATTTATTTTTTAGTATGAGGAAGATATAATTCCTTCACTAGTTAATATGGAATTGATAAATGCCATGTAAAAATGATATTTTTGATATTACATTATGTGTAATTTAGTTGACATATAACATTTAAAACAAAATTATAAAAATATATGAATAACAAAAATTATTTTACTAACCATTCTACATCCATCTTAACTCGGGATCTATCAAGCGACGAGGTTCAAATCTCTTGAAATGTAAACCTTTCATCAAGATTTTCACTCAAAAAAGAGTTTTGCACTTTGAGCGATTTGATCCCTCTGGACACTTGATAGATCCAGAGTTAAGATGGATCTACGTGGGTTTCAGTCATGTGCGGTCAAATCTAAAGAACATATGATTAATTTTATCAATAATATGTAAATTAATCTAATATTAATATAATCATTTTAAATATGCTAAATACGTCTTAGATTAATCTAGTCATTTTAATTTTAAATTTTCTTAGTTACCTCAATTTGTTGAGATGATAAATATTGTTAATAATTTTAATGATATAAAAATGATGAAATAAAACTTTTGAATGTAAAGTGACAGTGTAATAGTGTTGAATGATAGAAAATGTGAATAATAAGAATATAGTCAATTACAAATATTCTTCATTGCGATTAATCTCAAGCTATTTTCTTCTACCATTCTTATTGTCACCATTGTTACTTTTGTCATCTTTTCAATATGAAAAGGACAAGTTAAATCGTAAACAATTTAAATACTTAGCTCGAGCTATTGTAGTAAACATCATACCTTGTCTCTCTCTCTCCAAATTAATAGGTTGAATTACTATAACACAAAAATTATGTACATTGTCAATATTTTTTTGTGTTTACACTGAAATTAATGCATAATGTTAATCCAATCACTTTAAAATTAATGTACCATCAGACATCCAATTACATCAAATCAAAAACCAACATCTACATTGAAATCAATGCATCTAATGAAAGCAATCAGATAGGATTAGAAATCAACATTTACACTCAAGTCAATGCATCTAGTGCAAGTAAAAAAATAGGATTATAAACCAACATCTACACTTAAATCAATGTATCTAGTGTAAGTAAGCAAATAGGATTATAAACCAACACGTACACTGAAACCAATGCATCTAGTGCAAGCAATCAAATAGGATTAGAAATTACCATCTACATTGAAATCAATGGATTTAGTGCAAGAAATCAAATAGGATTAGAAATCATCTATATTGAAATCAATGCATCTACTACAAGAAATCAAATATTATTAGAAATCATTGAAATCATTGCATCTAGTGCATGCAATAAAAAACCATTAGAAATCACCATCTACACTAAAATCAATGCATTTAGTGCAAGAAATCAAATCAGATTAGAAATCATCTACATTCAAATCAATCATCTAATGCAAGCAATAAAATATCATTAGAAATCAATATCTACACTAAAATCAATGCATCTAGTGCAAGCAATCAAATAGGATTAGAAATCACCATCTACATTGAAATCAATGCATCTAGTGCAAGAAATATTCTTCCCTCTCTCCCCCTCCATCTTTATTTATATCCCCCTCCATATCTCCTTCTTTTTCTCTCTATCTCAACCCCCCAAACATGCATGCCCTCTCACTTCATATATACCAATCTCTCTCTCCCTCCCTCGCTCTCCCTCTTCTTCCCTCTCTTCACTTTCCATCTATATCTCTATCTCCCTTTGTCTCTCTATATCACACCCAATAAATACACTCTCTTTCTCCAATCTAATTATATATTGCTCCCTCCTCTCCCTATCTCTCTCTCTCTCTCTCTCTCTTCCCCTTCTCTCCCTCTCCCCTGCTTCTATCTCTCTTTCCTCATGTTGTCCTCTCTCCCTCTCTCTCCATCTTCCTTATCACTCCCTCTCTCTCTCTCTACCTTTCTCTCTCTATTTCTTTGTTATTACCTCCCTCTCTCTCCCTGTCTAACTCCATCTCTCTTTCCCTCCTTCTCTCCACTCTCTCACATCCTCTCTCTCTCTCTCTCTCTTCACCCTCCAACTTTATTACTATATCTTTCCATCTCTCCTCTCTCATTCTCTCTTGTATTCTTTCCATCTCTCCTTAGTTGTATCTTTATCTCACCCCAAAACATACACACTCTCTCTCTATCTCTCACTTGTCACTCTCTCTCTCTTCACTTCTCACTCTCTATGTATTTATTCTTCCCTCCCTCTCTCCCCCTCCAACTCAATTTCCCTATCCCTCCCTCTCTCCTCCTCTCTCTCAAGTCTGCTCTCTCATACTTCCTCTCTCTCCTTTTCTCTCCTACCTCCCTCTCTCTTCCCCCATCTCTCTCTCTCTCTCTCTCTCTCTCTCTCTCTCTCTCTCTTCCCACCAATCCTCTCTCTTCCCCCATTACTCTCCTCCTCTCTCCAAATTCTTTTCTTGCATTCTTCTTCTCTCTTCCCCATCACTCTCTCTCTCTCTCTCCAATCCTCTTTTTGCCCCCATCTCTCTCTCTCTCTATTTCTCTCTCTGCCCTCAAATCCTCTCTCTCTCACTCTCTTTTCCCTCCAATCCTCTCTCTTCCCCCATCTCTCTCTCCCTCTATCTCCAACTATGTTACTATATCCCTCCCTCTCTCCTTCTCTCTCCACTACCCCCTTCTCTCTATCTCTCCTTCTTTGTCTCTTTATCACACCCCTAAACATACACTCTCTCTCTCCATCTCTCCCACTCCAACTCCATATCTCAATCCCTCTCTCTCTCCTCCTCTCTCGCAAGTTCTCTCTCTCATACTTCTTCTCTCTTCCTTTCTCTCCTACCTTCCTCTCTCTTCCCTCCAATGCTCTCACTATCTCCCTCCCTCTCTCCTTTTCTCTCTCCTCCCTCCATCTTTATGTCTCCCTCTCCCTCTCTTACCCTTATCTACCTCTGTCACTCCTCTCCCTCTCTCTCTCCATTCCTCCTCTCCCACCTCCTTAA
Organism: Pinus tabuliformis; assembly: GCA_031772625.1. Lineage (NCBI taxonomy): Eukaryota > Viridiplantae > Streptophyta > Pinopsida > Pinales > Pinaceae > Pinus > Pinus tabuliformis. The sequence continues at coordinate 1,124,024,367 of CM062818.1, read as the reverse complement.
GTTTATCTCCATATCTCCCTTGTCACTCACTATCTCTCCACCTCTATCACTCTATGTCTTTGTTCTTCCCTTCCATATATATGTAGAGTTAATATATATCATGATATATTAATATATATTGTAATGTAACAAATTTAATATTGTATTAATTCAAAGTTATTAAATTTAATAATATTAATATTATAATATATTAATATGAATATTAGTTTTAATAATAATAATAATAATAATAATAATAATAATATTTGAATATTAATATTATGGTTAATAATTTATTTTTGCATGGTATTAATAATAATTTAGCGCATGGTATTTGGCTCATAGGATTCACCTAAATAAAACCTATTTAAAACATATTTTTTTGAGTGTTAGTAAGTATAAAGAGGTTTACGGAGGAAGTGTAAAACTATGTTTTATTTATTTAACATACTCTGGTTTATTTGTATTTTTATTTATTGATCATATCTATTTTATTTACCATGATATTTGGCCCATAGGCTTCATATATAATTAGATGTTGATTTCTAATCCTATTTGATATATTTTTATTTATTTACCATACCTATTTATACCTCTTTTATATTTATTTATTTACCATGCCTCTTTTATAAATATGATATGTGTTCCATAGTATTTGGCCTATGGCATTAATAATTATTTTTCATAAAACTTTTTTTGAGTTTTCATAAATATAAAGAGGTTTATGAAGTAAATATAAAAAAAGGTTTTATTTATTTACCATACCTCTAGTTTATTTATATTTGTATTTATTTACCATACATCTTTGTTGAGTGTTCGTAAACCTCTTTATATTTTAAATAATAATTAGATTGATAAACCTCTTTATAATTAAATAATAATTAGATTGATTTTTAAATAGGATCGAAATTAGATTAAAAATGTTAAATGTTAAACATTATGTTTACATTTACGTTTACGTTGACATGTTTATGTTTTTACGTGAGATCTACTTGATAGTGGCTTGTAGAGTGCCTCTTAGACTAATAACTACAAGTTTTACACTCAAAAAGAGGTTTTCAGCTCGAGAGATTTGAAGTTTTACACTCAAAAAAGGGGTTTTCACATTGAGAGATTTGATCCCTCTACCCCATAGTGGCTTGTTGACATGTTTATGTTTTTATGTGAGATCTACCTGATAGTGGCTTGCAGATCCCCTCTTAGAGTAATAACTACAAGTTTTACACTAAAAAAAGGTAGAGTGCCTCTTAGAGTAATAACTACAAGTTTTACACTCAAAAAAGAGGTCTTCACTTCGAGAGATTTGATCCCTCTCTGCACTTGATAGATCCAGAGTTAAGATGGATCTAGGTTGGTTTCAGTTGTGTGTGACCAAAGAATATAATTAATTTTATCAATAATATGTAAATTCATCTAATATTAATATAATGATTTTAAATATGCTAAATATGTCTCACATTAATCCAGTCATTTTAATTTTAATTTTTCTTAGTTAGCTCAGTTTGTTCAGATGATAAATATTGTTAATAACTTTAATGATGAAAAATGATGAAATAAAAACTTTGAATATAAAGTGATCATGTAATAGTGTTGAATGATAGAAATTGTGAATTCTACTATTTTTATTGTCACCCTTGTTACTTTTTTCTTCTTTTTATATAAATTGTCATCATCTTTTCATATTGATTATATGAAAATGAGAGGTTAAATTGTAAACCATTATTTAGCTCAAGCTATTGTAGTAAACATCATACGTCTCTCTTTCTCTCCAATATTAATAGGTTGAATTACTACAACACAAAAATCAATGTACATTGTTAATAATTTTTTGTGCTTAATCAGTGCATCTAATGCAAGAAATCAAATAAGATAACAAAACAACATTTACACTGAAATCAATGTAATTGTTAATCCAATAACAAAAAAATTAATGTACCATCATACATCCAATTACATCAAATGAGAAATCAACATCTACACTCAAATTAATGCATCTAATGTAAGCAATCAAATAAAATTAGAAAACAACATTTACAATGAAATCAACGCATCTAATGCAAGTTCAACATTTTACATTCAAATCAATGCGTCTAGTGAAAGTAAGAAAATAGGATTATAATTGAACATCTACGTTGAAATCAATGCATCTAGTGCAAGTAAGAAAATAGGATTATAAACCAACATCTATACTAAAATCAATGCATTTAGTACAAGCAATCAAATAGGATTAGGAATCACCATCTACACTAAAATCAATGCATTTAGTGCAAGGAATCAAATAGGATTAGAGATCATCTACATTGAAACCAATGCATCTAGTGCAAGAAATCAAATATTATTAGAAATCAACATCAACATTGAAATCAATGCATCTACTAAAGAAATCAAATAGGATTAGAAATTGTCATCTACACTAAAATCAATGCATTTAGTGCAAGTAGTCAAATATGATTAGAAATCATCTACACTTGGAATCTGCATCTAATGCAAATAATAAAATATCATTAGACGGTGGAGAGAGAGAGAGAGAGAGAGAGAGAGAATTACTATCAATGCATTTAGTGCAAGAAATCAAATCGGATTATAAATCATCGAAATCAACATCTAAAATAAAATCAATGCATCTAATGCAAGCAATCAAATAGGATTAGAAATCACCATCTACATTGAAATCAATGCATCTAGTGAAATAAATCTTCTTCCATCTCTCCCCCCTCCATCTATGTCTATATCTCCCTCCATCTCTCCTTCTTTGTCTCTCAATCACAACCCCCCAAACACACATGCTCTATCACTCCATCTTTATCAATCTCTCTCTCCCTCCATCCCTCTCTTCTTCTCTCTCTTCTCTTTCCATCTATATCTCTATCACCCTTTGAATCTATATATTACCCCCAATACATATACTCTCTTTCTTCAATCTAACTATCTCTCCTTTCCTCCTCCTCTCTATATATCTCTCTCTCTCTTCCCCTTCTCTCCCTCTCCACCGCTTTTATCTCTCTTCCCTCCTAATGTCTTCTCTCCCTCTCTCTCCACATTTCTCCCTCTATTTTTTTCTTCTTACCTCCCTCTCTCTCCCCCTCCAACTCCATATCTCTTTCCCTCCTTCTCTCCACTCTCTCACATCCTCTCTCTCCCTCTCTTCACCCCCCAAATTTTTTATTATATCCCTCCCTCTCTCCTCTCTCCATCTCTCTCGCATTCTCTCCATCTCTCCTTCGTTGTCTCTTTATCTCACCCCCAAACGTACACACTATCGATCCATCTATCCCTTGTCTCTCCATCTCTCTCTCTCTCTCTCTCTCTCTCTCTCTCTCTCTCTCTCTCTCTATGTTCCCACCAATCCTCTCTCTTCCCGCATCACTCTCCTCCTCTCTCCCAATTTTTGCCTCTCGTTCTTACTCTCTCTCCTTTTTTTCTCTCTCTCTCTCTCTCTCTCTCTCTCTCTCTCTCTCTCTCCCCTCAAATCCTCTCTCTCTCTCTCTCTCTCTCTCCAACTATGTTACTATAGCCCTCCCTCTCTCCTTCTCTCTATCTCTCCTTCTTTGTATCTTTATCTCACCCCTAAATATACACTTTCTCTCTCCACTTCTCACTTCTATCTCTTTCTTCTTCCCTTGCTCTCTCCCCCTCCAACTCCATGTCTCTATCCCTCCCTCTCTCCTCCTCTCTCGTAAAGTCCTCTCCCTCATCGTTCCTATCTATTCCTTTCTCTCCTACCTTCCTCTCTCTTCCCACATCCCTCTCTCTCTCTCTCTCTTCCCTCCAATCCTCTCACTATCTCCCTCCCTCTCTCCTTCTCTCTCTCCTACCTCAATCTTTATGTCTCCCTCTCCCTCTCTTACCCTTCTCTACCTCTCTCACTCCTCTCCCTATTTCTCTTCATTCCTCCTCTCCCCTCTCCTTCAATTTATCTCCATCTCTCCCTTGTCACTGCTCCTATCTCTCCAACTCTACCACTCTATGTCTTATTTCTTCCATTCCATATATATATATAGAGTTAATATATATTATAATATAACAAATTTAACAATGTATTAATCCACAGCTATCAAATTTAATAATTTTAATATTATAATATATTAATATGAATATTAGTTTTAATAATAACAATAATAATATTAATCTTTGAATATTAATATTAGGGTTAATAATGTTTTCTTGCATGGTATTAATAATAATTTGGCCCATGGTATTTCGCCCATAGGATTCACCTAAATAAATTCTATTCTTTGAGTGTTAGTAAGTATAAAGAGGTTTATGGAGTAAATATAAAAATATGTTTATTTATATTTTTATTTATTTTCCATACCTTTGGAGTAAATATAAAAAAAAATGTTTTATTTATTTACCATACCTCTTTAATCCACTTTATATTTTAAATTTATTGTGTTTATATATAACAATAATTAGATTGGATTTTAAATAGGTTCGACATTAGATTATAAATGTTAAATGTTAAACAATATGTTTACATTTACATTTAAGTATGTTTTAACATGTTTACGTGTTTACATTAGTGGGTTGTAAGAATTACAAGTTTTTCACTCAAAAAAGAGGTTTTCACCTAGAGAGATTTAATCCCCAGTGCTTGATAGATCCGGAGTTAAGATGGATCTAGGTAGGTTTTAGTCATGTGCAGAGATGTACACCAAATGATTAATTTGATCAATAATATGTAAATTCATCTAATATTAATATAATGATTTTAAATATGTTAAATATGTCTCAGATTAATATGGTCATTTTAATTTTAAATTTGGATCTAGGTAGGTTTTAGTAATGTGCCAATAATATGTAAATTCATCTAATATTAATATAATCATTTTAAATATATTAAATATGTCTCGTCATTTTAATTTTAAATTTTCTTAGTTACCACAGTTTGTTGAAATGATAAATATTGTTAATAACTTAAAAAAAAATGATGAAATAAAAATTTTGAATGTAAAGGGACAATGTAATACCCTTGAATAATAGAAATTGTGAATAATAAAAATATAGTCAATTACAAATAGTCCTCATTGTGATTAATCTCAAACTATTTTCTTCTACTATTTTTATTGTCACCCTTGTTTCCTTTTTGCATCTTTTTATATAGTCCTCATTGTGATTAATCTCAAACTATTTTCTTCTACTATTTTTATTGTCACCCTTGTTACCTTTTTGCATATTTTTATATAGATTGTCATCTTTTCATATTGATTATATGAAAAGGATAGGTTAAATCTTAAATCATTTTTTAGCTCAAGCTATTGTTCTAAACATCATGCCTTGTCTCTCTTTCTCTCCAATATTAATATGTTAAATTACTATAGCACAAAAATCCATGTACATTGTCAATAATTTTTTGTGCTTACACTCAAATCAATGCATCGAATGTAACCAATCAAATAAGATTAGAAAACAACATTTACACTCGAATCAATACACAATATTAATCCAATCACTTCAAAAGTTATGTTCCATCATACATCCAATTACACCAAATCAGAAATCAACATTTATACTAAAATCAATGCATCTAATGTAATCAATCAAATAAGATCAGAAAACAACATTTACATTGAAATCAATGCATCTAATGCAAGAAATCAAATAGGATTAGAATTCAACATTTACACTCAAATCAATGCATCTAGTGAAAGTAAGCATCTAGGATTATAAACAAACATCTACACCGAAATCAATGCATCTAGTGCAAGTAAAAAAATAGGATTATAAACCAAGATCTACAATGAAAACAATGCATCTAGTGCAAGCAATCAAATAGGATTAGAAATCACCATCTACACTGAAATTAATGCATTTAGTGCAAGAAGTCGAATAGAATTAGAAATCATCTACATTGAAATGAATGCATCTAGTGCAAGCAATCAAATATTATTAGAAATCAACATCTACATTGAAATCAATGAATCTAGTGAAAGCAATCAAATAGGATTAGATATCACCATATACACTAAAATCAATGCATTTAGTGCAGGTAATCAAATATGATTGTAAATCATCTACATTGAAATGAATGCATCTATGACAAGCAATAAAATATCATTAGAAATCATCATCTACACTAAAATCAATGTATCTAGTGTATGAAATAAAATATGATTAAAAATCACCATCTACACTAAAATCAATGAATCTAGTGCAAGAAATATTCTTCCCTCTGCTGCCCCCCCCCTCCATCTATATCTATATCTCCCTCCATCTCTCCGTCTTTGTCTCTCTATCTAAACCCCTTCACATGCTCTCTCACTCCATATCTATGAATCTCTCTGCCCCTCCCTCCATCACTCTCTTCTTCCCTCTCTTCACTTTCCATCTATATCTACATCTCCCTATTTCTCTCTATATCACCCCCAAAACATACACTCTCTTTCTCCAATATATCTATATATCCCTCCCTTCTCCTCTCCCTCTCTCTCTCTCTCTTCCCCTTCTCTCCCTCTCCCCCGCTTCTATCTCTCTTCCCTCATGCTGTCCTCTCTCCCTCTCTCTCCATCTTCTTTATCTCTCCATCTTCTTTATCACTTCCTCTCTCTCTCTCCACCTTTCTCTCTCTATTTCTTTCTTCTTACCTCTCGCTCTCCCCCTCCAACTCCATCTCTCTTTCCCTCCCTCTATTGACTCTCTCACATCCTCTCTCTCTTCCTTCCTCTCTCCCCCTTTCTCTCCCACCTCTCTCTCTCTCTCTCTCTCTCTCTCTCTCTCTCACTCTTCACCCTCCAACTCTATTACTATATCCCTCCCTCTCTCCTCTCTCCTTCTCTCCCACATTCTCTCCATCTCTCCTTCTTTGTCTTTTTATCTCACCCCCAAAGATACTCTCTCTCCATCTCTCCCTTGTCACTCCCTCTATCTCTCCACTTCTCACTCTCTATGTATATCTTCTTCCCTCACTCTCTCCCCATCCAACTACATCTCACTATCCATACCTCTCTCCTCCTCTCTCCCTCCATGCAACAACCTCGGTGAAAATTTCATGTAATAAATGTTAATAAAGGAAACATAAGACCAAAGTTAAGGGAAACTTATTCCAAACTGAATGTTCAGCAAAGATATCCTAGTGAGCATCACTGGATGTGTTTTGGCTAAGGAAAATCGGTAAGGAATTAAAAGGAAAAATGGAATTTTTGGCACATTTATTTATGAAAATAAAGAAATTAGGAGAAAAGTAAGGTGAAAGGTCACATATTGCATGTGAGGAGGAAATTGAAGGAAAACAATGATAAGTAAAGAAATTAGAAGCCTCATGCATAAAAATGCTTCTGAGGATCACTTCATGGATTTTTTCAAGTTCAAGTTTAGAGCTCTCTCATTATTCTCTCTCTCTCTCTGTCTCTCTTTCTTGGTCACTTAGAGTTTTCTTGGAGCACCCTAACTTTGGATCAAGGAAGGAAAAGAAAGAAAAGGGAAATCTAGGAAAGCAAGGATCAAGGAAAGGAAAGCAAGATCAAGTAACTTCAACAGGAATACTTGCAGGTAACCTTTTTCATGTGGGATTTCCTAGCTCATTTGGACATGCATGGCTTTGCATGTTGGTGTATTGTTCTCTTTTTGTCAGTGGCATGGTTTTGCCAGGTTATGAAAATGGTTTTCAGCCCATTGTTTCCTTTTTCTAGATGCCATGGTGTTGGGATGTTTATTCGGTTTTAAGCTTTGGTTTGCCAAATGGATTTCAAAATCTAAGGCAAAGATGGTCTCAAGTTCCATTCCCAAAGGCCTAGGAATCCCTTAACTAATTTTGGAGGGACACACGGTCAACCCTGAGGGGGATGTATCAATTTAGGGCCTAATGATCCGAGTTTGGATTGTGGTAAATCCTGAGAGACAAGGAGACAGAAAATTCCTCAAGGATAGTGATGTATTTCGGATGGCATTCCAAGTTATTTTGGGTTGTGATTGGACCACCGATTTTGGTGTGATCACAGTTTGATGAGGGTGAAGGTGGTTTAACCTCTGGATTCCCTTGGTTATTCTATGAGATCCCACATTCATGCTTGGGATATGGTACTGGGGTGATTGGTTGAAAGAGAGATTTGGTTCAACCATGTCTATGGTCGTGTGGTATGTGGAAATCCTAAAACTGGTCGGATTTGACTATGATTAATCAAATATAAGTTCTCTTACTTTTGCACTGATTTATATGTGGATTTAATGGCTATCTTATCTCTAATATTTTAATGGTTTTATGCTAGTTATAAGCATGGTTAAATGACTCGTTCATGTCATGGTTATTTTATGTATTTACTTGAAACTATTAAATGGATGGATGCAAGACTTAATTTATGATGTATTAGTTCAATGGAGAAGGAGGTGATCCTTATGGTTATGTTTCATAAGTTGTTTCATTCATTAATGCTCAGTCTTGTATCCTAGACCTGTAGGTTTCATTGATGCCAAGTGTTTGATAGAATGTCAGTCCCGGTTGGAGATGCTCAGGCCTAGTCCTGAGGTTGAATTTTTTTTATCAATGTTGTTATCATGTCTTTAATGAATTCTGAAGGTTATAGTAAGTTTTGGGTAGAGGTTGGGATTCTGGGCTAGAAAAATGGCTTAAATCCTGGGGTCACTCACACAGAGCTAGTAATTTTGGTCCACAATCACTGGTAGGAAGGCCTGTGAGAGCGACTTTAGGTTGATGGTCACTCCCTTGCCCATAGTATGAGAGCAACTATGGCCTAAGAGATCCAGAACAACAATGGGACCCAAGGATAGACTATCTTAGTGGTTGAGTTATCTTCTGAGGGTTGTGTTGATGATGTTGGATGATTGTGCATGTGTTATATTGATTCCACTTCTTTAAGGTCACATAGGAGGTCGAATATAATCATAGTAGCCTCTTGTCTCATGCTTATTGTGGTTGTCATGGTTAATTTGGTTAGACTTGGGAGGGGGTGTTATATAATGGTATGAGAGCATGGTTCTCCCCTCGGAGTAGATGGTTTGTGTGTGTTGGTCATGCATGCATGTCAGTTGCATGTGTGTATCTTACACTTGTGTTCCATGTGCTTGTTGCATTGCATCATTTTGATCATGGTTGTAGTAAGGTTATCATGAGGAACTTGATGTGATTTTGTGGAATGTAACGTTAAAAGTATATGGCTAGTTACTTGATTATATGCAGCTTATACCCAGCTTGATTATATGCAACTTCATTACATCCTTGTATGATAGGTTGCACTCTTGGTTGTTTGATTTCATGTATCATTCTTGTAGGTTGGTTACAAGAATTGATTTCTTATGCTTGACTACATGTGGTTATGCATATGTGTAGTTGATTAGGCATTGATTATGCATGTTGATGGTTGCATGTGGCAATGTGTATGATGGAATAACGGTTGTTGTCATACATAAGGTCATAGCATGCATTATTTATATGGCCTTGCATTGATGACTGGACCCTACCTAGAAGGATGTTTGTGTGTTGATGCATTTATTCGATAGATTCCTATATGTTATTATGATTATGTTATATATGTATCACACTGATTTGATGATATTGCAAACAAGGTGTCCTCCTCAAATTATGCTAAGATACATTGATTTATTGTAATTGGTTTAGATAACATAGTATGCCTTGCAAGAAAGAGATCAGATGACTATCAAGGTGGTAGACTACATAGGATCTCCCTATGCATCACATGAGCAATTTAGTGCGGGGCATTATTCTGATTTAGCAGACAAATTGAGAAGCTTACAGGAAGAAATAAATAGTTGGCAATTAGACAATGATAAAATCATGCAGGCACAAGAGAAACAAGCAGAGGTGAGTGCAATGCTACTTCAAAGTTTGTCAGAATTGCAGCGGAAAGGGCTACTTCGGATCAGCCACGTGCAAGAATATAAAACTAATGGGGATTGGTAGTAGATATCCTAGTAGACATAGGTCTTATGATGGTCACAGGTCAGATAAATCTGACACGATCAAGGATGGTAGGTTGTTAGACACTTCGGATAGTAGAGGTGATGGACACAAGTATTATTTCAGTTCTAGCAGTGACAGACATCATGATCATCATTGTTATCACCCTTACAGGAGGAGTGATATGGGATACTTGCCGAATTAGTTCAAGAAAGTGAAGCCACCTACCTTTGATGGAAATATGAAGAAATCGTAGGATGCAAAAGCATGGCTACTTGGTATGAGTAAATTCTTTAGATTGCATGATTATTTAGAAAACATGAAAGCAAGGATAGCCCTTTTTAGACTCAAAGGTAAAACATATATTTGGTGGGAAGATGTGAAGAATGTTAAAGGCATTGATGAAGATGATTTGACTTGGCATGCATTTGAAAGGATCTTCAAGAAGAAGTTCTTGTCAGAGACGTACTATGATGAAAAAGCTAAGGAGTTTTATGAGTTGCAGATGGGTTGCATGACAAACGAGAAGTATACTAGTAGATTTTTGGAGCTGTTGAGATATGTGCCTTATCTTAAGGAGGAGAAGGCCAAGGTTCAAAGATTCATCAGTGGAATTTCAGTAGCATACAAAGACTAGATTGAATTCGATGAGCCTAGATCATTGGAGGAGGCCATCCGAAAGTTGAAGCATTATTATGGGTAGTCAAAGCGCAAAGTTTAGCCGAAGCATGACTTGAAAGGAAATGAGAAAGCTAAAGGAAAATGGCCACCAAAGTGAGAAAGAACTCAAGATGTAGGTGAGAAATAAAATGTAGCTCCTTACAAGAGATTCAATAGAACTGAGAAAGGACATGGAGAACAACAAGCTAGAGGCGATGATAGAGAACCATTGCAGTGTTGGATATGTGGTAAGGATCATCGTAAGAAGTATTTTCTACAATATTAGAGTGGTGGTAGACCCCAGATCTACAATAATAAAGCGGCACATAGAGTGTGCGATGTTGGTCATAACATTCCTTGGATCTATGCAGCCGTGGACAACAGGCATGCAGATCATCAAGCATCGATCATTGAGATGGACGGTACCAACTTTGTGATCAATTTTTTTTTGTTCTCATTGATCTTGGATCTAACTATAGTTATATTAATCCTGACCTGGTGGATAAGTGTGGTTTGAGAAAAAAAGTGCATGAAAAATCTTGGTTAGTATAGTTGGGTACAAGTGCAAAAAGCGAGTTCACCATTAGGTAAGATTTTCTGCATTTGAGTTAAATGGTATGCCTACAACAACACACTTGAATGTGTTGCCATTAGGATTGTATAACATGCTTTTGGGTATGGATTGGCTATACCTTCACATAACCAAAGTGGATTGCTTCGACAAGGTCATTGAGTGTGTAGATGATAGTGGGGAAAAGAGGACTTTGCATGAAAATAAGAAGCCTACATCAATGAGGATGGTTACCACTATGCAAGCTAAGCATAGTCATAGAAAAGGTTGTGTGATGTTTGCAGTGCACATTTCTAGTGACAAGGGTAAGGAGGTTGAGGATGTAGATGTGTTGAGCAGGTACCCAGTTTTGCAGTAGTTTCAGGATGTATTCCTTGAGGACATTATAGAATTTCCACCTCAAAGGGAGGTAGACCTTTCTATTGAGTTAGTGCCAGGGGCGGCTCCAACATCAAAATAACCTTATAGGATGAGCACACATGAGTTGGTAGAGTTGAAGTTGCAGCTAAAGGAGATGTTGGACAAGGGATACATTACACCCAGTGGATGACCTTGGGGTGCACTATTGTTGTTTGAAAAGAAGAAAGATGGTACTCTCATATTCGGTAGTGATTACATGCAATTGAACAAGGTAAGGATCAAGAACAGGTATCCATTGTCAAGGATTGATGATTTGTTTGATCAGTTGAAGGGAGAAGCAATGTTCTCTAAGATTGACCTGATATCGAGATACCATCAGGTATGCAACAAGGAAGAGGATATATTTAAAATTGCATTCAGGACCAGGTATAAGAATTATGATTTTTTTGTTGTTCCATTATGTTTGACTAATGCTCTAGATACATTTATGTGTTTGATGAATAGTGTGTTGCATCATTATCTAGACAAGTTTGTTACTATATTCATTGATGACACACTGGTATATTCTAAAAATGAGGAAGAGCATGTCGAACATTTAGCAGCAATGTTGAGGTTGCTAAGAGAGCTTCAATTGTATGCTAATCTCAGCAAGTGTAGCTTCTTTCAACCTAAGGTACACTACTTGGGACATGTTGTCTCCAAGGAAGCCATTGCAGTAGATCCAGAAAAGATAAGGGCCATTGTGGAGTGGATAGCTCCTAAGCATGTAGATGAGATGAGATCATTTATGGGATTGGCAAGTTACTATAGGAGGCTCATCAGGAACTTCTCACGCATTGAATATCCTATCACATCATTGTAGGGGAAAGGTAAGAAGTTTGAATGGTGTCACGTGGAAAGAGTCGTTAGTGCAGACACAACTAACCTTCCTAGAAAGCCTAAGACTCTCTAATGACAAACAAGACAAATAAGAGCAATCCTTCCCTAAATATGCTTTTACAATATGAGAAATCAAGTGTTTAGATCTTACCTGTAATCCAACACTGTTGTAGTAGTCCAGCTTCGTTGATCCGGATGAGCTCCTCCTTCCCTTCGAAACCTGCATTCACCAACAATCAAACGATTAAATAGCACCTGAATATCACATAAAATAAAACATATTTAACATATAGACCAAGGAGTATATGAAACAACTCATTAATAACAAATTGTTGAGAAGAATGGACTAATTTGTATTAAAAGATAACAAAAGGAACCATTACAACCTGAGCCTTGGTGTTGTGCAAGCTCCTCCCAGGGTCCACAAGAGTTCTCCCTTACTCTGATCAGCTCACCCACCTCCCAATGGAAACAAGTAAAGATGGTAATCTCTCCTCACAAGCTTCTACAAGGAAGTCCTATTTCCAGTAGCATCTACCCTTAGTAATGTTCAGCTTTCAACCTCCCCTCCCTTTGGCCCAATGCCTGTATTTATAGTGCTCTAGAGGAAGTTATTCAGGTCCACCATCAATGGGATAAGTCCCTCTTTGGATGGGATAGTTCCCCTATTGATGGGATAAGTTCCTCTTTGGTAGGGATACATGAACCATCTGGAGGCGCTTCATACACGTCAAACATGCTTCTAGAAGACTCTAGAAATGACCACAAGTAACTTTTTTGGAGTGAAACTTGCGCCTTTTGACCTTTACAGGAGTACGCACCCATCCCTTTACATACAGAGCGTACAAGTACGCAGGTATTGTGAACTTGGGTTGCGTACCCGTAGGTGAGGCTAAGAGAAACTGCGTACCAGAGATAATTGACTTTTAAATGACTTTTCTCTCTTTCTTGAAGTTTGACATGGAAAGCAGAGGCATGATACTTGCCAAGGAGGATAGTATGACAGTGGATGGAGCCATACTAACTGCAAATAGTCATGGTGACATTTTTTAGTGTAACATATTGCCCCCTAAAGTGCGAAGCCTGTAGTAGATTAGGGTTTTTATGATCTAGGAAGGGTGAAGTACTTTATCATTTCAAGGAGTATCTTGCAGAGGACTCGGTCAGAACCTGCAAATATTCAACACAAAATACATATATAGGATGATATCATCGCTGAGGTAGGCATTCCCATACTCAGATTGAAAACTTTAACTAACAATCTAACTACTGCTCTGATACAAGAATGATTTTGCAGTACATCACAATCATAGACTTTTGTAGACACAGTATGGACGCAGCCATCTGTTTATGATTAGTCTACTGTATAATGAATACAAAACTCCTCGCAGCCTGGATGATGGAAACTAGATCCAGGGTCTTCATTTCTACCTCCCGAATTGGTACGATTCTATCCATGCGAATAAATGAGTTGATGTCGAGCATGGTAGAAACCACTTGATTACCAGTCAATGATGTAAACCGTTAACAAGTGTGAGAGAGACCACCAGTGATGTCAATGGTTCTCAAAGTACCCAGTACAATCCATGAAATGTGAATGAATGAGTTGATTTCGAACACGTCACGGAATCCTCTGATCGAAAGTCAATGATGTAAACTGTCGTCAAAGGCGAGAAACCTGCCATTGATGCATGCAGACTTCAAAGTACTGTCGATTTCTAAGTCATCCTTCCAGATAATGTGTTGATGTCGATAGAAAGCGACCCGTTGCAGGCAAGCCCACAACATGAAATCATTGTTCAAGTTGAAGAAATGTTGCTGTAAGGACTGACTCAGGGATGGTCAAATGGATGACAAGTATTTTGCATATGAATGGTTTATTTGCAGAGACCTCTTTGAACACATAACGACACGACAGATGGTTTGGTGACGATTGACCCAAAGTTAATACCCGGAAACGGTTGAAGACTTTCAAAGTGGTTTGATCAACTTTTAAGGCAAAGGATTTCCCAACCCAGGTGAACGGAAAGTGTTGTGTTCAAGAGCGATGATAAGGTTCTTCTGTAACAAAGGATAACAAATCGGTTCATTCTTCTCTCTTTTCCCCCACCATTTCTGGCAAGTACCTCTTTATTTTTTACAAGCTTGAGGAGGATAACATATGCTTGATTATAAGCTCATCCTTCGGATGAGTCCAACTTAGTTTAGATTCGGACCCTAAGAAGGAGTGGTCCGTTCCTGTTTGTAATCGAACAGGTCCTTCACTGTGAAATTTTAACGAGTCCAGTATAGGAGAAACTCAGCGTTTTTCATTTTTAGAGAGTCTGAAAAAACTAAAGAAGACTCCAAGGTGAACTTTTTCGTAAATTTGTGTCTCCCAAGCCCGAAAAAGTATAAAATAATACCTGAGAGAACCGCTTGATCTCGTGACCAAGGAGTACTTTCATGATTAGTGTCTCTGACCTGAAAAGTAAAAAGCGATCAAGGACACGTCGTTTTATTTCCGTATCGAGTTTGAAACGACAAAAACCCGGCAATCTTTTCCTGTTTTTTACGGTCAGAAAAGAGCTATAAGGGGATCGTCTTTTAGTTCTGTTTTAACAAGTGTAAAAGAAATGCTCGGCAATCTTTTCATGTTTTAGGAGTCAGAAAAGAGCTTAAAAGATGACTTTGATGTTTTGGTTCGTGAAAAATGATGATTTTACTCTAAAGTCCTTTTGTCCTGCACAAAAACGACACATTACTCATACCTGTTTAAGATGGGTAAAAATACATTGAAAAATGTCCTTTCATGGTGAAAAATAAACAAACTTAGCATTCATTCATCGAAAAAACCTATAAAAAGACTTTTTACCATGTCATTTTTACCATTTTACTGTTGAGGTTGAGAAAAGGGCTTTTGACAAGAAAACTTCCCGTGGACTTTGCGGAGAATCCGACCGTCAGAATCGAGCGCCGTCTCTTTCAGGTATTTCACAACATCCTCCTCTTCAATTTCATCCGTTTAGAATTTCATTTCAAGTTTTAGTTTGATTTTTTGGGGGGGTTTAGGGTTTTAAAATACGTTTCTCGAGGGACGCAGGTGCCCTGTGGGCGACCTGCGTACCCCGACTTTTTCGTATATGGGAAAAAGGTCGGGGTACGCAGCCCGCCTTTAGGACAGCTGCATACCGCCGCTCTGTCTTCTAAACGCGGGGTGTGTACCCCGTGAAACACGGATTTTGAAACCCCAAACTCCAATTTTAACCAACCAAATTTTATTTAATGAATTCTAACTATTGTTTTTTGGTGTGTAGGACACTCACCATGCTAGATTGGCGTGAAAGAGAGCACGAAGACGTTGATTTGGCTGCAATAGGTCATCAACCTTCTATTGATGCGTTAAAGGCATGCGAACTCTACAAGTACTGGGCCATACCTGGCATGAGGGCCCAGGTGCCATTCTTAGAGTGGCTGGTTGAAAGGTGGAATATTCAGGATCAATGTTTTTACATCGGATAAAACCATCTCGAGATAGAGTCCTCCGACATATACTTTCTCACTGGCTTACCTAACAGGGGCGAGAAACTCTCTCTATTCGGGACTAGGTCGAGTGGCCAATCCCTTGCTAGTCTCCGGCTAGAGTGGTGCAACAATCAAAACCAGGAGAAGGGGATAGAAATCAAATATATATCCCGACCTGAACTTATGGTAATTGCCTTTATAGTTACCAGACTCTGCGGTGCTGCCGCTTTGCACATAGCCACTGGTTCCCAAATGCGGATGGCTATAGATTGCTTCCAACGCACCATTTTCAACTGGTGCGATGCTGTGTTGGCCAATATGAAGGGCCAACTAACCGGGGCAAAGAGAGGACAACTGAAGACCTTTGGATATGGGCCTTTAGTTGTGAGCTTTGCCCTAGAGAGAGTTCCAATGCTGATCCACCAGCATCTTACAGTTCCAGTTGGGCCTCCTCAGGAGCCTAAGTTGACGAGATGGGTTGCGGTAATGGCCTGACATCCTGACGAGGGAGCAGCAGTTGTTCGATTTCCTGATGGTTACTTTCACTGGCTGGAGGGCCAGGTCTTTGCGATTCAGGATTTTCCGTACGCCGGAATGGATTTTCGCAATGATCCGGACATGGTTCTTCCACAGGGAGAACAATGGGACGACAGAGGTATTTCAGTTTTCACAAATTTTTAAATTATGCATTTTCTTGTTTTTTTTTTTTATATATATCGCCTCAAAAATGACAGCACAAATTTTCAAAATGCAGATGTAGGTCCACGGCGTCCGGCCAACCTCCGGGCTTTTGAGAGGAGAGTACCAGCTGTACCAGCACCAGCCCCACAGGATGCGGCCGCAGAGACCTTAGCCGAGCTGGAACAGGATCTAGAGCGTTTGATGGCGAATATACCAGAGACCACTATAGATGACATTCCTATCCGATTTCAGCGCTATGTGGTCGCAGTCCCAGGACCTTTCAGGAGGTTCCTGTGTAGGGTAGCGCGGGCAGTGGTCTCATATAGAGAGCACCACCAGTGATTGGCTAGTCACTTTTGTAGACACATATGACATTTTTGGTTTTTTGTACTTATCATTTTCGTCGATCATAAGGTGTTTTTCAACCTATGATCGAAGACGATGTATATTTTTGACACACTCCTATCTATATATATCATTATTACCGGCTTATTTTGTTAAACATGTGTGATGAAATGTTTATAAATCTACATTTATGATTGTTACAAATGTCTATTTAACATTCGAGACGCCATTACATCTGCTAATGTATTTAAAGACCTTGGAATATGCTGATATTCAATGTAATCAAATTCACGTTCCAAGAGACGCACCCTCAAAAACAATCTTAATAACATTGGATTTCTAATGGCATAGACTCTATTAAGCTGTAATACAACGAGTTCAGAATCTAACCTCACTATCAAACTCCGAATCCCAAATGAAATAGATTCAGATAATAACTCAATCACTGCACTGTATTCTGCAATGTTGTTTGTTGTTTGACCGAGGCTCACCCCATGCATAGAAACTAACTCGTCAGAGGGCGAATAGATAACCCAAGCTGCGGAAGAGATATTCCGTGTACTACGACAAGCACCATCAGCAAATCCAATGTACGTTTGGAGAGGCGTCGACATCTGCAATATCAAGAGTAAAACCAAGATAAGCCAGAATAACAACAAGAACACACTCTTTAAACTAAGCACACAGCCTAAACTAAGCAAACATACCAGTTAAAAAGAAAATTAACCTAACTAGGACTAACTAAATCTCCATACCCACCATTTAAGCATAATACCTCTTTAGGTAAAGTCCATTTCTGGGCTTACCCAAAGAGTCCCCATCAAAATCTACCAGCTCATAGGCCCCTCTTGCCAGCTTTCGCTTGACAATGTAGGGCCCATGCCACATGGGAACGAATTTTCCAGCACCTAATTTATCGTTAGCTTGATCATATAATAGCACTAGGTCTCCTTCTGAAAAATTACGAGGGGTCACGTTACGATCATACTGAGCTTTCATCCTTTTTGCGTGAGTCTCGATTGCCAAAGCAGCGTCACGTCGAGTCTCATCTAATTTAGCTAAGTATAACAGATGCTTCTCCTCTTCGGAAGTAGCTGGGAGTAATTCGATAGCCATTTGAAGTGATGGGATTTCGCATTCAATGGGCAACACTGCTTCCAAACCATAAACTAGTTGGAAAGGAGTGAACCCTGTTGATGTTTTTACTGAGGTTCGATACGCCCAAAGCGCTGAGAATAACATGTTGTGCCAATTCGACCGATGAATACCAATGATTCGTCAGATCATGATAACTAGAACTTTGTTGATGGATTCAACCAAACCGTTTGCTTGAGGATAATAAGGAGTAGAACTATCATGGCGTAAACCAAGCTGGCTTGTAAGTTCTGACATCATAATGTTTCGAAAATGGCACCCATGGTTAGTGATTATCGCTTGTGGGACACCAAACCTAGCAATAATATGATTGAATACGAAAATCGCTGCTGTTTTGCCGCTTGCCTCGAATGTAGGCATCGCCTCGGCCCATTTAGTAAAATAATCAACCGCAAGGATGATATACGCATGCCCCCCGGCCGAGTGAGGGTTACAAGTAATAAAATCGATACCCCATTTAGCAAAAGGACCAACGACAATTATAGGGCGGAGAGGAGCAGGTGGTGCGTGCATCTTGCGATCAAACACTTGGCAGTCGTGGCATTTTCGGACCGCAATGATACAATCTTTAAACATGGACGGCCAGAAATAGCCAGCACGCAACACCTTCTGAGCTGTGGCATACCTAGACATATGACCGCCACATGCTCCAAAATGACAGTCATTCAAAACCCTTTCTGCATCTTCATGAGTTAAGCAACGATGAAAAACCAAGTCCGCCCCACGACGATAAAGAGTATCTCCAATAATTCTGTATTGTTGGGACTGGAATCGAATTTTCCGGCGTTCCGACTTTGAAGCTTCAGGCCGAAAGGATTGGGTCTGGAGATAGATGATTATATCCCCATACCATGGATCTAAGGTGCTGATAAGAAACAGAGATTCGTCCGCAATGGATTCCTCTGCCACAGTTTCTGTGTCAGCACGCGGGAAGTCACACATCAATTCCGCAAAAACTAAGGATTTCTTAGACTTGGATTTCTCAAACTCCAAATCGAACTCCTGCAGGATAACAATCCATTTGGAGTACTTGCCCCCTAGCAATTGTTTTGTCAAAATATAGATCATAGGGTTGCAATCGGAAATCACTGTAGTTTTACGGAGAAGAATGTAATGACGAAAACGCTGGACAGCCTGAACAGCTGCCAGGGCCAATTTCTCCACATGCGAATATTTTAGCTCAGTGGGATTGAACGTCCTACTAAGATAATATATCACATGTTCCGTTCCGAATTCATCTTCCTGCACTAAGACCATTCCAATGGTGGAGTGGGAGGTGGCGAGATACAAAAAGTAATCCTGGTTGTAGTTGGGAGGATGCAGCAACGGTGCATGGGTCAACGCGTGCTTAAGTGCATCAAAAGATTTCTGAGCTATCTCATCCCAAGAAAATTGAGCGTTTTTTTTCAACAACCGGGTGAAACCCTTTGTAACCTCGGCGTAGTTAGGAATGAATCTACGTAAAAAGTTTGCTTTCCCTTGCAAACTTTGGAGTTGGCGCAAACTCGAAGGAGGAGGCAATTTGATGATGGCTTCGACCTTCGAGGGATCGACGTGGATACTGGCTTTTGAAACGACAAATCCTAGCAATCGTCCCACTTCTATGCAGAAGACACATTTGTGTGGGTTCAACCGAATTCGATAATGCCGACACCTCATAAAAATAGCGCGTAAGTGGACAAGGTGATCAGCTCGATGTAAAGAATGAGCAGGCAAATCATCGAGATACGGTTGCACAAAGTGCTTGATGTCGTGAAACGCGTAAGACATTGCCCGTTGGAAAGTGGCTCCGGCATTCTTAAGTCCAAAAGGTAATTTGCAGTAAGCAAATGTCCCCCAAGGACAAATGAAAGCCGTTTTTGGTTGATCGGCAGGTAGAATATTGATTTGGTTGTAACCGGAAAAACCGTCCATAAAGGAAAATATTTCACTGCTGGCACAATCATCAATTATTTGATCGATATAGGGTGTAGGATAGTTGTCTTTTGGACAAGCATGATTTATATCCCTATAGTCGATACATATTCTTATTGTTCCTTGTTTCTTGTTAACCGGAACAATATTCAATACCCAATCCATTAACGGGATCGGATAAATGAAACCTGCTTTCAATAGCTTCTCGACTTCTGCTTTAATCGCAGCCGCTTTCCTAGGGTGTATCTGATGCAGACGTTGCTGAACGGGTTTAGCGTCCGGGTAGGTCTTGATTTCATGAACAACAATGGAGAGATCAATTCCTGGCATTTCCTCATAGGACCAGGCAAACATGTCGCGGAATTCTTGAAATAGGACCTTGTATGTTTGAATTTCGTTATCTGTACATGAGGCACCTATATGAATGTTTTCAATAACTCCGGTTTTGACTGAAATGTCGATGGCAATAGTTTGGGAAATGTTTCCCAAATTCAACTCTGAATCAGGATGTTTCATGGGATTCTGAGCGTCCTTGACATATTCAGCTGTAAAAATTGATGAAAAATCATTTCCAAAGTCATCAGCCTCAGGTAAAAACGAAGATCTATGATGAAGATCTTCCCATGGTAGATCATCTACACTTAGGGTTTCGCGAAGTTGTTCATCAGATGACACAACTTCGAGAAACGTTATCCATTCCGAGGTTGACGTGAAAAATTATTCCTCACAGACCACATTCATTTGGTCGAATTGGGTTGAACTAGAGTCGGAAAAAGACTGCACGGCCTCATAAGCAATTTCATATGGACTCAAAGGCATTGCATTACCGAAGGAGTCTATTTCAGATTCAGATGGGACAATCCAAGGATCATCGTAAATAATAGTGTCTGAAGTAATCATATGAATGGATGCGAATGAAGGGTCTGCATTGATGGAAGGAAAGGGAAAAGTTCCCAGTAAACCAGAATCTTTAACCAATCCTACACCAACATCCCTGTAAGGGATAGTCGTTTTACCGACATGCTGGATACTCTCTGAAGAGGCTGGGTCGGATGAAAAGTAAGCCAGCTGGTCTATCGTCACGATCTTGCCATTATGTGGAAACTTTATAACTCTGAAGACCGATGACACAACTACTATCATAGCGTAAGACCAACTGCGACCCAAAAGAAGGTTGTAGTCTAGAGGGGCATCAACCACCTCCACATCCAGACTAACGGTTTTTCCTTCAACCCCTATAGGCAAATCCTGTAGAATGCCAAACGGATGGAACCCACGGCCATCAAAGGCCTTAAGAATCGTCGGGGATTGGTTCAGTGAAGGAGAACCAAGCGATCTCCAACACTGAATCGACATAATACACGTAGAAGCTCCTTCATCAATTACAGTCCGATGAATAGGCCTGTTTTTTACTATCACTGGAATCTGGAAAGCCATTTGATGAGGGAGACGCGGTGTACTATTTTCTAGATCAAAGATTATCAGGTTCGGGTCCTGAATATCAACAGCTCCTATAGCCGACAAGAGTAATTTTCGTTGTGCTGGGCATGATTGCAGCACTTCCAAAGCCGACATTGCTGAGGGTGAAATAGTTAAATCCTCAACAATGTTATAATTCTGAGCTGCTCTCGCATGTGGATTGAAAGCAGACTTTTGAAGTATACCCTTGGCGGGCAGTTTAATTATCAAGTCCGGGTTAGGTTTCTCGATCTGTAGTGGATCGGAACCGGGAGCTGAGGTTGATGGATTAGAATGAGAAGATTCTGCTTCTTTGCCATCAACAGGATTCTTACTACCATAATCTTGCGATCGAGTCGCAATCCGTACATGAGACATCATCAATATGGGCTCTTCACTGGCACTCGAGGAAGAACCTATCATTTTACTCCCCTGCTTCGGAAATGGATCTTTCAAAATAGCAGGAGTTGGGGAACCCTTAACGATTTTCACAACCTCTGCCCGATGAGGGCAATCTCTTGTGAAATGATCTTCTTCACAAATTAAACAAGGATAGTGAGGTTTGTGCTTTTCGTCGTTAGATTCTGACTTCTCTTTTTTCTCCTTTGGAGCCTTGTCTGCTTTATCCTTCTTCTTGCCTTTCTTCTTACCACCGTTTTTTGATTTAGCCGTAGATGACTCTACAGCATGAATATCGGCAGTAATTTCAGGAGAAGATTCTCCTGTCGGGGAGTCCGGTAAGGTTATTATTGGAGAAGAATTCTTTGAGGATTTCTTCTTACTTTTAGTATTCACCGTACCAATCATGCCATCAGCAGCATGAGACCCCGAAGGAGCAGCAGCAATTTGATTCGACTTAGGAAGATTTGGGATCTTCTCGTGCAACGTACCCGACTGAGTGTAAACTAAGTCAGGGTACTGGGCTTGAGCAATGACTTGCTCCTCAGTAACTACTCCGGCCTTAGCTACATCTTCAGTAATCTTCGGTAATAATGATTTTACAAACCATTCAGCTAAGATTTGGTCCGGGATAAAAACTTTCACTAAACGTCTTCGACGTCTCCATTCATGAATATGATCGGAAATATAAGTGGAGGTCGACTGTTTTAATGAAGTTAATAGCTCCGTGCCGTTATCGTATCTGACCGGCAACTGAAAATGAGTTAGGAACGAGGTAGCTAACTGGCTAAAATTGTAAAAAGAGGCCCGTGGTAACTCAATGTACCACTTGGCCGCGAGACCAATGAGCGTACACTAGAAAAGACGTAAGAGGATCGAATCATCCGAGATAGAATTGGAAGCACACCAGAGGTGGTAAGTCATCACGTGATTGGACGGATCCTCTCCAGACTTACCTTCGAACTTGGGTATATCACTGGGCAACTTACTTGGCATTGGCGACCAGAACGGAAGATATTGAATTGGATCGTTCGTTAGGCGCGTCAAGTCTGGTAAATCCAAAGTTGCGATAAACGGTAACTGCCGGTTAGGATCTCTAAAACTCTGGGTCACAAGA
The DNA here is from genome assembly GCA_031772625.1 of Pinus tabuliformis. Classification (NCBI taxonomy): domain Eukaryota; kingdom Viridiplantae; phylum Streptophyta; class Pinopsida; order Pinales; family Pinaceae; genus Pinus; species Pinus tabuliformis. Next base: position 1,124,001,474 of record CM062818.1, on the reverse strand, counting down.
CCAGTCCCAGGAGGAGGATATCCAGGATAACTAGGAACAAGAATCGCATTAGGGATATTATATCCTCCTGGAAAACCAGGATTAACCGGACCGTACTGGGGTTGTTGAGGTTGCTGATAAGTGTACCCAGGATATGGTTGATACTGGTAAACCGGTTGTTGGACAGCAGGACCGAATTGGTACTGTCCCTGGTACTGTTGGTGGGTAAATTGAGGTTGAGTTGTTACAACAGTACTTAAACCAGGCTGCCCTACAGGCATCTGGACCGTGGTTTGAATCATAGATCCGGACAACAGTAAAGATGTCTGAGGAGTGGTTGCAGAGACAATAGAAACCAGAGCTGTCGATACTCCAGAAGTAAGTGCGATAGATGTTGCGGTAGTTGCAACAGCCGTTTGAGATGGAGTACTAGGTGTAATTGGCGGATGAGTAACTACCGAAGTTACAGAAGTTTGAACATTTGACTGGACAGGTTGCGGTTGCTGGGGTGGACCAGAAACTACAGGTTGTCCAGTTTGAGGTACCAACTGTATACTTGGCTGCAACACTTGTTGACCTTGTGATGGATCCCACACTATCATTCCGGGGTATTGACCCGTAACAGGTTGAGGATACTGAGATCCATAACCGGATTGAGGATAGGATTGATAACTGAAAGGCATAGTTCCCATACCTTGAACATATGACTGACCTTGAGGTGGTTGATAACTTTGACTCGAGTATTGACCTTGAGGTTGATAACCTTGGGGTAAATACTGATACTGGGGTTGACCTTGACCTTGAGGTTGATACCCTTGAGGTTGATACCCTTGGGGTTGATACCCTTGAGGCAAATATTGATACTGAGGTTGACCCTCGGGTACATATTGAGGCTGGGGTTGACCTTGAGGCATGTATTGTACCATAGGTACATACTGACCTTGAAGCTGCCCCCCAGACACAATTTGTGTACCTTGAGGTTGCCCCCCAGGCGTTAGTTGAGGCTACCCCCCAGGTGGTAATTGACCACCTTGAGGTTGAGAAACGGGAACTGAACCTGACATCATGTAAATGTCCCCTACACCCAACGGTTTATTACCATTGTTTCCAGCTAATAACCCATGATCAATGGGTTGAGGAGATGCTCCCGCAAAGGTACCAGAAAGTGATTGATACCCGGTGGGAACAGAAGGACCGACATGTAAGAAAGATTCAGGAGATTGAGTGAACACGAACGACTGACCAGACATATTTACAAGAGTATAAATGCCTCCAGGTGGAAAAGGAGTACGAGGTGGAGAAAAACCTACCCCTGAGTTGTCTAAATAATTGGTTAACGAAAGGTACCAAGTAGTACTTCTAGGAGGACTGTAAAAGATAGATTCACGCTCCCTGAGATCAATAGTAGGTTGATCTTCAAGGGTAGATACGCCTAATTCTTCCTCTGGAGCAAGTTCTTCAATAGCTATCAAACCAGTAGGAAGATTTTCGGTGATGACTCTTTCTACCCTAGGTGAATCTGGTACACTAGAAGTTGGAGTAACAGGTTCAGATATTTCAGGTTCTTCGCCTATATCACTAGTAGATGAAAAACTACCAGCAAGCTCAGAAACTTCAACTGCTTCAGGATTATAACCTGTCTCTAGACTTTGGTAATCTTGATGGACTACCAACGAAGACTCTCCTTCTTCTGGTGAACCTACTCTACTGCCGCTAGGAGGAGTTACAAGGACCTTTAAACCTTCGTAATGACTTGGGACCTCTTGAGGAGATTCACCCCGAAGTCTACGGGATCTTCTCAACAATTCGGCCATAGAAACAACCTCAGGAGACTTGCCCCGAAGTCTACGGGACTGTCTCGGTAATTCCGCCACAGTTAAAAACTTTTAACTACTGCACACGCAAACAAAGTAAAATCTCAAAACAAACCACCTAAAGTCTCTAAAGAACCAAACAAATTTGAATCATACGCCTAAAGAATCTAGGGCGTCAAACCAAGCACAAACAGTAGCCTTCCAGACCGAAAACGCTAGTTGGAGATGAAACCCAACATCGCTGGATTCAATACAGAAGTGGCGGGTGGAACAGTTACCCCGACAACCTGCTTAATGAATAGACCGGCACAAGTTCCTCCACTTTAACCGTCTCGAGTGAAGTGAACCCCCCGGAAAATCCAAGTGAGTCTAGCCGACATCTGCTCCAGGTACAGTGGGATCTTCCCTCCACCGTCACCTCGGTAGAATCCTAAAGATAATGGTCACTAAGGTTACCAACCACAACAAATGCACCTGGGGGAACAGTCTACACTCCGACAGCACGCAAGGGCAGAGTATCAAGCTCAATCCCCTTGCCGGTTCCTTGACAATAATCCAAGGTTTACCGACAAGTGACCCCTGGCTCCTCGACAATGGTTAATCCGAGGTTTACCGTTTGTAATACGTTCGTGTCTGGCGTCGTTCCCAACGAGGGAGGATTGATCCCCTCACTGGTTCGGACACGAGCTCGTTCTTCTCCTTTAAGAGGAGCTTTCCCAGAGTACAAATGAGACAATTGGATTTATTCTATCACAAGATAAGCTACTTGTTTGGTTTTGTTGTCTTGGAGAGTTAATTACTCTCCTACTCCAAGACACTAACCTGATCTAAATTGGTGTTTCAGAGCCCTAGTAAATAAAAGTTACTACGTTGATTTTACTTTAAGCGTTAATTTTATGGTTTTTCTTAAAGACAAAAGGTGATGGAGATGAAACTGGTGGTGTGTAGACTCGACTCGCAACCACTACAAAGATGCACCTAAGATGATTTACACTACTTTTCCTTTTCAATGAATCTCCTAACTAAGAGAGTTGGAAAATGCAAATTTTATAGAAAACAACTTTCTTAGTAAAGACAATCAAAGAAACAATTCTCTTTATCTTTTCAAAACACACAACTCATGACCACTAATTACTCTACAAAATTTCCTTTTTCTTCCAAAATCTACAAATGCTACCAAAGCAAACTTTTTCCAAAAGAATTTTTGTGTTTTTTCTATGTTAATAAAGCATATAAAACTATTTTATCAAATCGATTTTAACAAATCTAAGACAATCAAATCAAATTCATTCAAAAGCAAATCAAAAGCAAATTTACCTAAAAGTAAAAATAATGAGGACAAAAGCCTACAAGGATGATTCCCGGATGTTTTACTTAGTCAAAATGCAACTAAGGATCAGTTCATGCAGAATCATAAACTAACCAAAAAACAAAATTGAAATCTTTTTGTTCTTTTTTCTCAAGAATGGAATTCAAGGCTTTAACAAACAAACTTTTCGAGATTCGCAAAGAGAAGACACAAAGGTAGGTCTCTCACTAGGGTGACTTCTATGACAGATCCGACTCCTAAGAGGACTGATCAAAACTAGGGAGATCCAAAGTTTGACAACCTCTAACGCTAAAGTCACTACAGGACCAGTTAAAAATCAAACCCTAAGGCAAAATCCCTATGAATTCCACCAAAACCCTCGACACTAACGGGACAAGTTCAGGTGAAGATCTTTGACAGTAAATTGATGGATCTGGGTAGTAAAAACAAAGTAAAAGCAAAATCTAAAAGAGCAAAAAGCAAAAATTGAAATTTTCTCAAAATTGACAGGGGTACGCAGGTCATCTGTTCACACAGGCGCGGGTACGCACTGTGCACAAAGACGCAGTGCATACAAGTACGCACTGTGTTAAACCCAGAGACTGCGTACTGCTGGCAAAGCTAAGAAAAATAAAAAACTAAATTGACTCTAAGCTAACCCACCCAAATACACAGCTAGACAACCAAAAATCAGAAAACAAGCAATTTTTCTCAGACCAAAATAACAAAACAAAAAGAACTCACACACATTCATGGATTCCCCAGTGGAGTCTCCATTTTGTCACGCGGAAAGAGTCGTTAGTGCGGACACAACCGACCTTCCTAGAAAGCCTAAGACTCTCTAATGACAAACAAGACAAATAAGAGCAATCCTTCCCTAAATATGCTTTTACAATATGAGAAATCAAGTGTTTAGATCTTACCTGTAATCCAACGCTGTTGTAGTAGTCCAGCTTCGTTGATCCGGATGAGCTCCTCCTTCCCTTCGAAACCTGCATTCACCAACAATCAAACGATTAAATAGCACATGAATATCACATAAAATAAAACATATTTAACATATAGACCAAGGAGTATATGAAACAACTCATTAATAACAAATTGTTGAGAAGAATGGACTAATTTGTATTAAAAGGTAACAAAAGGAACCATTACAACCTGAGCCTTGGTGTTGTGCAAGCTCCTCCCAGGGTCCACAAGAGTTCTCCCTTACTCTGATCAGCTCACCCACCTCCCAATGGAAACAAGTAAAGATGGTAATCTCTCCTCACAAGCTTCTACAAGGAAGTCCTAATTCCAGCAGCATCTACCCTTAGGAATGTTCAGCTTTCAACCTCCCCTCCCTTTGGCCCAATGCCTATATTTATAGTGCTCTAGAGGAAGTTATTCAGGTCCACCATCAATGGGATAAGCCCCTCTTTGGATGGGATAGTTCCCCTATTGATGGGATAAGTTCCTCTTTGGTAGGGATACATGAACCATCTGGAGGCGCTTCACACACGTCAAACATGCTTCTAGAAGACTCTAGAAATGACCACAAGTAACTTTTTTGGAGTGAAACTTGCGCCTTTTGACCTTTACAGGAGTACGCACCCATCCCTTTACATACAGAGCGTACAAGTACGCAGGTATTGTGAACTTGGGTTGCGTACCCGCAGGTGAGGCTAAGAGAAACTGCGTACCAGAGATAATTGACTTTTAAATGACTTTTCTCTCTTTCTTGAAGTTTGACATGGAAAGCAGAGGCATGAGACTTGCCAAGGAGGATAGTATGACAGTGGATGGAGCCATACTAACTGCAAATAGTCATGGTGACATTTTTTAGTGTAACAAATGGACAGAGGAATGTGAGACTAGTTTTGGGAAGCTTAAGAAGTTGTTGACACATGCACCGGTGCTAAAGATTGCAGATTCAGATAAGGAGTTTGTAGTGTGTATAGACTCTTGCAAGAGAGGAATTCATGGAGTTCTCATGCAAGAAGGATAGGTAGTGTGCTATGAATCATAGAAACAGAATGAGCATGAGAAGAACTACTCCACACATGATGTTTGAGTCGGCGGCGATCATACATGCATTGAAGATGGGAGACACTATCTTTTGGGCATACGGTTTGTGTTGATGAGTGACCACATTGGCTTGAGGTATTTGTTTGACCATCCAAATCTAAATGTCGGGGAAGCTAGATGGTTGGCTACCCTTAGTGATTTGATTTCGAGATTAGATACATCAAAGGGAAGGAGATCCGGGTTGCAGATTCTCTTAGGAGGAAGGTACAAGTAAATCATATAGTAGCTATAAGATTTTATGGGACATAGTTACATGATAGGATCTTGTAAGTAGGACAATAGGATGACAATTACATGGAGATCATGCATATGTTACAGGAGAGTACAGGTACAAGTGATAAGGATGTAGACTATCATCTCATGGTAGATGGTTTGGCAAGATTCAGTGATAGGATCTATGTGTCGAATTACATTGAGCTCAAGAAGCTTATCTTGAGGGAGTTTAATGCCAAGCCATACTCGGGTCATCCAAGATATCAAAAGATTTTGACAAGGGTGAAGAAGTTTTACTATTGGGCGAATCTCAAGAAGGAAATGATAGAGTTCGTGGCTATATGTTTAGATTGTTAGCAGGTCAAGGTGGAATGTAAGCATCCATGTGGTCTACTACAGCCTATTGCGATTCCGAAATGGAAATGGGAGGTCATTTCCATGGATTTCATTATAGGTCTTCTAAGGACGATGAGGCAACATGATTCTATTATGGTCATGGTTGACGGGTTGAGCAAGGTAGCTCACTTAATTCCAATGAAGATTACATATTCACCTAGTGAGGTAGCACATGTCTTCATCAGAGAGACAATGAAACTCCATGGTGATCCAAAGAAGATTGTGTCAAATAGGGATGCAAAGCTCACTTCCAAGTTTTGGAAGGAGCTATTTGTAGGCTTGGGTACATAGTTGGCCTTCAACAAAACTTATCATCCACATATAGATGGATAGGTAGAGAGGGTCAACGAGACCTTATAGGATATGTTGCATATGTACGTGATGCACTAACAAAATAAATGGGAGGAGTATCTTCCATTGGTTGAGTTCGCATACAACAATGGTTATTAGGAGACATTGAGGATGGGTCATTTCGAGGCATTGTATGAACGGAGTTGTAACACTCCCATCAGTTGGAGTGATCCAGTGAACAGGGTACTTATTGGACCAAACATGTTGGCAGACATGGAACAGGAAATGCACATTATAAATAAAAATCTAAAGGCATCACAAGATAGGAAGAAGAGCTATGCAGATAGGAACATGGTGTCCAAAGAGTTTCATGTCGGGGAGCATGAGTATTTGCACATCAAGCCCAAGAAAATCTCTTTGAGTATTTGTTCATGTGCCAAGTTGGTACCACAATATTGTGGGCCTTTTGAGATCCTTAAAAGGATTGGAACAATGGCATATCGACTTGTACTGCCAACAACATTGAAAGTCCCTAATGTTTTCCATTTTTCATTGCTTAAGAAGTATATAAAGGATGTTGATCATGTTATTGATTGGTCTGTATTGCAGGTGGAGCAAGAAGGAGAGTTCTAGCTAGAGCCTCAGTGCATATTGCAGCGGAAACATCTCATGCTCAGGAACAAAGCCATAGAGAAAGTTAAAGTGCAATGGAAGCACTTTGGGCCTGAAGAAGCTACATGGGAGATGGTGGATTAGATGCGGGCCTTGTATCCTTCATTGTTTGTCGGTTGAGGCAAAGCAGTTTTGGTTTGATGTTGGTATATGTTTGGCATATGTTTTGCTGATGTTTTGGTATATGTATGTATATGTATATGGATGTAAATACTGCCATGAGATAAGTTATAAAGCTAAGCAGCATGGGTGTCATCTTATTATGGTTGTTATATTGGCATGTTGTCATGATGTTTTGCTTCATTGTAAATACTTCAGCGAGATAAGTTATAAGATCCATGGGTAGTATGTTTGCTTTTAGTAGTTTTTCTCAGGTCGTAGTTTGGTTTAACACTGAGGATGATGTTCCCCAAGCGGAGGGTTCTGTAATAGCGCTGGTGAAAATTTCACGTAATAAAACTTAATAAAGGAAACATAATACCACGGTTAAGGGACACTTATTCCAAGTTGAATGTTGGGAAAATATATCCTAGTGGGCATCACTGTATATGTTTTGGCTAAAGAAAATTGGCAAAGGCTAAGGTAAAGGCATTAAAAGGAAAAAATGAATTTTTGGCATATTTAATTATGAAAATAAAGGAAATTATGAGAAAAGTAAGGTCAAAGGTCAAAGGTTGCATGTGAGGAGGAAATTGAAGGAAAATAATGGAAAATGAAGAAATTAGAGGCGTCATGCATAAAAAGGCTTATGAGGATCAGTTCATGGATTTTGTCAAGTTCAAGTTTGGAGCTCTCTCATTATTCTCTCTCTCTCTCTCTCTCTCTCTCTCTCTCTCTCTCTCTCTCTCTCTCTTGGTCACTTAGAGTTTTCTTGGAGCACTCTAACTTTGGATTAAGGAAGGAAAAGCAAGCAAAGGGAAAGGAAGGAAAGCAGGATCACGTAGCTTCAACAGGAATACTTGCAGGTAACCTTTTGCATGTGTAATTTCCTAGTTGATTTGGACATGCATGGCTTTGCATGTTGGTGTATGGTTCTCTTGTTGTCAGTTGCATGGTTTTTTTGAGTTATGACAGTGGTTTTCAGCCTAGCCTTTCCTTTTTTGGATGCCATGGTGTTGGGATGTTTACTTGGTTTTTGAGCTTTGGTTTATCAGACGGATTTCAGAATCCGAGGCAAAGGTGGTCTCAAGTTCCATTCCAAAGGCCTAGGAATCCCTCTATTGATCTTAGCAGGATACACGGTAAAGCCTGAGGGAGATGTCTTGGTTTAGGGCCCAGTGATTCAGGTTTGGATTGCAGTAAAGCCTGAGAAACAAGGAGACATGAAATTACTCAAGGATAGTGATGGATTCTAGATGGAATTCTATGTTCTGTTTGGTTGTGATTGGAGCATCAGTTTTGGTGTGATCACGGTTTGATGAGGGCGGAGGTGATTTAACCTTTCGATTCCCTTGGTTGTTCTTGGATTGGTTGTTCTATGAGATCCAACATTCATGCTTGGAAAATGGCATGGGGGTGACTAGCTGAAAGAGAGATTTGGTTCAGCCATGTGTATCGTCGGGTGGTATGTAGAAGTCCCGAACTTGGTCATATTTGCCTATGATGAATAAAAGTTAAGTTCTCCTACTGTCTATGGTCGGATGGTATGTGGAAGTCCTAAACCTAGTTAGATTTGCCTATGATTAATAAAATCAAAGTTATCCTACTTTTGCACGGATTTATGTGGATTTAATGGTTGGCTTACCTATGATATTTACATGGCTTTATGCCGGTTATAAGCATGGTTAAATGACCGGTTCATGTCATGGTTATTTCATGTATTTACTTGCAACTGTTAAATGGATGGATGCAAGACCGAAATAATGATGTAGTAGTTTGATGGAGAAAGAGGTGATACTTCTTGTTATGTTTCATAAGGTGATTCAGTCATTTATGCTCTGTCTTGTATCCTAGACCTATAGGTTGCATTGATGCCAAGTGTTTGATATAATGGCAATCCTGGTTGGGGATGCTCAGGCCTATTCCTGAGGTTGATTTTTATAGCTCAGTGTTTTTATCATGTATTTAATGAATTTGGAGGGTTATAGAAAGTTTTGGGCAGAGGTTGGTATTCTGGGCTAGAAAATTGGCTTAAATCTCGAGGTTGTTGGCACATAGTTGGAAATTTTGATCCATAGTCACCTGTAGGCAGGCCTATGAGAGCGACTTTAGGTTTCTGGTCACTCCCTTGCCTATAGCATGAGAGCGACTATGGCCTAAGAGATCGAGAGCATCAATGGGACCTAGGGAAAAATTGTCTGAGTGGATGACTTGTCTCCTGAGTGTTATGTTGATTATTTTTGGATAACTGTGCATGATGTCGCATCGATTCCACTTCCTTAAGGTCACATATGAGGTTGAATCTAATCATAGTAGCCTCTCATGTCATGTTTACCCTAGTTTTCATGGTTACTTTGGGTAGACATGGGAGGGGGTGTTACACTCCATCTTTCCTCCTCTCTCTCAATTCCACTCTCTCATAATTCCTCTATCTCCCTTTCTCTCCTACCTCCCTCTCTCTTTCCCCATCACACTCTCTCTTTCTTTCTATCTCTCTTTTCACACCAATCCTCTCTCTTGTCCCATCACTCTCCTCCTCTCTCTCAAGTCTTGTCTCTCGTTCATCCACTCTCTCCCTTTCTGTCCTACCTCCCTCTCTCTCCCACCATCACTCTTTCTCTCTCTCTCTCTCTCTCTCTGTCTCTCTCTCTCTCTTTGCCCTCCAATCCTATCTCTCTCTCTCTCTCTCTATTTTCCCTCCAATCCTCTCTCTTCCCCCATCACTCTCTCTCTCTCTCCTCCTCCCTCCTTCTCTCCCTCTCTCTCCTTCTCTCCCCCCTTCTCTATATCACTCCTTTATCTATTTATCTCACCCCTAAACATACACACACTCTCTCTCTCTCCAACTATCTTACTATATCCCTCTCTCTCCTTCTCTCCCTCTTCTCTATATCACTCCTTTATCTCTTTATCTCACCCATAAACATACACTCTCTCTCAATCTCTCCCTTGTCACTCCCTCTCCCTCTCCACTTCTCAGTTTCTATGTATTTCTTCTTCCCTCCCTCTCTCCCCCTCCATATCCATCTCTCTATCCCTCCCTCTCTCCTCCTCTGTTGCAAATCATCTCTCTCATCCTTCCTCTCTCTCCCCACTCCATCTTTGTGTCTCCCTCTCTCACTCCTCTACCCCTCACTCTCTTCATCCTCCTCTCCCCTCTCCTTCAATTTATCTCCATCTCTCCCTTGTCATCCCCCCTATCTCTCCACCTCTATCACTCTATGTCTTTGTTCTTCCCTCTCATATATATGTAGAGTTAATATATATCACGATATGTTAATATATAATATAATATAACAAATTTAATATTGTATTAATCCAAAGTTATTAAATTTAATAATAGTATATTATAATATTAATATGAATATTAGATTTAGTAATACTTATTATTAATCCTTTAATATTAATATTAGGGTTAATAATGTTTTTTTTTGCATGGTATTAATAATAATTTGGCCCATAGGCTTCACCTAAACAAAACCTCTTTTTTAGTGTTAATAAGTATAAAGAGGTTTATGGAGTAAATATAAAAAGATGTTTTATTTATTTACTATACCTCTTGTTTATTTATATTTTTATTTATTTATCATATCTCTTTTATTTACCATGGTATTTGGCCCATAGGCTTGGTATATAATTAGATGTTGATTTCTAATCCTATTTGATATATTTTTATTTATTTACCATACCTCTTTATACCTATTTTATATTTATTTATTTACCATACCTCTAGTTTATTTATATTTATATTTATTTGTGATATCTCTTTTTTTAGTGTTCGTAAACCTCCTTATATTTTAAATTTATATTGTGTTTATACATAATAATAATTAGATTGATTTTTAAATAGGTCTGACATTAAATTGAAAATGTTAAATGTTAAATGCTAAACATTTTATGTTTTTACATGAGATGTACCCCCATACTAAGCTATAGGATTCCTCTCGCAGCAACCAGCCTAGATCCATCTTGACCCCGGATTTATCTAGCGCCAATCTCTCGAGGTGAAAACCTATTTTTTGAGTGTGGAACTTGTGGAAAGGATTGCACCTTGAGAGATTTGATCCCTTTGATAGATCCTGGGTTGAGATGGGTCTAGGATGGTTATACAATACTATATAATATCTATATTTTTATGTATGTGTCTCTTTCTTATTCCATCTCTCTATCTCACCCCCCAAACATACACTTTCTCTTGTTATAATATCTATCTCCCCCTCTCTCTTTCTTCCCCTTTTGTCTATCTCTATTTGCCCCTTTTGTCTATCTCTCTCTTCCCTCCTACTCTCCTCTCTCACTCTTTCTCCATTGCTCCCTTGTCACTCCCTCTCTCTCTCCACCTTTCTCCCTCTATGTATTTCGTCTTCCCTTCCTCTATCTCCCCCTTCAACTCCAACTCCCTCTCCTTCTCTCTCTTGAGTATTCTCTCCCTTTATCTCCCACCTTACTCTCTCTCCCCCCATCTCTCTCTCTCTCCCTCCATCTCTTCCCTTCCAATTTTTCACTATCTCCCTCCCACTCTCCCTCTCTCTCTCCCCTCCAGCTTTGTGTCTCCCTCTCTCTCTCTCTTCACCTTCACTCCCTCTGTCTCTCTCCCTCTCCAACTTTGTCACTATCTCTGTCCCTCTCTCCATCTCTCTCTCCCCTCCATCTTTGTGCCTCCCTCTCTCTCTTCCCCTTCTCTCCCTATCTCTCTCCTCTCCTCTTATTTGTCTTCCCCCTTCTCCCCTCTACCTCACTCTCTCTCCATCTCTCCCTTGTCACACACACACACACTCTCTCTCTCTCTCTCTCTCTCTCTCTCTCTCTTTTTATTTGTTATTTCCTCCTCCTCTCTCTCTATCCCATTGTATTTTGTTTAGGAAAGTATCTAAATTAAAAAAAAAACACTTAATTGGTTGTAAAATATTGAACCTATATTTTTTATCAATCATGTCAACTAAAATACAATAATGAAATACTTAAAAAAATCATGCACTCTTTCCTCTATTATCGGTAGTCACTTTGCTTGCTCTCATCGTTTAGATCCTTAGTTAGGATGGATCTATACTAGTTTTTAATAATATTATTTATATTATATAAATTTCATGTCTTTATATATAAAAGTATTCTCATTTTTAACTTTATTAAAACCTTAACGTAGTTTCTATGGTTTTTTTAGTAGTCATGAGGATATGTCTCAAAAGTAATTATAACTTTTTCCTTTTAGATTCAATTAAAAAATGTGATAAAATAAAATTAAAATAAAATATTTTTATTGTGAAATAAGTTATGGTTGTTGGGCATGTGGTATTGATAAGCCGTGGTATTGGCCCATGGTATTTTACCAAAACCTATTCACAAGTTAATAATATCCATGGTTAAGAACCTTGTCATACTGTTATAAAATATTTTGATTGTGAAATAAGTTTTGAGTTTTTGGCATATGGTATTGGCGCATGGTATTGTAACAAAGCCTATTCACAAGTACCAATGGCAAAAGTGGGGGTCAATATCTATGTATAATAATCTTGTCATATTCTTATAAAATATTTTGATTGCGAAATTCTTATAAAATATTTTGATTGTGAAATAAGTTTTGAGTTTTTGGCATATGGTATTGGCCCATGGTATTGTAACAAAGCCTATTCACAAGTACCAATGGCACAAGTGGGGGTCAATATCTATGTATAATAATCTTGTCATATTCTTATAAAATATTTTGATTGCGAAATAAGTTATGTTTTTTTTTGAATGTGGTATTGATAAGCCATGGTATTGTAACAAAACCTATTTACAAGTTAATAATATTCATGGTAAGGTGGGGGTGAATATCCATGGTTAAAAATATTTTCATACTGTTATAAAATATTTTGATTGTTAAATAAGTTATGTTTTTAGGGAATGTGGTATTGATAACACATGATATTGGCCCATGGTATTGTAACAAAGCATATTTGCAAGTTAATAATATCCATGGTAAAGTGGAACTGAATATCCATAATTAAGAATATTTTCATACTCATATAAAATATCTTGATTGTGAAATAAGTTATGTGTTTGGAGCATGTGGTATTGATAAGCTATGGTATTGGCCCCTGGTAATATAACAAAGCTTATGTTTCACAAGTTAATAATATGCGGGGTAAAGTGGGGATGCATATCCATGGTTAAGAATTTGGTATTGTTATAAAATATTTTGGTTGTGAAATAGGTTATGGTTTTTGGGCATACGATATTGATAAGCCATGGTATTTACCCATGGTATTGTAACAAATATTATCAAAAAGTTAATAACAAAATACAAATATAAAATAATAGATTTTATTATTTTTACTACTTTAAATTTTTATTATTAATTGAGTCAACATTTAAATGTTTATATTCATCCTCTTTTTATTATTATTTGAGCCAACATTTAAATGTTTAAAAATTGTTTACATACTTACATTACATCTACACATCTAACTTATACTCGGCTGTAGAGAGGGAGGGAAGAAGAAAGACATAGATAGAGCTAGGTGGAGAGAGAGAGAGTGACAAGGGAGAGATGGAGAGAGTGTGAGGGAGAGAGAGAGAAGGGAAGAGAGAGAAGAGGGAAGAGAGAGAAGAGGGGAGGAGAGAGATAGGGAGAGAAGGGGAAGAGATACAAAGGGATGTGGGAGAGAAAGGGAGAGAATGGAAGGAAGAGAGAGAAGGAGAGAGAGATATGGAGTTGGAGGGGAGAAGAAGTACATAGAGATAGAAAGGTGGAGAGAGAGAGAGAGAGAGACAGAGTGAGAGGGAGATATGGAGAGAGAGTGAGGGAAAAATGAGAGTGGGAGGGAGAAGAGAGAGAGAGGGAGAGAAGGGGAATAGAGATAGAAGGAGAAGAGAGAGAGAAGGGGAAGAGAGAGAGGGAGAGGGAGAGGGAAGGAGGGGGAGAGAGAGAGCAATAGATATATATGGAGAAAGAGTGTGTATTTTGGGTGGGTGAGATAGAAAGAGGGAATAAGAAAGAGACACATAGATACAAATATATATTATATAGTATTATATAACTAGTCTAGATCCATCTTAACTCTAGATCTATTAAGCGTCGAGGGGCATCAAATCTCTCGAGTTGAAAAGATCGTTTTTGGTTGCAGAACTTGAGGAAAGGTTTGCACCTCGAAATTTTTGATCCCTCTAAGTGCTTGATAGATCAGGAGTTAAGATGGAACTAGGTTGGTTATATAATACTATATAATATCTATATTTGTATCTATGTGTCTCTTTATTATTCCCTCTTTCTATATCACCCACAAAAAATACAGCTATCTATCGCTCTCTCTCTTCCTCCTTCCCTCTACCTCTCTCTCTTCCCCTTCTCTCCCTTTATCTCTCTCTCTCTCTCTTCCCTCCTGCTCTCCTATCTACCTCACTCTCTTTCCATATCTCCCTCTCTCTCTCTCCACCTTTCTCTCTCTTTGTACTTCTTCTTCCCTCCCCCTCTCTTGCCCTCGAACTCCATCTCTCTCTATCCTTCTCTCTCTTGAGTCCTCACTCTCTTCCTTCCCTTCTCTCCCTTTCTCTCCCACCTCCCTCTGTCTCTCCCCCCATCACTCTCTCTCTTCCCTCCCACTTTCTCACTATCTTCCTCCTCTCGTTGTCTCTCTCCCCTCCATCTTTGTCTCCCTCTCTCTCTTCCCCTTCTCCCCTCTCTCTCCTCTCATCTTCTCTCTCTTCCCTCCTCTCTCTCTCCCTCAATATCTCTCCATGTCTCCCTTGTCACTCCCTCTCTCTCCACCTCTCTTTATCTATGTATTTCTTCTTCCCTCCCTCTCTCTCTCCCTCTCCCCCCCTCTCTCTTCATTCCTTTCTCTCCCTCTCTCCCTCTATCCTTCTCTCTCTCCCCTCCTCTCTCTTCATTCCTCTCTCTGCCTCTCTCTCTCAACCCATCTTTGTAATTATCTCCCTCCCTCTCCCTCTTCCCTTTCTCACCTTCATCCCTCTCTCACTCTCTTAAATTTGACCCCATTGTATTGTTTAAAAAATTATCTAAATTAAAAAAACATTAATTGGTTGTAAAATTTTAAACCTATATTTTGTATTAATCATGTCAAAGAAAATACAATAATGAAAAACTTAAAAGCAACATGCATTATCTTTCCTCTATTATGGTTAGTCACTTTTCTTGATCTCATCACTTGGATCCCTAGTTAATATGGATCTATGACGATTCTTAATAATATTATTTATATTATATAAATTTCATATCTTTAAATATAAAAGTATTCTCATTTTTTATTTTATTAAAATCTTGATCTAATTTCTATGAGAATATTTCTAGTAGTCTTGAGGATATAGGATTTAGATATATCTCAGAAGTAATTATACCATTTTTCCTCCTTGGGAAATAAGTTTTGGTTTTTGGGCATGTGGTTTTGATAAGCCATGGTATTGGCCCATGGTATTATAACACAACATATTTACAAGCTAATAATATCATGGTAAAGTGAGGGTGAATATCCATGGTTAAAAAAATTTGTCATATTGTTATAAAATATTTTGATTGTGAAATAAGTTATCCTTTTTGGACATGTGGTATTGGCCCATGGTATTGTAACAAAGTCTATTCATAAGTTTGTAACAAGTTTGTAATATTAATGGCAAAGTGCGGGTGAATATCCATGGTTAAGAATTTTGTCATATTGTTATAAAATATTTTGATTATGAAACATGGTATGGTTTTTGAGCATGTAGTATTGACAAGACATGGTATTGGCCCATAGTATTGTAACAAAGCCCATTTACAAGTAATAATATCTATGGTAAACTTGGGGCAGATATCCATGGTGAAGAATCTTGTCATATTGTTATAAAATATTTTTTATTGTGAAATAAGTTATGTTTTTTTGGGCATGTGGTATTATTAAGCCATGGTATATTCCCATGGTATTGTAACAAAGCATATTCACAAATCAATAACAAAATCAAAACATAAAAATTTTATTTTTATTTTTAAGTGTTTACACTCATTAAACAATATTACTTTTAACTTCTTATTATTAATTCAGCCAACATTTAATTGTTCACACTCATACCCTATATGTTTTAAACTTTTTATTATTTTTTAATTGAGACCACATTTATAATTGTTTACATACAAATATCTATATTTGTATCTATCTGTGTCTTTCTTATTCATTATTTCCTTTACTATACCTCTGGTTTATTTATATTTATATTTATTTACCATATCTTTTTTTAGTTTTCGTAGAACTCTTTATATTTTCAATTTATATTGTGTTTATACATAATAATAACTAGATTGATTTTAAAAGAGTCATTTTTAGTGATACTTTTTGGAAGCTTTTCCAATGGATTTTTCCGTTCTAATTTCTCTAAAATCCGGCAGGAATTTATTTAAATCACAAGCTTGATGGGTAACCCTTCCACAATCGAAGTTCCCTAGGGGATTTTCCGGGTGGGGAAACTATATATACAATATGAAACCAATTTAAAAAACACAAATCAAGATTTCACTTTATTTAAATCACAAGCTTGATGGGTAACCCCTGCACAATTGAAGTGCCTTAGGGGTTTTTGAAGTTCCCTAGGGGTTTTTTGTTAGGTCCCTATAATACTAGTGATGCCCCCATTAATATTGTAGTTGTATCCCTTATTAATATTGTTGTGCCCCTATTGTCCCCATATCGTTATTACTTTGCCCCATAGAATCCCTCTATTGTTATTTTTGTGCCCTTATATTGTTATTGTTAGGTCGGCTTGGTTATATTGTGACCCCTTAGACTCCTATATATAGAAAGGAGGTTTTGTCATTTGAATCATCCAAGAATTGTTCATTTATGTAATGTAAATGAGGTTGCCCCATCTAAGAGGCTGAGTTATAAGGCGTTGATCTATCTTTTCTATCTTTTTGTGAGCCGGTTTCATAATATTTGGTATCAGAGCTTTGGATTCTAGGGTTTCGCTGCTCCAAATAGGTCATCGTATAATTTTCGCTATAACTTTTTTTTGTGACATTTCAAAAGCAAAAAAAAAACCCATTTGAGACGAAATCTCACTGAAACTTGAGTCTGAATTTCAAAGCTTGTTGTGCTATATTTACGAAGATATGATTTGAGGAAGTTGGTCTTTCTACAGACTCCTGAATTACATTCCAAATAGGTGACCTGGGGAAAATCGCCATAACTTTATGTCTGAGAATTGGATCGAAATTTTGTAAGAAGGTACAGAAAGAGAATGAACTGTAGTTTCTTTTATATATTTTTTAGAGCCAAAGGTCTAAACAGTGACACGTGGCACTTCATACAAGTTTGCTCTTCTAGAAAGGTCTATAATCAGGTCATCTTGGGAGATTGTGCATAACTCTTCCTTGGAGAATCCAATTTGGATCAGACTGGTGGCATTGGAAAGAGGACGCAGAGGGCTACTATAGGTCGCAATTTCAGAACTGGATGATCTGAAATTACATAGATACATCAGATTCAATATCAAGCTCCTACAAAGTGAAAAAATGTGTGTAGTTTTTTTTTAAATTTTTGCATAAGCTTGGTTTGAAAAATTAGTTTGAAGGAATTCAAAGGGCATAGTAAATCATTATTATCGGTAATTGATGCCCCGAGGAAAGAAAATGCAAACACCTAGTAAGCAACCTGAAAGATCTAGCATGACTCATGAAGAAGAGGAAGAAATGCAACATGATATATCAAAATTATGAGACCAAGTGCAACAAGTGTCACTTGCACAAAAAGTTACAGAATCTAAGATGGATGGTTTAAAGAAAGATGTAGAAGCTAAGATGGATGGTGTAAAGAAATGTGTAGAAGCTAAGATGGATTGTTTAAAGAAAGGCGTAGAAGCTAATATGGATGGCATGGAAGCTAAGATGAATGGCATGGATGCTAAAATAGATGGCATGGATGATAAGATGGAAGAATTGAAAATAAATATGAACAAGTTGCTACAAGAAATGGTCACTAATGGTGAAAGGGTAGTAAAGGAAACTCATGATGAAAACAAAAGAAATGTTAATCATGATTCCATAGACTCTAATGTTGGATCGAAGACCCACCATATTCCAAAAATTGATATGAGGAAGTTTGATGGCAAGGATCCCGCAACATGGATATTACAGATGGAGCAATTTTTCGATCTCAATAATGTGCAAAATACACAAAAGGTACGTATTGCAACTTTATATTTGGAACCAAATCAGTTTGTATGGTATCAATGGCTTTGCTCTCATAAACAAATTATCACTTGGGCAATTTTTACAGAAGAATTAACAACACATTATGAGGATACAAAAAGCAACACCTTTTTTAGCCAATTGATAAGTCTCAAACAAAATGGTTCAATAATGAAGCACATTGAGGAGTTCTAAAAATTGAACATAAGGGTAAAAAATATTCTAGAGAAGCATAGGATTGATGTGTTCATAGGTACTTTAAAGGATAATATCCAACACGATGTTCGCCTTTGGGAACCTGATTCATTAGAGAAGGCATTTAGGTTAGAAAGGAAAATGGAAAGAAAAATTATGGCAACCAGGAAGCATACCACTCACAACTATAAAGATGGAAGTTTTGTTGCCCCTATCTTTCCAAAACCTATAAGGTTGACACCATAACAATTGGAAGAAAAAATAGCAAAAGGGCTTTGTTACAGTTGTGATAACAAATACACTAAAGGTCATAAGTGTGCTGAGAAGAAATTATTCTACATAGATTGTGAAGAGGAAGAAGAAAAGGAGCAAGAAAGGTCAAAAGAAGAGGATATACTCGAGGAACAAAGCCTAGATAAAGAAGAAATGAATCCGACCATATCTTGTAATGCATTGGCTGGAATTACCACTCCTCAAACCATCAAGATAGAAGGACAAATCAAGAAGAAAAATGTAATAGTGTTGATTGATTCAGGAAGTACCCACAATTTTATTCATTGTAAGATAGAAAAAAAAATTAATTGTTTCCTATATCCAGCACCAGAGTGTCAAGTGATGGTTGCAAATGGAGGAACAATAAATTACTCTAGAAAGTGCCATAATATCAAGCTATCCATGGGAGAATATGTATTGAAAATCCCAATGATTTCCATTCCAATGGGAGGTGTTGATGTTGTACTAGGAGTCCAATGGCTACAATCCTTGGGTACAATAGCTTTTAACTTTCAATAACTTTTCATGAAATTTTATGCGAAAGGAAAGGAAGTTGAATTAAGGGGTATTGCAGGGAATCTGGGAAAGATAATAAGCTCTAACGGTATGACAAATCTTCTAAAAAAGGAACAACGAGGTGTAATTGCATAATTATGTTTGCTAGATGTCTCCACATCGAATTCATCTATTGCTCCAGATCTCCAAAAAGTCTTGGACAATCATTCCAAGTTATTTGAGACTCCCAAAGGTCTCCCACCTATTCGTGATCATGATCATGCTATTCATTTGCTTCCAAGAAGTGTTCCTCCAAACATTAGGCCGTATAGATATCCCTATGCCCAAAATAGTGAAATTGAATGTATGGTTGCAGAAATGCTTGAGGCTAGTATAATTCAACCTAGCCAAAGTTCTTTCTCTGCTCCAGTAGTATTGGCGCACAAGAAGGATGGATCATGGTGCATGTGTCCGTATTATAGGGAGCTCAACAAGCTAACTATTAAAGATAAGTTTCCCATTCCTGTCATTGATGAATTATTGGATGAATTACATGGATCAATTTACTTCACCAAGTTAGATCTTCATTCAATATATCATCAAATCAGAAAGAAGACTCAAGACATTTCGAAAACAACAATTAGAACTCATGAGGGTGACTATGAGTTTTTGGTCATGCCTTTTGGCCTTACCAATGCACCTTCTACATTTCAAGGTTTAATGAATTCCATTTTCAAACCCTTCCTTAGAAAATTTGTGTTAGTATTTTTTGATGATATACTAATCTACAACAAGTCTTGGAAGGATCACGTTGAACACATTGACAGGATGCTACAACTATTGGAGGAGAAACAATTATATGAAAAAAGATCCAAATGTTTCTTTGGAGTACAAGAGGTGGAATATCTAGGTCATATTGTATCTCATGAAGGAGTTAAGGTAGACCCTAGCAAAATTAAAGTTATTAAGGAATGGGAAATCCCCACATCCATAAAGCATTTGCGAGGATTTCTCGGGTTGACAGGGTATTATTGCAAGTTTGTTAAGAATTATGGGAAAATAGTAGCACCTCTAACAACATTGTTGAAGAAAGATGCATTTTCATGGACTCCAGAAGAAATAAAGGCCTTCGAAGATCTTAAAGAGGCAATGTGCCAAGCATCGGTCTTAGCTACACCAAACTTCACAAAAACCTATATTGTGGAATTTGATTCTTTTGGAAATGGAACTGGTGCTGTTTTAGTGCAAGATGAAAGACCCATTGCTTTAGAAAGTCATCCAATCAAGGGAAAGTATTTATACAAAGCTATTTATGAGAAGGAAATGTTGGCAATATTACATGCACTTAAGAAATGGTGACCCTACCTAATGGGAAGACACTTCAAGGTAAAAACGGATCATGATAACCTTAAATACTTTTTAGAACAAATATTATCCTCTGAAGAACAACAAAAATGGGTCACAAAGATGTTGGGTTATGACTTTGAAATCATATACAAAAAAGGGAAGCAAAATGTTGTGGCAGATGCACTCTTAAGAAAGGATGAGGATGTGGAAGCATTGTTGTGTGCCATTTCTATTATCGAACCAGATTGGATAAATGAAGCAAGGGAGGAATGGAAGAATGATGAAGAAGTGTGGGAACTTATTTGAAAGTTACAACAAGATTCCAGTACATCTGATACATTTAGCTAGAAAAATTATTCGTTATGGTACAAAGATCGCTTATAACTCTGTAAGAATTCCCAACTCAAACAAAAGATTCTTCTGGAATTGCATGCTTCTCCCTTAGGAGCGCACTTAGGATTTTTAAAAACTTACCACAGGGTTAAGAAGCAATTCTTTTGGGATGGCCTTAAATCGGATATTCAAAATTTTGTGGTGGAATGTTTGGTATGCCAACAAAACAAAGCCGAAACAATTAAGACACCAAGTCTATTACAACCTTTATCCATTCCAAGCAAACGTTGGGAGGAGGTTTCAATGGATTTTATCACAGGTTTACCCAAGTCTGAGGGAAAGAGTGTCATCATGGTGGTAGTTGACAGACTTACCAAGTATGCACACTTTTGTGCATTATCACATCCATTTAAAGCTAGTATAGTTTCTACAGCATTTATGGAAACAATTCAAAAGCTACATGGAAACCCAAAAATTATTGTAAGTGACAGAGATCCCATTTTTACAGGAAATTTTTGGACATAATTATTTTCTTGTCTTGGTACTCAGTTAGCTCATAGCTCATCTTATAATCCTCAATTTGATGGGCAAACAGAGATAGTAAACAAATGTTTGGAAGGATATCTTCGTTGCTTTGTATCTAATAAACAGACACAATGGGTCAAATGGTTGTCGCTGGCTAAATGGTGGTATAACACTTCCTTCCATACTGCAACAAAAATGACCCCATTTATGGAACTTTATGGATATTAACCACCAGCCATCACATCATATTTAAGAGAAAATTCTACGGTTCAAGTAGTGGAACATCACGTCAAGCATCAACAACAAGTTCTCCAACTCTTAAAGGATAACCTTTTGTTGGCGTAGAATAGAATGAAACAACAGGAAGATCAACATCGCAGTGAAAGAAGTTTTGATGTAGGTGATTGGGTATTCCTACGGCTACAACCATATAAACAAATGTCCCTCAAGCAAGCTAAGAAGGATAACAAATTGTCACCAAAGTATTATGGTCCATATAAGGTGTTGCAAAAGATTGGTACCATGGCATACAAATTGGAGCTTCTTGCAGCTTTTCGAGTGCACCCAGTTTTCCATGTTTCATGTTTAAAGAAGGTTATAGGTGACAAGCTCCCAGTTCAAACAATATTGCCAGAACTTGACGCGGAAGGAAAAATTATATTGGAACCGGAAGCAGTCATAGAAACAAGAACTTGACAACTACGAAATCGATCCATTTCAAAGTATCTCATCAAGTGGAAGAACTTATCTGCTGAATATTCCACATGGGAGGATGAGAATTTTATGTAGAAGCATCCAAAACTACTCAAGCGTTGAGGACAACACTTTTTTGAAGGAGAAGAGCATGTTAGGTCCCTATAATACTAGTGATGCCCCCATTAATATTGTAGTTGTATCCATTATTAATATTGTTATGCCCCTATTGTCCCCATATTGTTATTATTGTGCCCCATAGAATCCCTCTATTGTTATTTTTGTGCCCTTATATTATTATTGTTAGGTCAGCTTGGTTATATTGTGACCCCTTAGACTCTTATATATAGAAAGGAGGTTTTGTCATTTGAATCATCCAAGAATTTTTCATTTATGTAATGTAAAGGAGGTTGCCCCCTCAAAGAGGCTGAATTCTAAGGCGTTGATCTATCTTTTCTATCTTTTTGTGAGTTGGTTTCATAACATTTTTCAGAGTGGTGAAACTATATATACAGTCAAGAAACCAATTTAAAAAACACAAATCAAGATTTCACTTTATTTAAATCACAAGCTTGATGGGTAATCCCTGCACAATCGAAGTGCCCTAGGGGTTTTTCAAGATGCTGAAACTATATATACAGTAGAAAAACCAATTTAAATAACACAAATCAAGATTTCATCTCAATTTTTTCGCCCAAATTCCTGGAAAGTCCAAAAAGTCGCACTAAAGACAACTCCATTTTTAAATAGATCTGACATTAAATTAAAAATGTTAAATGTTAAACATTACATTTACGTTTATGTTTACATGTTAAAAATGTTAAATGTTAAACATTACGTTTAAGTTTATGTCTACATGTTTATGTTAAATATTAAACATTACATTTACGTTTATGTTTACATGTTTATGTTCGCCTCTGGGCATAATAAATAGCATAATTTTATATTAACTTTACATAGAGAAAAATAAAATTAAATAAATTAAGACTTTTCTTATATTTTCCATTTCTATTATGAAGTAGATGTATAATTTATTTAAAAATATTAAAAAAATATTAATAACAAATAAACAGGTTTAACGAGGTTATAAATCAATATTTCAACATGCATGTTCAATGACATATATATATATATATATATATATATATATATATATATATATATATATATATATATATATATATATATATATATATATATAATTTTTTTAAACTCTATTAATAAGTTTTTCCTAATTCAATGTTTTAGTATGGAGTTGACACATAAAATTTTAGAAGTATATATATATATATATATATATAAAGAGAGATTCTTAATAAGCAGAGAGGTGCATTATACAAACCCGTATGAAACTGATATGTGATTTTGTCTTTTCTCAATGTGGAATTCACACGTGTTTTTTTTTAAATAAAAATAAAATATTTTCTAAATAGAAAAACAATATCAACTATAAAGAAAACAAAAACAAAAATGTATATTTAGTTAGTTTTAACTAAAAGTATTATAAAACATTAGTAATCCCAAACTCACTATGGTCACTGGATTTTATGTTGATATTGTAATACAATGTGGTAAAAATATTTAACTCCCTCTTACTCATAAATAAAATATTGATGTCTATATGGCCTAAGATAATTGCACCTTAATGTGTTTCCCTCTGAGAAGAACTCCCCTCCCATGCCACATGTGCAGTTATGAGTCATTGATTTTTATGTTAGACGTTAGAAATAGTTTGTACCATAGATTGATTAAAAAAATGTATTAATCAGTTACATTTCATTCCCGAATGGCCTCACCCATCGTTTCAAAAGCTTGCGACCTAGCTTGGTTAGCACTGAGGGTTATTATGTGCCAAATATATTTAGTGTTTCTATCGTGGAACAAGATCAACTCACACACCACAGATTAACTCACACAACACAACTGTGAGAACAACTATGGATTTGGATGGGAAGAGAAACAATATATGGGATTTCCTTACAGAACTGAGGTGGAAGACAAAGTTTACACCACTAAAGAGACTGCCCTACATGAGTAGATACAGTTCTACTACGAAATGTTGGTGGTAAGTTTTCAACCATATCAGTTTATTTGAGAAGAAAAAAAAATCTTCCAAATTGGATCCCTTACAGTACTCTGCAAATTAATGGTTCTAAATACAAAGCTGGCACTGCTCGCACATCTTCAAACAAAAAAAAAAAAATCACCTGTTTCAAGCCCAGTTGTTTTCTTGATTAGAAATTTAATCCAAAAGGCATGGCCATTCAGTGCCATAACTGACCACCTCTACCTCCCCCGAAGAATGACAAGTTACCTCACGTGGCACTGGCCATTTCCGAGGTTTATCGCCTCCTGAGATGGAGGAGGGAAAGGATGTGTCGGAGCCCATTATCACTGATCCTGAGCTAGTTGCGGAAGGATAAGGCCGCTACCAGAAGACAAAGATGCCCTTTTGTACAATGCAGACATGATTCCTGCTGTTGCGTGAAATGACATGACAAACTGTGAAAGCTTATTTAATTTCCGAGAACTCTGATTTTATTTTGATGTACTCAACTCAATCTTGAGTCCATATGGAAATTTTGTTTATGGTTCTAAAGCTTACTAGCTAGCTAGGATCTAGGTACTTTTAACGAGTGGTTAGTTTAAAATTCCTTGTACATATTTCGATCAATAGGAATATTTTTTGGATTTAAAAAAGTGGTCCAAAAATCTAGATAATCGATGTGCATGGATCCCAACCACGAGCACAATTTAACAATATCGTAAGGGAATGTAAGGATTAAGTAACTTTTTTTCTTTTTATCAGCTTCCAACTATGTAGAACTTGTCCTCTCCACAAAATTACATTCTTTCCATGCTTGTGTGAATTTTTTTTTCTTGATGGGATAAATTCCAAGCTTAATTTCTATCCATCTAACCAACATGATAAATAAATATATGCCAAAGGATGTATACACTCTACAATATACACATACTTCAGATCTACCCTACTGAACTAGGTTGCTGCTCATGCTCACGTTGGTATTCACTTCCCTGAACTGGAGGTAACTGATTACCCTGATTTGTTGGTGTAGGAAGCATTTGAATAACATATAACCCTCCCCCTTGGCTCGGTGCAGGACCAAAAAACCCCTCTTGTGTATCATGTGAAGTAGGAAAGCCAGAAGGCATATAGTGCCTCGGATCATGTTGAGCAATAGATGGAGAGTGCACAAGTAGTGATTGCATGTATTGTTGATTCATATCAGATGCAGCTACAGGTTGATTTAATGACGAAGCAAGTGGCTCCGTGGTAATCCCTTGTGCAGGAGATTCTACATCCATAACAGAGTTTTCCTGCCCATCTTCTGCTCTCTTCACAAATTGCTTAATTGCACGAGCAATCTTTAATTTATGCTTTTGTGTTTCACTCGATTTCATAGAACTTGCTTCTGAGGCCAGTTTCTTCCTGGTGAGATAAGCATGTACAACATGAGAAAATCCAGGTTTATAGGAGAACAATAACCCATGCAAAGGCTTCCCTTCAATATGTGATTCAATAGTGTATTCATAATGAAACACATCAGTTATTTTTTCTTCAAATATCTTCTCTTCAACGGGCTTGAAAGTGTACACAAAAAGTTTGTCTTGACCAGCAGGAATATTGTTAGTTGGTGGGGTTATGGACAAGATGTTTCTAGGCTTCACATCAAGCTTAGGTGTATCTCTCTCCTTCTCAGGATCATTTGAAGAGACATGGTGCTCTTGATGCTTTCTTTTCAACTCCTTCCTTAAAGAAAATTTCTCTGGATTTTTCTCATCTTGTCCATTTTCCATTTTCATTTTTGTATCCAAATAATACATGTCATCCAGGGCCTCCAAGTTTCCATTGCACCCTCCTATGAATATGAGAATGCCTCTCTTGAAATCCAAACAATCTCCAGCAATAGAGAATCTAGCATAGGTCCTTGACCTGTGGTTTCTACCTTGGTCCACACTCCCGTCTCTATGTTTAGCATGTGAAGATCGTCAAATAAATTACGATCATCAGTAAATCCACCAAACACAAACAAATTCTTTCCAAGGGATACTGTTGCATGGCTTGCCCGAGGTGCTAATATCTGGCCAGTTGTGTTGAGCTCTTTCCACACAAGTGTATCTGCATCAAGGACATAGACATTAGAAAAATAAGAGTTTGATGCATCCTCCCCACCCAAGACTATAATTTTGTTCTTCCATGACGAGCAAGTGTGGCTATCTCTTCGAGACGGTGGTGTACCACTAGTTGTAGCCCTTGTCCAAATTAAGTTAACTGTGTCTAGTATGTAAAGGTCATTGTAATATATCTCTTCAGATTCATCTTGAGCTTTTCCACAACCTCCAAATATAAATAGATGGTGATCAATGAGTGCAACACTGTGCCCCTCACAAGATGTTGGTCCTTCACCACTTAAGTTAGGTTGCACCCATGTATTTGTAGTAGTGTCCAGCATATGAAAATCCCATAGAGGGTTCTTCCCATCTGTGCCACCAAATACAAACAAATTTGTTCCCATAGTGGTACAGCTGTGGTTGTCCCTAGGAGAGGGTGGGGTTCCTTTCACCATAGGCTTACTCCATGTATGCTTTCCTGAATCAAAGACATGAACATCATTTTTCTGGCAATTGTCCTTGCCATAGCCACCAAAAACATAGAGAAAGTGGCCATTCTTGACCGAGTTGCAAGTGTGGCCCCATCTCTTTCCCAGACCCATTATACCACCTTTCCTTCGAGAGGATTTTTTTACCCTCTGGAGTCTCTTTCATCTTCATCTTCAACTTCACTCTTTCCCACTTCATCTTCAAGACGAGAAAAATCACAACAACCTGCTATATGTAAGGAAAAAAATAACCCAAAGTCTTCTCCAGTTGCAGCTCCTCTGCACACCTGGATCAAACCTGAATATGTACACACTTGGTTTTGAGGCAAGTACGTCTATTGGCTATTGGTTGACAGTTTGAACGAATGAATCGAGGGAAGGGAGACGTGATGTTTGAATTATTATGTATATAAATGAAGAGGAATATTCTTCAGCTATGCCTATGGCAACGGGGTTGATCAGCTCCTCAGACAAAAACATCTGAAACTCCTCTTCTGCCTCTGCTCTCTAAGGACACGGTCTTGCTATTATTCTCACAAATGGCCTCATTACAAAGTTTATTGGGCCTGATTAAACACAATTTATTTCTTCGAATAGTAGAATAATAAAGACAATTACAAAATGTTGAACAGAAAAGGTCGAAATGCACCATTCTTTGATCCATTTCACACCCGCAGATTTCTTGAACTTCGGTTTGTTTTGGCTGGCTTGATTCTCCTGTTCTTGGGGATTGGGATAGGGATGTTGTTGCTCTAGTGCCTCCATTTCCCTGTTGTTCTCGAATGGAATTCCGAGATTCGAACTCATCACCTCTTGTCCTCTTCGCTCCACCTCCCCCTCGCCTCTAAAACCGTGACAATATCTCACTCGCTCATTGTTAATATGACAATGTAATTGCAATAGCAATATGCATGCATATACGATAAAGAATAAACCTCGGATAGTACATTTACGGAAGAAGTGGATGCCATTCTGAAAGAGTAAGGAACTGAACGTACTTCAAGAACATAAATGAATATTTGATCAGGACCGTTCAGAACAAGAAGAAGAGTGGAATAATTTTCCACAATTTTGAACAATTGAAGAGTATTTACCTCCCTTTGGTCGGATAACATTGAATGCATAATCACATATATTAGAGAGATGGTCTGGTGCCGCTCTGCAACACACAATTTCCATAGCCAGAAAGACAAGACAAGTTTTGTAAAGCGAATTTCATTTATTTGAGTTCAGAGTCATATCCATCGACCAGGATCTCTAATCTTTTGTTTTTTTAGCCAAATCACTGTTGATTTACACTGCTCTCCCCTGAAACAATATATCATGATGCCAACCAATTGATCTAGTCTACCAAATTGAAAACCTTGTAATGTAATGCAATTTTGGCTAAAGCAACCCCTCCCCTTTGTACCCAGGTCCTTGTTTCTCCAGGTTCTAATCTGAAAGGTATTGCTCCACTAGGGTCTCGAAGTCTCTAAATTCAATAGTAAATTTCCCACATTTAAGGTGATTCCTTCATCTAAGTCCAGGAGGACAACATAAAAGCGCATAGCGGGGAAGTCAAATCCTATTCTAAGTCAATTACCCGAACAACTCATTGGGTCATTTGGGGTGGGTTCATCGATATCAAAAATCTTAAGAGATACATGTTTCTAGATTTCAAACGCATTGTTTCCCAAGGATTCATGCTAAATCAAGTAAGGAGATGGTCAAATAATGCAAGGTGCTAGTGGGGTAGGATCCACACATGTGGATGCATAAAAATATGTGTAATTCATGAAAATATGTTGAGGGTTGAGGTCTCATATAAGGGGTAATCATGTGACCATGTACAAGGACTTTTATTAACTAAGACCAACTTTGACTGATGTTCATGATGACTCAATGTGAGATGTATGAAAAAAAAATAATCCAAGGGCTAAGAAGCTCATCAACTAAGCTAGGTGTACATAGAACATGCTTATGGCTTTGGAGGAGTGTGTCTATGCACAACTTTACACAAGTGAAATAACTTAGAAGGATTTAGAGTCAACTAGGTGAAAAAAAACTCATAAGAATTTGTCTAGTACAACTCTGTCATAGTTGGGCTATAGATACAATATAATAAATTGGCCCATCATATATAAGTACAATATCACTTACAAAATAATACAACATGATCATGGACATGACAAACTGACATTACAAATGACGAGAAGATAATTAAAAAGTTACTTCAAATCTGCATCTGGGAGTCTTGTAACTGCAACTCTTTTGGCACAACATCATCTTCAACACTTGAGTTAACCCTCATGCAAACTAAGGGGAAACAAAACCTATGTAGAGTCTAATTTTAGGTCGAATCCCACCAAGGGTGGATTCATGGAGAAGTTTATAGGGTAGAAAAGGGTTGTGTCCCTTTGTCTTGTCAAGGAAATGAAGCAGGCAAGGTGAATCAGAAGCACAAATAAAAATTGACAAATTTTCACCAACTCTCTCTGCTTAGAGAAGGGGAAAAAATGTTAATGTAGCACTCTATCTAGTATAAATATTATATTTGTTTACATGGCATAGAGTTGTGACACCATCTTTCAAGTGTGAAGTAAAAGTGAGGAATTTTTTAAGGGTCCCTCTACCTAAAGAAGAAGCCACTCTACTTCATGAAGAAAAAATGAAAATCAAAGAGTTGCTCTTCCTAAAGAAGAATTCATTCTACCTAGTGAAATAAAAGTGAAAATTTTCTAAGTGTGGCTCTGTGTAATGGAGTCATTTCACCTCAAGAAGAACTCACTCCGTATTGTGAAGACAAAGTGAAAATCTGCGAAGGTTAGCTATGCCTAATGAAGGAGCCTCTCTACCTACAAAATTTCTATACACAATGTAGGAAACATGAAAATCGACAAACTATGGCTCCACCTAATGGCATTGAGAAGAATTCACTTTGTCCAGTGAAGAAAAGTGAAAATTAGCTAAGGTTGGTTGCACCTAATGAAGGAATCACTCTAGGTAAAGAAGAACTTACCATTCCCAATGAAGGAAAAGTGTAAATCAGCTAAGTGTGGCTCCACCTAATGAACGAGTTGTTGCACCTAAAGAAGAAATCACTACGCCTAGTGAAGAAAAAGTGAAACTTGGCTATGTATGGCTTCACCTAGTGAAGGAGTCACTTTGACTAAAGAAGAAGTCTCTCACTCAAGTTAGTGAAGAAAGAAAGTGATAAATTTGTTAAGGGTTTATCCATCTCAAAAATGGGGGAAAATAAGTTCAATTCTCTGCTTTTGGAGAAGCACTAGTATAGAGGTGTCTAAGTAGGGGGGGCATATAGGTACTTGTTGAATAGCTCTCAAGAAGGAGCGATCAAAGAGTCTTTCAAGTGTGGAATTTTGAGTCATTTTAGACTAATTTCTACTAATTGGAAGTTGTGTGAAGAATTGTGGTTGTGTACGATTCTTCATTACATAATTCATGGGAAGGCTCCCCCCTTTGAAATGTAAGGTAAAAAATTGATCCTTATCAATATTATTTTGAACTCGCGAAGTAAACCTCCTCCCTAGAAAACTATTAGTTTT
The DNA here is from genome assembly GCA_031772625.1 of Pinus tabuliformis. Classification (NCBI taxonomy): domain Eukaryota; kingdom Viridiplantae; phylum Streptophyta; class Pinopsida; order Pinales; family Pinaceae; genus Pinus; species Pinus tabuliformis. The sequence continues at coordinate 1,123,971,448 of CM062818.1, read as the reverse complement.
AACCTGATAAGTCCAAAAAGTCCTTACAATGCCTTCCTTCTTACGCAGAACTTTAATGTGCATGAAATCCACATCAAAGAAGCAGAGATGCATTCAAATGGTCATTAGAAGAGATGCCAAGTGATCTTGCTAAGATAGTAAGAAACCTTGTTGTGCATATAGAGCAAGCCTAAGAGGAGAAAAATTAGGTAAATAATTAGTTGTTGTGGAATTTTGCATAAATAAATAAACAATTGAAGGGAAAATAATATACAATGGAAGCATAGATTCCAATGAGTTATCATAATTTGATAAAAAGGTAGAAATACCCACTAATAATCTTCAATGAATATGAAATAAAGAAAAATTGCCAACTTTTGATGCAAAGATGAGAATGAGGCAAGAAGTTGAAGCTTGGTTAACAAGAAGCCAAAAGGCAAGATTGGAAATATATAATTGGTTGGGAATACCTCATTGTCATGGGAACATAATCGACAAGGGAAGAAGCATAGACAAAGAAAAGTAACCTAGAAAAAATTTGAAAGTTACCTTGATAAAATATATTGATTTTATTCTTATTATATGAAAAAAGTCAATGAGTTTCATGACCTAAAGAAGGGAACCATGACAGTAAGTGAATATGAATGTAAGTTCATGAAGCTTCTGAAGTATGTCTCATTTATCAAGGATGGAAAATTTAAGTCAGTTGTTTTCTCAATGAACTGTAGATTCTAATCAAAAATGAGATTCAAGTCATGGAGCCAAATAAATTAGAGGAAATAATATGAGTTAAGACTAGTGAAGAGGCCAACATGATTTCCATAAGAGATGGATGGATAAAAAGAGATAAGGGAAAGAAAAGAGGAAGAAAGAGTATAAGCATTTGTTCTTCAAGGGTAACAATAATACTTCTCAAACCCGCCAACTCAGAATCAAACTTATGATACAATGCAACCTCCAACTAAGAGAAAAAGCTAGTAAATGTGTAGCCTTTTCTATGTGGGAAGTGCATTATGTAGTCCTAATGTTAAGTTGTAATAGAACCCATTACCCTAAATATTCCATGCATTCCATGTTCCCAACAGATGATGAGAGCAGTACGCCAGACCACGAGAGAAGGTCCCCATCACCAGATACCCAAAAGAAAGAGAAGGCCTTTTACCCACCACCACCACCAGAAGATATTAAGCCAAGTTCTTACCATATGATCTGCTTGAGTTCCCAAGTTTCCACCAAATGCGAGAGAGTTAGTTCAAAAATGTTTCCTCTCCATGTGAATGAAATTTTATTATGTTGTTAGCCAGATGGAGGGAGTAGGGTGAAGTGACACTTAGCAAGCACCCATTCCCCAAACTCATCATTCCAAGTTGCCAACGAATGAAAGAAGAGACGTCTTCCAGATGAGAAAATAGATGTCCCCCATCGTTCCCAACTGATTTGAGAGGGAAGTACTTACCAACAAACCAATGAGGTTACCACAAACAAGGCAACAAACCAGCCCGCCTACCCGGATTCTGCCAGCAAGAATCAAACAATTGCAATAGTGAAGAATCTGTAATGGATTCCAACCTTTTTATTAATAATTAGTTTAAACCATAACCATTTCATTTCCAAAAACAAACAAAAAATTACTCTTGATTTAATGTATGTTTAGTCTCTTCTGATTTTAATATATGTCTAGTATGTTATACTTGGTTTACTAGCTTCAGTTTCATAGTCTACATTTATACTTAGAGCCTGTTTTTGTACTAGATCATATTAGGACACATTTTATCCTAGGCTTTTCTTAAAAGCAGGTTCATTAAAATCTCAATTCAAATCTGATTACATAGGGGTCCAACTTCCTAGTTGTAATTTTAAATGGATGTATTTGTTAATAGAATTTATAATCAGTGCTTTACATGGATTGATTCCAATAAGAAATTTGAATGGATTGATTTTGATGATAGATTTTATACTCTTTAGAAATATACCTGAATACCAGCCAAAATAAAAGAGGGGATAGGCATAAAATAATACAAAGTCAAATATGTTAAAAAATAAACCCTAACAAAACTAGAAAACCCTAGAATATACAGAGGGGTTACAGTCTAAGTTAAAAGACTGAAAATTGATATACACTTTGTGTATTGTCATATTTCTTTCTCTAAGGTGAGTCCTAATAACTAGAATGCAATTTTGAGTATCCTTACCTTTTCTTTCACAAGGAGAAACCAACCACCTAGAAGGCAATTTTTGAAATATTGAGAGCACAACATCAAAATAAAATAAGTATAAATGGTTGGAATTTATCATTATATTTCTTCTAACTAAAATATGACATAATACTTGTTATTTTTAAAAATCAATAAAAATATTAAACAAAAATTTGGCATAATGTAAGTGATTTCTCTTTATCTTCTAGCTTTGAATGAAATTTTGTTTACTAATTTTTATCTTCAATGATTTTTTATATATCATGATTCTTCTTGAATTTATGCCTTAGGACATTTCCTTTGCAACATTTGGTGCAATTTCTAGTTAAAAAACTTATAAAACATCAACAAGCCCACTCTCACTAGGCTCACTTGGTGGTTTTTGACATTCAACCCCATATGAAGGAAATATGGGAAAAATATTTCATTCTCACTCTTAGTCATAAATATGTACATATGAGGTAATATAATTTTCACATCAACATTAGAGATGGATAAAATAATTAGAAGCAATATAAAAGAAACATCTTATATTTTCACTTTAAAAGGATGCTTAATTTTTATTTTTCTTTTTAGTATTTCAATACAAGATTAGAAAAAAAAATATGAATATTCATGTTAATTAATTTATTTCAATATATTTCCTAGATGGGCTAATTATCAAGGGAAAGGATGGGGTGGGATGCCACAAAGCCACTTGGAAAATGGGATGAGGGCATTGCAGCATGCCCCAAGGAGTTTAATGCAACACATGGGAGAATAATATCACCCACTTGCTCTTATGGCAAGACGATGTCCTTCTTTTGGGATACAGATCAACAAGGCTCATGTGAAGAGCGAGTGAAGAAGGTTTAAGACCATGCAGGATCATCACCATACATTTGTAGAGGAGAAGGACGTAAAGGAGGGAAATTAGGCTATGTTTCAACAAGGAAAGATAGAGTGAAGAAATTTAATGTGGATCATAAATAAAATATTTTAGTATGTAGGGTTAAGTAACATTCAAAAATTGAGAATTCAATACTTGAACGAGAGATGGTTGTTCCAGGTGGGACAAGAAGATGCTCTAATATCTGATAGGGGGAGGTTTTCGACCTTTCTATGAGTAAGGTATATTTTCATTGCAATTTTGGTTGGCATATTGTTTTATGTGTTGAATTGTTAATGATGATAAAAAGAAGGGTGGAGTTGGTTATATGTAAGGGAGGTTAGTGGAAGAATAAAGGTCAATAATAGGTTACTCCTAAATCGTCCTTGCCATGGTGGTTGGTTGTTCCACTCATATATGTGATCAACTGCTAGGATGGTTACCTCGGGATGTCTTTGTCTTTATTTTCTATTTTCTGCTACTCTAGTGCTTCTATTTCCTTGGTCGCTTAGTCTGAGGCATGGTATCAAAGTGTATTTTTGGTGACTCTATAGTCATGCTACGTCAGTAGGGCTAGAGAGAGGAAGGGTGTTGCATATTACCAGGAGAAATCCTAATAAGGGAACACCCATATGCACCATCAGGTCAAGGATTTTTCCTCTTGATACATGGATCTCGCCCCTAACCATATTCAATAAGAGATCTCTTAGTTTGAGGGGGAAGCTTCCAATCAAGGAAACCACTTTTCTAATATTGAGGTTCTAACAAAGTGGGAAAACTAGATCTTGGACAGTGGACATATGTAGAGAAAATTCAATCAATACATGCATACAATGGTCTTATATTGGAAAATAAAGTTTCTCTTGGGGAAGAATATTATGGACAAGCATGAGTCGTGCTTGGATATTCTACATTCCCTACAACACCAACAAAATCACCTACGAGACTTAGATGGGAGGATGAAGAGAATTGAGAAGCATCTATGAATCCTACTAGATTTAGGCGATGTTCCAGAGGATCCTAATGCGCCCATCCTGGTGGAAAGATTAGATTCTGAGCCATTAGTCTGATTGTGTCTTGATCATGGGTTGTGTTATGTTATTTCTAGCTTCCTTGGTTATGTCTTATCTTGGGCAAAATGGTTGTTGTAGTTTGGTTTAGGCTATTTACTTTAGCTTTTAGTTATCTCTCTCCTCCTTAAGGAGAGTTTATTTTTGGGTATGGTCTGGTCTCCCCAGTGAGATATCGACTGACATTTTGTACCTCATGATGTAATCCCATGTTTTTGAAGTAATAAAATTCACTCCACCAAAAAAATATTATTTCTATATTAACTTCATATATATGTATATATAGAGATTTTTTTTTTAATTATTAAAAAATTAATAATGCTAGTCATAAGAAAAAATATCAATGCCGAAATAAAAGAAGTAATTGAAAGTAAACATATTTTTTTTTCCTAATAAGATTAATAAGAAGAAGATGTGTAATTCATTTAAATTTTAATATAAAATTAATATGTGGTATTTAAAAAATATTATTAATAATAAAATTTTAATATGGATCATAAATAAAATATTTGGGCTAAGTAATATTAACATGTATTTAAAACTATGTTAATAAAAAAAAAAAAAACATTATAATGTGAATAATGAACATTTCAAATTTTGCATCTAAAATAGTTAAAATGGTTTACACCTCAAAAAATTTGATCCCTCTTGAAAATCACTAGATTCGTGATTAATACTCTGATTTCATATAATGTGAAATAGTAGTAAGATAATTTGCATATCTAAATAAATTAATAAAATAGACTTGTGCAAAATATTGAAATCATTATTTTTTTTCTTATATTTAAAATTAAAATCTTTTTTATTAATTCTTTATATATACATATTTAAAAATTTAATTAAAAATAAATTTTGATTAATTTATTATATTAAAAATTAAAATTAATAAATAATGAACACATGAAAACATTTCATCATTTAGAAATTTCCTTTTTATTTTTTTTAATAAATGGATCTACATGATTTCCCTTCTAAAAGAGAATGTAGTTTTCATGGGAATGTGTTGTCATTATTCCTCCCCTGGTGTTGATTGTTTTGTTGTAAATATGAGGTTTCCTTTGTGGTTGAGTGAATATTTTTTTTATTATTCATGATATTACTAAATTTTTGTTATTCAAGTAGGGTTTGTCTTGGTTTTCAGTGGGCTTGGTTTTCTATAAGCCCAGATGTTCTTTTCTTGTTCCATGTGTTTTTTCATTAGGCTTTTTCATGCTTATGAACTATGATTTGGTGGTGTTTATCTAGTTCTTAAGTGGTTCAGATAATCTCTTGTTCAATGGGACTTCCTAGAATATTTGTTGGAAAGACAGAGTCAATTCTCTCTCTTGATTTTTGGTTTCCCTTCTCTGCAAGGAAGAATTTGTCTACATTGAAGGAAAGAGGGTTGATTGTGAATTTCATTAGCCTTTGGCATATCATGTACTTTTGTTAATTGGGTAAATCATGAATATGTTGGTATTTTCTATTGTGGAAACAATTATTGTTCTTTTCTTTTAGATAAAAGGAAGGATAGGGATCAGATCTATAGATTTGGACCTTAGTTCATGAACGATAGAGGAATGTTTCTCACCTAGTAGCCTCTAGATTTCAGCCCATGATGGAAATTTGTTTTGTACCAATGTGGATCAAATTTCCATATATTCCCCTCTTTTGTTGGGGTGAAGGTATTTTCAAGCCTGTAGGAGATAAACTATGTTAATTTATTTCTAGTGATATGGACTACCAGAATAACTTCTCTTGTGCTAGAATTTGCATTGAAATGGATTTTTCAGAAGGCCTTATCAAGGCGATTCAACTTAACTTGGAAAGTTGGTCCCATCTTCAAACCATGGATTATGAATAGATTCCTTTTAAATGTAATTTTTGTCATGAGTATATGCACTTTTTTAAAAAACACTCTAAGGGATTTAACTTCTCAACTTTCTTCTAATTATTTTCCATCTTCTCAGAGTAATGATGAGCAATGAGAACTTTCTTCTAATTATTTTCCATCTTCTCATAGTAATGATGAGCAATGAGCATTCAAACTAGTTATAAGAAAACACAAGAAGCATTTGACTAAGAGGCTGCATGCTAGAAAACCTGAAGCTCATCAACATCCACCCTCCAGTAATAGATATGAAGTTTTGAAGTCCCTAGAGGTAGAAGATATGGATGATGAGGGCCAAGTTGATCAACAGTCCTAGGTCAAGTGTCTCCAAAGAATAGTAATTCATTCATTGAGGAAAATTCTTCATCCAAGAATACTGGAAAATATCTCTTACAAAAAGAAGAAGAAGAAGAAAGTGGAACAAAGGATGAGGAGGAGATCAAACCCCCTCTTTTTCTCCCTCTTATTCAAATGTGCTAAAAAATAATATGAATTCTTCCCCTCATTTAACATGAAGTAAGAGAGGTCGAATTAAGAAAAACCTGAAATTTGGTTCCTAGAATTCTCTTTCCTCTCATGGATCTAGTGATGGGTCAATTTCTCTCAAATATTAGAAATGTTTTATTTTTGCATCATCCTATGAAAGTAAAGTGAAAGAATATACTCATGTTCTCAAGGAGTAGTAGGTTCAAGATTTAGAATGTATAGTATTGGATCTCTTCACCCCTTTTTTTTGGGCAAAGGATGGTTTTTAGCTCCTTTATTTTTAGATTCATGAAAGAAATTTTCTCTGTAGTAGTCATTGTTGTTGGAATAAGGAATTACTTGGGGCTGGGGGGTAGGGGCTGGTGAATCAGTAATTAACACTTTTAACAATATTTAAGATGAATATCTAGAGTTTAAATTGAAAATACTCAAACATCACACGAGACACCATCATTCATACATAATAGAATAGAAAAAATTATGTGGAAGTCCTTATGGGAGAACAAGCACCAAAGGTTGTTTTTTATTATGATGATAACAAAGGCACCAACATTGATTACAAATTTTTTTTATGAGAACCTACTCACAGGAGGCCTAAAACCCCTTCAAATTAGCAAGCGACAACTTGCCTAAAGGCTCCAACCTCTTATCAATGCAAGCCACTACTTGCTTCAACTAACAGTCATACTTTTTATATAATTTTTAGACTAAAAATAGTGATCTACTTCTATTACATAAAAGCATAAAGAACCTAGTTTGTTGTCTCTTACAACTCCTTAATCTCTGTATTGTAAACACACACTCAACTGCTCTATTCTCTACACCTTTAGCTCTACTGTACTCTCTATTCATCACCACATCTCACTAGTGGACACCGATCCACACATTGTTCTCATCCCACATACAATCAACACATTTTGCTCTTAGCCTACACTTCTACATAGGTACACACTCTCTCTTAGAAAAGAGCTCGATAATTCACACACAACTATATTATTTTTATTTTTTATTTAACACAATGTTCCAAAGTTTTTTCTCCTTTTCTACACATAGAATGCAATATTTTTTCATCTCATTATCCAACCCACACATCCTTTAGTATGGCTCATTGATATTCAATAAATAGCATGAGTATGGGATCCCCTACCAATTCAAATACCAATATAAGGCTCTTCAAATATATTAGCACGCTATCAATGATTTTAATTTAACAGCATGGATCTCATTTCTTATTAAATGATATGTCATATAAATGTTGTGATCAGGGTTTCATCTCTTTGATGTAGACAGTGTTTTGTTTATTCTCTAAGATTTGTTGTCCCCGTTGCTTGCTTCTCATTCCTCTGCAATTTCCATTAATTGCAACTACAGGTTTCAATAGAGTTTCTCAACTTAAGTGAGCCTCCAGATATGGCATGACTACCAAATATTGTGTAGTATCGTAAAAGCAAAAAATGGGTCCATGCTATCAAGTGTATGGAAGAAGAGAGGTCCCAAACCTTATGTTCTCTGTTCAATGTCTTTTTCTAAATATTTTTCATGGCAGGAATTTTTTGTCGCACCTAATTGGAATATTTTTGTTACACAGAATCCATTTCCCTAGAGAAAAACCTTCAGACTCCATTTGAATATTCTAGGGTAAAACCTTTAGGGTGATGTGTCCTATGGGCTCCCACAACTCTCCCTCCTAAGATTTTATTGGTTGTACCTCACACCTATTACACCTTTAAGCAAACTCACCCCAAACTCTGAATCCCTGGAACTTTGGTCCTGCACTTCATCAGAACCTCTCGGGGAAATACTTCTAGGATGATGTGTCCTATGGTGGGACCTCCTGCATTGTCATCCCTCCATAGGATATTCCCGTGGTGGGACCTCCTGTAATGTATTGAGCTTCAGCTGTTGATAATGATATTGAGTCTTGTTTTTTGTTGACCCAAGACGCAAGATGATCCAAGTGGATCTTGTTGGGTGTGGAGCCTGATTATCTTCTATATTCAAAGGTATCGCCACATTGGACCCCAGTTCGAAATGGGGGTGGCAACGCCACCCGTAAAATATTCGCTGCAGGGGGGGTCCAGGGGGGGTGGCTGTGACCTTTGGGAGCCCCCCCCTGGCAGGGGGTTTCAGGGGCAGCGCTCCCGAAGCTAAAAACAACTGTAAAATTGCCTTGTAAAAGTATAGCAATCTCTAGTCAATGTGGGCCGTTTATTAGGCGGATGATCTGACGGCAGAACTTATGTTTAGTTTAGGGTTTTTTGCCCTAGAAGGCAACCCCTCTCTTTGTATGAGGGCATTGTATTTGAGGCTGTGTGATAGATGTGTATTCTGTGAGCGGGAAATAGAGAGGTGAGAATGTGAGAGAAAACAGAGGATATTACAGCGGATTTGCTGTAGGTTGTGTCTCTTCATTTTGCTGGATAATAGAAAGGAAGGACTCGCTGTTCGGGGTGGACGTAGCCCAAACTGGGTGAACCACGTATATCTGTGTCTCTCTTGTTTTGTGCGTTTTCTGTGTTTATATTTCTGCAATATTTTATGTGTTCCATTGCTCCATAATATATAATTTTCTAACAACTGGTATCAGAGCCGAAGGTCTATTTGGCTGATAAACTTGCAAGAAAGAAGGGTTCCTGGTTCGAGTGGGAGCAATGGCAGAAGATGGTAAGTTTAGGGTCGAGAAATTTAACGGCCAAAACTTCTCGCTGTGGAAGATGCAGATGGAAGATTATCTGCATCAGAAAGATCTATACCTACCACTGGGTGGAAAAACAAAGATGCTGACGGGTATGACAGATGAAGAATGGAACCTTGTCGATAGAAAGGCACTTGGAACAATACGGTTGTGCCTCGCTGCATCAGTCACCTTCAACATTTCGAAGGAAGCCACAACAGAGGGTTTGATTCAGGCATTGTTGAAACTATATGAAAAACCCTCGGCCTCAAACAAGGTATTTCTTATGAAACGATTATTTAATATGAAGATGTCGGAAGGTGGATCTATTGCAGACCATTTAAATGATTTTAATACAGTTACAAGTCAGTTAAGTTCTGTAGGGGTAAACTTTGATGATGAAGCTAGAGCTCTGTTATTCTTGTGCTCATTACCAGAAAGTTGGAATAGTTTGGTAATGGCCATTAGTAACTCCGTTTCTGGATCTAGTACTTTAAAGTTTGATGATGTTGTCGGTGCTATCCTTAGCGAGGAAATGCGACGGAAAAGCTCTGGTGAGACATCAGGAAATGCTTTGAGTGCAAAGTCTAGAGGAAGAAAAATGGAAAGAGGAAAGAGCTCAGGATATCGCAGTAAATCAAGGAAAGGCAGATCCAATTCCAGATCAGGGATAGTGTGCTGGAAATGTGGAAAGAAAGGAAAACTAAAGAAAGACTGTAGATCTTGGAAGGGAAAAGAAGGAGATGCACAACAAGAAAACAATCGTGAAGCAAATGTGACAGATGAGGTGTTACAAGATGCTTTGATTCTTTCTTTCGAAAATATTACTGATTCCTGGGTGGTAGATTCAGGGGCTTCATTCCATGCCACACCTGATAAGAAATACTTTCATGACTATGTTCAAGGAGATTTTGGACAAGTTCGTCTGGGTGATGATAAACCCTATAAAATCGTTGGAATGGGTAAGGTTCTTGTAAAACAGCAAAATGGAAACCAATGGCTATTAAAGGAGGTAAGGCATGTTCCAGATCTAAAGAAAAATCTGATTTCAACAGGGCAGTTAGGCGGTGAAGGTTGCGTGACAACTTTCACAGACAAAGCTTGGAAGGTCACCAAAGGAGCCCTGGTAATAGCAAAAGGCGAAAAGGTTGGTACATTGTATTTATGCAATGGTATTTCTAACTCTGTTAATGCTTTAACTTCTAAAGGAGCAGATGCAGCATTATGGCATCATAGGCTCGGACACATGAGTGAAAAGGGGATGAAGATTCTTCACTCAAGGAATTTTTTGCCGGGTTTGAAGAATGTGATTTGGACTTCTGTGAGAATTGCATTTATGGAAAACGAAGAAAGTCGGATTTCTCAGAGTTGGGAAAGAAAAGAAGAATGAAAAATTAGAGCTTGTGCATACAGATGTATGGGTACCTGCTCAGGTATCATCTCTCGGTGGCTCTCATTATTATGTTACTTTTATTGATGATGCAACTAGAAAAACTTGGATTTATTGTATTAAGAATAAATCTGATGTATTTGATACTTTCAAGAAATGGAAAGCTTTGGTTGAGATTGAGACAGGAAAGAAATTGAAGTGTCTTAGATCAGACAATGGAGGCGAATATTGCAGCAAAGAGTTTGATAGGTACTGTTCAGAGCATGGAATTCGCAGAGAGAAGACAGTTCCAAGAACACCACAAGAAAATGGTGTGTCAGAAAGGATGAACAGAACAATCATGGAGCGTGCAAGGTGCATGAGATTGCATGCAGGATTGCCTTTACAGTTTTGGGCAGATGCTGTAGATACTATTGTTTATCTAATAAACAGAGGGCCTTCAAGTTCCTTGGATGGTGGTATTCCAGAGGAAGCATGGACAGGAAAAAGGTAAACTACTCTATTTTAAAGCCTTTTGGTTGTGAGGCCTTTGTCCATATTGATAAAGAATATAGAACAAAGATTGAGGCAAAGTCAAAGAAATGTACCTTTATTGGATATGGTGTTAATGATTTTGGTTATCACTTATATGATTACGAAAATCACAAAACCATTAGGAGCAGAGATGTAATATTCAATGAAAACGTATTGTATAAGAATCAGTTGCAGGAAAAGAAACAGGAAAAGGAAAACAAGGAATACGCAGTTCTTGATGAAATCACTGAAAAAGTAAAGGTGCCTAAAAATAATAATAATCAACAACCACAACAACAGCAACCACCACAACAACAACAGGCACCCCAAACAACTGAAAGTGGTGTTAGAAGATCTACCAGGATAAGTAGACCCCCTGAACGATACTCTCCTTCATTATATTATTTATTGTTGACTGATTCTGGTGAACCCGAATGTTATGAAGAAGCAATGTAGGTTGAAAGCAGGAAGAAGTGGGAGGTAGCCATGGAAGAAGAGATGGACTCCCTAATGCATAACCAGACTTGGGATTTAGTCAGGTTGCCTATAGGAAAAACTACATTGAAGAATAAATGGGTTTACAGGCTGAAGGAAGAAGATGGAGGAAAACAGAGGTATAAAGCTAGACTTGTGGTGAAGGGGTTTGCACAGAAGAAAGGTATTGATTTTGATGAAATATTTTCTCCTGTTGTTAAAATGACTTCAATCAGAACTATTTTAAGTCTTGTAGCAACTAAAGATTTGCATATTGAGCAGTTAGATGTAAAGATAGCCTTTCTCCATGGCGATTTGGAGGAAGAGATATATATGCAGCAGCCATAAGGATATGAGGTGAAAGGGAAGGAGAAACTAGTGTGCAGGTTGAAGAAGAGCTTGTATGGCTTAAAACAGGCTCCAAGGCAGTGGTATCTAAAATTTGACAAGTTTATGTCTGAACAAGGTTATACTAGATGTCACTCTGATCATTGTGTTTATTTGAAAAAGCAAAATGATGGCAGCTATATTATATTGTTATTGTATGTAGATGACATGCTTGTTGCAGGATCTAACATACAGGAAATAAATGTGCTCAAAAGAAAATTGGCAAATTCATTTGCAATGAAGGATTTGGGAGCTACAAAACAAATCCTTGGTATGAGAATAACTAGAGATAGGAAAAATCGTAAACTAACATTGTCTCAGAATGAGTACATACAAAAGGTGTTGAAAAGATTTAACATGCACAATGCAAAACCAGTTAGTACACCTTTTGCTAGCCATTTCAAACTTAGCAAGGAAATTTGCCCAAAGACCCAAGAAGACATGGATTATATGTCTAAAGTTCCATATGCATCAGCAGTTGGAAGCTTAATGTATGCAATGGTCTACACAAGGCCTGATATTGCACATGCAGTGGGAGTTGTAAGCAGGTACATGAACAATCCAGGAAAGGAACATTGGATGGCAGTGAAATGGATTCTCAGATATTTGAAAGGTACCACAAATCAAGCATTATGCTTTGGTGGTTCAAACATCTCCCTACAAGGATATGTTGATGCAGATATGGAAGGTGACAGAGATAACAGGAGGAGCACTACAGGATATGTATTTACTGTTGGAGGAACAGCTGTCAGTTGGGTTTCAAAAATCCAAAGTGTTGTTGCACTTTCAAGAACAGAAGCAGAGTATGTTGCTGCTACAGAGGCTAGTAAAGAAATGATTTGGTTACAAAGGTTTATGGGTTAATTGGGTAAGGAGCATGATATGGGCACGTTATACAGTGATAGCCAAAGTGCCATTCATCTTGCAAAGAACTCAGCATTTCATTCCAGGACTAAAAACATACAGCTCAAGTACCATTTCATACGATCAGTGTTGGAAGATGGAGAGTTGAAGCTGGAAAAGATACACACTAGCCAGAATCCTACAATATGCTAACAAAAGTTGTAACGAGGGAGAAACTGAGAATATGCTCAGTTTCAATTGGTCTTCAAGGATGACGATGAAGATGAGAAACAACCAGGTCCAAAGAGGAGTCATTGTTCAGCAAATGGAGCAGCGGTGGAGTTGCTACAATCAGTCTCCAAGTGGGAGATTTTTGGGTGTGGAGCCTGATTATCTTCTATATTCAAAGGTATCGCCACATTGGACCCCAGTTCGAAATGGGGGCGGCAACGCCGCCCGTAAAATATTTGCTGCAGGGGGGGTCCAGGGGGGTTGGCTGTGACCTTTGGGAGCCCCCCCCCTGGCGGGGGGATTCGGGGGCAGCGCCCCCGAAGTTAAAAACAACTGTAAAATTGCCTTGTAAAAGTATAGTAATTTCTAGTCAATCTGGGCCATTTATTAGGCGGATGATCTGACGGTAGAACTTATGTTTAGTTTAGGGTTTTTTGACCTAGAAGGCACCCCTCTCTTTGTATGAGGGCATTGTATTTGAGGCTGTGTGATAGATGTGTATTCTATGAGCGGGAAATAGAGATGTGAGACTGTGAGAGAAAACAAAGGATATTACAATGGATTTGTTGTAGGTTGTGTCTCTTCATTTTGCTAGATAATAGAGAGGAAGGACTGGCTGTTCGGGGTGGACATAGCCCAAACTAGGTGAACCACGTATATCTGTGTCTCTCTTGTTTTGTGCGTTTTCTGTGTTTATATTTCTGCAATATTTTATGTGTTCCATTGCTCCGTAATATATAATTTTCTAACAGATCTTCAGAAAAGTACCGGTGGCATGGTGAAAGGCTCAAAAATCAAAGTGGCATAATCTAGATAAATTTAGCATCTAACAAAATTTCTCATCATCCTAATTCCAACAATGCAAATGTCACTCAAATCTGAGTCCAGATGACAAAGTTAGAATAAGCCAAAGTTTGAGTTTGACTTGTCCAAGTAGCAGGGAGATGATGACATGGCAAAGTTCATCCAATGAGGGAGTACCATGTGGTAGGTTGCCCCTGGGTCCCTCATATCACATATCAGCAAAAAGGAGGAGTGACTTAAGGAGAATCTGCCCCTGGCATTGTCGGTTGCGATTTCGATATCGCATATCGTAGTCTGGAGGAGGAATAAAAATGTTAAGAATCAACACCGATGAAGACCCGGTTGCGATGTGATATTATAGCAAATTTCAATCGCAGAAAATGGATGGTGTTACAAAAGGCCCTAGTGGAAAGTTTCGATTGCGATTTCGCGATAGGCGTCATTTGCGATATTGCGATGGGGGGTCGGACCTGAAATGATATATATTTTGATTTATAAATCTCGACGGGTCCACCATATCGCAGAGCACTAGAGTTGGGCTGATACACCGATGGGTTCCACACTGATTGTGATTTACAGGGAGGATCCAAACACGATATTTTGTATGGTGTGTTCTATAAATCTGGTGGGTCAGTATATCGCAAGATGCTTGTGTCTTGGTTTGGCCTGTCTTTCGATAAGTTGGAAATGCCAAAAAACATGTCGTCGAGACTCATGTGCAATTGAGATGGGTTTTCCCTATTCGAAAGGGGCTTCAATATTATGGTAAGGTTGTTGCGGTGAATCCTTTCGGCCCCATTCCACCTACTAACTTGGGTTCCTATGTTAGAACTCCTCACTTTTGAGGGATGTCGCCATGCTTATATATATGACTATTTGTGTCAAGAGAAAGCGGAGAGGACAGGTCAAATACTCATATTCTATTGCACATAGTAAACCCTGGCAGTAGGTTGAAACCTCATCATGAGTAGCAGGGACATTTAGAGAAGGTTGCAGAAGGCCTGATTATCCAAATTAGGAGTTTGGATAAGCATTGTTGCACTATTTTTCGCTAGGATTTCAGTGCTACTGTCTATTTCTGAAGTTGGGCTCTCCATTCTCTGCCCATATTTCAACTTGGAGGTATCAGGGTTGTCATTGCTTATTTCTTGTACTTTTTATCTCTTTTATGCCACTAATAGAAAGAAGGCCTCCCCACTATTCAGAAAGGCCAGGAGACGTAGTCTGAATTGGATGAACTCCATAATCAAATAATTGTGTCATGGTTTTTGTGTTATTATAATTATTTCCGCATCATTTATGTGCTTTTAAGTTCCATGGTTAATTAACTCTATTATATGTAATTTTGATGCATCTGTAAGTAAAAGATCTTGGATCAAGTTTGGTATCAGAGCAGGTCTTTGTAGATGCGAATTGCATGAGTTTATGCTAACCCGGAACAAGCTGCAAAGAGGAGAAGGAATGCTTAATTCCTTTGATCCTGAAGCAGGATGTGCACAATGAAGAAGAAACATGGCCAATGAAGAAGCTCGTTGGGAAGAGGAACAAAATTTCCGAAAGGTATTCTACAATATGGTAGGAAAAGTGGACCAGCTGTTCGCAGAGTATGAGAAGGCACTTGGGCATGAGAAGAAGGATGCCAATGATCATGGATTAGGAAATCAGGAAGGTGGTGGAGAATATCCTCTTCCCTCTCCTTCTTCCAGTGATAGTTCTCATCACTCTCAGCGAAATTCTAAGAAGACCTCTAAGAAACCATTCTTCAAGTTAGACATAAAGTTCGACCTACCCATGTATAATGGAGAATGTAGTGCAAAAAAGCTCAATAATTGGATCAAACAGATAGAGGTTTGCTACCAAGTCTAGCAGATCGAAGAAGATGAGGTGAAAGTCTAGTTAGCATCTCTTCAGCTGAGTAGAACGGCTCTCTTTTGGTGGGAGAGAAAGTTACAGAAGGGCAACACTAAGTCAAGTAGCCTTCTATCCTCTTGGTCTAGTTTCATTTCTGAATTAAAGGACCAATTCTACCCTCTGGGTTATAAGCAAAAGTAACTTATGGACTGGAAATATTTAAGGCAAGGTAAGGGCTAGAATGTACAAAGCTTCACGGAAGAATTTCAAAAACAAGCACTAAATATGGGCATCTTATTAGATGCACCATGAAACTGTAACTAAGTATATAGGTGCATTACATAGTTACATAAGACACTCGTTATTATTGTTCGAGCCTACTACAATTGATACACCCAGTGTTAAAGCTAGTCATCTTGAAAGTTGAGGCAAGAATGATCGAGATGAAAAAACCAAGAAGATTCCATTCAAACCTTAGCATGGAAAATTTCAAAAGAAAGGAAAATGGAAGGATAAGAAGAATGTCATAGCTAAGGAAGGGTACGGAGCAACACCGTCTTGCACTCATTGCAAGAAAGATGGTCATGACGAGGACCACTACTAGAAGCTGCATTCAAAGTTGAGACTGAAGAGATTCGGTGGAAAGGGGAAGCAGAAGATAGTGGAAACAACACAGGACCTCAGATCGAATTCAAGTGATGTGACATTGATCACAACTGTGGGTGCAAGCACTACTATTTCTATTAATGATACTTCTGATTCGATTGCAAGCACTAGTTATTTGAATGAGCCTGTTTGTTGTGAGTGAAAGAGAATTAAGTTATTCCACATTAAAGTTTTCGTAAAGCATACAAAGGTGCAAACTCTGTTTGATTCAGGTTCCCAAGAAAACTTAATCTCATATTCCTTAGTGAAAAGGTTATGCCTTGAAACTAAACCTCATCTGAGTCCATAACCACTTGGTTGGGTAAGCCATAAAGCCAAATTGCATGTCACCAAGCAGTGTATGGCCAGATTTGTAATTGCTTCTAAATTAGTTGATGAGGTAGAGTTAGATGTAGTACCTTTGGAAATCCATGGAATCATCTTGGGAAGCCCATATCTATATGAAAAAAAGGTCGTTTTCTTTCGGCATGAAAACAAATGCCACCTCACAAAGGATGGGGTAGAGTATATAGTTAGAGCTCATCATAAAAAAGTTAGTGCTAGCCTTGTCAGTGCAGGATAGATTAAAACACTGGTTAATTCTAGTAAAGGGTGCATGCTCATGGTAGTGAGGGCGAAAGAAGCCGAGACGGATGACACTTTCAAAGGTTGTGATCCTGATCATAAGAAGGAATTATTTGAAATTGTTTCTGACTATGATGAATTGTTTCAAGAACCGAGAGGATTGCCCCCTAAATAGGAAATCCAACATGAGATCCATTTGCAACAGGATGCTCCTTTACCAAATGTTGGCATGTACATGATGACTTCTATCGAGATGGAGGAGATCAAGAAATAGGTGGAGGAACTGTTAAATTAGGGAGTCATCAGACCGATTTCTTCTCCTTGTGGCTCATCGATCGTGTCGGTACCCAAGAAAGATGGCACATGGAGAATGTGTGTAGATTACAAGGCACTGAACAAGATCACGATGAATAATCGATACCCTCTCCCTTGCATTGATGAATTGTTAGATCAATTGAAAAATGTTGTTTATTTTACAAAGCTAGATTTACATAGTGGTTATCACCAAGTTAGAATTACAGAGCAGGATGTCTGGGAAACTACGTTCAAAACCAAGCAGGGGCTATTCGAATGGATGGTGATGCCATTAGGGTTATGCAATGCTCCAAACACGTTTATGAGGGTAATAAATGATTTATTTAGGCCTTTTCTTAATCATTTTGTTCTTGTGTATCTGGATGATATTATTGTGTCCAGTCGGACATGGGAGGAACATATGTGTCACATAATGAAAGTGCTTAACATTCTGAAGAATGAGAAACTATATTTGGAACTATCAAACTGTGAGTTTGGGAAGACTTATCTAATTTATTTAGGCCATATTGTCATTAATGGACAATTAAGGATAGATCCCTCTAAAGTGGAGGCGATAATGAATTGGTATGAGCCCACGAATGTTACAGAAGTTCGAAGTTTTCTAGGCACAGTGCAATATTGGAGAAGGTTTATTGGGAACTTCTCTGTTATCACACCCCCTTTGAATGCCTTGACTAATGTGAAGTAGGCCTTTCAGTGGGGAGGAAAACAACAGAAATCATTCAACAAATTGAAAGAGAAGATCAACACAACACCAGTGCTAGCCTTACCATACCTTCAGTAGCCTTTTGAAATTGAAATAGATGCCAGCAGATATGCCATGGGTGTTGTATTGATGTAGAAAATAAAGCCTGTATGTTACCATTCGAAGACTTTCTCCTAGGATGTTGTGAATTATCCTACGTATGATAGGGAGTTGTACGCCTTGGTCTAGAATGTAAAGAAGTGGAAAAACTATTTGATCATCAAGGGGACCATCATCCACATAGATCATCAACCCTTGCAGTATCTTCAGTCACAGACCAAGATTTAGTAAGCCCGCCGCTTCAAATGGATGGATTTCCTCAAATAGTTTCATTTGGTAATAAGATATTAGAAGGGCGCCAGCAACAAAGTAGCAGATATTCTTTCTCACCCTCCTATTTATGCATCTGTAGTTTTGCAAAATGTTTCTTTTTCGTTAGAAAGTTATGCTGAACAGTATTCTAATGATAGTGATTTCAAAGAAATCTATGCAAAACTGACTCATGGATCACAGGTGGACAATTATTATTTGTAGGGAAATTTATTGTACCACCTTGGCAAATTATGCATACCCAACGATGAAATGGTTCATGTAATCTGAGAGACTCATGCCTCTCTAGTGTCTGGTCATTTGGGAATTCAGAAAACTTTATGTCATTTGTAGAGGTTTTGGTTTTGGCCTCATATGAAAAAAATTGTGACTTGCTTTGTAAAGGGTTATGCATTGTGTTATGTTTCAAAGCCCTCTAATAGAAAGCTTGGGCTCTACACACCACTCCCTATTTCGAGTTGACCATGGGAAAGTGTTTCCATGGACTTTGTAGGGGATTTTCCTATGTCTAGGAAAGGTCACGACTATTTTTTATGTCGTTGTGGATAGGTTTAGTAAAATGTGTATTTTAATTCCTTGTAAAAAGCAGGTCACTGCTCAGCAGACTGCTTTTCTTTTCTTTCAGCATTTTTGGGTCCATATTTGATTTCCCACATGTATTATGTCAGATCGAGACTCTCGCTTTCTTGGGGAATTTTGGACCAGCTTGTGGAGAATGATGGACACCACGTTGAAAATAAGTACGACATTTCATCCATAGACCGATGGAAAGATAGAGGTTTTCAAGCACACCGTGGTACACTTGTTGCGAGGCTATTGTGGGAAACATCCCAAGTTTTGGGATGAACAACTACCTTATGTGCAACATGCATACAATCAAGCATCGCATTCATCTGCATAGAGCTCACCGTTTGAGACATGTTTTGGATATCTAGCTAGAGATCCCTTTGACATGGTCCTTGGGAACGAGGAGGATAGTAATGGAAGATATGATAGGGACAATGCACAGAAATTCATTCAGCGGATATAGGTGATTCATCAGGTAGGGAAGGATCAGTTGGAGAAGAGTCAAGATTGGTATAAAGCTCGACATGATAAGCACCAATTTGACCATCATTTTCCAGTTGGGGACAAGGTATGGCTCCATATCAGCAAAGATAGAATGAAGGGAGAAGGGAAGAAATTGAGACCCATTAGATATGGTCCCTTCACCATATTGGCAAAGATTGGAGACAATGCTTTTCATCTTGACTTTCCTGCTTATATGCAAATGTACTCCATGGTAAATGTGGAAAACCTGAAGCTTTATGAACCTCCATTGATTATGGATATCGAGGAGGTTGCACAGATTCCTATAATGGATGATTTTTCACCAGAGTATCTAGATAAGCTACCCAAAGATATCATACTTGATCGAAGTACAAGAACTTCACAATGGGGAGATGTGGAGTATATCCGTGTTGGCTTCAAAGGAATGCATCCAAGCAAATCTTGATGGATGGAGAAGGAAAAAGTGAGGGAGAAATTTCCTCACTTCAAAATTGATTGAAAAAAAAATTGGTGGTCCAAAAGCTCTTAGTGGAGAGGATTGATCCAGGTGGATCTTCATAAAAGTACGAGTGGCATGGTGAAAGGCTCAAAACTCAAAGTGGCAGAATCTTAATAAACTTAGCACCAAATCAAAGTGCTCACCATCATAATTCCAACGGTGTGAACGACACTCAAATATGAGTCGAGAGGACGAAGTTAGAACAAGTCAAATTTTGATGTTGACTTGTCCAAGTAGTAGGGAGAAGATGACATGTAAAAGTTTCTATGAATGAGGGAACGCCATGTGGCAAGTTTCCACTAGGCCCCGCATATCGCATATTGGCGAAAAGGAGGAGTGGATTAAGGTGAATCAGCCCCTAGCATTGCCGACTGCAATTGCGATATCGCATATCGCAAGCTGCAGGGGGGAACAAAAAGGTTAAGAATCAGCCCCGACGAAGACCCAGTTACGATGCATATTATCGCATATCACAATCGTAGAACGGGGATGGTGTTAAAAAAGGCCCCGACGGAAAGCGCCGATTGCGATATTGCAATGGGGGACTAAACCCGAAATGTTAGATATTGTGATTTATAAATCTTGGTGTGTCCGACATATCATAGAGCACTGGAGCTGGGTTGATACACCGATGGGTTCCACGCTAATTGTGATATGTGGGGAGGATATGGATGTGATATTTTGTATCGTGTGTTCTATAAATCTAGTGGGTCTGTATATTGCAAGATGCTTGTGTCTTGTTTTGGATGACCCACCGATAAGTTCGAAACACTAAGAAACATGCTGCTGAAACTCATGTGCAGTTGAAAAGTTTGTGTTGTTGGAAAGGGGCTTCACTATTGCAGTAAGGTTGTTGTTGTGAATCCTTCTGGTGCAATTATGCCTACTAATTTGGTTTCTTACGTTAAAACTGCCCCGATTTTGAGGGATGTCGCCATGCTTATATAAACGACTGTTTGTGTAGGGAGAAAGCAGAGAGGACTGGACGAACACTTAGAATATATTGCACACAGTAGACCCTGACCCTAGTAGCAGGTTGGAACCTCACCTTGAGTAGAAGGGAGGTTTTGAGAAGGTTGCAGAAGGCCCAATTATCCAAATTGGGAGTTTGGATAGGTGTTGTTGCAATAATTTTCGCCCAAGAGTTCAGTGGTGTTGTCTATTTCTGAAGTTGTGATCTCCATTCCTGCGCATATTTCAGCTTGGAGGTATCAAGGTTTTCATTGCTTGTTGCTTTTACGTTTGATCTCTTTTATGCCACTAATAGAAAGAAGGCCTCCCCACTATTGAGCAAGGCCCAGAGATGTTGTCCGAATTGGACAAACTCCACAATCAAATCATTGTGTCATGGTTTCAATGTTCTTCTGGTGATTTTCACATTGTTTATGTGATTTTAAGTTCCATGGTTAATTAACTCTATTATATGTAATTATGATGCATCTATAAGTAAAAGATCTTGGATCAAAAGAGAATCTCCCAAAAATAATGTTGCTCCAGAGGTGTTTTTCCTGTCATCAAGGTTGCCTGCCCAATCAACATCAACATAAGATTTTAATTCAAAGTCTTTACCTCTCGCATGGCATAAATCAAATTCTATTTTCCTTTCAAGTATTTGAAAATCATTTTTACAACATTGACATGGCTTTCTGAAGGGTTGGATTGAAATCTGGCCACCAGGCCCACTACTTACATGATGCGTAGTCTTAAGGCATTGAGATACACCAATCTTCCAATATTTGATATGTAGGTTGTCTGATTTACAAGAGGATTCCATCCTCTTTACATAGTTTACAACCAGTAACCATGGGGGTACTAATTGGCTTGCATTCTTCCACCCTAAATTTATTCATTGTTTCTCTTAAATACTTGGATTGAGAGATGAAGATGCCATTTTTCGATTGTGTAATTTGTATCTCGAGGAAGAAGGACAAGTTTCCTACCATAGACATATCAGATTATTTATGCACTAACTCAGCAAATCAATATCCCATCTATTCCAAGTCACTGCCAAAGATAATATCATCTACATAAACCACAACAACTATAAAATTATCATCTTCATATTTTATATACAAATTATTATCTGCGGTCCCTCTTTTGAAACCTTATTGCTAAAGATGTTTGTACAATATGGCATACCAAGCTCTAGGTTCTTGTTTGAGCCCATACAAAACGTTTTCTAGTATGCAAATATAATCTTTGTTTTTTGAGAGCACGAAACCTTCTAGTTGTTCTATATATACTTCCTCTTCAATATCTCCATTGAGAAAAGTTAATTTCACATCCATTTTATATACTTTGATATTCTTATGGATGGTAAAATAAAGAAACATTTTGATGGCTTCCAATATTGCTACAGGTGAAAATTTCTCCTCAAAATCTCTCCCTTCTATCTATGCACACCATTATAACTATTCTTTCTTTGTTCCTTATCACTCGTCCTTCCTAATATAGCTTATTCTTAAAGAACCATTTGGTGCCTAAAATGTTTTTGTCTTTGGGTCTAAGGAAAAGCTCCCAAGTGTCATTTTTCTCAATTTGATCCAATTCTTCTGTCATTTCCTTCACCTAGAATTTGTCTTCACTTTCCTAACTGATACTTTTGGGCTCAATTTGTGACAATAGAGAAAGATTTAATCATTTTGGACTACCAAGGAATGTCCTCCTAGTTTGAAATTTGACTCTATGATCACCAATAATTTTACTTTTTGGTTGTTATTTCTACACATACCTGGAAGGATTTGTGTTCCTATATGTTGCATCTTCTTCTTCAACTTTTTCTCTTGCTTCTACTTCTTCTTGATCTGAGAATATGGAGCCTAAGATTTCTTCTTCACTTGAGTTTTTATTTTCTATAGATGGCTCTAAATGTGGTCATATTTCATCCACTAGAATATCAATGCAATCCTCAACCATTTTTTTCCTCTTGTTGAAGCACTTACATCATTTACTCTTGGTCGAGTACTTAGGAAATATACCTTCATCAGCTCGAGAGTCAAATTTTCCAATATCCTTATCATTTTCCTTGTTATAACATTTTCTCCTAAATACCTTGATGTGTTTCACTGATGTTGGTATCCCTTTCCATAGTTCATAAGGATTCTTATCACTGTTATGATTGAGTTGTGTGTTGTTTTCTATATAGACAATTGCTTGTGTTTCTTCTCCAAAAAAGATGTGTGGAACCACCCCTTCATCCATCATTGCTCTAACCATATCTTACATTGTTCTTTTCTTTCTCTCTACTACATTCTACTATGGTGTTATGTTATGCAACCAACTCACAAAACTACATAAAAGGTAGATCAACGACTTGACAAATAGCCTCTTCGACAGGGAAACCTCCTTTACATCACATAAATGAACAATTATTGGATGATACAAATGATTAGACATCCTTGGTATGTATAGGAGTCTAAGGGGTCATAATATAATTAAAGATTGCATAACAATAATAGTGTAAGGGCACAAAAATAATAATAGTGGGCTTCTATGGGGTACAACTATAACAATATGAGGAATACACGGGTACAACAATAACAATAGGGGGCTACAATAACAATAACAATAAGGGGCTAGACTAGTATTATAGGGACCTAACATGTCCCTCTCCTTCAAATTTTTTTTGTCTTAAACGATTGAGTAGTTATGTATGCTTTTGTATAAAATTATCATCCTCCCATGTGGAATCTTCAGCAGGTAAGTTCCTCCACTTAATGAGATACTATGAAATTAATCGATTCCACATTTGTTAGGTTCTTGTTTCCATGTCTACTTTAGGCTAAAATATGCTTTTTCCTTCTTTTTCAAGTTATAATAATACTTTTTTAACTGGGATCTCATCACTAATTACCTTCTTTAAGCATGAAACATGGAAAACTTGGTGTACTCGGGATGATGCAGGAATATCCAATTTATACTCCATAGTGCCAATCTTTTGAAACACCTTGTAAGGACCATAGTACTTGGGTGATAATTTATTATCCTTCTTAGCTTGCTTGAGAAACATTTGTTTTATAGTTGTACTATAAAAAACACCCAGTCACCTAAATCAGAACTTCTTTCACTACGATGTTGATCTGCCTATTGTTTGATTCAATTTTGCACTAGATTGAGGTTATCCTTTAATAGTTATATAAATTGTTGGTGATGCTCGATGTGATCTTCCACTGCATGAACCTTAGAATTATCTCTTAGAGATGATGTGATGGACGGTAGATGATATCCATAAAGTGCCATAAATGGGGCCATTTTTGCTACAATATGGAAGGACATGTTATACCACCATTCAACCAGAGGTAACCACTTGACCCATTGTGTTTATTTATTGGATTAAATCAACGAAGATATCGTTCCAAACATTTGTTCACTATCTCAATTTTCCCGTCAAATTGAGGACGATAAGATGAACTATGAGCTAATTGAGTGCCAAGGAAAAAAAAAATCCGTCCAAAAATTTCTAGTGAAATTGGATCTATGTCACTTACAATAATTTATGGGTTTCCATGTAGCTTTTCAATTGTTTCCATAAATACAATATCAATTATACTATATCTAAAAGGATGAGATAATACACAAAACTGTGCATACTTGGTAAATCTATCAACTACCACCATGATGACACTCTTTCGTTCAGAATTTGGTAAAACCTGTGATACAATCAATTGAGACCTCCTCCTAATACTGACTTAGAATGGCTAAAGGTTGTAACAAACTCGGGGTCTTAATTGTCTCAAATTAATTTGGTCGGAAATCCATACATTCTACCACAAACTTATGAATATTAAATTTAAGGCCATCCAAAAAAAATTCCTTCTTGACCATGTGGTAAGTTTTTAAAAATTTTGAGTGCCCTCCTAAGGGGTTGTGCAATTCCAAAATAATATTTTTTTGAGTTGGGAATTATTATGAAGATATAATTGATATCTGTACCATAATGAATTTTTTTTCCAAATAAATGTATCAAATGTATTGGGATCTTGGTGTAACTTTTGAAAGAGTTCCCGCACCTGTTTTTCATTCTTCCATTCATCACTTGCTTTATTTATCCAATCAGGTTGGATAATAGAAATGGTGCAAAGCAATGCTTCCACATCTTCATCATTTCTTGAGAGTGCATATGCAACAACATTTTGCTTCCCTTTTTTATAAATTATTTCAAAGTAATAACCCATCATCTTTGTGACCCATTTTTGCTACTCTTCTAAAGATAATATTTGTTCCAAAAAATATTTTTACGTTGAAGTGCCTTCCTATTAATTAAGGCCATCATTGCTTTAGTACATGTAGTATTACCAAAATTTCATTCTCATAAATAGGTTTGTGTAGATACTTTCCCTTGATTGGACGACTTTCAAAAGAAATGGGTCTTCCTTCTTGCATTAAGAAAAAACCGATTCCATTTCTTGAGGCATCACATCCCACAATATAGGTTTTTGTGAAGTCTGGCATAGCTAAGATTGGTGCTTGGCACATTGTCTTTGTAAGATGTTCAAAGGCCTTAGTTTCGTCTAGAGTCCAAGAAAATGCAGCTTTCTTTAGTAATGTTGTTAGAGGTGTTGTTATTCTCCCATAATTCTTAACAAACTTGTGATAATACCCTGTCAACACAAGAAATCGTTGAAGATGCATTAGGGTTATGGGGATTTTACATTCATTAATGGCTTTAATTTTGTTAGGCTCTACCTTAACACACTCATGAGATACAATATGACCTAAATATTCCACCTCCTACACTCCAAAGAAACATTTGGAGATTTTTGGACATAATTGTTTCTCCTCCAATAGTTTGAGCACCCTATGAACATGTTGAACATGATCCTTCCAAGACTTGTTTTATTTAGTATATGATCAAAAAATACTTACACAAATTTTCTAAGGAAGGGTTTGAAAATGGAATTCATCAAACCTTGAAATGTGTAAGGTGCATTAGTAAGGCCATAAGGCATGACTGAAAATTCATAATGACCTTCATGAGTTTTGAATGTTATTTTCATAATGTCTTCAACCTTCATTCTAATTTAACGATATCATAAATGAAGATTCAAATTGGTGAAGTAAATTGATCCATGTAATTCATCCAACAATTCATCAATGACATGAATGGGAAATTTATCTTTAATAGTGAGATTATTGAAATGCCTATAATTTGGAAACATATGCCATGATCCTTCCTTCTTGTGCACCAATAATACTATAGCAAAGAAATAACTTTGACTAGGTTTGGTTATACTGGCCTCTAGCATTTCTACAACAATATGTTCAATTTCACTCTTTTGGGCATAGGGATATATGTAAGGCCTAATGTTTGGAGGAACACTTACTAGAATTAAGTGAATAGCACGATCATTATCATGAATAGGTGGGAGGCCTTTGGGAGTCTCAAATATGTTGGAATGATTTTCCAATAGGTTTTGGAGATCTGGAGAAATAGATGATTTTGATTTTTAAACATTTAGTGAGCATAATTATGTAATTAAACCACATTGTTATTTCTTCATAAGCTTTGTCATGCCATTAGATTTGATTATCTTCCATGGTTTCCCTGTAATGCCCCTTCATTCAACTTCCTTTCCTTCCCAAAAAAATTTCAAGAAAATTTCTTGAAAATTAAAAGCTATCGCCCCCAAAGACTGTAATCATTGGACTATTAGTACAACATCAACACCACCCATTGGAATGGAAAGCATTGGACTACTCAATAAATACTCTCGCATGGTTAGATTTATATTATGGCACTTTCCATAGCAATTTATAGTTCCTCCATTTGCAACCATCACTTGACACTCTGGTGCTAGGTATAGAAAGCAATTATATTCCTTGGCTATCTTACAATGAATTAAATTGTGGGCACTACCTAAATCAATCAACAATATTACCATTTTCGTCTTGATATATAATATATCCTTCTATCTTGAGAGTTTGAGGAGTGGTAATTCCTACCAATGCATTACAAGATATGAGTGAATTCATTTTTTCTTTCTCTGGGGTTGGCTCTTGGTGTATATCCTCCTCTTTTAATGTTTCTTGTTCCTTTTCTTCCTCCTTTTCACAATCTTTGTAAAATAATTTCTTCTCACCACACTTATGACCTTTAGTGTATTTTCTATCAGTGACAGCTATAAGAAAGTTGTTTTGCTCTTGTTTCCTCCAATTGTTGTGGTGTCAACCTTATAGGTTGTGGAAGACTAGGAGCAACAACACTTCCATATTTATAGTTGTGAGTGGTAGACTTCTTTATTGCGATAATTTTTCTTTCAATTTTTCTTGCGACCCTGAATGCCTTCTCCAATGAATGAAGTTGATCTAGATCTTGGGAGGAGGCCCCCAAGATATAAAGAATTGAAATCACAGAAGAAATCGGGAGAACACACAGTAAAAAAAACCACAAAGAAATTTTTTTATTAAAACAAAGAATAACTGTAAAAGCTACATTATGGTGGACAATCTATCCTTTTGCAAAATGTGACTTGTTACTTATAGTTTTTTTAGTTGGAATACCACAGGAAAATTCCATGAATGGATAAATACCATGGGTGAGTGAATACCATGGGTAGATGGCACTTACAATACCGTGGGTGGATGCAACTTACAATACCATGGGTAAATTCCGTGGGTAGATGAATACCATGGGTAGATTCCACTTACAACACCATGGGTAAATACCATGGGTAGATGCCAAATTCCATTCGAGTCATTCCTCCCTCCTTAAGAAGTAGTAATCCCCATTGCGTGAAGTTTCCTCCTGAGAATATTGTGTTCAATATGAAGAACCATTGAAGAGAAGGGTTTTGTGTGGTTAACACATAACTGTGATGAATGAAGATCTGAGGATAGAGATACCTTGTAATGCTTATGACCAACTATGATACTGACAATGTGCGGCTTAGTAAATGGACTTCGATGAAGTGTGGGTTTGTGTATGACCCATAACCATGACAAACTAAGATCCAAGGATAGAGATACCCTGTAAGACCAACTTTAGTACTAACAGTGTGCGGCCTAGCAAATGGACTTTGATGACAAGGATTTTGTGTGGTTGACCCATAACCGTGATTTTGACTGTTGATGAAGTAGCTAGTGCCTACACAGCCTGGGATGGAAGGGCACGTCTCCAAATAACCCAAACAGGATGTTGCTATGCTAAAACTAAAGAACGTGAGCAAGTGCCTACTAAAGCGAGGTGGGATGACACGTCTCTAAAGTGAACCTGCTTTGAATGCTTCTCCAGATATAAAAACTAATTTAAAATGGGCATAACTCAGTTAATATACATTACAAAATTTATGATAATCTATTTTTGGAAACAAAATGATCATTTTGCATCTTCCCATATGATTGAAATCCATATCTGAACACTATGGAAACTTAGATTCACCCTACAATTGTCCTGCCATCACAAAAGTTATGAAAAATAGTTGATTTTAAGTCAACGATGTATCCCTCATCTGAACTCTGATTCGACCACATTTTTTTTAAATTGTGTGATTTTACAAGAGGAGCGCAAATCTATTATCATTTTTCTGAAATTCTACACCAAAAACTATGAAAAAATGATAGGAGAGTCGTTGTCCATGAATTGCCGTCACGAACATTTCTGCAACAAAGCTAATTTTAAATCAGTGATATCTCCCTCATCCGGACTGCGATTCGGCCGATTTTTTTTTTCGAATTTGGATTTTTTTCACAAGGAATCCATATTTTTTATTTTTTTTTATAAAAATTTTACCAAAAGTTTCATATCTAGTCTTGAAAATCACTGCCCAAAAAATTCGTTAAAAATAATAATAATAATAATAATAATCTTCCTTCTTTTCCCAAGAAAATGCTTCAATACCACTGATCCAGATCTTGGGGGGAGGCCCCCAAGATATAAATAATTGAAATGTCAAAAGAAAAGAGGAGATCACACAGTAAACAAAACCACAAAGAAACTTTTTATTAAAACATAGAATAATTGTAAAATATACATTGTGGTGGAGAATCAGTCCTTTACAAAATGTGACTTGTTACTTATAGTATTTTTTTGTTACAATACCACATTAAAATTCCATGGATGGGTAAATACCATGGGTAGATTCCACTTACAATACCATGGGTGGATGCAACTTACAATACCATGGGTAAATTCCATGGGTAGATGAATGTCATAGGTAGATGAATACCATGGGTAGATGCCACTTATAATACCATGGGTAAATACCATGGGTGGATGCCACATTCAATTCAGATCACAAGTTCCCAAAGACAAACCTCATGTTGGATGTTATACTTTAAAGTCCCTATGAAGACATCAATTCTATGCTCCTATGGAATATCAGTTACCTTGATATTGAATTTTTGCAAGTCCTCAATGTGATCCACCTTTGAACCCTTTTGTTTGAGATTTATCAATTGTCTAAAGAATGTGTTTCTCTTTGTATCCTCATAATGTGTTATCATTTCCTCTATAGAAACTGACCAAGTGAAAAGTGGTTTACAAGAACGAATCCATCGATACCATACAAACTGATTGGGTTCTAGATATAAAGATGAAATGTATACCTTTTGTGTGTATTGCACATCATGGATATCAAATTATTTCTCTATTTGTAGTATCCATGTTACCATGTCCTTGGCATCAAACTTCCTCATATCGATCTTTGGAATATGGTGGGTCTTAAACCCAACTTTGGAGTCTCTAAAATCATAGCTCATATTCCTTTTGTCCTCATCATGATTTTCAGGGATTACCTTGTGGTGAGCCATGGTATTGCACCAAGAGCATTGTAACTCCAAAGGGCTCATCAACTCTATTTATCAACCCATGGTTCGTACAAACTTCGAGGTGGCAGTGCTAAATACACAATAAATGGAATTCTACTGATGCCACCCTTAACTAGGAAAATTGGTAAATAGTGCTCCAAGACCATTCTTTCTACTGAATTAGAAGGAACTTAACTATTGAAGGTGCAATTCAGAAGCTAGGTCTAATGAAAAAAAGGTAAATGCTTTTTAAGCCTCAACATGTAGATGTTATAAACTTGTAAATGCTACTGACTCAATTCATGAAAGAACACAAGAGCCATACTACCTGCAGAAGGGGACTACACTATCTTGAAATCAACCACCTAGCTATCAAATCCACTTGTAAATAATAAATTATCCTACCAAATGATAACTCAATATTTCATGCATCATTTATCTAATTCACACTTGCATATGAATCAATGTTCTATTTGGGATAAATCCGCAATAAAGAAGACAATACTATTCTATCTTGTAGTGAAGGGGAAAATATGGTTGGAATGGCCTACGTGTTGTCCATGATGATGGATTCCAATATGGGGGTCAACCTACTCCTAAAATAAGTCAAAATTGCATCACTGGTCAAAAAAGGGGGTAAAACACGCTGCTACAAGAACCCTGCATTGCTATAGGAAGGCTTGTAATGCTACAGGAAGAATTTTGAGAGGGTTTGGAAGGTAGGAATGATGAGATCAAGGGATGGAGAGGTGGATGGAGGTTATGGTAGATGGATTAAAGGTAGCCAACACCCCTAACAAAGCTCAACAGCTCAGGAAGGTATGTTTTGGACTAAGAGGGTTGCTCATGGTGACCTAAGGGAATGAGCTCAAGAACATAATTTTGGGATTCATCAAAGAGGGTGAAGAAGTCCTGGATGGAGATGGTGAAAGGCCCCTTGTCTGTAGATCTAACAAACCCTAAAAATTCATATTCACATACTCTTTTATCATTTACAAAATAAAATAACTAATGGTGGAAAAGATGAGTTGAATTTAAACACTATTTAATTTATGCCAAAAATAATGACCTAGCCAATGAATCAACTTCTAAGCTACAATGAACATATTAAAAACAAGATGACTAATGTATACCTTCTTCTAACAAATCATAAACATAGCATTTTTGGGTTGTGATTGTAGATTCTTCCATTCATTCTCCCATGACAGAGACGAGATGGAGGTAGCGGTCACAAGCTTTTTGAGGGATTATATTCTAATAAAATGCAGAGAACTAATAAATATTCTAAGCTAAAAAGAAATACCAATACATAAGAGGGACCTAAGCCACTAGGGTTCGGCCCAAACCCTGCATTCTTTTCTATCTCTATCCATTCCTTCCTCTTCTCTACTTCATTTCTTCCTTCCTATGGGCCTAATAGCAAGGGTGGACTGAGCTTGAATGTAATCCAATTGAATTTTAATCTTTGCATGATTCTTTTTTATAGTGGTTTCCTCTCCATTGCATTCGTCAGCCTTTCAAGAGAGTGACACTCCCTGATCTGGAGACTGTGGGATAATGCATTCCATCTTCTCTGGCAGGCTTGTTGGTTTTCTGTCTCTAACAACCTAAGTGTGTCTTCAAAATTTGAGATGACTTGTTCCTAAGTGGTAAGGTATTTGGGTGCTAGGTCAGCATCATTGGAGATGATGCCATGATTACTGATGAAAACCATTGGGTTGATTAAGTCTTCCCTGATATAAAGTGTTTCCTTTTCTTCCTTTGCCATGACTAACTTTACTTACTCATCTCTTGCCTCCTCATGAGTCATCTAGGATGGTAGGGCCATCATTTATTTATCCCCTTATTTTTCATTGTGTTCCAAAATATTCATATCATTCAAGGTCAGGTTATGAATATAGGACTCAACCAATTTTTCTATGTCTTCTATGCTAACATGGTTGCAAAATTCAATGAATTGTTTGTAATCCTTAAATGTCATAGACCCATGTTGTGCTAAGGTCTTGATTTGGAATTGCATCCACTTATCTTTGAGAAATAGGGCATACAACTTGGATGGTTTTCTGCATAGTAATGCCTCCATGGAGAGGATTTCCATTATGGCTAGTTGTGTTTCCTTCTCCTGCAGTGTCTCCCTTAACCACCTATTTTCTACATGTAGTTTCTCCCTCATTGTGGACTCCCTTTCTCTTAGCTCACATAATTATTTGCCCATCTCAAGGAACTTTTCTTTCATGAGGCCCACATACTCCACATTTTTAGACTTATAAATTTTCATCCATCTATGGGTTCTCCCTCTTTCTACTTCTAGCTCAAAGAAAAGTGCGACTGCAAATTTTTAGGGAATAATTCTCCCTCCTTCAATGAATTTATAATAGGATCTTAGGCTAGGTTGTCGACTAGGCTCCTAGAGATCTAGGAAGTCCCCCTCAAATGTTTTTGGGGAATTTTCCCCCTCATGTTTCATATTATGCCCCTCCTCTAGCATCCTCTGCTACTCCTGTAGAGGATCTTCCCTTCCTATAGCTTCTCCTTTTCTTCTTATTGGAGGGTGGTAGGTGTCCTGGGTTGTTTGAAGGAGGTTGATTTGGTGGTGGGCCTCCTTTAATATGCTATAGGAGTCTTTGTTATGGATTTTGGAGAGGCGACCTCTTCAATTATTCTTTTAGTGGGCCCCACCTCATCTTTCTTACTTGGGGACTCTTCAATTGTGATAGGGGCCTTTGTGGGAGTTTGAAGCCTTCCTTGCTTTATCCTAGTGCTTTTCCTAGTCTTAAAGTATAGGGGGGCTTGTCTTTGTCTCTTCTTTTTAGGTTTAACTTGGGTGCTCTAAGTAGCTAAGGTTGCAACTACCTCTTTTTTAGTGGGTCCAGGAGACAAACTTGCTTGCTCTAGGGATACTTTTGCTTGTCTAGGCTCAATAGTTTTCTAAGGACTTCGTTTTTCTTGTTGCTCCCCCTCTTCGTCTTCATCTTTCTCTTTTTCAACCCCTACCTCTGGTTCTTTCTTTGTCCTCTCTACACCTATTTCTCTTTCCTCTTCTTCTAACCCTACTGCTTCATCCTCTCCTGCCTTTTCCCATTCTTCTTCTTCTTCTTTCTCCTCTCTTCCTCCAACACTAGAGGATGGGGTCTCACCTAGTGTGAGGCTCTGTGTGTCAATGAAGGCCTCTCTATCCATTTCTATGTATTTGGACCAAAGGACATGGATTCTCAATTTTTTCAAGACATCCACGACTATCAGTTTAATGAGGCCATGGTGGCCTAGGTGTTGGTGTTTTCCCTCTCTCACTTTTTGACTCATATCACAGATGGAATGTAGGAGGAAGTATGGTACACTGAGTGTTTGAGCCAGAGGCAATTCTGCTTGAAATATGAGTTCATGAAGTAATCTAAAATGGTTGGGATATACGACACTAAACCTACTCTCACAGGAGATGTATTTCAAGATATGGTAGGCCACCTCATCCCAAGTTTAAGGTAGGTTTTCCCTCCTAACTCCATTCTTACCATCGATAGGCTTTTCATTAGGAGTGAAGAATTTATTTTTAGCAGTGGCACTAATGGTCCTCTCTTCTCTGCCCCATTTGAGCCATATGGGTAGGGTTGTCACTCTCCTAATTAGCTCGGGGCTGAGAGAAATAGCTAATCCCCTCACCACAATGGTGGCATTGACTTTTGATTGTGATTTCAGGGCCATGGAAAATTCAAATGCAATGTCATCATCATATCCTTTCAATAGTTCAAAGAATCCTAGCCATTGGTGTCTTCTAAAAATGTCTACCATGAGAGGGTGTAGATGGATTCTTTTGATATCTAAGGGCTCCCTTCTGTTAAATCCTCCCCCATCTATTCTCTATGTTTTTAGCTAAGTGAAGGAGAGATACTTCCTGTAATAGATTTTATGTATAATTCAGTGGTAGAAGTGGGTTAGAATCCCTAGTTGATGATAATTTCCTACATTCCCTCTCATCTACAACCCGAAAAGATATTTCAATTCACAATTTGACTACTACTTCCTGTAGAATTTAAAGTGCACCTTGCATACAATTTATGGATGGATGAAGGAGATGGTGCACTTAATTTTTATCACATTGTCTAGGATGAAGGTAATAAATTTGAGACCAATTCGACCCTTTGTATCATGCCTTCACCCTTTTAGTCTTCCTTTACTAGTCTCTCAGCCTCCCTATAGCAGTTACAAGCTTTCCTGTAGCTCCCTACTATACAAATGGAAGAACAAGGTTCGAAAATCCTTAATGGAACTCTCAGCTTGTCATCTCCTTAAATGTTTTTGAAATGAACATTTATGAAAAATAATTCAAGCCCGAGTACATAACATGCCATTTTTGGCTTAGGCTTGGAGCATTGTGATGACCTAGCAGTCACACGAGATTTCCTCTTTTGGACTGTTGTCCCCACTTAGAGTAGTTATTCCTCATTCCTCGTAATCACCACCCACTCTCTATGATCCAAACTTGACTGATATGACACCTCCATGTTGCAAGAGTGCTTACCATCACTTTTTGTTTACTAGATGAGGGTGTCCAAGTTAACTGGCCACCTCCAAATTATTAAAACAAATTCTCTTGAAATTTACACGCTTTTCATTATTTACACATAGGGAGGAGATGAAAGTTTTCCATACCTATTCCTACCTCATGATCAAATTGATGCAGGGGTACACACGTTGGAGCTGGACCTAATTATTGTCATCAAGGGAGTTGGCTTGCTGCATTTATTTCCTGTGTATTTTTTCATTGCTCCTTATGATATTTGGCTATTATGGTTGTTGTGTGTGCAGGTATCTTGTTAATGCCCATGTTGTTACTAGTGGTGAAGAGTCCTCCTGGGAGTGATATGACTACTATAGAGTGGCCTCATAATTTTTCATCAACTCCCTACAAATGAGAAAAAAAACAAGATTATTTCTTTATGTGATGTGTGCACACGCTGCTACAGGAAGAGGTTATCTTCTAGTAGCAGTCCTTTTCTTTTCTTATAGGGTCTTCAATCTTGATGGGGGTGATGGGATAGGATGTAAAATGTCTTGAGAACAATGACAAGATCTTGAGAGAGTGGTGTAGATTTGTGGAAATTAAGAGGATGGGTTGTGCAGGGTTTTTTGAAGAAATTTTTAACAGGGGTCAGATAGAGCGGATTTTTTTTTTTATGAACTCGGATGAATGAATGATGGATGGATGGTGCATCATGTAGGGGAAACCTTATTAATCCCTTACAAGGTCGTGTTGTATTTTCCTTTCCTTTAGATCCCTCTCCTGTAGCTTTTTAAATCCCTCCTGTTGCACTATAGGCCCTTCGTGTAACAATTATAGGTCCTTTGGGTAACAATCTAGAGAGGGGGTGAAACTTGAATTTTGAGCTAATGGGATAGTAGAGAGAGGTGATCACATGAGTGTGGATGATGGATATGAATTGAATAAAGGGAGGAGTGAAGATAATCTGTAGAATTCTTGTTAGAAAATTATATATTACAGAGCAATGGAACACATAAAATATATTGCAAAAATATAAACACAGAAAACACATAAAACAAGAGAGACACAGATATACGTGGTTCACCCAATTTTGGCTGTCATATAGAAACAACCAGTCCTTCCTTTTATAGTATCCAACAAACTAAAGAGATACAAACTACAACAAATCCGTTGTAATTCCCTTTTTGAGCTCACACAATCTCCTCTCTCTTTCTCACTCAAAATACAGATCTACATAGACGTAATACAATTCCCTCATATATAATGAGGGGTTGCATTCTAGGGAAAAAACCCTAAATTAAACATAACTTCTATCGTGAGATCTCCGTAGTCGCCCCCCATAGACTCCCCTTGCAGTGCAAATATTACGAGCGGCGTTGCCGCTACATTATGAACTGGGATACAATGCGATGATACCTCTGAATAAGGAAGATAATCAGGCTCCACACCCAACAATTTCCCACTTGGAGACTGATTATAGCAACTCCACTGCTGCTTCATTTGTTGTACAATGACTCCACTTTGGACCTGGTTATTTCTCATCTTCATCATCATACTTGAAGACCAATTGAAACCGAGCAATATCTCAGTCTCTCCCTGGTTACAACTTTTGTTAACATATCTGCAAGATTCTAGCTAATGTGTATCTTTTCCAGCTTCAATTGTCCATCTTCCAACACTGACCATATGAAATGGTACTTGAGCTGTATATGTTCTGTCTTGGAATGAAATGCAGAGTTCTTTGCAAGATGTATAGCACTCTGGTTGTCACTGTATAACCTGCACATCTCCTGCTTCTTACCCAATTCATCTAGAAACCTTTGTAACCAAATCATTTCTTTACTAGCCTCTATAGCAGCAACATACTCTGCTTCCGTTTTTTAGAGTGCAACAACACTTTGCAATTTTGAAACCCAACTAACAGTTGCTCCACCTACAGTAAACACATACCCTCTGGTGCTCCTCCTATTATTTTTATCACCCACCATATTTGCATCAACATATCCCTGTAGAGAAATGTTTGAACCACCAAAGCATAATGCTTGATTTGTGGTACCTTTGAAATACCTGAGAATCCACTTCACCTCCATCCAATGTTCTTTTCCTGGATTATTAATATACCTCCTTACAACTCCCATTACATGTGCAATATCAGGCCTTGTACAGACCATTGCATACATTAAGTTTACAACTGTTGATGCATATGGAACTTTAGACATATAAGCCATTTCTTCCTGAGTCTTGGGACACACCTACCTACTTAGTTTGAAATGGCTAGCCAAATGTATACTAAATGGTTTTACATTCTGCATATTAAATCTTTTCAACACCCTTTCTATGTACTTACTCTAAGGCAATGTTACTTTTGTATTCTTCATGTCTCTAGTTATTCTCATACCAAGGATTTGTTTTGCAGCACCCAGATCCTCCATTGCAAATGAGTTTGCAAATTTTTTTTTGAGCACATTTATTTCCTGCATGTTAGAACCTGCAACAAGCATGTCATCTACATATAATAACAACATTGTTGGGCTCCAAAAATGGCACTCATTACCATACATTTTTCACTTATGCTTCCATTATTTCACTCACTATTCATCACCTTGTCACTCCATTTTCCCTACTATTCACCATTAATGGGTCTCATTTATATTTTCCAAATATTGTTTATTTTTAAGTATTTTTGAGAGAAATTCTTGATTAAATATTAGAAAATAATATATTTTACTTTATATATGGAAAGTGGGTTGTTTTGGTGACATGTGTAGGTTCCAAGGAAGCTTCCAAGACACCTTTATGTGGCCTTGAATGATCAAATTCGAATTTGATAAGATAAACCTCATGGAAAAGATCATGGAGAAGATCATGGACCTCATGGAGGAAATCATGGAGGATAGGGTTATGTGTCTAGATGGTTGAGAAATGTATGGAACTAAAAGAGAGATTAGTGGATCATCATTATGAGTTTGTTATCTTATCCTATTGTATAAATAGGAGTACCTCCTCCATTCCAAAGGGAGGACTCTTAGAGCATTGTATCCAATTGATGATGGAATAGAATAAGGCTTCATTTTGCATATATTTCCATTATGTAGTTTTCTTTCCATTATGTAGTTTTAGATTTAATTTTCCTTAATGTAGTATATGGAATAATTTGTCTTGTTCTTAAGAAAATTGAGCTCACTCTAAAAGGATGAGAGAAACATGTTATTTCATATTAGATCTTATTTCATTTAATTGCTTAGATGTTTGAGGATTTGTTTGTGATTGATGAATGAGTTTTAAATTAGAATCTTATCAACTTATGAGAGGGTATCCAAGGGTCTAAGTTAGACTCTCTCTCCATTTGATTTGCATGATAATTGAAATTCATTCTTTTGCTTTTATGTTTCAAGTATCATATGAGGAGATACCAAGAGTCTAAGTTAGGCTCTCTCTCCAATGATTTATATGGTAATTGAAATTCATTCTTTTGTTTTCATTTCAAGTTTCTAGTTTTATATAATCAATGATTCCTCTATGATACTGTAGGGAAGGACAACCATGACCTCCTTAGTTAGGAGCCTCTTCCCTTGCATATTATATTGAATCGTAAATAATTTAGTTAGACATAGGTTAGTTGCCTACTCCTGCATATATTGTGCTAGCATCATCACAAGCTTACGAGTTTCCCTGGTCGATAATTTATGCAGCAATTTAAGTCCAATAAATTGCCCAACATTTTGGCGCCGTTGCCGGGGATGGTGCTAAGGGATTAGGCATTAGAAATTTAATTCAGTACTAGCATTTTTCTTTAAACAAAATAATTTGTGAACCCTGGTGACAGCAGGATCTTCACAAAGGAGTTAAGTTTGAGTTTTCTGATGTTTTAATGTTTAGCTAGTTTTAAATTTCGTTGTTTCAAAAACACCCCCCTGCATGAATAAAAACGAATCAAGCGATTAGTATGCTCTCTTCCTGCGCTTCGTGCGATCAGGAAGATCAGAAAATCCATTGATTTGGTTCAAATAAAAAAAAACTCTTGCTGGAGAATTAATTTGTAAAAATACAATAAATAATTTTGTGATTAAAAAAAACATCTTTTAGATCATATTTAGTTTTTTTAATTTTAGATTTAAAAATAAATAATTTTTAATTTTAGATTTAAAAAAAAAATAAAAAATAAAAACATCACAAAATAATAATAATATATGTATCATATATTATTATTAAAAAATAAAGAAAACACTAACCATTTCTTTTGTTTTTTTTATTTAAAAAAAAAAAAAAAAAAAAACCATTTTTGTTTTTGTTTTCATAATAATAATAAAAAAAAATTAGTTTTTAATTTTAGATTTAAAAAAAATAAAAAAAAATTAGTTTTTAATTTTAGATTTAAAAAAATAAATAAATAAATAAATAAAATATTTTTCATTATTATCCCCTGATATGCTATGTGATTTGGTGCGGAGCGAGGAGAGATTGTTGCGAAAGGACCTCGGTTCGATTTTGTTAACATGCTCCTGGTAATGTTGAAATTTCTGTTCAGGCATTTGCCCGAATACATAATAATCCTCTCTGATTTATCAAATTTATCAGGAAAAGGAACGCACTGGTTTTACACTTACTGTAGCATTCATTGAGCTATAATAACAGTAAAGGAGCTGGAGCTGACAGCGTCAATGTCGGGTAATAAGCACTTATTAGGCGCATGGCTCCTCCTGGGTGCCCTGGCGATGGTTCACCATGTGTCTGCAAAGGATCATGTCGTCGGTAGCGATTTAGGATGGAACACTGACGTTAACTACACGATCTGGGTTAACAAGCAGACCTTTGTTCTCTTTGACTGGATCTCGTTTAGGTACCAGAAGGAACAACATAATGTGGTTCAGGTAAATCAGTCGGGCTACGATAACTGCACAACGGACAACGCAATCGGCAACTGGAGTAGCGGCAAGGATTTCCTTTTCCTCAACGAGTCGAAGCGCTACTATTACATCGACGGCAGGGGCGGGTGCTACGGTGGGATGAAGCTCACTTTCCTTGTGCAGAATCCCGGGCCTCCCCCGCATCATTCGCTTGCTGAGAATGCTACGACCAAGAGCGGGGGGTCTAGATCCTGGATGCGAGCTCCAGCCCGTTGGATTAACGGTTTCTGCGTTGCTTATGCTCGCGGGAGCGTTGTTTGGTTTCTGATGCGACTGCCCGGGTTTCGAACCTATGCATTGTGTGGTAAAAGATTTATCGATGATAGATCTATTCGAAGACGGTGCATTAGGGTTTATGTTCGGATCTGGGCGTGCTTTCTCATTCTTCTGTATGGCTGAAAATCTTTGTCAGGAGCTACGGCCACCGCGTTTTTCTGATTTAAAAATGCGAAAGTTCGGAAAATGGCGGTAATTGTACATATTTTTTTTCTTTTGTGGAAATCCTTCTTAGCAACGGATGAATGTATGGCATTAATTACTTATGCTAAAAGGAGAACAATGCCTACGACAGTTTCCAGGGTCTCCTGGCCTTGGCCGCCTTACCTCCTCCAACGCTGATGAAGCCCGGGGCGCCTGTAAAAAAATCGGCAGGGAGAGCCATTTCACCTTCCAGTGCCGAAATTTCCTCAGCGTTAAAGAAGATAATGGTTCCAGAGTTCTGGTTCTGGTCTTCACCAGCATTAACCATATCTGGAGAAACAAGGGATGATGCTGTAATATTTGCGTTTGTTCCAGCTGTGCCTGTCAAACCTTCAGCCGCAGCACCACCATTGGCATTGCCATAATTGAAATTCTGGTCATCAATATCTTCAAGTAGCTGATCCTCCTCATCAGTAACTTCCACACTTTCAAATACACTTGAAACAGGCGATTTCGGAGTTGTCGGTCGAATTATTGATGCCGCTGCTATAGAGATTGCGAGCGGTGGGAGATTGCCTCCATTTCTGGGATGACCAAGAATAAATCTAAAAGATTTGCTAGCTCTTGTGAGGTTCCATCATTATCGCGGGTGGTTATGAACTTTGTGAAAACAACTTTGCGCATATCCTCTATGGAGATTTTGGCTTACGGTTTGTTGTTTTTTTAATTAGTTTTTATTTATTTTTTTAATTAGTTTTTCTATTTATTATTTACAACTGTTTTTAATTTGTTATTTAAATAAAAATATTTTGTGTTGTTTTTTTAATTTTATTTAAATAAAAATTAAAAAAACTTTGTGTGTTGATAATAATAAAAAAAAATCGAAACAAACACAAAATAATTTTTATTTTTATTTTTAATAAAAAAAAAAAAAATTCCTCAAAAATAAACATAAATAATCAATTAAAAACAGTGGTTTTTAATTTGTTATTTCAATAAAAATAAAAATAAAAATTGTTTTTTTATTTTATTAAAAATAAAAAAACTGTGTGTTGATTTATTTCATATTTTGATAATAATCAAAACAATTTCTTTTTATTTTTATTTGTAATAATAATAATTAAAAAAAAGGTTTTTCTTATTTTTATTGTATTTAAAAAAACAAAAAAAAAAGGAAAAAAAAGAGAGAAGAGCTAACTTTATTTTAGTAATAGTTTTTTTATTAGGTTTTAACAAATAAAATTTTGTTGATTTTCGTTAAAAAAAAAAAATAATAATAATAATAAATAATAAATTTATGTTTTTAATTTATTGTTTAAATTATAAAAAAAATTATGTTTTCATTTAAAAAAAAAATTCACAAAATTCACACAACTTTGAAAAAAAATGGAATACTTGGAAACAGATTTTAAAAATCAATTGGAGGATTCTTCTTTCGATAGCATCAAGATGGCATAAACTCATCACATGGTTCTTGTATGCTTTACAGAACAGAATTGCGGAGCACATTTCATGAGTTATCTGACAGGGAGTATTATTTTACATGGTTGTTTTTAAGAATGGATTGAAATTGATATCATGAATTGAGTTACTTTCAACGCTTTGATTTTCTTCGCTCTGTTTTATTTGGTACGGAATTTTTGCGTAAGAATCATCAAGGATATGTGCAATTCTTCTTGAGCACACTTATGTTTTCTTTGTACCAAGTTTTTTTACAGGTTATAGGATAATCAAGTGATCATAAGGAGATTACATTATGTGCACAATTGGTCTTTCAAAGACTAATTCATGAAAAAAATTCTCAAGACAAATCCATCTCCACAACCACTACTTTCCACCTCCCTTTCTGAAAAGATTTTGAATCCCACCAATTGTACATCCATAAAGCATGACATTTCCATATCCATTTTTCACAGCAAGAGTTCTTATTCATCCACCATGCATTTCCTTACATTCGTTTCTTACAAGCTTATTGCCATTTCCATTGTCTTCACCATTCCCCTTCATTTCCGCCAATAAAACCCTGCTTGAGTCAAAGTCCTAGAGTCTAAGTATCATTGAAAGAACACCTAGAGGCTTGCATGCCTTAATGGCAAGTACTCTTGCCAATGAACAATGGGAGTACATTAATATCCCTTGTTCGTTGGATCTTGTAGGTGACTCGACTACGACAAATTTATTCGTACCTACAAAGATGTGTTAGGCATCCTGACTCCCATTGGAATCAATGGTGGGAGCTCTTGTGTTGGCTAGGGGCATTCATTAACGGCCACTAAGTCAACAACTTCTTGCTATGTTCGACATCGACACATTTAATCACATAGTAAGATTTGTGCCATCGAGCGTTGAAGACTTGAAGACCCATATTTTGTAGCAGATGAAGCCAATTTCCATTCATTGTATTTCCATTCATTGTATACATTGTATTTCACTTGAGGACAAGTCAATAAATAAGGCTGGGAGGAAAATGTAACTTCTATATTTTGTATACCTTCCAAGCCTTATATATTTTCAACCATATTCAGCAGACTCATCAGATTCATCATCCAGTAGCAGAGATCCACCAACAGATACGACTTTCAGCCATGTTCAACAGACTCCTCAGATTCATCATCTAGTAGCAGATGATCCAACAGTCGATACGACAATACAGATCCATCTTTCATCCACAACTTGAAGAAGAAGCTTCA
The DNA here is from genome assembly GCA_031772625.1 of Pinus tabuliformis. Taxonomy (NCBI): domain Eukaryota; kingdom Viridiplantae; phylum Streptophyta; class Pinopsida; order Pinales; family Pinaceae; genus Pinus; species Pinus tabuliformis. The sequence continues at coordinate 1,123,929,385 of CM062818.1, read as the reverse complement.
GATCAGAATTGTGGCAGCTGAACATGCATGATTCATCCACTTCCTTAGGTAAGTAAGGTATGATGTTTTCTAACCTTTAATCTTGAAATTCTTTTTAGATGCTAAAATGATGATATTTGGAAAATATTCCACTATTTCACTATTTCCTTTCTCATTTAAAATTGCCAAAAACCATCAGTTGGGGAGGGGGGAATTTCACACTTCATTCTTTTTCCTCATTCATATTACATCTTAACCCACATAGTCTTCCCACAATAAAAACTACTACAAAATTATGAGCATATGATTGATCTCAACAAAGTAAATAATGATTGTAAACACAAAAACCAATCATTAAAAAGAGATCTCAACAAAGTAAATAATGATTGTAAACACAAGAATCAATCATTAAAAATAGATCAAAGTAAATAATGATTGTAACACAAGAACCAATCATTAAGAAGAGATCAAAGTAAATAATGATTGTAACACAAGAACCAATCAGTAAAATATGTCAATGCTTTGCAAACAAATAAAAGTTATCCAAAGATGAGCAAAGTTAAAAGGAAGTCCATGATTGAAAGATGTTTGTTACACAAGAACCAAACATCTTGTAAAAGGAAGCTCATTTAAGAATCAAATCAAATAAGTCATTGTAGTAGCTTGCATGAGGACATGCAAGAACTTCAGTTGGGGAGTATGTTGGGCTCCAAAAATGGCACTCATTACCATACATTTTTCACTTATGCTTCCATTATTTCGCTCACTATTCATCACCTTGTCACTCCATTTTCCCTACTATTCACCATTAATGGGTCTCATTTATATTTTCCAAATATTGTTTATTTTTAAGTATTTTTGAGAGAAATTCTTGATTAAATATTAGAAAATAATATATTTTACTTTATATATGGAAAGTGGGTTGTTTTGGTGACATGTGTAGGTTCCAAGGAAGCTTCCAAGACACCTTTATGTGGCCTTGAATGATCAAATTCGAATTTGATAAGATAAACCTCATGGAAAAGATCATGGAGAAGATCATGGACCTCATGGAGGAAATTATGGAGGATAGGGTTATGTGTCTAGATGGTTGAGAAATGTATGGAACTAAAAGAGAGATTAGTGGATCATCATTATGAGTTTGTTATCTTATCCTATTGTATAAATAGGAGTACCTCCTCCATTCCAAAGGGAGGACTCTTAGAGCATTGTATCCAATTGATGATGGAATAGAATAAGGCTTCATTTTGCATATATTTCCATTATGTAGTTTTCTTTCCATTATGTAGTTTTAGATTTAATTTTCCTTAATGTAGTATATGGAATAATTTGTCTTGTTCTTAAGAGAATTGAGCTCACTCTAAAAGGATGAGAGAAACATGTTATTTCATATTAGATCTTATTTCATTTAATTGCTTAGATGTTTGAGGATTTGTTTGTGATTGATGAATGAGTTTTAAATTAGAATCTTATCAACTTATGAGAGGATATCCAAGGGTCTAAGTTAGACTCTCTCTCCATTTGATTTGCATGATAATTGAAATTCATTCTTTTGCTTTTATGTTTCAAGTATCATATGAGGAGATACCAAGAGTCTAAGTTAGGCTCTCTCTCCAATGATTTATATGGTAATTTAAATTCATTCTTTTGTTTTCATTTCAAGTTTCTAGTTTTATATAATCAATGATTCCTCTATGATACTGTAGGGAAGGACAACCATGACCTCCTTAGTTAGGAGCCTCTTCCCTTGCATATTATATTGAATCGTAAATAATTTAGTTATACATAGGTTAGTTGCCTACTCCTGCATATATTGTGCTAGCATCATCACAAGATTACGAGTTTCCCTGGTCGATAATTTATGCAGCAATTTAAGTCCAATAAATTGCCCAACAAACATAATATAACTGCCATCATTCTGCCTTTTGAGATAAACACAATGATCATAGTGACATCTAGTATAACCTTTTTCAGACATAAACCTGTCAAATTTTAGATACCTCTACCTTGGAGCCTATTTTAAGCCATACAAGCTCTTCTTCAACCTTCACACTAGTTTCTCCTTCTCTTTTACCTCATATCCTTGTGGTTGCTGCATATATATCTCTTCCTCCAAATCCCCATGGAGAAAGGTTGTCTTTACATCTAACTGCTCAAGATGCAAATCTCCAGCTGCTACTAGACTTAAAATAGTTCTAATTGAAGTCATTTTAACATCAGGAGAAAATATCTCATCAAAGTTTTTACCCTTTTTCTATGCAAACCCTTTCACCACAAGTCTAGCTTTATACCTTTTTCTACCTCCATCTTCTTCCTTCAACCTGTCAACCCATTTATTCTGCGATGTTGTTTTACCTGTAGGTAACTTGACTAAGTCCCAAGTCTAGTTATGTGCTAAGGAGTCCATCTCTTCTTTCATGGCTTCCTCCCACTTCTTCCTAGTTTCTACCTGCACTTCTTCTTCATAACATTTTAGTTCACCAAAATTAGTCAATAATACATAATATAATGAAGGAGAGTATCATTCAGGGGGTCTACTTATGCTAGTAGATCTTCTAACACCACTTTCAGGCGTTTGAGATGCTTGTTGCTTCTATGGTTGTTGTTGTTGTTCTCACTGTTGATCATTATGATTTTCAGGCACCATCACTTTTTTTGTGATCTCATCAAGCAGTGTGTATTGTCTGTTTTATTTTTCCTATTTCATTTCCTGCAGCTAATCCTTATACAAAACCTTTTCATTGAATATGACATCTTTTCTCCTAATGATTTTGTGTTTTTCATGATCATAAAAGCAATAACCAAAATCATTAACATCATATCCAGTAAAGGTACATTTCTTTGATTTTGCCTCAAGCTTTGTTATATTTTCTTTATTAATGTGGACAAAGGATTCATAACCAAAAGTCTTTAAAAATGAGTAGTTTACCTTTTTACCTTTCCATGCCTCCTCTAGAATACCACCATCCAAGGAACTTGAAGGCCCTCTGTTTATTAGATAAATAACAGTATCTACAACATCTGCCCAAAATTGTAAAGGCAATCCTGCATTGCAATCTCATGCACCTTGCATGCTCCATGATTGTCTTGTTCATCCTTTCTGACACACCATTTTCTTGTGGTGTTCATAGAACTGTCTTCTCTTTGTGAATTCCATTCTCTGAACAATACCTATCAAACTCTTTGCTGCAACATTCACCTCCATTGTCTGATCTGAGACACTTCAGCCTTTTTCCTGTCTCATTTTCAACCAAAGCTTTCCATTTCTTGAAAGTATCAAATACATCAGATTTATTTCAAATATAATAAATCCAAGTCTTTCTGGTTGCATCATCAATAAAAGTAACATAATAACGAGAGCTACCAAGGGATGATACCTGAGCAGGTCCCCATACATCTGTATGCACAAGCTCTGATTTTTTGCTCTTCTTTTCTTTCCCAACTCTAAGGAATCTGACTCTCTTATGTTTTCCATAAACACAATTCTCACAAAATTTTAAGTCAACATGCTTCAAACCTGGCAACAAAGTTCTTGAGTGAAGAATCTACATCCCTTTCTCACTCATGTGCCCAAGCCTATGATGCCACAATGTCGTATCTTCTCCTATAGAGGTTAAAGCATTATCAGAGTTATAAATACCATTGCATAAATACAATGTACCAACCTTTTATCCTTTTGCTATTACCAAGGATCCTTTAGTGAGCTTCCAGGTTTTATCTCTAAAAGTAGTCACACAGCCTTCACCTCCCAACTACCCTGTTGAAATTAGATTTTTCTTTAGATCTCGAACATGCCTTACCTCCTTCAATAGCCATTGATTTCCATTCCACTGTTTTATGAAAACTGTGCCCATTTCAATGATTTTACAGGGTTTATCATCACCCAATTGAACCTGTCCAAAATCTCCTTGAACATAATCATGAATATGTTTCCTATCAGGTGTGGCATGGAACGAGGCCCCTGAATCTACCACCTAGGCATCAATAATCTTTTCTAATGAAAGAATCAAATCATATTGCAACACATCACCTGTCACATTCGCTTCATGATTGTTTTCTTGCTACGCATCTCCTTCTTTTCCCTTCCAAGAATTTCAGTCTTTCTCCAGGTGTCCTTTCTTCCCACATTTCCAACACATCTTCCCTGATCTGGACTTGGATTTGCCTTTCCTTGACTTACTACGATATCCTAGGCTCTTTCCTCTTTCCATTTTTCTTCCCCTAGTCTCTGTCATCAAAGCATTACTTAATGTCTCACTAGAGCTTTTCCATCACATTTCCTCACTAAGGATTGCACCGACAACATCATCAAACTTTAAAGTACTAGATCCAGAGACAGAGTTACTAATGGCCATAACTAAACCATTCCAACTTTTTGGCAATGAGCATAGAAATAATAGAGCCCTAACTTCATCATCAAAAGTTACCCCTACAAAACTTAACTAACTAGTAACTATATTAAATTCATTTAAATGATCAGCAACAGATCTTCCTTATAACATATTCATATTAAATAAACACTTCATAAGAAATACCTTATTTGAGGCCGAGGGATTTTCATATAGTTTGGCCAATGTCTTCATTAAGCCCTCTGTTGTCGTTTCCTTTGAAATATTAAACACTACCGACGCTGCTAGGCACAACTGTATTGTTCCAAGTGCCTTTCTATCGAGAATATCCCATTATGTGTTTGTCATACTTGTGAGCTTCTTTTTCTTTCTGCTCAATGGTTGGTACATATCTTTCTGGTACAAATAATCTTCCATCTGCATCTTCCACAGCTGGTAGTTCTGGCCATTAAATTTTTTGACCCTAAACCTACCATCTTCTGCCATTGCTCCCACTCGAACCAAGAACCCTTCTCTCCTGCAAGTTTATCAGCCAAATAGACCTTCAGCTCTGATACCATTTGTTAGAAAATTATATATTACAAAGCAATAGAACACATAAAATATATTGCAGAAATATAAACACAGAAAACACTTAAAACAAGAGAGACACAAATATACACGGTTCACCCAATTTGGGCTATGTCCACGGAGAAACAACCAGTCCTTCCTTTTATATTATCCAGCAAACTAAAGAGATACAACCTACAATAGATCAGTTGTAATTCCTTCTTCGCTATCACACAATCTCCTCTCCCTTTCTCACTCAGAATACAAATCTACATAGACATATTTCAATTCCCTCATATATAGTGAGGGGTTGCCTTCTATGGAAAAAAACCCTAAATTAAACATTAACTTCTACCGTCAAATCTCTGCCTATTGAACAACCCAGATTGACTACGAAATTACAACATTTTACAAGGCAATTTTACATCTATTTTTAGCTTCAGGGGCGCTGCCCCCGATCCCACGCCCCGGGGGGGGGGGCTCCCAAAGATTACAGTCACCCCGCATGGATCCCCCTTCCAGCGCAAATATTACGTTGCCACATTACGAAATGGGGTCCAATGCGGTGATACCTCTGAATAAGGAAGATAATTAGGCTCCACACCCAACAATGTTGGCCCTGTAGCTTTGGAATCTTCCACTGTCTTCAATCCCGCAAAATGGAAAAAATGTTAGCATACATGTTGTAGATCCATTTCCTTTTTTTTTCCTTTTGTTTTTTCTTCTCTTCTTTTTTGTTTTTTTTGTTTTTGGAGACACACAGGATGCCTCAGAGGAGGTTTTCACCCAGTATGCCTACCCTAAGTGCCCCAAGATAGGTTTTCACCCAAGGATATTTATTATATTTCTTTTTTTTCTCTCATGGGCAACCTCAGAGAGGTTCTCAACCCAAGAGTTGGCCTCAGATGGCTCAAAAAGGTGTTAATGCAAGCCTTTTATTTTTATTTTTCTCAAAAAAGTATCTAGAAATGTTGTGGACTAGAAGTTATGACACTTTGTTGTGGCCACCAACAACCCCCCTCTTTGTTTGGTATTAGCAATAACACCAAGCAAATGGGCACCCTTAATAAAAAATCCAAAAAACATTTTATGAAAATTTTTGTATTCAACTCCCTAAAACTGTATCGCATCACGAGAAGAAAATGAAACATTTTCCTATGAGCATAATAAGCTGTGAAGGAGTGACGCGAAATTCATCGCATCGCATACATTATGAAGCGCTCTTAAATGAAAAATCTTAAGAAATCTCCGACGGCCGATATGCGACGTCGCATATCGCACCATCGCGTAAGCAGCACACAATGATTCAATGACTAAGCGCGATCTGCGATCTACGATGCTGCGATCTGCGATGAATGCGATTTGCGATAAATGCGATCATGAATTTCTGTGATGACACATCTTGACGACGCGATCCGCGATGCTGCGATGCGAGTCGCAGAAATCACCCATCGCAAATTTTCCTCGGCGCAGTATTCAAGGAAAGCTGTCCGTAAACCAAAATTGGGCGCGCGCCTTAAAATAAATTAATGAATGTACGCCAAAGTATTCAAGAAGGACAGTTTTGTGTTTTTCGAAGAGTCAGTCCGTTATGGGTGTCATGATTATGCATTCATAAGAGCTTAAAGCTTTCATGTCAATCTTTATTATCATTACTCTTTTCCTTTGTGTAAACTGTAAGACAGGAAATAACATAAAGCAATGTGCAGGAAACATCTAAGGAAAAGGGGAAAGCGTCAATGCTCGAAGAACAAAGAAGAGATCCCTTCATAAACGGATGTCGCATGCAACAGGACCACAGATTCCAGAGTATCAATCAACAGATGTTGATGTCAATAGGCCATCCAACGCCCAGAGTCAAAAGTGCACAAAAGCAGCATGTTTACAAAAGATCTTGAAGCTTATGCCCGGTAAAGCAAAAGGAAAAAGGCGCTAAAGAAGGAAAACGCACCATAAAAGCCCGGAACAAAGAACGGAGGCAGTTTTCGATGCAGAAAATTGTTCAGAGAGCAAAGTCCCTAACTTGTTCAGTCATTCGCAAGGCCGAAAACTGAAATAGCAAAAGCAGAATCAGTTTGAGAGAAATTTGGGTTATTACCAAGTATACACGCAGTGAATACACCCAGCCAGAGGAAGATTCTCAAAAATATCTTCTAGTTTACCAGAAAGTGGTGCCAGCGCTTGTTATTTCTATTTTCATAGCTCAAACGAAAGCAGAAGGCGACCAACCGACTCTTCCCAAGCGAATGTTGCATGCTTGCACCACTAAGGAGCAAATACAGAAATGGTTAGGAATTAGATTCAATTTTTAGAAATAGTTTTGCTTTAGCAGAAGGGCGGTCATTTAAAACCGTATCCTAAATTTATGTAATTAAGTTAATTAGTTAGCAGTATTTAAACCCTTCTCAGGCATTAGGAGAAGGGTCCAGAAATTTGTCAAAAACTTGTCCTCAGAACATGCACTTTTGCACCCTCGGAGGGGGTTTTGATGAATGGATGGATCAAGGTTTATTAATGTTTGTATTTGATATCTGCTACTGATGTTGCACTTCTGTACTCTTAGTAGATGTTAGAGCAAGGAGAGATAAATCATTGTTGCTTGAAGCTTATGAGTGGAACCAGTCATAAATGGTACTTTTATCTCTTGACCGTTTCTGTTTATATTCTTAAAGTGATATACAGTTTTTAGTTGTTTATATGTTACTGCATGAATGTATGAGTTACCATTTGGCACTTTTGTACGGTGGAGTCATTTATTTATGTTTGATATATGAATAACTTATTATGTGATATGCTGTTCACAACTGTTTTGCCTAACTTTTTATGCAAAGTGGTTTATCTCGATTGATTTCTATTCTTATGATAGCTGAATGATCTTTATTACCAGTTATTGTTTGAAATCTCTTTAGATCGCATAATAGAAGAAATTCACCCCGGGTTAGCGTAGATTAGATGTGTTGTTTCTCATTAGATTACAATAGCATAGAGTTAGTTTAGAATTTTGAATTAAATTAGCTTTAAGTACTCTTAGATCAGCATCATCCAACTCTACACACACACCCTTAAATTGGGAAACTGGTCCCATTATCCCCAGTCGTACCCGCTATACCAAACGGATAAGGAGCTGCCAACCAAGGTCCGGACCGGGTGGGTATCCCCCTTGTTGTCGACCCGATTTTCGGGGCTTCAACATATTTGGTGCTAGAAGGAGGTCCTGAGCTATGAATGGCATCTAAATCAAAATCTAAATACCATTCTGAGAGTAAATCGCCCTCATCAACTCCCCGACTTCCCCAGTACGTTTAAATCCAGAGTCAGAAGTCGCTCGAGTATTAACCGCTGCTACATACCCTAATATTTCAGACCAATCTACCCTTGAACCCCCTGAAGTTCAAACTCTGATTCACAAACTCTAGGGATTTTCTATTTTTACACAGAGGTCTGATAAATCTCAAAGCAACGTGACTTCGCAGTACAATCCTGCTCATCCCCTGACCAGATTAAAGAGTGAAAAATTTGGCATCCAGCCAACTGAATTCCCTCTCCCCACCAGGAAAAGAGCAAGGAAAACACCACCAGAGTCTGACAGTGAGATTCTTTCATCTACATCGTCCATTTCAACTCCCTCACCGCGAAGTCAGCCACCCACATCTTCATTCCAAACCACTCATCCATCTTCCACAACCCCTCTTCTTCAATCGTCTAAGATCATAATATCTTCATCTTCCCAACCTCAGGGATCATCCTCTGCACTTTCATTTACTAGCAGCTCAACGATGGCCCAGTCTCCATGGAACAATCCTGGGGCAGTTTTAATGCCTCCACCCCTGAGCCAAATACCGGCCCATCCTGAGAAATGGCTACCCAAATTCAATCCAGAAGCAGGCATGCTAGCTGAAGAGCACATTAACAATTTCATGCTTTCTGTCAATCTCAACAGAGTTACCAACAAGGATGTTGTTGTCCGGCTTTTTCCCTATACAATGCAAGGAACAGCCGGGTCATGGTACTTTTCATTACCTTCCAGGTCTATCACAAGTTGGGACATTTTTCAAAGTCAATTCCTTACCAAGTTTGGTGATGACAGATCAACGACAACGTTAATCAATGACCTATCCAATCTTAAAGCTGAGGCTAGAGAACCCATCAAAGATTTCAATTTACGGTTCAATAAAATCCTCAACAAAATTCCCACTGCTTCCCAACCCATCAAAGAAGTACAATGTGAATGGTATATTACGGCCTTACCATCAAACTTAACAATCTTTGTGGATAGGGCAAATAAAACAACCTTAGTTGAAAACCTGACAGAGGCGATAGCAGTAGAGAAACGGGTAGTAGCCCTGGAAAAGAGATCTGCGATAGAGGAACGCAAATATAAAAAAGTCACCTTCAAGGAAGACTCCAAGAAGAAACAAACGAAAGACCCTTTCGATTTGGAAGGATTGCAAAAAGTATTAAAGACCATGTCCAATGGGATGATTGACATAAAAAAACAAGTAGCAGAAACTTCGTCAAAAAAGCCCTACAGAACTTTTAAAAGAGGCCCTTCAATGGATGTGAAACCACCCAACGCTATCTCAAATGTCGAATCCAAAGAAGAGGAAGAAGAAGAGAGTACCACTGAAGGGCAGACCGATGACGAAGAAGTTGTGGAACTACAAGGAATGTGGGATTTCATCCTCCCACAAGAAGAAGATCAAGAAGCATTTCCGGTTAGCACACGAAGCAAAAATCAACTTGATCCTCCCCAAAATACCCCTAAGCAGAAGGGCGCAAGCCCTGCAGCAAAAGATAAAGTCGCAACAAAGAAAACGACTGCTAAAGCGACTCCATCTAGCCCAGTCCAACCAGATCAAACACCTCCATCAAGAACACTGATAGTGTCGGATGAAATGGAATACAATATTATTGATGACATGAAAAAGACTAGGGCTAATATCACTCTTCATGAATTGAGCAAATTGAAACATCAACAGAAGATAATGATGAAAGAATTACATGCCGTGCCTACTACATCTTTGCCTACAGCTGTAGCTTCCCACAACATGGGAAGACCTCCAACCAACACGATCAATAAGATTGATCCAAATGACATCACCTTGATTGGAGGAAGATCAACGTCTCACACTCCCCATTTTCTTCTCACTTATGAAATTTTCAATAAAAATGTGCACAATTGTTTGGTAGATTCTGGTGCTTCAACGAATATTTTACCCAGATCAATATGTGCCAAGTTGAATGTTCAACCACAAAAATCTGCAGTGCGCATAGTTCAACTTGATCGATCTCAAGTCGAAGTGATTAGTGAACTTAATCAAGTAACCATAAGATTGTCGTCCAACCCGAAGGTATGTCAGGTTATTGACATTCTAGTAGCTGATATCCCAGAATTCTATGGCTTTATTCTTAGCAGGGATTGGTCCGAAAAACTCCATGGATACTTCTCAACCGACTGGTTGTACATGTGGTTACCCTACAATGGTAAACCGAATCAAATAAAGGTTGAACGATAGTTACACCAGAAGTACATAGTAACGGAATTGGAGGGAGAAAATGAAGCAATAGCATATAACAGCAGTATCATAGGCAATTACTCGGTAGATTCTTTCCTCGGCAATTTCAATGCTCATACATCACCTTACTTAGAAAATTCAGTTTTGTCCCAAGTCGAAAATTTTTCCCAAACTGATAATTCAAAGTGTGTTAATTTTGTAGACAAACCTGTAAATACATCTTTGTTTTGGAAATTATATTTTGATGGCTCTAAATCTAACGAAGGAGCAGGAGCAGGATGCGTTCTGATTAGTCCAGAAGGAAATAAGACCATGCTTACGTGCAGACTTGAATTCGATTGCACAAACAATACAGCGGAATATGAAGCCTTGGTGCAAGGCCTATACAAAGCAATCTGGCTGAACGTCAAATATCTTCAAGTCTTCGGAGACTCTAAGATTTTCGTCAAACAGGTACGTAACACCATACATTGTCTATCAGGTCATTTGAAACACTATCAATCTTTAGTACAAGAATTGACTGAGCATTTCATAGCATTCAATATTTCGTCAATCCCAAGACTCCAAAACGCGAGCGCAGACCTTTTAGCTAACGTAGCCTCCAGATTTATCCCCTCCGAAGATTTTAGTCTGGATAGATTCTCAATAGAATTAATCTTTAGACCGTCCATCCCTGACAACATTACAAATTGGAGAGTATTCAATGACGATCCTGATATTGTAAATTTCCTCACTTCTGAAGGATCCTACTCCAATCAAATAATTGACGAAGACCATCACGATCGACAAATACAACAAGATAGCACTGATAATGCTATACCTAAATCGGTGGTTAAGTTGGAAGACTTATACGATTTGAAAAGTCGGTTTAAAAGGTCTACCAATTCTAAGCTCTACAATTCAACTCTGAACTACGAATTAGTAAACCTAGGAATCGATGATAAACCACAAAACGTTAATCTAGGCCACGACCTAGCCCCTGAAGAAAAACTAGCGTATATTCATCTTTTGAGACAATACAAAAATGTTTTTGCCTGGAATTACGATGAGCTGAAGACATACGACACTTCTATCATTCAACATACTATCCCTATGATCGATAACGAAAAACCTGTCCAACAGAAACTCAGAAAAATCCACCCCAATTTAGAAAATTAGATAAAAACTGAGCTAAATAAGTTATTAAAAGCCAGAATAATTTTCCCCGTCAGACATTCCAAATGGGTCTCCAATATGGTACCCGTTAGAAAGAAAAAAGGAGATATTAGAATCTGCATCGATTTTCGGAATCTCAATAAAGCCTGTCAAAAAGACAATTTTCCCCTCCCACCTATGGAGCAGATATTACAGGCAGTAGCAGGCTCAGAACTAATGTCTTTTTTGGATGGATTTTCAGGATACAATCAAGTGCTGGTACATCCCGATGATCAGTTAAAAACCACATTCTGAACTAAATGGGGCACATACGCATATCGGAAGATGCCATTTGGTTTGATCAATGCCGGCACTACATTTCAGAGAGCCATGGACATCGCATTCAAGGGTTTAGTCAATAAATCTGTAGTAATTTATTTGGATGATATAACAATGTACTCCAAGAAGCGAAGCGACCATCTCAAAGACTTGAAACAAATCTTTCAACGATGTTTAAGGTATGGAATTTCACTTAACCCAAAGAAATCTTTTTTCGCATTAAGTGAAGGAAAACTTCTAGGATTCATAGTGTCAAAATCTGGTATTCACATTGAGCCTGACAGAATCAAAGAAATTTCTGAAATATCCCTACCTCACAAAAAAAACAGCCATGCAATCTTTCCTTGGTCAAATCAATTTTGTGAAGAGATTTGTCCCAGATTTTTCACGAATTGTTTCTCCTTTGCAAACCATGATTAAAAAGAATTCAAATTTTAAATGGGGTCAAGATGAGCATGAAGCATTCAACCTGATCAAACAAGCTATCATTAATGCTCCATCTTTAGCAACCCCGAATTTTTCAGAATCTTTTATCTTATACACATTCGCCTCAGAGAAATCATATGCCGCGATTCTAACTCAAGCAAATCAAGAGAAAGCGGAAGCTCCAATCTCATTTTTTAGCTCGAATTTACAAGGTGCTGAACTCAACTATACAGACGTGGAGAAACAGACATATGCTGTTTTCAAAGTGGTCAAATATTTCAAACCTTTCTTACTTAAAACCCATACTAAGGTCATAGTACCGTTTCCAGTGGTAAGAAATCTTCTAATACAGAAGGATGTGGGTGAAAAAAGAGCAAATTGGATCACTTCTTTACAAGAATATGACCTTGAGATCAAACCAGCAAGCATTGTAAGAGGTCAAGGCTTCTGTAAAATGTTGGCTGGAGCATCGCAAATTCCTGAAAATTCATCTGAAGAGGTACAAATGTATGAGGTAAGCCTAAACGATGTAGAATCATTATATGCTGACACCATTTATTATCTTAAGAACGGGTATGCTCCATCACACCTGGATCACACTAAGAAAAGAGCTCTGAGATTGAAAGCTAAACAATATCAGCTCATAAATGATGTTCTGTTTAAAAAGAATTACGATTCTATTCTTCTTAGGTGTCTTGAGAAAACTGAAGCCGAAAAGGTTTTGCAGGAACTCCACGATGGACCAGCAGGCGGACACTATGCTGGAGATGCTACTGCACATAAAATCTTACGTGCAGGATATTATTGGCCACGCTATTCAAAGACTCACACAGTTACGTGAGGAAATGTCAAGTCTGCCAAACTATTGCAGGGAGACAAAAGAAACCGTCCATGCCACTACAGCCGGTAAACATCGAGCAACCATTTAGTCAGTGGGGCTTGGACATAATAGGTGAGATCGTTCCTCACTCTTCTAAGCAGCATAGATACATCCTCACGGAATAGATTATTTTACTAAATGGGTAGAAGCAGTTCCTCTCAAGACAGCTAATTCTGAAAACATCATTGAATTCATAGATCAATTTATAATCACTAGGTTTGGATTGCCAACGGCTTTAATGTTTGATAATGCCTCATACTTTTCTGGGAATGTAATGACTGAGTTTGCACTTAAAAGAGGGTTCAAACTGAAACATTCGGCCAACTACTATCCGCAAGGTAATGGATTGGCTGAGTCAACAAATAAAAACCTAATCAGGATTATTAAAAGAACAGTTGACCAGAACCAAAAGAATTGGCACAAAGCTTTGGTAAACGCTTTATGGGCAGATAGAATAACGAAGAAAGCTTCAATCGGCACTTCTCCCTTTAATTTAGTTTATGGGAAAGAAGTGGTTCTTCCAACTCACTTAGTCATCCCCTCTTTGTCTTTAGTACAATACATCGATGAAGTATCTACTTCCTCCATACAACTAAGACAAATGGAAATAATTAAATTAGAAGAACAACGAGAACAAGCTAAGAAAACCCATGCTCATCACCAAGCGCTAATAAAATCCTCTTTTGACTCGAGCATAATGACCAGAAAATTTTTTCAGATGGGAGATTTAGTTTTGAAATGGGATAAGGCTCATGAAGAAAAGGGCAAACATACAAAATTTCAGAAGATGTGGCTTGGTCCTTTTCAGATTGTAGAAGTCATAGGCCCATCAACGTTTGTGTTGCAGGATTTAGCAGGTAGAAGGGATTCTTTGCCTGTTAATGGACAGATCCTTAAAATATATTTTCCATAGAAGATTACTCTTCTATTCTGTAGGATAGTTTTAGTTTTTCTTTTTCTTTTTTTCATAATAAAACCAGTTGTAGATGGTTACTACAGGGGCTCACGAAAAAGACACCAATTCTCTATCAGATTTTGATTTTTTTTTCGCTTGTACAAGTAGTAAAATTTTCGAAAAATCTGATCTTTATTATTGACAGATAGAGTTAACTTTAGCCTAGATATGATACTAGTTTCAACTTCAAAAGATTTGATGAAAGCAACCTTTGGCAAAAAATTGTTTTATATCAGCACAATGAAAGGTATCAATAATAAAATAAAGATTCTCTGTAAAACTGCTGTTTTCAAACTCTATTATTGGCATCCAGAGCTTTCTTAAGGAAAAACAATGACTTCCTCCTTGCTAAAGGAAATCGCAGCATTCATAGGAACAATCCGAGAAAACACTATATCTCAAAGAATAAGAGGTCTCATCACGAGCCGGCTTATCATGATCACAGATATTATAACTTGCGGACTTTGCCAATACTGTCCACCAAAACAGGGCAACGACTCAAGATTGTTGCAATCAAAAGACAAGGGGTCTCATCACGAGCCAGCTTGTTCAACAAAAGTGTAAATCAAGTGAATGATTGTGTCATAATTTGGCCACCAAACCAAGACATTGTTCTATAGAGAATAAAAAAAGGAAAAAGTGTCAAAATGGGTTTTTCTCTGAAAAAGTTGTAAATAGCCTTAAGCAGGATAAAGGATCATTGCTGGGTAACAGGTAACCCTGTCAAGGCTATGGATGCCTGCTGGCAGCAGAGGCTCTACCTATGACAAATGAGCATATTTTAAAAGCCAGCACACAGAGAAGACCTTATTTTATCTTTAAAAGACCAAGTAATGGCTGATGTAAATACAAGGACTAAGCCTAAGGAAGCAAACAATTGGAATAGGAAAAGGTTGAAACAAAATATCATTGATAGGATAAGGCATAATGTACTCTATCTGTCCATAACAAAATTTAGACTTATGAAAATTTTTCTGCTTTGGAAGTTAAAATTCAATAGAAAAGCAGAGATAACTGGTTCTTCCCAGTGAATCACCATTGTTGTGGCCACCAAAAACCCCCCTCTTTGTTTGGTATTAGCAATAACACCAAGCAAATGGGGACCCTTAATAAAAAATCCAAAAAACATTTTATGAAAATTTTTGTATTCAACTCCCTAAAAATGTATCGCATCGCGAGAAGAAAATGAAACGTTTTCCTATGAGCATAATAAGCTGCGAAGGAGCGACGCAAAATTCATCGCATCGCATACATTATGAAGCGCTCTTAAATGAAAAATCTTAAGAAATCTCCGACGGCCGATATGCGACGTCGCATAACGCAACATCGCGTAAGCAGCACACAATGATTCAATGACTAAGCGCGATCTGCGATTTGCGATGCTGCAATCTGCGATGAATGTGATTTGTGATAAATGCGATCATGAATTTCTGTGATGACACATCTTGACGACGCGATCCGCGATGCGAGTCATAGAAATCACCCATCGCAAATTTTCCTCGGCGCAGTATTCAAGGAAAGCTGTCCGTAAACCAAAATTGGGCGCGCGCCTTAAAAGAAATTAATGAATGTACGCCAAAGTATTCAAGAAGGACAGTTTTGTGTTTTTCGAAGAGTCAGTCCGTTATGGGTGTCATGATTATGCATTCATAAGAGCTTAAAGATTTCATGTCAATCTTTATTATCATTACTCTTTTCCTTTGCGTAAACTGTAAGACAGGAAATAACATAAAGCAATGTGCAGGAAACATCTAAGGAAAAGGGGAAAGCGTCAATGCTCGGAGAACAGAGAAGAGATCCCTTCATAAACGGATGCCGCATGCAACAGGACCACAGATTCCAGAGTATCACTCAACAGATGCTGATGTCAATAGGCCATCCAATGCCCAGAGTCAAAAGCGCACAAAAGCAGCATGTTTACAAAAGATCCTGAAGCTTATGCCCGGTAAAGCAAAAAGAAAAAGGCGCTAAAGAAGGAAAACGCACCAGAAAAGCCCGGAACAAAGAACGGAGGCAGTTTTCGATGCAGAAAATTGTTCAGAGAGCAAAGTCCCTAACTTGTTCAGTCATTCGCAAGGCCGGAAACCGAAATAGCAAAAGCAGAATCAGTTTGAGAGAAATTTGGGTTATTACCAAGTATACACGCAGTGAATACACCCAGCTAGAGGAAGATTCTCGAAAATATCTTCTAGTTTACCAGAAAGTGGTGCCAACGCTTGTTATTTCTATTTTCATAGCTCAAACGAAAGCAGAAGGCGACCAGCCGACTCTTCCCAAGCGAATGTTGCATGCTTGCAGCACTAAGGAGCAAATACAGAAATGGTTAGGAATTAGATTCAATTTTTAGAAATAGTTTTGATTTAGCAGAAGGGCGGTCATTTAAAACCGTATCCTAAATTTATGTAATTAAGTTAATTAGTTAGCAGTATTTAAACCCTTCTCAGGTATTAGGAGAAGGGTCCAGAAATTTGTCAAAAACTTGTCCTCAGAACATGCACTTTTGCACCCTCGGAGGGGGTTTTGATGAATGGATGGATCAAGGTTTATTAATGTTTGTATTTGATATCTGCTACTGATGTTGCACTTCTGTACTCTTAGTAGATGTTAGAGCAAGGAGAGATAAATCATTGTTGCTTGAAGCTTATGAGTGGGACCAGTCATAAATGGTACTTTTATCTCTTGACTGTTTCTGTTTATATTCTTAAAGTGATATACAGTTTTTAGTTGTTTATATGTTACTGCATGAATGTATGAGTTACCATTTGGCACTTTTGTACGGTGGAGTCATTTATTTATGTTTGATATATGAATAACTTATTATGCGATATGCTGTTCACAACTGTTTTGCCTAACTTTTTATGCGAAGTGGTTTATCTCAATTGATTTCTATTCTTATGATAGCTGAATGATCTTTATTACCAGTTATTGTTTGAAATCTCTTTAGATCGCATAATAGAAGAAATTCACCCCGGGTTGGCGTAGATTAGATGTGTTGTTTCTCATTAGATTACAATAGCATAGAGTTAGTTTAGAAGTTTGAATTAAATTAGCTTTAAGTACTCTTAGATCAGCATCATCCAACTCTACACACACACACACACCCTTAAATTCGGAAACTGGTCCCATTATCCCCAGTCGGACCCACTATACCAAACGGATAAGGCGCTGCCAACCAAGGTCCGGACCGGGTGGGTATCCCCCTTGTTGTCGACCCGATTTTCGGGGCTTCAACACACTTCCAATCACATTGACTTGTATGTTGATTGTACTGATGAATTATTCCTTAGACATAGGTTTTATGTATACCTTCAACCTATAGCCATTGGCAAGCAAGGTAATCCCTTCCTCATCAATAGTCCTAATTTGAGCAGCTCCATTATCATGAAATTTCCCTGTAAGGTATGGGCCCAACCATCTTGTCATCAATTTTCCTTTGAAATCCCTGAACCTAGATTCATATAATAGTGCCCAATCCCCTTCTTGAAAATGTTTGTCCTTGATATGTCTATCATGCCAGACCTTCCTTTACAATTGTATAACTTCAGTGTGTAGGAGGTCCTGCATTCCAAACCCATCCAAGCCATTCAATTGGAGCAACCTCTCTTGTTGTGCTTTGGTGACATCTAAGTCCAATTGGACTGCCATTCTCAAAGTATTATACTCAAACTCAATAGAAAGAAAATCTTTCTTTCCATAAACCAGATCATAGAGAGTGAATGTAGTAGTTGTTTTCCAAGTTGTGTTATAGGCTCAAGTGGCCTCCACTAATATGTCTGCCCAATCTCTCATACTATTGCTCAAAAAATTGGTGAGGATGCTCTCCAATGCCCTATTTGTAACCTCTACTTGTCCATTTTCCTGAGGCTGATAGGCAGTAGATGTTCTATGTTTGATATGATGCTACCTTAAAAGATTCTTGATCATATGTGATGTGAATTGAGCTCCCTGATCGGTGACTATCTCTTTGGGGTACCTTCTCCTCTCATGTTGCCTTGATAGCCTTTATCTCAGCTCACTTTGTCAAGTAATCAATTCACAAAATGATGTACTTTTTCTTCCCTAATGGTGGATCAATTGGCCCAATGAAATCCATGCCCCACTTGTCAAATGGCTTTAAGTCCACCTGAGGTTGTTGGGGAAATTAATCCCTATCTGTGGGCTTTTCCATCCTCTGGCACTGATCACATCTGTTGGTATAGATTCTTGCATCTTGGTGGAGAGAGGACCAATAATAGTCAACTTATAGACCTTTGAAGTTGTTCTTTTAGCAACAAAATGACCTCCACAGGGCCCATCTTGATAGGAAAAAAGGATGTCAAAGAGTTCCTTTTCCCTGACACATATCCTTAAGATCTGATCTAGTCCCTACTTGATGATATCGCCCCCAATCCAAGAGAAAGGGGCACTTTTCCTTACAAATTTTCTCTTCTCCCTAGATGACAGATTTGGGGGAAATTTTGCAGCAACTAGATAGTTGGCTATGTCAGCAAACCATGGAGGGAGCACTGAGATAGAAAATATGTGCTCATCTAGAAGTTGATCATAGACCATCCCTTCATCACCTGCAGGCAAAGCAAGTCTAGACAAAAAAATTGCAACTACATTTTCTTTTCCTAGATTGTCAATGATAGTTAGATCAAACTGTTGTAGCAATAACAACCATCTAATTATTTTTTCATTCACATCAGGATTATTCATCAAGTATTTAATAGTTGCATGGTCAGTATGCACAAAATTTAGGTATCCAGTGATATAGTGTCTAATTTTGTTTAAGGGGCGTACAACAACTAGGAGTTCTTTCGCAGTTCTAGTGTACTTCAGTTCAACCTTAGATAAATTTTTAATAATGAAGTAAATGGCATATGGTAACTTACCATCTATTTGCTATATTTATTATCATATTTATAATATAATGATAACAATTTTTATCACTGGTATTATTTATTAATTACTAATAATTTATAACTATTAATAATTATTATAAATTATTATTATTACAATGATTTGTTTTTAATATCAATATTTATTTTAAAATCCATGACATTTAATGCGGACAAGACTAAAGTCATGATCATTAAATCCAAAAATATCACCCATGGTAGTTTTGTCTATGATAACCATTGACTTGAGCAAGTTTCTTCTTATAAATATTTAGGTATTAACTTTCCTCCTCAGTTCAACTCAAATTATAGCATCGAGAAAATAATTATTGGAGGCTATAAAGATTATTATGAGCTTGAAAACAATTGTAAGTCAGTCGATCTTTACATTTGGAGTAAACAAAGGTTCCTCTTTAAGACTCTCATCACCCCTATTATATTATATGGATGTGAAGTTTGGGGGTGCAGTATATCTAGGGAGTCGTGGAGAAATATTGAGATGATCCAAAAGAAATTCATAACCTATAACCTCAACATCAAGGGAAATACTCCGTATCATATCCTCTTTATCGAAGTTGGCATGTCCCCCATTGAAAGTGCGACTATGTTTACATATCTGATGTATAAGAAGAAGCTTCACAATATGGAATCCAAGAGGTTGCCAAAAATTTCTTCTAACTTTAGTCAAAACCCCCACCTGTACCTCAAGTTCGGGTGGAATCAAGATGCTCGGTCTTGGCTCAACCTTTGGGGGATTAAGGAGGAGATCATCATGGGAAGCAAGGACAATATCAAAGATACTATTACCTCCAATTTTAAGGACAAGATGTGGGATGTTAAGAAGATGGAGGATAAAAGGAAGCTAAGGCACTATAAGGAGGTGATCAACCCCCATGGGGGATTCACTCAGTGAACCTCTGACATATCACGTGCATTCGTGGAATATTAAACAATACCCTTAATTTGACTACATATTGGAAAATTCCTTTAAAAATCACATTATTTAACCCCCCAGCAATATGAACCCATACGACTTCCCAATTTAAAAAACCCCTACTATCACTAAATATTGTAGGTATCCATTTTTTTCATTAACATTTTTTATACCCCTTTATATTTTTTCATTAACTTTAAGATCCATTTTTATATTTTCCAATATAAAAACCCTTTACCCCTATATATCCCCCAATATATTATGTCATTTTTTACTCAATATATATCCCCCAATATGAACCCACGTGGTATGATATTGCTCCCCCAGTGAAGCCCCTGTGTCAACCCCACCGTTGATAACGAGAATTATCTCTCTATGTTGACTAGAACTAAGAGGAAAATGAACATTGCTAGGATTAGAACTAACTCTCATGAGCTTCAGAGTGAGACCGGGTAGTGATCTACTCTCAAGACTCCCTAGGATGATAGAATTTGTCATATTTGTGATACTAATAAAGTGGAAAATGAAAATCAATTCCTTTTAGACTGCTCGACTCTTGCCCACATCCACTCTTAATTCCCTATCATCAGCAACACCTCCAATATTCTTGACTTATTAAGCCAGCCCAACTATAGTGATCTTGGAATGCTTCTTTCCCCACTCGATCACAGAAACACGATTTTGAAGAATGAAAATTAGACTATCTTTTCTTGAGGTCTCATAGATCACAATGGTCCTAGTGGACATTAATCATCATCATCATCATCAACATTTTTAAATATTAATTTTAAATATTTTTTATTTATATTTATATTTATATTAATTGGTTACTTTGTAGTACTAATAAATAATAATAATAAAATAAAAATAAAAATAATGATAATCTATAATTTATAAATAATAATAAAATTATTAATGTTAATATTAATAAATATATAATAATAAATGTAGTTTATATAGGGTTATAAACGTTTATCAACCACATTTATTAATGTGGTTGTGCTATTTTATACTTCATATGAGTTTAAATTATATATATATATATATATATATATATATATATATATATATATATATTAAAATTATCATAAGAATATTATTAAGTTAAAAATAGTTAAATTATGACACATGTAATAGGTTAGTTGGGAAAAAAAATAATATCATTATCAAAATTATGTTAAATATTAATATATGATAAAAGTAATAATTAATTAGCATAAGGGGATGGTAAACGTAAACATATAACTATAGTTTAATATGGTATTTTAGTGCATGTCTTATTATTATTCATTCCCAAGCAATGCAATTTATAATGTTTAAGTTTGAAAAAAAAAAAAATATTTTTCAATATTATTGCAAAAAATATTTTTCAATTGGACCATAATTTGAAGGTCTTATTGTAGCCCGAGCAATGTGGATAACTGCGTCATATTTTTCTGCCATAATTTTCGGATGTAGTTGCAATATTTATGCCATGAATTTTATATATTTGTGGATTGATTTTTCATTGTTAAGCTTCATATGAAAACCAATCAAATTGAAATATTTGTAAATAACATATTTACCATCTGCCCACCTTAATTTAAGAAAATATTTGCATAAAAATGGATGGGAATAAGATTTAAATAAATATAGGATTAAAAATGTAAATGTGCAGATTTACTTACTAGTGGTTACTATCCACCAAAATTTGTACAATTCCTTGCCCCTTAGTTGGAAATTAATTTTTCCATTTCATATATCAATTTGAAATTTTTAAGAAAGCATAATTTCCATTTAAGTTTCAGGGACTAAGCTTACATGTACCACTTGTTCCTTAGTCAGATTCTAGCAATAGATTTTGTTGTTGACCACTATTAGTTTAGCATTGACCAATGCAAGTTATAATATTTAACTTTGAGAAACAAACATTTATTATTGAAGAAAATTCAAACATATAATTGGACCATAACTTCAAGGTCACATTTCAAGTCCCTACTCCTTAGTAGGCAATTAATTTTTCCACTTCATATATTAATTTGCAATTTTTCTTAAAAAAACTTCCAAATAAATAACAACGACTATACTACCAACTATACTACCATACGACACTTATTAATTTAAAAAATTAAAAATAACATCAATAATCAATTTTGCTATTCTAAAAAAATGATTATTCATAATAACATTCGACTAACTTTATAAAAACACATCACCTATTTTCAAAAACGTCAAGTACTCAAGACATTGCATATATATATATATAGTCGTCGACACTTTCAACTCAATCCCGAGATAATGTTCTCTTGTTATATTTCCCATAACCATTTGAATGGACAAAATCCAATTTCAGGTTGCATGTTAGAGGAGAGAATTCTTTACCGATGATGACATTGTTGTGAAGCACCTACCTTTTTTGGTGATCGCTTTATCACTTAACAACCATCCACTTTGTATAATCGCTTATTCACTAACAATCGATTGGATGGAATCACATATTTTGTTTTCGTTAACGGATCAATAATGAGAATAAATAGTAATAATAAATATAATTATTGAAATTCAAATAAACATATAAGATTTTATAGCACTATGCAAAATGTTATATCTCATAACAATGCATTAAATATTACAAGCTTGAAATATATATTTTCACATTCAAATATTACAAGTTTGAAATATACATTTTCACATTAATATTATATAAAGTGAGATATACATTATATACATTTTTACATTAATACCATAGAGGTTGAGATATATATTTAAATGAGAGAATGAGATATGTATTTTTACATTAATATTATAAAGATTGAGATATACATTTTTTTTATAAAAAATATATAAATTTTGATATATATCCAATGTTGTATATTGCAATTTATATAGTATTGAATGTACAGGTGAGAAACATATTGTTTGCTTTGGTGGATGTATATTGCTTGTTCTTTTTATTATAGTATATTGAGTTTGTGTTAACTATATATCTTTCCTTTTTTTGGTTGTAATCAAGATTGGAATTTAAAAAATATCATATTTTAGTTTGTGATAAAATTTAGAATGTAATTATTTCTAAAAATTGATAGTTTATCTTGATGATAAAATGATTAATTTATATATATGTATATATCTACCTTGGTGAATCTACTAGGCAAGGCCCAAGATCAAACTTTCAAGTTACTGTAAGGTTGTATTTATCCTTTTTAATTTTCAACTCTCAAAAAAATTAACAATATCAATAATTCTCTTTGTTCAATAACTTCCATAAATTTCGGTGTACACTAAGCTTAGTAAATCTGCCTAAATATAAATATATTTATTTACCTGAACATAAGTATGTTCAAAATAAGTTATCTGGTTTACCAATCATTTGCCTAATTTGGAAAAAGATTTCCAAAATTTTAATTTAGTTATCAATATTAAACCATGCTGTTATCGCAAAATCTATTTATAAATTAAAATTCTGAACTCCATAAATCCCCATGATTTATAATCTTATGTTTATGTTTATGTTTATATTTATATATATATATATATATATATATATAAACTCATATATTAAGAAGTTAAATAATTATTAATATTTATTAATCATTTAATTTATATAATTATAATTACCCAACTAAACATCAAATTAATATGTTACCGATTCGAAGACAAAAAAAACTTACAACACAACTTAATCACATAGACAAATAAGTGGATCAAAATCTACGCTATCGCTTTCAATTTTGCAATCTACATTGATTTTGTTACGTTATGTTATCCCTTTAGCTGATTTTAATTCCCAATAAGATCGACGTCTGTCATAGAACTCGAAGAGTAAATAATAACTGTTGAGTAAATGATGACAGTATTACAACTGTTAAACGTTTTTGGTCATTTATCCACTATCTTAATCTTGCCAACAGAGATCCCTTGACCGAATTCAAATTTTTGATTTCCACGGACTTGATAGGAAGCTTGGCATGAACAGAAAATTCCATTGCCAGTCACCCGAATGCCCACAGCTTTTTCCGTTTCCGTGGGCGGATAACGCCTGCTTTAATCTCCCTTAAAATAAACTTCCACTCTCACGGAATTCTCTTAATGGACATTCATTCGAAGTCGTCCACCTCTACACCAGGATATTTATCTATTAACATTTCTGTAATTTTATATATTAAAGTTATGCATCTGTTTTTTTAATTATTAATGACAACGACCTGACAATGTTGAACAGGTCAGCATGATTTCTTCTTTATATAAAGTGGCGGCTGTAAAATCGTCGCAGAAAAATGAAGTCTTCCATATTGCTATGGAAACCACTTCTTCATTACATGGGCTATTTTTCCGCGTCCGTCCCGATCATGGCTTCTTCTCGCCAACCCGACTTTAATTTATCTTTGCTTTTAACGTGGCAGCCTAACACTTCTCCTCGACACCTCAGGCACCACATATCTTTATTTTGTCTTGATTAGGTGTTCACATTCATCATCTACTGGTCCATTATTGCTTCAAACAGTGCCTGTCCAATAAATGGGCTACCTGGTTTTTGTTTACCCGAGTGCAGAAAATGTGGATAATGAAACCGCAGGTACTGCATTGAAAGTTAATTAGTTGGGAGAGTATAAAGGGAGGAGGAATTAGTTGGGAGAGTATAAAGGGAGGAGGACATCAGAAGCTACAGCCTCATTCTGCATTGACAACTTGTAGATAGGATAGGGAACATTTGGAGGTTGTTGCAAATTTTGTGATCAATGGGGAAGCTAATTGAGAAAGGAAAACCCTATGTAGCAATGATATTCCTGCAGTTTGGATATGCAGGCATGGCTATTATCTGTAAGGTCGCTCTTAACAGAGGGATGAATCACTTTGTGCTTGTAGTGTACAGGCAGACCGTGGCTACCGTTGTTCTTGCTCCTTTTGCTTTCTTCTTTGAAAGGTATTCTATTTGGTTTTTCAATATGTAGGTAAGTGATTACGTTTGAAAGTGTGGGTTTTCATAGTTCAAGTTAATATAGGATGATATATGGTTATTTCTGAATAAAATGTGTACTGTTAATAACGTTTCTAGTGGATGTTTTACCTCAAGATGAGTGGAACGTCCACTGGAACTTTGGAAGTTTCATTAGTAATCCACATCTTTTCACTAAGAAACAAATTATGATGATATGGAGTAATCATGCGTTTCAACTTTCAGCTGACTTCAATGTATTGCAGGAACGTGAGGCCCAAACTGAAGTTTTCCATATTCTGCCAAATTTTTGTACTGGGTTTGTTAGAGTACGTGTTATTTCACAATTTCATGCCTTCTACTTCTCTTCACAATTTCATGTCAATTTTAGTTTGGATTGGTTTTATGTAAGAATAATTTAAAATGGATAACTCTGGTTCATCGGATCTCAAAAGATCACATAATATTCTGAAAATCTAAAATTTAAATAAGAATACATATGGGAAAATTATTTTAAAA
Organism: Pinus tabuliformis; assembly: GCA_031772625.1. NCBI lineage: Eukaryota > Viridiplantae > Streptophyta > Pinopsida > Pinales > Pinaceae > Pinus > Pinus tabuliformis. The sequence continues at coordinate 1,123,904,010 of CM062818.1, read as the reverse complement.
TGTTTTTAATTCAATGCATGCTTGCAGGCCAGTAATGGATCAGAATTTATATTACCTAGGTTTGAAATTGACTTCTCCAACCTATGCAGTTACATTGAATAATGTTCTCCCTGCTATGACTTTTGTTATGGCTCTTCTCTTCAGGTAATCGCATCATTGCTTCTTTCAAATTGGTTTTCTCCCTCTGTTCAGATAATCTCATCATTGCTACTTTCAACTTCTTTTTTTCCCTCAGAATTTTTTGTAATTGAGTTATTCATTATTTTGGTCATTTTTATCAGGTTTCATCAGGTTTCCAGATTTTGACAATATTTGAAATCTAACCAACATAAACAAACTTAAGCAATTAACTCAGTTTCGATTTTGATCAAATAAACACTTTAGTTTATTCTTTTGATGGAAATTCCTTATTTGTGTAGAATGGAGAGGTTGAATATCAAAAAGCTACGCAGCCAAGCAAAGATAGTGGGAACGATAGTGTGCGTAGGTGGGGCAATGCTGATGACATTATACAAAGGTCCTATTCTTCAGATGCATTGGTCTTTACATCACGGTTCCAAGGATAACCACACATCTGCTGCAGCAGCTGCCAGTGACAGTAAAGAGTGGATGATAGGCACCCTTCTCATACTTGCAGCCACTCTTTGTTGGTCTGCCATGTTTATCCTCCAGGTCATCATTTGACATCTTTGTTCCCCAATCCCAAAATACATATGTATTGACATGCGCAAATTAACAATTTTGAATGTGCAGACTGCAGTGCTGAGGAAATATTGTGCTCCACTATCCGTGGCCACCTTAATATGTTTTCTGGGAGCCTTACAGGGAACCGTTGTCGGCGTAGCTCTTGTACGTGAACCTTCCCAGTGGGCATTAAGATGGGACATCAACCTTCTCACTGCAGGCTACACTGTAAGTTTGGCTATTCTTTTTTTCTAAATTCAGAGTTGGATTCAAGAATTGGAGTTGGGATATATACCGTGAATATATTAATATTGTTGGTTGCAGGGAGTGGTGGGGTCAGCAATTGCATATTACGTACAAGGTTTGTGCATGCGCTTAAAAGGGCCTGTATTTGCCACAGCATTCAGTCCGTTGGAGTTGATAATTGTGGCAGTTATGGGCTCTATCATTCTTTCCGAGCATATCTCTGTGGGCAGGTTCGTTTATGAATTCCTTTTCAACCCTTAAATTTTTTATTTCTCTTTTTTTGCCAAATTTAGGATGGTTATAGGTTCTAACGGCACTGAATACAGTGTGGTGGGAGGAGTAATGATCGCTGTAGGGCTATGCGCTGTTCTGTGGGGAAAGGCGAAGGATAGCAAGTTGATGTCAACGGAAGCGAAGGATAGCAAGTTGATGTCAACGGATCAAAATTGCTCGGAGGTGCACCCCAATTCTCAAGAAATTGTTCATGAAAATGAAAGTAAATTGGATGACTTAGAAGCGGCCTCTGAGCAGCTAGTGACTGAGGGACCCCAACCTCGTGAATTCAATGGTGGAGATACGGCCATTTCTATCATTGAAAACGACAATACAAAAATGTAAACGTCGTTGTCAACGAGTGTTTGCAACAGCGGTTGAAGTTTAGGTGGTTAAAAATAAGCAATCGGAGAAACATGAAGTTCCCAGAGTTCTCCTGAGCCCCGTCCGTGGAATTTTGAACAAAGGATTTTAAGTGTTAATAGGTTACGAGCTGCCTTTTTTGGTTGTTTCCGTGCTCTTATGCAAATACTTTCTAGGGTATCAATTCAATATCAATGTTATTGTTATTTATTTATAACATAGATTAGTTGTTTATGTGAATAGGGTTTAGTTTATAGAAGTTATTTTGGTGAATTAAATTATCTTTAAAATACGTCCAAATTCGCACACATCCCACTGTAAGTTGATCATTTTCCTCCCATCAGAAAGGAGCTGGCCTAGCCTACTCTCATCCTCACGGCATAAATAAATACGTGTTACCATTTTCATCGCTTTCCAGGAAATCTATTCCCGTTTTGTCCCGACGGTTACGAATACTCCTCACACAATAAATAAATACGTATTACCATTCTCATCGCTTTCCATGAAATTTAATACCGTTTTCTCCCGCCTATGATGAATATTTAAATTTATTTATATATTAAAAATTGGTTTTAAATAACTAAATTTTATAATTTGTTTGTAAAATTCTATTTTATTATCCAATTTTATTAAAAAGGTGAAACCATCCCAAATTAAAAGGTTACATATTTAAGCCATAGGTTACATATTTAAGCCATAGGCCTTTATTGGAATTGGTCATTTTAATCTTTTTGCTAAACTTTTTTATTAAACTTTTTAAATTGAAATATGCTATATATTCTGGTAATCCATTACATTAATACATGAAATTCACATCACTATTTTTCTTTCATATCTGAATCATATGTTTAAACCATACTTAAATTAATTTTTTACAAAACATGATTAAAAATTTACCATATCATTTGTTAATTGCCAACTATCAAAATTAATACAAAGTAAAAAAATATAAAAAAATGAACCAAACTAAAAAACAACTCAACAATTCAATATTTACAAAATTATAGTGGAAATTTAATATTCTACACTATCAATGCATAACCACTTATCTATCATTAACAATTAATACATATAACAAGAAAAATCATCCTGCTAAAATTATGAAAATTCTTTCATCCTCTGTTGTGGTTAACAACGTGGCACCCAGGCTTTTCTAATGCCATCCCATTCCCATTAAAAAAAATCAGGCTCAATTAAAAACTACAAACAATCAACTACAACAACTTGGCACCGGGTTATGAAATGCCCTATTGAGTTCAATAAAATCCAAAAAACGACGTTCAAAATATCTAGGAGATAAGTTTTCTATAAGCAAGATGATTTTGTTCATGAACATTCTGCGTCGTATGAATGCCTTCTATCGGCAGCTTGCCACAAGGAAGATTAAGATGGATCATAATGCTAAAATAAAGATCATATTTGAAGCGAAGATTAGAACTTCTCTAGCCTTTTAGATTTTTTTTGAAGATTAAGATCGATCATAATATGGAAGAGAGATCATATTTGAAAAGCCATAGTTGGATGTTTCAACTAATGGGGTTGAGACACCCAACTAGACTACATGTGATGACCGTGAGGAAATGTAAATATTGGAATTTTACTGTAATAAGAGATAGAGTTGAGAGACTATTTTTAAAAAAATAAATTCTAATCATATTATTTTTGTGAATTAAATATATATTGGAAAAATATATTCTTTTTGAAATGCTGGCAACCTCTGAAAGGAGGATTTGAAGAAGAAATCAGTTATGAAAACTGGATGAAACTACCCTCCCTAACGGGAAAGGCCTGGAGAGGGAAAAGGGGGTAGGAAAAAAAGAATTCTGTGTTGTAGGGACAGACAGAAAGAGAAGGAAAAGAAAGCTGGTTAAGTCTGGTAAGGACCAGATAACCAGGCACAAGGTGCATGTATCTTGTTGAGGGCTGTAGGCCTGCAAGATAGCTCGGGGGGAGATTCCAGTCTTAGCGATGGGTCTCATGGTTGGGAGGACAAGAGCAAACATGGATTGCAGGTGAACTTCAGAAGCATATATGTACGTAATAGTATTTGAAGGAAAAAATTAGGTCAATATATTAGTATTGAAGGAAAATTAGTGCAACAGTGTTTGTAGTCAATACTGTTAGATAAATTCCCAGTAGTGGACACGAAGACCCATTACATTTTAAATCCCACATCGATATCATGTTGCTGTAATATATTTGATTCAGGCAAATATTACTGATTAAATGTCAGATAACTGTTAAAGGGAAAAACTTGTTATGCTAATGGTAGTTCAACAGAAAGACATATAAACAATGGGCGAATCAGAAGCACCGTCATGGTTATCTGAACAGTTAGTGTACTAAAAGAATATTATTGAGTTTATCCATTATTAAAAAGAAGGAATGGAACAGGCCTTGGGCTATTTAGACTGCCAGCCAGGGTTATCCTAACTGAATACCCGCTGGACAAAGCATCTAAACAGATATTGTGAACATAGTTTAGGGTTTAGAGACTATACGAGTCTGTAGTAGCAAGAAAGTTCACTTAAAACTGTGAAATAGCATATAACCAATGACATCGAAAGAGGTAAACATTACGAAACAGGTTGCTATAACTATGAAACAATTACAGTTAACTGAACGGTACTGAAGAAGTAAATATTACGAGAACGATTAACTTAAGAAGAGCTACCGGGGAAATACGAACCAAATCTAGATTCCCTAGTATCCATTCAAAGGACAAACAAGTGCAACCACTGAAACTACCATAACCGTAATATACAACGTAAGTATTTACATGAATGTTCGTACATTCAAACCAAGTAATATATATATACTCTGTAACAATCTAACATTTCCATTATAACTTAAGCTCATTAACAGTAAATACCCATATGCTGGTAAAACAGTGTTCCGTAACTGTGAGAAGGGGCATTAAAACAAAGATGAGTAGCAAAGGGAAAACAACTACCCTTCTTGAGGACAATAGCATAATGTGGTAGCGGAAGATCTGGAATACATACCATTCACAAAACTAGAATTAACAAATTAACCGAATCAGAATGGCAAGCCAATAATGTCGGACAGAGTATACTGTAAATACAAGCGGCATGTCATTTAAACTATCCGAGGAAAAACCAGAAGTGAACCAACAATTACAGAGCAAGTTGTAATAAAAGCGATGAAACTGAAAGAGCAATTTAATTATATTCAATAAATCTAAATAAAACACCCTTTGAACAGAGGGGTCCATATACAGCGGCCAGTTCAACAACGGCCCTTATCATTTACATATAAACAGTTGCATCTGAATGACTAAACATAGAAAAACAAGGTTGCCTTCGAATAACTCAACCGCTGTACAGGGTTAAGGCTTATCCCGCGCAAGGGAACCGCCTGTTCCTCATAACCCAACAGGGTAAGCCGGGAACACAAAAACCTGAGATACGAGAACACATGCAAACCATGAGGACCCTACTCTGGAATTCCTCGCTTGGATTTTAGACAACAGGAAGCCTGTGAACAGAAGAAAAAAGAAGAATGCAAACATGTATAAATCACAGCCGTCTCAGGCACATCAAGGGTAAAACCCCCAGTTTTCGAGCTAATATCTTAGGGCCGATTTGCTTACCTGGCACGCGGCGGAGAAGGTCGAAACACTGGAGCTCTGTCAATCCGCAAACAGAAGGGAGGCATTGCTATAACCCTTACCTTCAAACGACAAATAACAAGGGACAAACAGTTAATAGATGCATACAATCCAGCAGTGAAACTCATGTTAAAACACATGCAAAACTTGTGGCTAATCCTGGAAGAAGGAGATAATCCATAACGAAAAACTGTGTTTAATTTCAGAACAAATACATTACCTGCACAGTGTCCCTGGGAAATAAGCATGAGCTCTCGGAGCTGTTGATGGAGTCCAGGAGGAGGCGATAAATGGAGACGGATCCAAGTGTAAGAGACCAGTGAAAACCCGAGAACCATTCCAGTACCAAATGAGCCGTGAGTGAAGCCCTAAGGGTTTATGAAGAGCCCTCCAAACCCTTAAACGATTTTCCGCCCTCGGATCTGGGTCAGTGGATCTCCACCGTAGGAACAGAGCGGGAACCCAAGGCGTGAAGGCCGAGGGTGCGAAGATCGATAAGTCACATGGCCAAGCGGGTGAGCCAGGCCACCTGTTAAACAGCTGCCATGAAAAATTAAATGCCGCCAACAACTCAACGCCGGAAAAGTTCGGGTCGGACAATGCATACAATCCGATTGCCGGTTTGTTACACTTGTAACCCATGCAAACGAGCCGAGCCATAAACTATTAAACCATATAATATGTGTCCAAGTTATATCACCTCCGAATGGTTATAAGCAATTGATAAACTACGCACAATAGAGGTTATGTTATAAGGGTTATGTAAGTGTAATATAAATTACCATTAACAAAAAAAAAATTGCTTTTATGTATTATGGAAGGGATGTGACAGATTGGTATCAGAGCCAAGTTGCAATACTGTGGCCTCTGGAACAACATGTTTAAAATGTACAGGATAATCATCTCATACATCTGTAAGATAGAGAACTAATTGAACTAACTTTTTTTTTTTTGTGTCCCATTTCTAGGGGTGAGACACAGGGAAATAACAGCTAATAGCTAATAGACAGAAAACAGTGAATATGCAGAGAGCCGGCAGCGCTTCGCATAGATCGATGGCAGGTCAGGAACCTGCAGTAAATCCTCGGGACAATCCAGAGTTGTGGGTACAGCTTGGCGAGGAGACACGTAGCACAAACCTTGCAATACTGGAAACTGTACAGGAACTGAAGAATGAGATGGCACGTTTACGAGAGGATAATGCACGACTGACGGTGGAACAAGAAAGAATTCTGAAGAGTTTGTCGGATAGGCAGAACCCCCCACTAGCTAATCCCAGTGCAAAACAGCAGAGGATGACAGAAGAACGAAACTATCAAACTGAACCTGAAAACTCAGAAGAAAAGGAGGACCATTCTGATAATGTACTCGAACAACAGATTTCAAAACGTCAGAGAGTGGAGCTGTAGGGAGAATTTCGAAAAATTAAACCCCCACATTTTGATGGGGAACAGGAAGAAGCGGCTGAAGCATGGTTAATTAACATGAACAAATATTTTCAATTGTATGAATATGACCACAACTTGAAGGCATGATTGGCCATCTTCTAGTTACAAGGTAAAGCAACCCTGTGGTGGGAGGAAGTTAAGATCGTGAAGGGGGTAAGCGAACGGACCATAACATGGGAAAAGTTTCAGAAATACTTCAAAGAAAGGTATCTGACCGAGCGCTTCTACGATGAAAAAGCAAGGGAATTCCACGATTTAAAGTTGGGACAACACACTATGGACGAGTTTATCAACCGTTTTACCTCCCTGCTTCGCTATGTGCCCTATATTAAGGAGGAGAAAGCTAAGGTGCAAAGATTTGTTAGCAGTTTACCTCTATATATAAGAGAAAGGATTGAGTTTGACAATCCCAGGACGATGGATGAAGCTATCCGCAAGGCTAGAATCTGTTACCAGCAGAATAAACAGAGAGGAGATGCTCCAAATAAAAGATGGAATGAAAGAAGAGGTAACAAAACAGTTGGGAATAGTAAAGGAAGTCGCAGCAATGGTAGCAAGGGAGCTGGCAAAGGGCAGAACAGTAGAACTGTAGCAAGAGGGTCGCTCAGGACTAGACCAACCAGTGAGTCTAGAGTGAGTGAACAGCCTACTAGGCCGGAGGGCGAAGGAATGGCCAGACCTCCAGTTCAATGCTGGGGCTGTGGAGGACCACACTACGTCAAAAACTGCCCGCAGCGAAAGGGTACTGATCAGATATCCCAGATTCACGAAGCATCGACCGTTGGGGATGTGGGACGTAGCGTACCAAGGATTAACGCAGCCCTGGATGATCGTCAAGCGGAATACCAACCAACTATGGTGGAATTTGAAGGTAAAATTTCGAATCTTTCTATAGCTGTTCTCATTGATCCAGGAGCTACTTTAAGTTATATTAGCCCAAAGATAGTAGAACAGTGTAAATTACAATCTGAAAAATTCAAGAATCCATGGCTGGTACAGCTAGCTACGGGGGCCAAGAGACGGGTCTTGGAAAAAATTAATAATTGCTCTTTAACCGTAGCAGGACAGCCAATAGTAGTGGATCTGAATGTACTTCCTTTGGGTTCATATGACGTTCTGATTGGGATGGATTGGCTGGAAAAACACTGGTCACTAGTAAACTGCAAGACGAAAACCATTTACTATAAAGATGACTCTGGAGAGAAACAGGAATTGCAAGGGATCAAGCGCCCCGTGCAGATCCGGCCGATCACGGCATCACAACTAGCTAAATGTATCAAAAAGAAATGTCAAATTTATGCCATTCAGGTAGGCTATGCAAATCAAAAGGATAAAACAGCCACGCTGGAAAACATTCCCGTAATACAAGAATTTGCAGATGTTTTTCCAAAAGAGATACCTGGGCTGCCACCTAAAAGAGATATAGACTTTACCATCGAATTGACACCGGGGGAAGCACCAGTGTCGCGGGCACCTTATCGAATGAGCGTACCTGAATTAACAGAATTAAAAATGCAACTGCAAGAGCTGCTAGACAAGAATTATATTCGCCCCAGTGTATCACCATGGGGAGCCCCAGTGTTATTCGTCAAGAAAAAAGATGGAACTCTTCGAATGTGCATAGACTATCGTCAGCTGAACAAGCTCACGATCAAAAATAAATATCCTTTACCTCGGATTGATGAACTTTTCGATCAAGTGAAGGGGGCAACAGTGTTCTCTAAGATCGATCTGCGATCTGGGTATCACCATATTAGGATTAAGGAGGAGGATATCGCTAAAACAGCTTTCAAAACTCGGTATGGGCACTACGAGTTTGTAGTGCTACCTTTTGGTTTGACCAATGCACCTTCCACCTTTATGTGTCTGATGAACAGTGTGTTTCATAGGTTCTTGGATAAATTTGTGTTGATATTTAACGATGATATTCTGGTATATTCTCGTTCTATGGAGGAGCACGAGGAGCATCTCAGGTTAGTGCTGCAAACTCTCCGAGAACATCAGTTATATGCTAAGTTCAACAAATGTGATTTCTTCAAGGAGGAAATACAATACTTAGGCCATATAATCACAAAAGAGGGGATTGCAGTGGACCCTGAAAAGATAAGGACTATAATGGAATGGCCCGTACCAAAAGATGTGGTAGATATCAGGTCCTTTATGGGGCTAGTTGGTTATTATAGAAGATTCGTGGAAGGTTTTTCAAGGGTAGCATACCCTATCACCTCCTTACAGAAAAAAGGAAGGGTATTCAAATGGACCTCAGAGTGTCAGCGGAGCTTTGAGCAACTTAAACATTTACTCACCACCGCACCCATTTTGAGTATAGCTGATCCTAATAAGGATTACGTGGTATGTACTGATGCAAGTAAGGAGGGTGTGGGCGGAGTATTGATGCAGGAAGGAAGAGTGATCGCGTACGAATCAAGAAAGCTAAAAGAACATGAGCAGAAATATTCTGCCTATGACTTAGAATTGGCAGCCGTTATACACGCACTGAAAATGTGGCGGCATTATCTCATGGGGAGAAAATTTCTGTTGTTAACAGATCACCACAGCTTGACAAATTATTTCAGCCAACCTACCTTAAATACGAGGCAAGCCCGCTGGGCGGATTTTCTAAGTGGATTTGATTTTGAAATTAAGCACTTGAAAGGGAAGGAGAACCATGTAGCCGACGCATTAAGTCGGAAGGTGCAATGCTTGTATGAGATTTCGTTCAGTAAATGGAAGAATTCCTTGTTTGAAATGATAAAAACAGCAGCAGATCAAGATGCTGAATATCAGCAAATAAAACAACAGGTACAACAACTTTCTAGAGGGAAAAATCAGCAGGGATATGAGTTAGATGATGCTGGAATGCTGTATTATAATAAGAGGTTGTATGTACCTAATAAGGTTAGTCTTAGAAATCTAATTTTGGATGAGTTTCACATCAGCCACTATACTGGACACCCAGGGTACCAAAAAATGATCACCGCACTTAGAAAAGAATATTATTGGCTAGGAACGAAAAAGAATGTAGCTGAATACTTAGCAAGGTGTTTGGAGTGTCAACAGATTAAAGCGGAGCATTTGCATCCAGCAGGGCTACTACAACCTTTACCCATTCCGGAGTGGAAATGGGAAACTATTTCTATGGATTTTATAACCGGTTTGCCTCGGACAAAGAAGAACAATGATTCCATTATGGTAGTGGTAGATAAACTGAGTAAAGTAGCACACTTTATACATGTGCAGTCCACTTATAAGGCTGTGCAAATTGCTCATATTTTTATGCAGAATGTGTTCAAACTACATGGACTTCCAAAGATAATAATATATGACCGTGATGTAAAATTCACATCAACCTTTTAGAGAGCATTGTTTACTGAACTGGGAACACAACTGAATTTCAGCACAACCTATCATCCCCAGACCGACGGTCAAACAGAACGAGTGAACCAGGTAGTGGAGGACATGTTGAGAGCATGTGTAATGCAGAAACCAACTCAATGGGAGGAATATCTACACCTGGTTGAATTCGCATATAATAACGGATATCACACGTCAACACAAATGAGCCCCTTTGAGGTCTTGTATGGGCGGAAATGCCGCACACCCTCAAGCTGGGGTGGACCTGAGGATAAATTAAGATTGGGACCAGAAATGCTCAAAGAAATGGAGGACATGGTAAAAAGGGTGCGTATTAATTTAAAGGCTGCTCAAGACAGACAAAAAAGCTTTGCAGATCGGAAGAGAAGGTTCCAAGAATATCAGGTCGGTGACCATGTTTTTGTGAGGATCCAAGCCAAAAGGAGTACACTGCAATGGAGCGGGTGTGCCAAACTTGCTCCTCGTTATTTTGGACCTTTTCAGGTCTTGGCAAGAGTGGGGCCGGTAGCTTACCAACTCGCCCTGCCAAGCCATATTAGGATCCACAATGTCTTCCACGTTTCTATACTAAAAAAATATGTTTACGACCCTAAACATGTGATCAAATGGCAGGATGTACGGGTAAGAACTAATCTGGTTGATCTAATTAAGCTTTTATTCCAGACAGGAAGTGACTGGAATTGTTGTTGATTGCAGGTCGAACCGGAAGGCGAGGTTCTGGTCGAGCCACTGAACATCCTCGACCGGAGAGAAGTGCAGCTGCGGAAGCGAGCTATTACCCAAGTTAAAGTGCAGTGGTAGCACTATGGGCCTGATGAGGCCACTTGGGAAGATGAGGAGCTCATTAAAAAGGCTTACCCGGAATTGTTTATGGGAATCAGACATCGGGACGATGTCCAATCTCAGGAGGGGGAGATGTGATGACCCTGAGGAAATGTAAATATTGGAATTTTACTGTAGTAAGAGATAGAGTTGAGAGACTGTTTTTTTTTTTTTTTTAATTCTAATCATATTATTTTATTGTGAATTAAATATATATTGGAAAAATATATTCTTTTTGAAATGTTGGCAACCTCTGAAAGGAGGATTTGAAGAAGAAATCAGTTATGAAAACTGGATGAAACTACCCTCCCTAACAGGAAAGGCCTCGAGAGGGAAAAGGGGGTAGGAAAAAAAGAATTCTATGCTGTAGGGACAGAAAGAAAGAGAAGAAAAGAAAGCTGGTTAAGTCTGGTAAGGATCAGATAACCAGGCACAAGGTGCATGTATCTTGTTGAGGGTTGTAGGCCTACAAGATAGCTCGGGGGGAGATTCCAGTCTTAGCGATGGGTCTCATGGTTGGGAGGACAAGAGCAAACATGGATTGCAGGTGAACTTCAGAAGCATATATACAAATCTGGCGAACCAGGTACGTAATAGTATTTGAAGGAAAAATTAGTTCAATATATTAGTATTTGAAGGAAAATTAGTGCAACAGTGTTTGTAGTCAATACTGTTAGATAAATTCCCAGTAGTGGACAGGAAGACCCATTACATTTTAAATCCCACATCGATATCATGTTGCTGTAATATATTTGATTCAGGCAAATATTACTGATTAAATGTCAGATAACTGTTAAAGGGAAAAACCTGTTATGCTAATGGTAGTTCAACAAAAAGACATATAAACAATGGGCGAATCAGAAGCACCATCGTGGTTATATGAACAGTTGGTGTACTAAAAGAATATTATTGAGTTTATCCATTATTAAAAAGAAGGAATGGAACAGGCCTTGGGCTATTTAGACTGCCAGCCAGGGTTATCCTAACTGAATACCCGCTGGACAAAGCATCTAAACAGATATTGTGAACATAGTTTAGGGTTTAGAGACTATACGAGTCTGTAGTAGCAAGAAAGTTCACTTAAAACTGTGAAATAGCATATAACCAATGACATCGAAAGAGGTAAACATTACGAAACAGGTTGCTATAACTGTGAAACAATTACAGTTAACTGAACGGTACTGAAGAAGTAAATATTACAAGAACGATTAACTTAAGAAGAGCTACCGGGGAAATACGAACCAAATCTAGATTCCCTAGTATCCATTCAAAGGAAAAACAAGTGAAAACACTGAAACTACCATAACCGTAATATACAGCGTAAGTATTTACATGAATGTTTGTACATTCAAATCAAGTAATATATATATACTCTATAACAATCTAACATTTCCATTATAACTTAAGCTCATTAACAGTAAATACCCATATGCTGGTAAAACAACGTTCCGTAACTGTGAGAAGGGGCATTAAAACAAAGATGAGTAGCAAAGGGAAATCAACTACCCTTCTTGAGGACAATAGCATAATGTGGTAGCGGGAGAACTGGAATACATACCATTCACAAAACTAGAATTAACAAATTAACCGAATCAGAATGGCAAGCCAATAATGTCGGACAGAGTATACTGTAAATACAAGCAGCATGTCATTTAAACTATCCGAGGAAAAACCAGAAGTGAACCAACAATTACAGAGCAAGTTGTAATAAAAGCAATGAAACCCAAAGAGCAATTTAATTATATTCAATAAATCTAAATAAAACACCCTTGAACAGAGGGGTCCATATACAGCGACCAGTTCAACAACGACCCTTATCATTTACATATAAACAGTTGCATCTGAATGATTAAACATAGAAAACAAGGTTGCTTTCGAATAACTCAACCACTATACAGGGTTAAGGCTTATCCCGCGCAAGGGAACCGCCTGTTCCTCATAACCCAACAGGGTAAGCCGAGAACACAAAAACCTGAGATACAAGAACACATGCAAACCATGAGGACCCTACTTTGGAATTCCTCGCTTGGATTTTAGACAACAGGAAGCCTGTGAACAGAAGAAAAAAGAAGAATGCAAGCATGTAAAAATCACAGTCGTCTTACGCTCATCAAGGGTAAAACCCCCAGTTTTCGAGCTAATATCTTAGGGCCGACTTGCTTACCTGGCACGTGGCGGAGAAGGTCGAAACACTGGAGCTCTGTCAATTCGCAAACAAGAGGGAGGCATTGCTATAACCCTTACCTTCAAACGACAAATAACAAGGAACAAACAATTAATAGATGCATATAATCCAGCAGTGAAACTCATATTAAACACATGTAAAAACTTGTGGCTAATCCTGGAAAAAGGAGATAATCCATATCGAAAAACTGTGTATAATTTCAGAACAAATACATTACCTACATAGTGTCCCTGAGAAATATGCATGAGCTCTCGGAGCTGTTAATGGAGTCTAGGAGGAGGCGATAAATGGAGACGGATCCAAGTGTAGGAGACCAGTGAAAACCCGAGAACCATTCCAGTACCAAATGAGTCGTGAGTGAAGCCCTAAGGGTTTATGAAGAGCCCTCCAAACCCTTAAACGATTTTCCGCCCTCGGATCTGGGTCAGTGGATCTCCACCATAGGAACAGAGTGGGAACCTAAGGCGTGAAGGCCGAGGGTGCGAAGATCGATAAGTCACATGGCCAAATGGGTGAGCCAGACCACTTGTTATAAAGCTGCCATGAAAAATTAAATGCCGCCAACAACTCAACGCCGGAAAAGTTCAGGTTGGACAATGCATACAATCTGATCGCCGGTTTGTTACACTTGTAACCCATGCAAACGAGCCGAGCCATAAACTATTAAACCATATAATATGTGTCCAAGTTATACCACCTCCGAATGGTTATAAGCAATTGATAAACTATGCACAATAGAGGTTATGTTATAAGGGCTATGTAAGTGTAATATAATTTACCCTGAACAAAAAAAAATTTGCTTTTATGTATTATGGAAGGGATGTGACACTACAACAGTCAGGGGAGCTGAATCCATGTAGATTTGGTTGTAATCTAATTTCACTGTATGTGAAATCTTACTATATTTTCCTCATTGAATATAATTTTTGAATTGCAATCTAAGTTCACTGTATGTGAAATCTTACTGTATGTGAAATCTTACTGTATTTTCCTGATTGAATACAATTTTTTGAAGTTATATTTCAATGTTTCTTTCCACTCTTGTGAAAGTACTTTTTCAAAATAGAAATAGCCTGAGAAAAATTTTCCTATTCCTAACCATGATTTAAGAAAAGAGATATTGGCTCTATGAAGATGATATTGAGAATGGAATATAAAGATCTGCACACCTTCCATAATTGGTGATTTGTGATGGAGTAGGTCTAGACGAGGATAGACCAACTGATTATCAATTTATTCAAAAGTTTTTTATAAATAATACTTAATTTTATATTTATAAATAATACTTAATTTTATAATGAACTGTTAAATTGTTAGTCAAATAGTAATGGAATGGCGGATTTACTTGAGAATGAAATATAAAGTTTCTGCGCAGCTCGCTGGACTTCCATGCAATGAAGATGGTACCTATTGGTAGTGCTTTGTGTCAGAGTAATTCTACAGCAGGATTTGGCTATCATTTTTTTAGGGTTTCTACAAATAATGTTTAGCTTTGTAATTAAGTGAGTCAAATTGTAATCATAAGGTAGGTATCTACGTGAACTTGATGCTTTTTTCTAAAATGAAGAATATACTCTAATGGGTGTTTTGTGTCATAGAAGGTATATAGGGTGCTTTGTTTCAGAGTAATGGTAGGATTTGGCTATCATTTTTTCTTAAGGTTTCTACCAATAATGTTTAGCTTTGTAATCAAATGAGTAAAATTGTAATTATAAAGTAGGTCTTTATCTAAACTTGATGCCTTTCTCTAGAATGAAGAATATACTCTCATGGGTGTTCTGTGTTATAGAAAGCATATATATGGATAGGTGAAATGATAATCAATTTTATTTGATAAAATTTATTGTTTAAATAAGTTTAATACTTATAATAATGTATTTCTTTGTAAAATATTATAAGTTAAAATCCAAAAAGGAATACATTAAATTTTGTAGACTCTAATTATTTGTTTAAGAAATACAAAAATAATTTAATATATCCATGTAACTATCAAGATTATATAACTTTATAGTTAATCATTAAATTCCCCGGATGCAGGTGATCTGTAGAGCAATAACCATGATGGGATGGAGGAAGGCGGAGCATGGCTGGCACCTGGCCAGCATGCTCGCAGGACAGAACTTCAGGTAGGAAGACATTAATGCGAGGGTGATTAACACCACGTGAGCTGATATGTTCGGTCTTGGAATTACAACACTGTCCACTTACGCCTGCTCAGGAGGATTTCGGTCTGCAGCGAACTTAATTGCCATAGTAATGGCGAGTGAGGATCAAGGGAATGGCACCTGCATTTTAAGTGACCTCACTGCCATAATCTGAGTCTATGCTTCATTCTATTCGGTAAGATTCGGAGCTGTGAGAAAGAATGGGTCTGGGGATGGTCTGACGTCGGAGGCTGGTTTCGAATTGAGCCTGAGGCTACGCTCTGGCGGTGTAATTCCCTCACAAAGATAAGCAACAGCCCCTGTGGTGTCACTACAAGTCAAGGTAGATCAACTTTTGGAGACTTTTTTGCTGTTGTTCGAGTTTGTCATTACGCGATGCCGAGACCCCGCCAGCGTATGCTGAGTCGCAGAGGATCTGGAAGAGGAACCCCCTCATGGCCCCCTGCTGATTCAAGCTCCCTGGGGATTCCTTCTCATCATCGGGGAATAGAGCGCATTCTGACCCCTAGCCACTACCTGGACCCAAATTCTCCAGACTCGGCCAATTCGTCTTCGTTTGGTTCAGCCACTTTCTCGTTCAACTGCTCTCTCACGCGCCCTCGAATAACAGCTCATGTCTCTGTTCTCTTCATCGAGGAAGCTCAACACGAGGGAGAGTTGAGTGCTCCAATTCCACATTCTGAGGAAGTCCATAATCCCAGCTCTCCAAAGCCCACCTCGGAAATGCATAAGGAGCAGCCCCAGCCAGCCAGCACCATCAGCTTCATGCTGGAGGCCCATGCTCAGCCAGACATGCAGGAACCGGAAATGGGTTGGTGTAGGATCGTAGAGGAGAAGCCCGATGAGTAATCCAGGTTCCAACTCTTACCATTTTTGGATGCCCAATGAAAAGGAGGAAAGGTTATCTATGGTTCTGTTTGTCAATCTTTCTTCATGTTTTCTGTACTGTTTCTATTGTCTAGTGTCTGATGTGGCGATGATACTTGTGTCTGTATACCCTTCACAGGGAATGTCTAGTGTCGGTTATGTGAATCACTCTGTCTCCCCTACGTGGGAAGTAAGGTTCAATCTCTCTGTTTCTGAATCTGTCATGAACAAACGGCCTAACCACAGGCTTGATGGCTCTCTGTTATCCAAGGATGTAATTGTTCTCTTTTTTGTATATAATAGATTAAATTTACTTAGCAAAAAAAATAGTTAATCATTAAATTAAATTTTTGTATGATATTTATATTTTGATTTCCGGAACAGATTTCGAGACAAAAGTTCTTGTTTATTTTATTTGCGGAGAGTGAAAAAAATATTCAAATATGACCTCAAAATTGTATTCAATCAGGGAAATACAAAGATATTTCACTTATAATGAATTTCGATTGCAACTGAATCCATGTGGTTTTATGTTTTTGTTTCCAAATTTATTATATATTTATAAAAGTTATTTATAGATTATTAAATAGTTTTATTTTATTTTGTTTTAACCGTTATTTATATTCATGAGGCACATAGATGATAGTAGATAAAAGCAAGCCATTCATTTAAACTGGTTTTCTATGAAAATTTAACACATTATTGTTATAATTTTTGTTTTAATTTTTAATCATAAATGTTTATATTTTTTTTAAAAGGATTGGTAAAATTCTTAAAATGCCATGCTTACGTAAACGGTCTTGCCAATAGAAATCTAAACCAATTAATTTTTTTTTTATGAAAATTTGGGCTTATTACTCATAAAAATATGATAAATGAGTATTTTAAGGTTTTAAAATTTATTAATGGTGTATAATGTATTAATAAATGTATTAATTTATAATGTATTAATATTAGTGTCTTCATATTAATGGATTATACTAATATGCTAATAGTTTTTAATATATTAATATTTTTTAAGTTTATTGTATTTATGTTAGGGTGAGTTGACAATAGTTTATCTTTACTTTATACAATAGGTTGTATTAAAATGAAAATCAATTATAGTTAGACATCTACTATCAAAATGTAAATCAACTATAGTGAGATATCTACTCACATATTTATTAAAAGATGTATACTACTTTTGCTGAGTTTATATAGTTCGGTTTATATTATAAGATATGGTTTAACATTGTTTCTTTGGGTTAAATAAATATAGAAATTTTTATTAATAATAATATTAATTTATTAATATTAATATATTAATAAATAAATATATTATTAATAATATAAATTTAATAACATTAATACATTGATATATTAACTAAAATATTGATACTCAGTTAAAAAAAAAAATTACTTAATATATAATTATAGTCAATGAAATTAGTCAAACATATCCCAATATAATGAGATTCAGACTTGGTCACTTAAAACAATCCTTAGTTTATGTTCATTAATTAATAATAATATTAATTAATTAATTAATTAATTAATTAATATTATTAGATTGACATATTAATAATTAAGACATTAATAAATAGTATTAATTAAAACATTAAAATGTTTAACAAGATTAATTAAAACATTTATATATAAATGTTTATAACATTAAATATTAATTTAAAATATGTAAAATAATATATTAATATTAATTAATAATAATTAATAATAATGTTAATTTATTAATTTATTAACATTATTAAATTAACATATTAATTAAATCATTAATACATAATTATTATAGTTAATTACATTATTCAAATATAGTTAAACATGAACACATTCACACTTGGTCAATAATAATAATAATGTAATATTGGGATTGTACCAAATATTTTTAATTGTAAAATATTAAGTAAAACATTTGGCAATATGTTAATTAAAATATGTTTTAAAAAAATTTAATAACATTAATTTAAAAACATCTAAAAAATAGATTAATGGTAATTAATAGTAATATTAAATTATCAATTTATTATCATTAATATATTGATATAGTAATTAAGGCATTAATACATAAATAAAAAAAATTACTTAATACATTTAAAAAAAAAAGGCAATGACATTAGTCAACCAAAGCGAAACATGTTGGAACTGTACTCATATATTTTTAATGTTAAAACATTAAAAAACTTTTAATGCTAAAACATTGAGACTTGGTCAACCTTATATTTATTGTATTTGGCCATAATCAATCGTATTCCATTAAAGTAATCCTAATTCAATCAAATCAATCTTTAATTAATATAATATTAATTAATTAATTAATTAAAACAACAAAGCAATAATTAACATTATTATTAATTAACTAAAACATTTAGAAATATATTAATTAAAATATTTATATAAAAATAATAATAACAATAAATATTAATTTAAAATGTTTAAATTAATATATTAATATTAATTAATAATAATATTTATTAATTAAAACAACAATTTGAATGTTTAATAACCTAACCGATAAATTTTAACGAGTTTAAATAAATATATTAATATTAATATTAATTAATATAAATTTATTAATGTTAATACATTGATATATTAATTAAAGCACTGATACATAGTTAAAAAAAGTTACTTAATATATAATTATTATAGTCAATCATGTGAGTCAAGTATCGCCAAATATAGCCAAATATGACCAAATTCAACTTGGTCAACTCTATGTTAATCGTATTTGGCAATATTCAACATTGTTCACTGAAAACAATCCTCATTAATTAATTAAAACATTAATTAAGTATATCATAATATTAATTAAGGATAATATTAATTTATTAACATTATTACATTTGACATATTAATTAAATCATTCATACATAATTAAAAGAAATTATCTAATGCATAATTATTGTAGTTAACCACATTAGTCAAACATAACCAAACATGACCACATTCAAACTTGGTCAATAATTATTAATTAATAATAATTAACTTTATTAATAATGCTACTTAATAATAATAATAATAATAATGTGATGTTGGAATTGTAAACAAATGTTTCTAATGTCGCAATGCGACATTACAACATTTTGTCAACCACATTTTAGAATGTGGGTGACTCTTCGACCATGTTTGACTATGTTTAATAATCAGCAATCTTCAACTTCAGTCAAACATAATTGCCTATTAATATTATTGATTAATATTGATAATTAAACATGTTGTGATGTTGTAATGGTAAAGAAATCTATCAGATGTCACAATGTGACAAAAATTGTTGCAATATTACACATTGCAATTTATCCAATGTCACGGTACGACATTACTATATTAGTCAACCACATTTACTAATACAATTGGCTATTTTGGAGTATTTTTGTCAGTCAACACTCAAGTCTGTTCAAACATGGTTTATAATATTAATGCCTTAGGTTCAATTTTATTGCCTAGGGTTCATAATCCCTTGGGTTTTTAGTATTTATCCCCTAGGTATATTATTTTCTTGGGTTTATAAAATCAATCTTGTGAGTTTATTAATCTAAGGATTGAACAATGGTTAAGCATGGTCCAATGTTGCATGTGAAAAATATTGTGTCAATATGAAAATCGACCATGGTCAAGCATGGTCAAACAAGTTTATTTAAGGGTTTATAATATTTATCTTAGGTTTTTTATACCTTGGGTTTATATTATTGGCTTAGGTTGAATGTTATTCCCTAGGGTTTATAATTCATTGGGTTTTTAGTATTATTACCTTGTGTTTATTATTCCCTTCACTTTAGAATATCAAACATGGTCAATGAAAGTCAATATTCGTCAAACATGGTCAATATTGGCAAACCATGGTCAACCATGGCTAGCCATGTTGTATGAAATCAATCATGGTCAACCATGGTCTAACATTGCATGGTAACAAATATTCTCTCAATATGAAAATCTACATTGGTCAACCATAGTCCAACGTTGCATTGTGCCAAAGATTGTGGCGATATGGCAGTCATTAATTATCAAACATGAGCGACCATTGTCCTACGTCACATTGTGACAAGGATTGTCTCAATATGAAAATCAACCATGAGAAACCATGGTCAATGATATTTTTTTAAGGGTTTATAATATTTATCTTTGGCTATTTATAAATTTGGTTAATAATATTCATCCCTTGGGTTTAATATTATTTCCTTGGGTTCATAGTCCCTTGGGGTTTTAAACCGCAAGGTATTTTATAGTCTACCATAGTTAACCATGTTTATTTTAGCCAACCATGTTTACTTTAGGATTTATAATATTTATTTTAGGGTTTATATACCTTAGGTTTGTAATGTTAATCCCTTGGGTTTAATATTATTTCCTTGGGTTTAATACTATTTCCTTGGGGTTTTAAAATTAATCCCTTGGGTTTATTAATCTAAGGGTTTACAATATTAATCCTTAGGTCTAATATCAAGTGCCTTGGTTTATAAGAATGATCAACCATGGTCCAATGTCACATTGTGACAAAGATTTTCTCAATATGAAAATTAACTATGGTCCAATGTTGGATTGTGACAAAGATGGTCTCCATATGAAAATAAATCATGGTCATCCATGGTGCAATTTCACATTGTGAGAATGATTGTCTCAATATGAAAATCAACCATGTTCAACCATGATAATTTTAGGGTTTACAATATATTTATCTTTGGGTATTTATAAATTGGGTTTATAATATTCATCCATTGGGTGTAATATTATTGCCTTGGGTTCATAGTCCCTTGGGGTTTTAAACTCCAAGGGACTGTATAGTCAACCATAGTCAACTATGTTTATTATAGGGTTTATAATATTTATTTTAGAGTTTATATACCTTAAGTTTATAATATTAATCCCTTGGGTTTAATATTATTTCCATTGTTTTATAGAATGTTAGCATTTTAGGTTTATAATATTTATTCCTTGTTTAATATTATTCACTTTGGTTTATAATCCCTTAGGTTTTTAGTATTAATCCCTTTGATTTATTATCTCCTTTGATTTATAATATCAATCCTTTGGTTTATTCGTAGGGTTTAATATTATTAATAGAGTTTATAATATCAATATGAAAATCAACCATGGTCTACCATGATTGAACGTCACATTATGACAAACATTGTCTCAATAAGAAAATCTAGCATGGTAAACCATGATCAACCATGTTTATTTTAGTGTTTATAATAATTATCTTAGAGTTTATATACCTTGGGTTTATAATAGTTATCCCTTGGGTTTATAATCCTTTGGGTTTTTAGTATTAATCCCTTTGGTTTATAATATCAATCCCTTGGGTTTATTAATCTAAGGGTTCTTATTCCTAGGGTTTAATATTATTCATAAGGTTATAATATTAATCCTTGGGTCTCATACATGGTCCAACGTCACTTTGTGACAAATATTTTCTCAACGAGAAAATCAACCATGGTCCAATGTTGCATTGTGACAAAGATTGTCTTAATATGAAAATTAATCATGGTAAACTATGAAGCAATGTTGCATTATGAGAAATATTCTCAATATGAAAATCAACCATGGTCAACCATGTTCAACCATGATAATTGTATGGATAACAATATATTTATCTTTCCATATTTATAAATTGGGTTTATAATATTCATCCATCGAGTGTAATATTATTTCCTTGGATTTATAGTCTCTTGGTGTTTTAAACCCCAAGGGGCTGTGTAGTCAACCATGTTTATTTTAGGGTTTATAATATTTATTTTAGAGTTTATATAACTTATGTTTATAATATTAAATCCAAAGGATTAATATTAATCTCTTGGATATAACATTACTCCTATGGTTTTATAAACTTTAGGATTTTAGGATTTTTAATATTTATCCCTCATTTAATATTATTCCCTTGGGTTTATAATCCATTGGGCTTTTAGTATTAATCCCTTTGGTTTATTATCACATTTAGTTTATAATGTCAATCCCTTGCGTTTGTCAGGCCAGGAGGTAAGTACTCAAATGAGAATTTGTTTATTCATTTGGGTTGTTCATAGTTATATACATGAGGGAGTGACTCTTGAGTTTCATCTCCCGGTGACTCTTAATTTTCTCTTATTAATTATTTACACTATTTACAATTGTTCACCCAATCCATATGATTAGGTGTCAACATTACCCCCTTAATCTGAAGGGATGTTGGTGAGCCCAAGGATCGTTCTGAGTCTTTCAATCTTTTCTCTTCCAAGTTCTTTGGTGAAAATGTTTGCAATCAGTTCATTAGTGGAACAATGGCGAAGATGGATTGTTTTGTCCTCAACATGATGTCAAATTAGATGATATTTTGTATTTATGTGCTTCTTTTGATCATGGAACTTTGGGTTCTTGTCCAACTTTATTGCAGAGGTATTATCAATCATGAGTGGAGTTGAGTGTACTTTTTCTACCTACAAATCTTCCAGAATTTTCTTGAGCCACACAATTTATTTCGTAGCCTCAGCTGCTGCCACATATTCTGCCTCTGTTGTGGAATCTACTAGAACTGATTGTTTGTGTGATCTCCAGGAGATAGTGCCTAATCCAAGACTCATAACATAACTAGAAGTAGATACCCCAATTTTTTTGTCTCCATCGAAGTCTGAATCAGAGTATCCAATCAAGCTGAAGTCGCCCACTTGTGTAATACTTGAGTCCAAAGTCTTGATTTCCCTTCAAGTACTTCAAAACTCTTTTTGCAATAGACCAATGTCCCTAACAAGGCTTTTGCATAAACCTGGAGAGGATTCCAACAACAAACGAAATGTCTAGTCTGGTAGTAGTCAGGTAGTTGAGACTTCCTACAAGTTGTCTATACTTTGTTGCATCCTAAAATTATTTTCCTTTAATGGATGTGAGCTTTAAGTTTTGTTCCATTAGAGTAGTTTGAGGATTGCATTCAGCCACGCCAAACCTGTTCAATAGATCTCCAATGTACTTCTTTTGAGAAAAGTATATGGACTTCAGATGTTGAGTTACTTTAATACTAAGATAGTAATGAACATAGCCCAAATCAATGATTTCAAAACCTTTCCTCAATTCCTTCTTTATGGATGCAATGTAACTCTAATTTTTCCCTCTGTCATCAAAATATCATCCACATATACCACAAGACATACAACTGTTTTTCGAATTTTCTTGACAAACAAAGTTGCATCATCAAGCTCATAATGTTTGAAATTGAGTTTCAAAAGATGCTCAGTTAATTTTTCATACCAAGCTCGCGATGCTTGTTTGAGGCCATACAAGGATTTCACAAGTTTGCATACTTTATGTTCATGTCCCTTTACAACAAATCCTTCAGGCTCGGACATAAAAACATTCTCTTTTAGATCTTCGTTTAAGAAAGTAGTTTTTACATCCATTTGATGGACTTTCCAACTATTCTGAGCTGTTAGGGCAAAGAGTGTCTAGATGGTAGCCCATTTTGTTGTGGGGGAAAAAGTCTCCTCATAATCGACCCCTTCCTTCTGTGAAAAACCTTTTTCCACAAGCTTGGCTTTGTGCTTTTCAAGTGAGCCATCAGCTTTATACTTATTCTTATAGAACCACTTGCAACTAATCGGTTTGGTTTCCAATGGAGGATCAACCAAATTCCAAGTGCCATTCTTTATCAAGGCATCATACTCCTTTTTCATCACTTCTTTCCATTCATCATGAGAAGCAGCTTCTTTGAAGGAATTTGGTTCAAAATGTGTAGAAAAATTCAATTCACAATCATAAGAAACATCCATATGAACAGGTGAATCAGAGTCATCTACATCACCTTCATTTTTCCAAGTTGAGTTTCTTGTTACTGTCTTTCCAACCTCATCAGGATGAACATTTTCAAGTGTCTTTGTTAGCCACTTTAGGGGACCTTTCTGAGATGGTCCAGGCTACTCAGTTGATTGAGTTGGGACTGAATCAAGATTGAGTCTCCCAATTCTATCAATCACATCACTCAAAGTATCGTCAGTGGTTGGAGTTTGATACAGGGGAGAGAGTGCTTCAGAAGAAGATTCCATAGGTTGATCTAGTATAGGAATCCCCCCTTCAAGATATGGAATCTGATTTTCAAATTCTTAAAATGATTTTGCATTTGAGAATCTATCCAAGCGATCAAGTTACCGCTCAACAACATTGTCAGCTTTGGATGATTCAAGAAATATTACATCTCTAGATACAAAAAACTTTTTATTGACTTCATCATAGAGACGGTATTCTTTGGAGGTGTTTGAATACCCCAAGAAGATACACTTACAACTCCTTGCACCAAGTTTGTTTCTATATACCTTTGGTATCGAGGAATAACAGGTGGAACCAAATACCATGAGATGATTTACTGAAGGAATGTGCCCATACCACATTTCATAAGGAATCTTGTTTCTAATAGCATTAGATAGACATCTATTCTTTACATATACAACACATAGAACTGCATCGGCCCAAAACATCAATTTTACATTCTCGAAAAACATCATGGAGCGCACCATATTTAAGATTGTCTTATTCATTCTTTCAGCTACTCCATTATGTTGGGGATTATAAGGCACAGTTGTTTGATGTTTGATCCCATTTTGGCGAAGATAGTTTTCAAATTCATTTGAAGTGTATTCTTTTCCATTATCAGTGCGAATAGAACCATATGAGATTGTGCATCATTTTCAATCAATGTATGAAAGTTCTTGGATGTTTGAAAAGCATCAAATTTATTTTTCAATAAATAAACCCAACACATTCTGGTGTAGTCATCAATAAATATCATCATATATTTATTTCCATTTTCAGAAGGAAAAGGCATTGAACCACATAAATCTAAATGAATGAGTTCAAGTTTTCTATGTGCTCTAGAATGTGAATCATGAAAAGACTATTTGCTATGCTTTCCTAGAATGCAAGCATCACATTGCTTAAATTTCCTAGGAATTGTAGGCAAACCAGTAACACCATTTTTCTTCAAAAAGAGGAGGTTGTCATAGTTCAAGTGTCCAAATATAGCATGCCATAATAAAATTCATGGAAATGTACCTTCATCATAATGAGAATTGTATGAGAAATTTTGTGCACGAGCATAGGTACCTTGCAACTTGAGAAGCATTTCTTCTTCTATCCCTGTCATGACAAGTGAGTGATCTGATGCTTTTCTCACCTCAACCTTGCCATCAAACATATGAATGGAGTGTCCTTGCTAGAAGATATGGACCAAGGACAACAACTTTCTCCTGAGTTGTGGGAGATATAAAACATTATGCACAAGAATGTCTGGAAGACCAGGGAATTTAAGCCTGCTTGTGCCAAGCCCAGATGGCTTGAGTTTTGATTTGTCTACAAAGTATATTGCTCCATCAAAATTGCCAGTAAATTCTTAAAAAAAATATCTTCTAAAGGTCATGTGGCATGTTTCTCCTTAATCAAGCAACTAATCATTTTTCCAAGAAGCAAGTGAAGCATTAAATAAGTCTTCATTTACTCCAATATTACAGTGTGCCACAACATAGTGACCGGATTCAGGTGCTTTACCTTTCTCTTTGTCATTAGTTTTACCTTTGGGATAGTTTATTTCCTGCTCAATTTTGTCCCAAGGCAACTTGCATGTGGATGCATCATGTGATCCATCTCTATTGCAACATACACAATGAAAGTCTGACTTTACTCGTTGA
The DNA here is from genome assembly GCA_031772625.1 of Pinus tabuliformis. Lineage (NCBI taxonomy): Eukaryota > Viridiplantae > Streptophyta > Pinopsida > Pinales > Pinaceae > Pinus > Pinus tabuliformis. The sequence goes on along the minus strand of CM062818.1, from coordinate 1,123,878,313 downwards.
GAGTGTCTACCCATTCCCACCCCCCTGCAATTTCTTTTTGCTCTTCCTCTTCGACCACCTCTTCCTCTGGAAGAATCTTGAGCAAGATTCTTCTCTCTATGTGCAAGACACATAGCCTCTTTATAAGACTGAGGAGTTGTCTTCTTCTCAAAATCATTCTCTCTTTCAGCAAATTTTTTCACAAGGAAGTCAAAGGTAATTTATTTGAGGTTTCCATTTTCTTGCAATGACTCAAGATAATTTGAGTAAGTGGGATAAAGCACCTTAACAAAATCTATCAGAGGAATGTCTAGTTCAACATTAGTGACTTTGATATCATGCATAAAAGAGTTTACTTCTGATGCAAGAGGAAGAGGATCATCATTTTGTAATTCAAGGCTGAACAATTTAATCATGAATTGAACAACTTCAAGTGCAGAGTGTGAGTCATAGAGTTCCTTCAATTTTGTAAGGCTTCAAAAGCATTTGAAAATGGCGAAGTATAGCGACTCACCTCTTCATTTACTGATGTTGCAATCAAGGGATAAGCCTTGTTGTTCTTATTTTCCCAAATGGTGAATTCCTTGTATGAGGTAGGTTGTTCTGGTTCTTTGTCTCCATCTCCAACACACACTCCTTTCCACAACTCATTAAAAATGAGAGTGTGTTTGATTTTCTGTGACCATTCTGGATAGTTCTCCTTGCTGGTGAGAACCACTCCCACAATAGATATCAATGAATGCATTTTAAAAATCTGTGTACTGTAAAAATACTTCTGCTGCCAATGTATAAAATTTGTACTTCTGGTGGTAAAAAAATTACAATATGATATGTATAGAGCAGAGGTATTAGCGAGGGAGGGTACATTTGGGAGATGGAGTATGTGGGGGAGGGAGTATGTAGGGGAGGTATTAAAAAAATCAGGTGTATGTGGAGGAGGGTCAATGTATTGATCGAAGAGTGGAAGGGAGGTATTTACCATGCAATGGAGTAGGGGTAATGCATTTGTATGGCGGGACTGGCATTGTGAGTTAAGAGGGAGTAGAAGGAGCACTGTGAATTTTTATAACAACGTGGAATATCAATGGAGCAAAATGGGCTGAGGAGTATGACGGGGACTCAAGGCAATGCTCACAAAACAGTACGCAGGTCGAGAGGGAGGTGATGGTAGCAGTGGGAGAGTCACAAGCGCTATGGGAGGAGGTCGATATGGCATATTATGAATAGAGATAGGAGTGTATTACGATACCAAACGTAGTGGGGAGAGTGGTATGGCCAGAAAACAGTGGTATGGCCAATGGACAGTCATAAGAATGTATACTTTCATAACAATACAAAGTGATGTATTAAATAGCACGAGGGAGGTGTTATGAATTGTACCAGAGTAATACCAAACAACGTGAGGGAGCAAACGATTCTGTTGCATGAAAACAGGGAGTCAACAACATTGAAAACAATGTGGCTCATAGCCATAATGGCACCACAGCAGTCGAGTCCTGTCCTACAATGGCATTCTCGGCTCGACCTTCGATTCTCCTTCTGCAAGTTTTGTACTCAGCGGAGTTTTGACAGATTTGGGAATGTTACTTTCTGAATCAGAGGTGTCAATATTAGATGTTGGAATAGCTCAGTTGATTAGAGATTGTGGTTATTAACCTTTTCATACAAGCCAGCCTTTGTCGTAATGCAATATCAAAAAATATGCACTCACCGCACCACTGTACACTCAGAGTTTTGCAATATGGGCAGAACATTGGAAGAATAGGCAGAATAGGCAGAAAAGGAGTTACAAGGGCAGGAATGCTAAAAATAGAGTTGGCTCTAATACCATGTCAGGCCAAGAAGTAACTTCTCAAATGAGAATCTATTTATTCTTTTGGGTTGTTCATAGTTATATACATGAGGGAGTGACTTTTGAGTTTCATCTCCTGATGACTCTTCATTTTCTCTTATTAATTATTTACACTATTTACAATTTTTCACCCAATCCCTATGATTAGGTGTCAACATGTTTATTAATCTAAGAGTTCTTATTCTGAGGGTTTAATATTATTCCTAGGGTTTAATATTAATTTTTGTGTCTAATATAAATCCCCTTGGTTTATAATCATGCTCAACCATGGTCCAACGTCACATTGTGACAAAGATTTTCTCAATATAAAAATCAACCATCATCTAATGTTGCATTATGACAAAGATTTATTACATATGAAAATGGCCCACGAGGCTTTGGATTGATGGTGAATGGGTGCACTATTAAGGCACTCCTTACGATAGGTCACTGGTTCAAATCCCCTGTGGGTGCTTACCTACCCAAAAAAAAAATTACATATTAAAATAAAACATGGTCAACCATGGTGAAACGCTGCATTGTGACAAAGATTGACTTAATATGAAAAGCAACCATGGTCAACTCAACCATGATAATTATAGGGTTTATAATTTTTATCTTGGGGTTTATATAACTTGGGTTTATAATATTATTCCTTTGTGTGTAATATTATTCCAATGACTTTATAATCCCTTGGGTTTTTAGTATTAATCCTTTAGGTTTATTATTCCCATGGGTTTAAAATACTAAATCCTTGGGTTTATTAATCTAAGGGTTCATATTCCTAGAATGTAATATTTTTCATAGGGTTTATGTTATTAATCCTTGGGTTTAATATAAATCTCTTTAACAATCATTAAAAAAAAAAAAAAAATCAACAACAACAATATTTATATTTTTTAATAAATAGTAAAAATAATTAATTAATTAATTAATTTTTTTCCACTGGAAAAATCAGTAATTTCCATTAAGGTTGAAAATTACATATGGTAGATGCCCTTGGCATTGCTGTAATGTTCATACAAAATTCACCTCACAGGGTGTTGTATCAGAGGGTATTACAAAATTGAGCTGGGAGTGTGCATATGTATGGTTGTTCTAGCCTATTCGAGTTCACAAATATCCATTTACAAATAACATAATCATCATAGTTAAGTACAGTTCCATCATGTCAAAATAAATTATCCATAACTGTCAGCGATCGGGACTGTTGTCCCTCTGTTCTCTCTGGTCTATGTATGGCCTGTGGTAGAATCTGTGTTCTTCAGCTCCATTCTGCTCCACAATTAACCATTCGCCTCTGGGAAGTAACGAGGCCTCTTTGGATAATTTGTCAGCCTCGCTGTTATGTTCTCTGTAAATGTGTAAACAAGAGAAATGATTAAATGCTGCTTTGAGAGTGAGAGCATCATGTAATAAATTGCTGAGTGTGTGTGTATGACATGCAGTGATATTATTGATCCAGTTAACGACCATCATTGAGTCCCCAAATATGTTGAGATTAGTGTGCTGATGTGTAAGTGCAAAATGCATTAGATTCCGGATGGCAGAAAGCTCAGCAAAGTTATTAGATCCTCTGCCAAATCCCATTTTGACGAGGTATCTGTGATGATCATTTATGTGCAGCACAAAACCACCTCCACATCCCGTTTGGTTTGCAGCCCCGTCGAAGAAGGCCCACGGGGTCGATATGTCAATATTGGGCATGGCCTGTATCGACCTGGATCGAGGTGGAGGAGGGTCGGGCAATTCTTGGTACGCGGCGATAATGGTAGCTTCTACCCGGGTCCAATATACAGTATGATCCTCGAAGATAGCACGATTCCGCGCAACCCAGATATACCATGTTGCTACGAGGGATTAATTAATTAATTATTATTAATTAAAAATTATTTAAATAATAATAATTATTATATAATAATAATAATAATTAGGCCGATAGGCCTTCCTTTGAAAGGGACTTTCGTCGTCCTTTTGATTCTCACGCTGACACCTGGCGGATTGTGAAATTTGTTTAGTATTTGTTCAACTTTGATTCTCATGCTGACACCTGGCGGAGTGGGCAAGCCACGACGTAGCCATCACAGAATAAGGTCGCAGAATCAGGGCAAAAGGTCGCAGAATAAGGGCAAGTGCGGTTACAGATCAGATCGAGGCACTCCGTGAAAAAGCCAAGGATGGGTTTCCGTGTCTCTTTTTGCCCGTGACTCTGTATACAAAGCCAGTCACTGACAGGTCGCGAGGTCGAATCCGGACCTCTGCAAAAGCTGAATGGGTTTTTTATTTGGAATGGAAGTGAATTGGCTTTACAGGCCTGCTGACGTGAAATTAGGCAAAGGCGCCTCAATTGACCCCCTGCCGCCCAACGAGGTATTTTATTCGTTCCACCAGGATGAGATATCGGGGGCATCGTTGCTTCATCCCTGTAAAGTCGCGTTTCTCAGCAAGGGTGTTCAACTTCCCTCGGGGGTTTCGGCGTTTGTGTATAGAAGGGTCTACGATGTTACCAGTAAATGCTTGTGGTGGCTCACCGACCGAGATTACACTAATGTAAGATTACCGCACTGCTTTGCTTGCATTATTATTGAATATCATAATGGGATTTTTTTATTATGATTACTGGTTTCATTAGGTTTTTGGGCTGTAGGGTTTCTTAGAGTCTCTGTCTGAGAGTTTGTGTTCCAGTTAATAGAGAAAACATATGTGATTGAGTGCTACAGAATCTTAGTTCTCGCTGTTCATATTTTTCAATTATCCATGTATTTGTAGAACTAGCATTCTTACTTGCAATTTTGAGATGCTTTCATTCCTTAAACTACCTCGGGTTTGTAGGAGTGGTCTGTTTACCATGAATTTGAAATTTAACATGGTATCACAGCTGCAGATCTGAAATCTTTTAGGAATCAGTGCATGGAGAAGGGTGCTGCCTGTGAGTGGGAGCTGTTGGAAGATTTCAGTGGTTATGATGCCCAAGAGCTTCAATGGTTGAAGCATTCCAGTCCTTTGAGAGGTTTTAAGTTGTGATTCCCTAACTGCTCCAGTGATTGGAGTGTTGTTTGTCCCTGAGAGAAGCAATATGCCTTTGTGATAGGTTGCTGATCTGATTTATTTCTGGCTTATCTGTTGAGTTGAGGTGTGATGTTAGATTTTCTAAGCCCAGCAAATTGATTTAGAGTGCCAATAACTTTTATACGCAGAATTTAATTTTAACAGCATAACCAAATCTGAAATTTATGCGCAGGGAATATTTAATTTAGTTTTAAGCTAATTTTAATTTTCTACAGTGAATGCACATCCCAGGGAAACTCTCTGGTCACTTCTGATTTCGAGGATGGTAGCCGGGGTGAACTGGCCGGTTGCAATTTTTGTAATTTAGTTTTAATCTAATTTTAATTTTCTCCAGTGAATGCACATCCCAAGGAAACTCTCTGGTCACTTCTGATTTTGAGTATGGTAAACGGGGTGAACTGGCCAGTTGCAATTTTTGGCAACCTAACCTAGCCCGGACATTGAATGAGGCCCAATAATATACACAGAGGTAGCCATCCCGGGGACTTGACCCCATGACCTCCTGCTTGTAATGCACAGCACTCAACCACTTGAGTTAACCCACTGGACTAGATTAAAAACTAAACATGCAATACCTTATGTGGGGTTTTGCCCATGCATTCAATTTCCTCTTGTTTTGTTTTGCACTAATTGCCCACTTTTTGTGATATTGATGTGTTAATAAAAGAGAGCTGATTTACAGGTATCATTTCAGGAAGGCATTTGAGTCATTCAATCAATAACGAAGTACATCTCTGTCTCCGTTGTTCCCAGTATTTGAATTTTCGCTGATGCTTGCTATTCTTTAAATGCCATAAACGTTACTTTGTTGGTAACCTAAACAGAGAACACCAACCCAACTATGTGGGTTAAGGAAGAAGGCATTGAGATTCATCTCAGCTGTGGCTGTTCCTATTCCTCCACCTCCAGTTAATGACAAAGAGGAAAGAATGCACCTTGCTGAAGATTATGGATTTACCCAAATTGGGGAGCCTGTTCCTGATAATGTGACATTGAAGCATGTCATTGATACACTACCTCAGGAGGTATCTCGTTGTCTCAGTTGTTTTGACATGTAATTACAAATCCTCTAGACGTGCAAGTTGTGGTGTATTTTAAGGTCACCTAATTCTGCTTTGTAATACCTGGACAGCCATTTGAGATTAACTATTTTAAGGCTTGGAGAACTGTAGTTACATCAGGTACTGCTTATTCACTAGGGATTTATATCATATCAAGAGCACCTTGGTACCTCCTCCCTCTTGCTTGGGCATGGACTGGAACTGCAATCACCGGGGTCAGTTTATTTTTATATATCAAACGATGCTTTCATGACAATGAGCATGTTAATTTTTGAAAAGAGGAGTTATACAATTTGGGAATTTTGTCATCATGCCTTTTTTGTTTGTATTCTTCTGCTAATTGTTTTTGTTTGTAGTTCTTTGTGATAGGACATGATTGTGCACACAAGTGCTTTTCAAAAAACAAGATGATAGAGGATATTGTTGGGACGCTGGCCTTCTTACCTCTAATCTATCCATATGAACCATGGCGAATCAAGCATGACAGACATCATGCCAAGACAAACATGTTCTCTCTCTCTCTGTATGTGTGAAGTTTGAACAGAGGGAAATTAGTGAAGCAAATGGTATTTGTTTAATTTGGTTAAAATGCTGACTATAATTCATAACAAATAGTTTCATTTCTTTCTCATTTGCATGTAAGGAAGCAAATTATTATCGAATCTGCTAGTATGCCTGGAGAGGATCTACTTTGGATTTTTCTAGACAATGATGAGTCCTTTTAGTTGTTTGTATTTAGCCTACATTCCAGAAAAAGTTACAGTCTATATGATAACTCATCTGAGATTAAATGGACCTGATGCAATTATGTGAGAGTGGAATTCTTACTTGAGTTTATTATTTTTTCTACAATATTAGCCATTGGATAAATAGTTGCTACTAGTTCAGCCTGTAGAATGGTTTGGCATAAACAGTTATTAAATAACAAAAACCTAAGTGAAGAACATATCTGCCAAGCCTCAACTTATGGACAAATATGTATCTAGCATACTCAAACGAAAATAAATATTTGGTGTTTGTGCATTATTCCATGCATGTCGACCTGGAGGCTGGCTCTATATGTGTGTGAGAGAGATTTCCTGCAATCCACCTAGAAAAAGATGAGAAGTGAAGGTTCCTCCTTGACAGCGGATCACTAATTTTACACTTATAGTCCAGTAATGGCACCTTGACAAGAACAGTTACTAATATTTGGATATTGATATGATCTGTGACTAATTTCTTTGCACCTTGACATAAGTTGTGACTCTTTTGTGCCTAGGCTAGGTGAAGACACTGCATGGCACCCATTGGTAAGGGAAAATTATGACTGTTTACCGCTGTCTTTGAGACCATTGTTTGATGCTGGATTGGGTCCATTACGTCCATGGTTATCAGTTGGTCACTGGTATGCATCTATATTAAAGGACTATCTTAATGGTCTCGGATGTCCATATTACAGTACGATAGGGCATGATGTACCATTTAATTCAAGATGATCTTTGACAAATAAGATTAAATGAATGTAGCTGACGTTTTCTATTTGTTTTTCCTTTGTTATGCTAAGAGCTTCACCTAGGAAGCATGAAAAACGATGAATCCAATCTCGTAATAGCTTTTGTCTGTATCATACTCTATTATACCCACACACATTTTCTGCTTTATGACAGGTTGAATTGCCACTTTGATTTGAACAAATTTAGAGCATATGAAAGAAAGAAAGTTCTTATAAGTTTGACTTGGGTCTTTGCATTCATGGCTATTGGATGGCCACTGATAATATACAAGACAGGAGTTATAGGCTGGTTCAAGTTTTGGCTCATGCCATGGCTTGGATATCACTTTTGGGTAAACTTCTCTTCTCTCATATTTGTCATCAACTCTATTCAAATGGGCATGTTCGTCCTATGATTTTCTACTGGTTATGTAGTTTATTTAATTTACTGCTTCTGAAATTGTACAAGGATTCGTTAAAGCTTGTGGCATTCTTTGTGTGCTTTTTTCTGACATGAAATTGTGCAGATGAGTACTTTTACTATGGTCCATCATACAGCACCTCATATACCTTTCAAACATCCCAAACACTGGAATGCTACACAAGCTCAATTAGGTGGAACAGTTCATTGCAGTTATCCACATTGGTGATGCTCAATTTTACTAATTCATCCTTTTTCTATTTTCATTCAATTTGTTTTTCTTCATCTTATTATTTTGTGTGTGTCAGGATAATGAGGCCTTTGCAGATCACTCATATATTTATTTTGCAGGATTGAATTGTTGTGCCATGACATTAATGTTCATATTCCCCATCATATTTCTCAAAGAATTCCAAGCTATAATCTACAGTTAGCTCAGGATTCCCTCCGCCAAAACTGGGGCAAGGTATACATTTTTTCAAATTAAAATTAAAAATGTACACTATATCTCATCCGGCATTCTTTTTGACTTGTATGGCTTTTAGAAAGGTAATGTGTGGCGGACAGATCCTTAGATTCATTTTATTTTCTTCATTAATGGGTTTTCTTTGGGTGGTATGTATGACCAGTATCTTAATGAGGCCCACTGGAATTGGCGATTAATGAAGACAATAATGACAAAGTGTCATATATATGACGAGGACAAGAATTATGTGGCTATGGATGAAGGTGCACAAGAGGAGTCAAAAGTCCTCAGACTTTTAAGGAGATTGATGCCAAACTCATCATAAGATGTAATGATAGTTCTATTACACCAATGACCTTGCCGACAACCTACGAATTGATGTTTGCTCTTGTTGAACAGGATCATCATACACTAAAGCATAAGGAAATTAGGAGGAATTTCCATGCTATAGGTAGATGAAGGTTTTTTCCATAGAATTCATGTGCCCAAGGGAGCACCCCACTTGAGCCCCCAACTTTCGTTGATTTAACAGATTCTTCAAAATGTTTGCGATATTTATGAGTGATGATTATGAAATATATTAATTGTTTTACTGTGATTAAGAGTATGATCTATTTTCTATACCTAAAGAACAATGGTATCTTCATATACTGTGTTTCGGGATAAGTGCAAAGCAATGAATGATCCACGTGGATATTAAATTTCATTGAAATGCAATTAAGAGAAGATGCATATTAGCTTCAAGGGATAGCTCAGTTGGTCAAGTTTTTGTTGCTAAGTATCTTGCCAATTGGCAGGGTGGAGTCAAATCTCCTCGACGTCCTTGGGGTTAGCCCTGGCATATTAGGCTAGCGGGTAGATCCCTTTAGGTGGATCTGCCTGGATTATTGCTCAGGGATATTGTGATGTAGCGGCCACTTAGTGTCTGTGAACCACAGTGAAAAAGACAAGATGCACGTTGAGGATTTCCTCAAATTAGGTTCAAGATGACTTCCTTTCTTCTTTTTTGCACTTCGGAAATAGATGAATTTTATTTCACTCTTCAAGATTATGGTCATATACCAACATCCTAAAATCTTGCTCATGTTCCGCTTGTGGTCGTATATCAATAACAAAACATCAAGAAGAAGGAAGATTTCACCTCAACCTTTTCCCTTTTTCTAGAGCATAACTACCCTTAAATATAGTCCCTTACAACAGATTTTACAGACACAGTTCCAGCGACCAAATTCAGCCCTATGAGATGGGAAACGGTGAACGACATAGAAACGGTGAACCTTACTTCTTCCTCCTGACAGATTTTTGACTAGGCTTGAAGGGGATGTCCTTCCAAATCCAACCATGCTCAACAAATGAGAGGGCTTCTCTTTATATAGAATTTTAGCTCAACCTCTCTTACAATAAAATAAGAATAAGTGAATCCTAGATCCACATTCTCTCCTAGAACAATGTTAAATTATACATCATAAATGCTCTTCAAGGCAGGTCACTCTTTAAAAACAATGCATTATGCATGAACACGGGTTTGAATGAGTCCTTATGCCACTTGTTAGTCTCCTAGGCAAAGCACTTCCTGGCCTGCGTGAAAAGTTTAAATATTTAGTCACAGATAAAGAGCATTTAACTCCAGCCTGTGGTTATCAGCACATAGTGATTACAAAGCAGTTTGCTTCTGTAAGATGATTGAAAAAATTGGACCAAACCAAAATAATATAAAAAACGGGAAAGGTCAAATATATAAAAGGGAAACTAATCAAGCACATGAGATAAGGAAAATGTTGCGAAAAAAAGGAAGAAGTTAGAAGTATACATTTTGTGTGGATGACTATAAGAATACCTCTTTCAATATGTCGATGTTAATATTAGAAATGTGAAAACCATCTTTTGCACATGGTTTGACACATTCCATTCCTAATTTTCCTTCCCGACGGGTTACCTTCATGTAGTTAGAAGTATACATTTTGTGTGGATGACTATAAGAATACCTCTTTCAATATGTCGATGTTAATATCAGAAATGTGAAAACCATCTTTTGCACATGGTTTGACACATTCCATTCCTAATTTTCCTTCCCGACGGGTTACCTTCATGTAGGGAACTGTTGTGGATGCATAAGGATCAAATTTAACACCACGAGTTTGGACATGTTCCTTGTTCATTGTGAGAACCATTTGATAACCAGTGGGATCATCACCTACTTTACCCATAAATGCTACTCTACCTCCCAACCTTACAAGTGCAATAGTAACATTGGATGGTGGTCCTCCCGGTGCCCTGAAAAATTCTGGAGGACTCATCAGCCCAACCATACAAGGCCTTCAGTTTCTCTACTGCAACCTACGACTCTGGTTGTTGACTTTTCTTTCTTTATACACCAAGCCATAGATTTGTATTGAATATAAATGTCTGTCTAAATGGATGCTTTCATGGGTTGCATATAGGTACAACATGGCAGAGGATTGCGCAGATGATGACGATGATAAATCATCAATCAATGAGCTACAAAAAGCGACTGAGGAGGAGCTCAATCTGCACAATTCCTTGGCTGAGGTACAATTACATACTATGTTTTGTTGAGTTGTGCTTTTCTCTAAGATCAGATCATTATGTGTAGTTTCTGTTACATAAGCTTCCATATATCTAGTGCGATGCCTTGTATCTGAAGTTAAATGTGACTTTATGAGTTAATTGGTATTTGGATTCTGTGCTAGCTCAATGTGGTTTCCAGCAGGAAAAACGTTTTTAAACTAATTCCCCTCTCTTTAGGGTCGGTAGTCATCAAGAAAAAATAATCTGAATTGTATTCCATGCTTAAGACTACTTTAAAAACAGAGATTTCTGTTTTATTTCCGTGTCAACCCTTTCTTTAATATATATCTATATGTGCCCTCTTCCAGGAAGCAATGTTTTAACTTTTGCCCAATTATTAGTAATGAAATTGTGAGTTTAAAAAAATTTATGTTCTGGACTTGCATGTTTTGTAATGTTATGTTGTTTAATTTGAAAGATGGAATTTTCTCTGAAGCTTAGAGTCTTCATGCTTTGGCTTGATAAACGTGACAAAAATTGTTTGCAAAATCTTTTTATATTATTGTCTGTGATTATTGTCTGAAACTTACACTCTTCATGTTTTGGCACGATGAAAGTGACAAGAAGTTTTTCTAGATTGCAGCATGCAAAAGCACATCTGAATGAGAGGGTTCTGCTAGAAGGAAAAAACAAAATTTCATTGAGAGTTTAAGAAAAACTTGATTCCCTTGAGTGTAGTTGGCAATCTTTATTGGATGTTGAGAGTTTTCCCACAGAAACTGGGATCACAGGGAAATTGGGAAAGAGACCACAGCTTCTTCAGCAATCTCCCATTCACCAACCCTCTGATAAATCCAGTGCTCTCATATATATGTGTGTGTGTTGTGCCATACATGAACTCTTAAGAAATTTCAAAAGCCTTCACCTAATGCAATCCTCCAGGTTTTTCAAGACACCAGAGAAAACTACTTACGATCAGTTTCTTAAACATGGAAATTTTACAACACACTGCTTCCAAAACAGCCATCCAAAAGGTCATTACTATAATAGCTTGATTAGAAATAGATTGAATGAGAAGGTCCAGATGGTGTATTCAATCATCTCCATCCATCTGTTCTGCATCCTCAGTGCTTACTTGGACAATATAACAGCCTTCATATTTATCCCTTGCAGACGTGCTGAAAGGATAATGACATGGAAATTTTCCTTGCTTCTCTGATTCCGTCCAATGATGGGCCAGCTGCAAATTTTCCTGATTGAAATTTCCATTTGACCTCTTTGCAATGTGTTTGGAATCTCTTATCACCTGTAGACAATTTAAACCTTTCTCTATTGCTATTTTCAGAATCTACCAAAAAGCATAAAGTTCTGCTCTGTTGTTTGATCCATCTCCTACAGCTCTTCTTTGAAACTGATCTCGTAATTGTCTCTTAAAGTAATGCCTCATGATCCACAATAGCTGGGATTACCTTGACAAGCCTCGTTGAAATAACTCCACACTATTGTTATATATATATATATATGTATATATATATATATATATATCTGGGGATCTTAGTATTATTGGTTTCTTTTCCTTTAAAGGTGGCTGTGTCCCTTAATATGCATATCTATTCTTGTGTCAAACTTGATTAGTAATAACATCTTTGTTTTGAATTCTTTTCATTTCTTGCTAGCCAAATAGCTTAAGTCACTGTACAAGGACAGTCTGATGCCCACACGCAGTTAATACAGAATGTATTTTAAAAACTAGAATTTAGCTTTGTAGTGCTTGAATCATCATTTCATGTTGGTTTTCATTTGTTAGTAGCCAGATCATTTCTCTTACAATATGATTGTAATATCTTTTGTTTCTCTTCTGTGGGAAATTTTGTACAGGAGTTCAAACAATGTATATAAATAGAAAGATGCAGAAAATGACAGTCAAATTTCGTACTCAGAATTATGACAAGAAAGCCCCTGCAGGGTTTGTGAGGAAAGAGAGCTTCAACACCAGTTCTGTCTCCAACCGCCAAGATGATCAGTATGCTACTAACATGTTTAGTGAAGAATTTCTGCTATTCTCTTGTAATCTATAGGCCCCCAAAGCTCCTCATAGATGAGAATATTTGCAGGATGTTAATATTGTTGTAAGTTTGTAGTAGTTGTGGAATGGCTTACTTTTGTGCTGCTTCTCATCTTCAACAACAAGAGTTTCTGTGGTGAATAAGCAGAATCCATGTCCTGCCTTGTGAAGCAGCTCTCCATTGTGATAGTGTTCTTTGTAATGTCTCTGATAAATCCTTTAGACTTCTATTTCATTCTGTAATATGATGAGATTCACTCTACAAGATTCGGGGATTCACTCTACAGAGTCCATGTCATACCTTCTGAATCAGCTCTCCACTTGTGCTAATTTTCTCTGTAATGACCCTAATAAATCCTATATAATGAGATTTCATTTTATAATATGATGGGATTTCACTCTACAAGATTGCTTTCAGTTTTACTTGTATTGTGGTATATGAAATTTCTCAGTTTTACTTGTAATAGGATGGGATTTCATTCTGTAATATCATTAGATTTTCCTCTGCAATATTTGCTACTAAATTTTACCATTCCAAATTAATAATCCTATCGGCCTCTCTTTGTACCTTTTGGGACAATTGCTAGTAATTAGTTATTATTAAATTCATGGTGGTTATTATTATTATTATTAAGAATAAATATTATAAATTATAAAAAATGGAACGATTATATTTTTAATAAGTAATAACATTAATTATTTTTTAATTAATAATGATATTAAATTTAATGAACAATAAAAAGCATATCATTAATTAATAATAATAATAAATAAATAATTAGTAATAACACTAATTAATTTATAAATGTGGTTGGGTTTATAATATTAACAATCTATATGGTTTATTAACTTTAGAGTTTATAATATTAATAATCGTGTGGGTTTATCAATCTCTCAGGTTTAAAATATCAATGTGTGGGTTTATAAATCCCTTGTGTTTTTAATATTGATCATTTGGGTTTGTTGATAGCTTAGGCTTATAATATTTTTCCCCCCGGTTTACTAATTCTTTTTCTTTATCATATTAATAATTTATCGGGCTTATAATTTTGTCCCTTGGGTTTATAATGTTAATAATCCCTTGGGTTTATTAAGCCTTTGAGTTAAAAATATTAATTCCTAGGGTTTATTAATTTCTTAGGTTTTTTATATTTATCCCTTGGGTTTGTTGATCCTTTAGGTTTATAATATTTATCCCTCAGGTTTACTAAATTGTTGGGTTTATAATATTAATAATCCCATGGGTTTGTTAATCCCTTGGGTTTAAAATGTTAATTTTTAGGGTTCATTAATCCCATGTGTTTTCAATATTGATTCCTTGGGTTTGTTGATCCCTTAGGTTTATAATATTTATCCCTTGGGTTTACTAATTCATTGGGTTTATAATATTAAACCTTTGATTTTATTAGTTGCTTTGGTTTATAATGTTTATCCCTCGGGTTTGTTGATCCCTTAGATTTATAATATTTATCCCTTGGGTTTACTAATTTTTTGGGTTTATAATATTAAACATTTGTATTTATTAGTTGCTTTGGTTTTAGGATTTATAATATTTATTTAGGGTTTATATATCTTAGGTTTATAATATTAATCCTGTGGATTTAATATTATTCCCTTTGTGGAAGTAAATGTATTTTATATATATATATATATATATATATATATATATCTTAACATAAATATTAAAAAATTTCAGGCGCATAATGGAAGAAAGTTGTAATGTTGTTTGCTCTCACACATACAACGGTTTCTTCATATAAGCACAATCATTAATTATTCTAATTTCAACTTGGATCAATATCCCTGCTTGAATGTAACATAACAATGAGGAATGCTTGCTTTCTTAACCATTTTAGTCTCTGCGTTGAGCGGGGAGCGGGGCTTGACCAGCCCAAGTGTTGGACAGCCCAGCCATATAATAAGCGCCAACAGTACTATTAGCCAAAGCCAGATCTAGATCATTGTTGTCAGCCAAAGCTATAAAGCCAATTTTCCATATCCTCCAGTCCTCCAATTGATTCTGTTGTTTAAGTTGTTGATCCAGAAACAATTGACCTACCAGCATAAGCAAAGGAATAGATTGCAACACTGCTAACAGTTGCATTTGATCGAGATTGTCTAAATAAAATTTAGATGATTGATTCAATTTTTTTCATCATTATTTAGCGTGTAGATGATATTTAAATTACTTATTTAAGTAATTTAAATTTATAATTAATTTACATGTTAAATTTATCTAAATTTAATTTACCAATTATTATTATACCAATTATTATTATTATAGTTGTTGGTAAAAAATAACTAATACTAGCACAACTAAAATAATAAATATGGTTGATAAAAAGAAATAGGCTATATCAATCACATTTATTGTTATATATTTATTAATATTAACCTTAATAAATTTATTATTATTTATTATTATTAAATTAATAGATATGAATATAAATATAAATACTTAATATTCAAAAATAATATTAATATTAAAAATAAATAATTATAAAATTAATAATTTTACTATTATTTATAGATTATATATTTATTATATATAAATTATATATTATCATTATTACTATTTAATACTCTTAATTAACTGATTAATAAAAAATATAAATATGTATATAAATATTTAATATTTAATTATTAACTATATATTATCATTATTGAAAACCAAATATTCAAATAAATCATAATTCAAATTCTTTAACCAAAACGTAACTATTAATTAACCTCTATTTAGTACTAGTAATTAAGAAAAATATAAATATAAATATTGATATTAAAAATAAATAATAATAATAATAATATAAAAAATAACAATAATTTATAATTATTAATTGTAATAATTCTTAATAATAATATTAATTATACATTTATAGTAATATCATTATACGGCGGCGGAGGTGGTGGCGACGACAACCAATGCAGTCTATCGGACCTTAAGAAAAGAAAAAGAATATAATCGTGATTCTTTAAAATCTTGTTTCTATGACAAAAAAAGAAGAGAAAGTAGTGCTCCAAGTTCGCTATAATTGGGATGGCTTAACAAGTCAAGAAGATTGGGAGTCTACCAGATGTTAGTTAATTGAGAGGGGATGTGAGTAAGAGTCGGGTAGTCTAAAATGAAGTGTTTTTTATCTTGTACCTTCTTAGTATCGCAAATCTGACAGATTATATCATCCCAGTGAAACTTGGGAGTAGACCACCGCTTGGTTTCACTTCAAAGCTCATGAGAATTAGTTCTTATCCTAACAATGTTCATTTTTTTCTTAGTGTTGGTCAACACAGAGAGATAATTCCAATTATCAAGGGTGGGGTTGATCACCTCCTTATATGACACAAGAAAGACCTGTGCATACCCATGGTATGCATATCTTATGCATAAACCTATTTGCCCCAAGAATTTCAATGACCTGCAGGGTCAAATTTTCATGAACTAAGGTTCAAGGCTCCCTTAATAAAATATCTGTGGAATGATTTGATACTAACCACAGTTTGTCCCTTGCATCAATCCTTTCTCATCGGGAATTATTCACCCTCATAAACTTTCATAAATCTTTATGCCCGCACATATAACTAAACCCCACTCTATAACTATGGTTATATTTGGACTCAATCCATAAAACCTTCTATCGGTGCTTTACTTCTATTATAATTCTTTTATAATATAAATACACATAAAACATATGTAAACTTACCGATTCGCAATCTCTTGTCCTTTGCAAATTACCCAATGCTTCCTTTATCACTATCGCAGGATTCAAGACTCTTAAGGACCTGCTCTTAGTACTCCCCATCTACGGGATGCGATCACACTATCCACCATACCACAACTTTTACATATTTATTCCCCACCACTAATTTTACTCATCAGATCATTGGTTGTCACAATTCTCGCAGATCACACTAACAAGCCTTCCTCCTTTTGCATCCGATATGTGATAACGCAACCGGACTTCAAATCAAATACAACTGCACCTATAACCTTCTCGGGTTTGCTCTACATCACACATCACAATCACAAATCGCAATTGTTAAGGGCCCCAGTACATCTACTATGAAATATTGCGATGTGATCTAATCGCAGATCGCATTTGACATCGCATGTCGCACATCGCACTTTCTTGTAGCCTAAGGTTAATTCATTCACAATTGAAATGTTGTGATGATGGGTCTATCCATGATCCTCTATCATTGATCAAAACACCTTATCCAACAGTCAGCAATGATCCCACACGTCACAAATCGCAATCGCTTAAAACCGGGTTCATTCACTCCTGAGTTATGTTGCGATGTGATTCCAACTATTCCATTCTATGCAACTTAATCTCATATGTTGATCGTAAATATCTAACAGCTCCTGTGCATCGATACTTTAGTCCTTCATCCGTCTCTTTAGTTGGGTTTTTACACCATTCCTTTAGTGTTTTCTATGGTTTTCGGGTTTCTTTAGGTTCTCGTTCTTCCATTGTTCTGTTGCACAACTCTCTCCTGAGCTTAACTTCGCATGTTTCTTTAATCACTGTCCCTCAAGGGCTTTCACTTTGATCCTTCAATCGGATTCAAGATCCATTACGATCCTCTGTGTCATTCTTCTTCTCTGTGTTTCTCCTGAACTACACCTACATACATATACTCTTATTCATACATAATTTATCATTCGATACTCAAGCCACACACTTACATAGTTTCGGAATTAAATCTCTCTATATATAAACAAACATTTACACAATTTTTCTCTTAGGCCTGATCTTATAATGTCAGTGGCCTTTGTTTCACAATCTGTCTATAGGCTTACAGTCACACTCTAACTAGCTTAATTATCTAACCCCTGACTATGCCTTTTAGGCTTACATTTATACAAAAGGATTCTACAACCAATTCTTGGTTTAGATCCATAATGTCCTCAACAAAATCCTAAAATATCTTCCTTATCTCTAAGGATCCTCTCTAATCCACAAAATCATGAACTAACTCCTAATCTAAGATTTACAATCAATTCTTAAATCTCTCAACTATCCTAAATCTCTCATATTCTCCTACATTCGAGAATATTTACAAATATGCCTCACTATATTTAATTAAATCCCTATTCTCATTAAAATCACTCAAAAGCCTAAATAATTACATTAATTCAACACTTAGGAAACTAACTTCTGTAAAACACAAGACCTCCTATGTCTACTAAAATACAATGATTTTTCTTGAGCTGAATGTTCTTGCATCAAAGTTCCTAGGTAAGAAAAATGATGACCTCCTGGTCATAAGTTTGGATAATTGATTCCTCCTAGATCTCAGACTTTATTTTGTAATTTGTCTTTGCTTGTCAACTGTTCTATTGCTGTTGTTGTCTGCTGTTGTTCTTCAGGTCTCCATACCTTATGCTGCAATGCTCCACTTGCCATGATTTTATAGTTTTTTGTTGTCTTCCTCTTGTTGTTGCTCCTTTCCTTTCTTCTTGTTGTATTTTTCTGAAACACTTTCATCATTAACCTTCTTATCAACTCAATTTCTTTGTCCAGTATATCCTCTATCTGCTTATTGTCTTCAACTCTTATTTGTTCAATTTCCATTACTACTGCCACCCTTGCATCCTTACTCTCTTGTTCACTATTGTCTTGCACCTTTTCAGTTGTTGCCATACTGTCTTTCAGGGAAATTTTCTGCTTCTGTTTTCTGCACCTGTCAATTTTTTCTTAACTGTCACTTATGACAATTTCTTTAGCATCCTTCATCAGTAATTTATCCTGAATGTTTATCCTCTAATTTTCTAACTTTCTTCTTTGAAGGTCTAACTCTCTATATAACTCAATGATTTTACTTGGAGTAAATTTTGGAAAATTTACACAACCTCCCATTTCCTCATTTGCTCATTTGCCATTGATCCATTATCATATGGTCCTTCTTCCCCTGCTAAATATTCCTTAACATATTTTAGTAGATGTTCTTTCTCTTCTTCTTTCATTTGGTTGTCTACCTGTGCCAAATATGTTCCAGTTTCTACAACAAAATCTGCAATCATAAGACAATTATCGAAATAAAAAGTGTAAGGCCTTTGTACCTCTTCTTCCTCTGGAAACCTTTCAGTACGTTGCTCTGATCTTTCCTTTAACTCCTTTGTTATCACATCAGTATGCTGATTCAAACTCGAAGAATTTTTGAGACTGTCAACAAATCTCTTTTCCACACCATTTGTTTTAATGATGCATCTCTACACTTGTTCACTGTAGTGAACTATTTCTTTTCTAGTCTCATTGACATACTCTGCTTCAAAACTTTCATCTTCTGGAAGGTATTCTTCCATGTTTTTGATAGCTTTAAAAGACTGGCTATCTTCTTCCAAACCTACAACCATGCACAAAATATCAGTTTTAAAACCACAAGACCTTATGGTCTCATTTGATGCTTCAGTCATCAAGTCTTCTGGCTGCTCTGAATCATTCATATGATTCAACTCCTCTGTCTCTTCATCACTTTCAAAATGTAATGGTCCATGTTCTAGTTCACATACCAAAACTTCAATACCTTCTCCAGCATCTCCCTTTTGTTGTAGCTTAACTCTTTCGAGCTTCTCTGTCTCCAATTTGACATCTATAATCTATTCAAGTCCCCTCAGCTCCTTTATTAACTACATATTTTCTTTTTGATTCCTCTTCTCTTGTAGCTGTTGAAAATAGCAACAAGAAATGCTAAAAATAGCATTGCTAACGATAACATTTCAGGATATTCCAATTTTAATTTGTCCTTGAATTAAAAATGAGAATTACAATTCGAATTTAGTCTCACCAGCTATTTGAAAAACAATTAATTAATTCATCTTGAGTTAATTAGTTGGAGAAATTCAAACATGAAGTCTTTGTAAATTCATGCAACAGTTATCCCTTTGATTGAGGAAGTTATCCCTTAATTAAGGAGATAAGGATGAGTAGTATTTGAGTTTTAATTAGTTAGCTCAGTTAACTGAGTTAAGTCTAGTTAGATTAGTTCCAAATAGTTTGTGGAGCTGATTGTGAGTTTAGTCAGTTAATGCATGCATGCATGCAACTAGTGTACTCTAGATAACTAGATACTCTCTCATAAATAACTCATGCATGTTAGTTCAGACAAAGACCCAGTTGAGATTAAAGCTAGGGACAGTGTACTATCAGTTGCAAGAATTTTCCTATGATAAAATCTCTTACATGCAGAGGGAATTCATTCCTTGAGGATTGCACAGTTTTGACAATGTGTTAGGGCAGTGTGTAAGAGAAGTGTTCCACTTGGTTGAAGGTGAATCATCCCAGAGGAACAACATAAGGAAATAGGAGGCTTGGAGGACAGAGGAGAAGGCATATGTGTGGTATATTCTGTCTATGAGTAGTAGTGAGGGATTGTACTGAGAGCTAGATAGTTGTGAGAGCTAAATCTTTGTGTAATCCTGATATATTTCCACTTGTATGATAATACAGATAGCAGGATTTTTAGTTTAGGCTTTCCCCAGAGTATTCTTCTGTGTTTCATGTGTGATTGTTTCTTCTTCTCTGTTATATGTATTCTGTTTGATCTTGCTCAAATCGATTAAGCTTCTACAAGTTTGATTATAGAAGTAGATTAAGTATTTTACTTTAGTACATTGCATAATCAAATTAATCTACAGTAATATTTTCTACAATAGCCTCTGCCACTTCACTTTATTTCTCATGACATAACCATATTTCTAGTCCATCTCATTTTCTGCAACATTTCCATCAATACTTCAAGTTGAACTGCTATCTTAGCCATTCCTTTACCACATTCTTTGTCACTCATTCTCATGCCATTTGCCTTGGAATTTTCCTTCTTTTATCCTCTATTCTGATCTCTTTCAAAACCTCTGTTATGACTGTCACTAGTCATCATCCTTTCCTTCTCTATGAGTTCCTTTCACTTCACTATGAGTTGTGCAAGCCTTTGCAACAGCAAGTCCTCCCTACCGCCACTTACCTCACCGAGCTTTCCTATGTACTTGGTCTTTTGGCAGCACTTGGTTCTCTATCTCTAGAACCTCATTTGAGCAATTCTCTCTGCTTCTTCTAGGCTTCAACTCATCTACACCTCTTAAGAACACAATTGTCCTCTTTATCCAACCTCTCTTGGAATCCCTCAAGGTTCTACCACATTCTGCTTTCATTTAGAAACTTTTACCAACTTCTTTTATCCCTTAGCAACTATACCCACATCCTCTATGGAATTGCCTTTATGATTTGCAACAATACCTCTGCAGTAACAAGTCTCATCCTTGCCACATATGCCTCACTAAGCTTCTCTCCTCTCAGCTCAATCTATTATAATTTCTCTAGTTCTTTCCTTGAACCTCTTGCTGACTAACAATTCTACCCAACACTTCTTTTGTTGGAATTGTTATCTCTAAGACAACTCTACC
Source organism: Pinus tabuliformis (assembly GCA_031772625.1). NCBI lineage: Eukaryota > Viridiplantae > Streptophyta > Pinopsida > Pinales > Pinaceae > Pinus > Pinus tabuliformis. The sequence goes on along the minus strand of CM062818.1, from coordinate 1,123,857,017 downwards.
AACAATTGCAACTGTGGAGCTCCCTCGACAACTTCTACCTAACCACAGTTGTAAGTTGTTCTCATCTTCTCACCTTCTTATGTTGTTACCTGTGAATCGATATAAAGACCACAAACTCTCCAATCTTCAAATCAAATTAAAATAAAAACATATCATCTCACCTTCAAGATCTCTGTCTGAGCATGTCCCCCCATTCACTAGCACTTTGAATGGACTGTTCTTTTATCCAGCCTTCAGTTGTGTCTTCAAACTCTGCTACTTCAAGAACTTGCAAACGTCCCTCTTACAGTTTAACTACTGTAATCTTGCTGCAAAATTCTCACTCATTCAATTTCTGCTAATCATTAGACAAACTTGCATACCTTCACCTATCTTTAGAATCTTACCACTCCTGCAAATTTTTTTCAGCAGATCTTCATGCTTCCACTGCACAAATTTTCAACATTTAGCTACTATCAATCAGATTTAGAATCTAATCCTTTCTTTCAATCTCTCAGCTTTATCTTGACAAAGCTCTAACTATCAGCAACAATTAACCTTCTTTGAGTTTTCTTTCACTGGTTCGTTCTTGCTATGAGTTCTTCAAAAACATATAACTGTTCAAGCTTTGATACCAAAATGACGCAGGAAATACCTGTGCATACTCATAATACGGATATCTTATGCACAAACCTATTTTCCCCAGGAATTTCAATGACCTGCCGGGTCAAATCTTCATGAACTAAGGTTCAAGGTCCCCTTAATAAAATCTATGTGGAATGATTTGATACTGACCATAGTTTTTCCCTTGCATCAATCCTTTCTCATCAGGACTTATTCACCGTCATAAACTTTCACAAATATTTATGCCTGCACATATAACTAAACCTCACTCTATAACTATGGTTATATTTGGACTCAACCCGTAAAACCTTCTATCAACGCTTTATTTCTATTATAATTCTTTTATAATAGAAATACACATAAAACATATGTAAACTTACTGATTTGCAATCTCTCGTCCTTTGCACATTACCCGATGCTTCCTTTATCGCTATCGCAGGATTCAAGACTCTTCAGAACCTGCTCTTAGTACTCCCAATCTACGGGCTGCGATCATACTATCCACCATACGAAAACTTTTATATATTTATTCCCCACCACTGATTTTACTCATTAGATCATCAGTTGTCACAATTCTCGCGGATCACTCTAACAAGCCTTCCTCCCTTTGCATCTGATATGCGATAATGCAACCGAACTTCAAATCAAATACAATTGCACCTATAACCTTCTCAGGTCCACTCTACATCGCACACCGCAATCGCAAATCGCAATTATTAAGGGCCCCAGTACATGTACTATGAAATATTGCTGTGCGATCTAATCGCCAATCGCATCGGACATCGCACGTCGCACATTCCACTTTCTTGTGGCCCAAGGTTAATTCATTCACAATTGAAATGTTGCGATGCGGGTTTTATCCATGATCCTCTACCATTGATCAAAACACTTGATCCAATGGTCAGCAATGATCTTGCATGTTGCAAATCACAATCGCTTAAGGCCAGGTTCATTCACTCCTGAGTTATGTTGCGATGTGTTAGAGTTGGTCTGGTCATCCCTCCATTAGAGATCAAAACTCTTTTTTCATTTCATGTTTAGGTGTCCCATCGCTTTCAATCACTTGCATTTCGCTAGGGTCATGCCATTGTCTGACGGAAGGGTTTGGTGTTCTTGTCTCCCTCATGCTTGTACCTGCCCGGGCTAATCAAAATTTCTCTATGTTCATCAAAGTTCATTTCAGTCATTCATAGTCATTATGCTATTTTGGTCAAAAAGAGTTATTTTAAGAGTCTAGGTCTAGTGGTTGGTCTTCAAACATGTCGAATAATGCCCGCAAGCCATGAGGATGGTTTTTGAAGAGGTTCCTGGTTCAAAAGCTCATCATCAAACTCATTTGAGGACATTTCTTGTTCAAAACTCTGTTTTGAATAAGAAATTGTCAAATTCATTTTTTGTAATAATCATGTATTTTTTCGCCATGGAGTTTTCAAAGAAATCTCTGGTTTTCCTTTGCCAAACATCAACGCCAACATCCCTGTAAAAAACAACCAAGTTCATCAACTCAAAACTCAAGAAATCAATGAGACAGCCAAAAGACAGAGTTTCATTAAAAGACAAAGTGCCATAGTCAAAAACATTATGAAGTGGGTTTTTGAAGAAGCAAAAATTTAACCCATGACTCCCAATGTCTTTATAAAATATTTTCATAAGCAAACAAAGTCATTGTGAAACTCAAGGTTATAGAGAAGCATTGAAAAGTCATTGTGAGAAGCTAGTGCATGTTTGGAATGAGATTGGAGGCGTTTTCCAGAGCGCGGCACTCACACACAGGGGTGCGGCGCACACATCGCTACCCCATAGTGTTAAATTAACATGGGCACGGCACATATACCAAGCGTGGTGCACTAGGTTTGCTGTGCGGCGCACACTCACAGAGGTCTGAAATTGTTCCTAATTGCATCAAATCTTTTGGAATTCTTTCCAATTGCCAGGTAGGGTCTATCTCTTGGCTTGTTCATCCAATTTTGTGGATAGGATGATGGTTATGGCTGTTTATAATTGCAATAAAAAAAAAGCCTAAACCCTACCACTTGAAATCACCAAAGCTATTGCTCTAGGGTTGAAGACTTGTTGTGTTGATGCCAAGGTTCCTCTTCCACCTCTCAATTTTTCACTCCTTTCCATTGTTCCCTTCCCCCCTATCTCATTTTTCCCTATTTTCCCTACCCTAAAACATTACTAAACCTCTATTCCCTATCCCTCCACACATTTGTCAACTATAAAACCCCAAAACCCTACCTTATAAAATCCTCAAACCCTCCTACATATCCTTGAACAAAATTCCCCCCATAACCCCTATTCCCATCATATTATTCCCCTTCCTAACACTCCCTTTTTACATTGTTCCCCTTGGTGGCAGATATCACAACAGCACTCAGTTTCACTACCATCATCAAAGGATGAAAAAATTTTGGGCACAACACATGTTTCTTCTCCCTGTGTGTCGCGCCACTGGCACGGTGCTTAGGATTGGGAGCTCCAAATCACAAATGGTTTGTATTTTTGGATTCAGCATGAAAAATCATGCCTGCTGGTGCATGGACAAGAAATTTGGGTACGTTTTGAGTCCCCAAGAGGTCAAAAACACCCTAAAAATGACCTCTCGGCCCCTAATTTCACACACAGGAAGAAGTCTTGGGAGATTGAGGTTTTGGAGGGGCAAACTGGCACCAAATTCAGAAATTCCACTTGGGTTGGAAATTAGATAGGTAGAGCTTTCCAAAAAGCACACTTGGGCTCAATTTGGACTTCAGAAAGTGCCTCAAAATCAGCACCAAAGTAGCGTGGCGCATATAGAAATTGGCACGGCGCACAAAGGTTTTTTTGCCCAATTTTTCATCTTCCAGCTCAGAAATTTGGCCAGTTTGACTAGTTTTGCTTTGTGATGTAATTTTTGACTTATCTTGATGTAATTGAGTGAACATGATGTAATTGTGACACTTAGTTATTTGTTCTAGAAGATTCATTCAACAAACAGTGAAAATTTAATGAATGAATCAGTTTCCTACCTTATAGAGGCAAGTTGTTTTGACTGCCTAGATTTTAGTGCTTTGTTTAGAATTGGTTGAAACAACTCCTAGAAGGATGAGCTCAACCCCTAGAGGCAAGGGAAGAGGTTGGCTTGTCTATATTATGTAATTTCTAAGTCATTTTCAGGGTTGGACTCTTGGGAAAAGCTTGGCACTCTATTGTACATTGTATCTCTGCATTTTTGGCAAAGAAAAGACCAGGGTTTTGCAGCACTGTTTGGGATCCATGTGGCTTTATGTTTTGATGGTGTGCCTCTCTGAGTAATTGTAAGTTTATCTAGTGTTTTGTGTATCATTTTCTTGCTTCTTCTTCTGAATTTGAAACAAATGAGTGATTAAGGTGGAATCCATAACTCTTATGCTCTTCCTTTGAATTTGTTTAAATCTTCATGTTTTCTTCAGTTTAAGGAGAATCCTTGAGATCCTCTTGCTCTCCTTAGCTCCTCACCTGTCTGATCTACCCATCTCATTTGCTTTAAAGCATCAAAACGATTTCCTTCCTTGCCCCAATCAGACCTCTGTAGAAATTGTGCCTCATCCCCGAGCCCAAATTTGCCTTTCCCATTTCTTCAACAAAACCCTTAAAAAACCGAATCAAATCCTTTGCACTTAATACCTAGCCTAAGATTAGTTGCAAATTTAGTCATGTCGAGCCCCATCGCTTGTCTTTTGCTGAGATTGACCTAGAGAGAGCCCTCTCCTATCCTTGTAGGGCTAGCTACGAGGCTGAGCGTGGTATGATGTGGACCTAGACCCTTGTATTTTCAGCCTGAGACAAATCTAGGCTCTAACATAGTGGCGACCATACTGGGGAAGAAAATGGTTTGCTTGTTGATGTCATTGGTTTTCTAAGCTACAGGCGGAGCCTGAAGTTACGCCAAGTAGCCTTCAAAATGATTTTGCTTTGCATCAGCGCAAGTAGACAAATGCTGCTTCAGTCAATCTCTAGTCTAGCTTGTAATCGTGACACTTGATTTGCAAATCACCCCAGTACTTTTGAGAATTCTAAGATTTGGATGATAGGTTTAGAATTTGACAGGCTGATCAATTTGCTTTTGTTCCTTTTGTTTCTTGAAAATAACACGCTGGCTTCAAACAGATATATAAGAGTTAATCCAGATCTGAATCCTCCTCCTTTCTACGAGAATCCTAATCTGATTTCAAGAATTGTTCGCCAAGAGAGCTCTGTCACTCCCGTGTTTAGATCTCATTCATGCCCGGAAATTTTTTAGTATCTTGAAGAGCTTGATTTTGATGAAAAGTTTGAATTGTCATTATTTAAAACCAAGTCTGAAAACGCTCTTGAGTCTATCGTCCCAAATCCGGATTTTCTTGCTGCTCTAAACATTGAAAAGTCTAATAAGTCTATTGAAAATTTCATTCTAAGACAACTCCAAACTAATATTGAGGCTGCAAATATAATTGATTTTCTAGAAGCTGCATCTGCAACTCTTGGAACTATTTCAACCCCATCTAGCTCAAGGGTTCCAACGGAGCTGCCTTTCATTCCCACCCTTCCTCCGCAACCTAACATTGCTGATCAAAAGTCTGCTGTAAATTCACCTCCATCTATTCCTTCTACATCTAAGGTTGTTTCACCTCCGCATACACCTCCTCATACACCTCACACATCAGCTGCTCCCACTCCTCCATCATCCCCCAGACCAAATCCACCAAGAGCAATGGCTGCTCGGTTTGCACCTCTCACGCTGCCTCAAGTTTTGAATGATATTCCCGTAGATTATCAGAGCAAAATTCCTTTGTTTGATGGCATGCCTCAAGGTATCACAACTCAGCAACACATGGACAAAATGCCAGATTTCTTCGATCTTCATGAGATCGATGAAGAAATTGTGACCATGAGGTTATTCGTGCAGACTTTCGGTGGCGAGGTAAGAAAATGGTTTAGAGCTTTGCCGACCAGAAGTGTTCCTACATTAGAAGACCTTAAAAGGAAATTTTTGGAGCATTGGTAAGTAAAGAAAGATCCGTTGCAAATCACTTCCGAATATACCAAGATCAAGCGAAATGCTAGTGAGTCCATTCAAGACTATTGTATTAGATTCAATGCGGTTTATAATGCAATTCCGGATGATTTAAAGCCAAATATAAAATTAGCTTTGCTTAAGTTCCCAGATGGCTTTAATCCAGACATGGCTTATCAGTTAAGGGAAAGATATCTAGCTACCTTAGAAGAAATGCAGAAAATTACCGTTAGTGTTGAGGAAAATTTGAATGACAAGCGAGCTAGAATGAAAGCTGAAAAGAGAGTCTCAATAAAGGAGGAAGCTTCTACCTCAGATCAGGTGCTACGCAAGGTAGAAAAGATGATTGAAAGGTTGACACTTGATAATCCTGAACCGCAGATTCGGAATCCTAATTTCCGTGGCCAACAGCAGCCACAATTCAAAATCAAACAACGTGAGCAGCGAGCACAAGAAACGACATCACAAAAACAGCAAGTAAAGACACCTCTTCAGCATAATTTTGTTGGCCCCGAATCAGATGATGAAGACCATGTAATAGGAGAAGAAAATCACTTCTTTACTCCTGATGATATGCCCACATTTATCACTGAAGATGATGAGTATGCAGAAAGTTCAGCGGTATAGCATGATGCAGATTTCATCTTGTCGAATGACACAGCTCTTGAAGAGGAGTTGGATGAGTCTCAAAGAGGGTATATGCATGCCTTGTCCACCAAGCAGCGTCAGTATTCATTAAGAAATAGAAATGGCCCCATCAATCCAATCCAAAAGAGAAAGGAGGGTCTAGCATCTAAGAATGAGTCACCGGTTGCACCAAATAAAGGCAAAGAAGTTGCTTATCCAATGCCTAACAAATCTCCATCAGAAAATGAACGAGTCAATCAACCCATTGCACCAAAAGATAAAGAGAAGAAGAAAGAAGTTCCAGCGAAAGAGGTAGAGAAGATTTCCACTTTTAGTTTAGAAAATGAGATTTCTAAATTGAAGGTATCTATTCCTTTCACAGAGCTGATGATGAACAACGATTATAGAGGGCAGGTTTCCAAAATTCTGAATTTTGATCCAATGCATAATATGGTGAGTGTGGAAGATGATAAACCTGAACTGATTTTTGGACCAGCATTGAATGGTGAGTCTCCCGACAGTGATGTGCCTCCTTTTTATATCAGTTTGAGAGTGCATGAGTTTGTTTTGCATAACGCTATGTTTGATTCTGGTGCCTCCCACAATCTTATGCCAAAAGCTATCATGGAGAAGTTGGGTTTGGACATTACCAGGAAGTATCATGATCTCTATTCGTTTGATTCCAGCAGGGTGAGATGTATTGGGCTTATTAAAGACTTGGTGGTTAGTTTGGATCAAATTCCGGCTAAGAATATTTTGATGGATGTTGTTGTAGCAGACATTCCTCCCCGATTTGGTATGCTTCTTTCAAGGTCTTGGGGAGAAAAGATCAAAGGAAATATGCAGCTCGATTTCTCCTATGCAACGATTCCAGTGTTTGGCCAAATGAGAAAATTGTATCGTGAACAAAAAATGAAATACATGATTACCACCAAGGAGAAACCAATTAATCATCCGATTAATTATGTACATACAGATCTCGAGTCTTTTGTTTTGTATTCAGATAGTTTCAATGATATTGATAGTCAGTTAGTTGTAGCAGATGATATTCTAGAAATAGCAGAAAATTTTAGAGAAGTTTTGAAGAGACAAGGACATGAACATGGAAAGACCGTTTAGCAAATAGAAAAAGATGATGGACAGTAAGCAGAAAAAACAGAGGGAAAAGAGTTTCAGCACTTAGAAGAAGAGGAAGATGGTATATGGACCATGGATTTCGATGGTGCAGTAGGAAATGATGGTGTTGGAATTGGAATTTGGGTACGCAGTCCTTTTTCTGCTCCAAACAAAGTTTTGAGTAATGTGCAGGTATGTTCTTACAAACTTGCTTTTGATTGCTTGAACAATGAAGCTAAGTATGAGGCTTTGATCGCTGGCCTAAAGATCTTAAGAAAGATGAATGTTAAGAGGATTGCTGTATATGGCGACTCCGAATTGGTGATTAAGCAAGTTAAAGGCGAATATCAAGCAAAGCATCCTCGGATGCAGGCATACCGAAATGTTGTTCTAGACATTTTGAAGCTTTTTTCAGATTACACATTGACGTGTGTGCCTCGTATTCAAAACAGTATTGCTGATGCACTTGCTAAGGCAGCAAGTAATTTGAAGATTCCTATGAATGCAAGCAATAAATTTGAAATCCATGTGAAGCACCATCCGACTGTCGCAGACAATCAAAGATATTGGCAAGTTTTCCAAGATGATGAGGAGATCAATGATTTTCTACAAAAAAAAGGCAAATTCAAAGATACCTCAATTGATGTTGAGCATGATGATGGAAAAGATGATGTGCGGATCAATTAAATGGAAGTGTTGTAGCTCAAGGATAATGTGATTCCTAAAGGCTTGATACCTTTAGAAGAGCTTTTTGATCATGATGACGTAGCCCACAAACCAACATTGCAACCAACGGAAAAGGGAGTTGAAGACATGAACATTGGAACAACCGAGCATTCGAAGATGGTAAAGCTGTCCAAAGCATTGTCACCGAAGATAAAGGCCAAATATATCAGTTTGTTGTCATCTTTTGCCAATGTGTTTGCTTGGAACTATTCTGATTTGAAGACATATGATACAAATATAATTCAGCACACTATTCCTATTAAGCCTAATCAAAAACCTTTCAGACAGAAGTTAAGAAGGCTTAATCCAAAACTGCTGCCATCAATTGAGAAGGAAGTTAACAGGTTGTACAAATCAGGAATCATTGTTCCCATTTGTTTTTCTAATTGGATATCTAATTTGGTGCCAGTGCGAAAGAAGAATGGTGAGATGTGCATTGATTTTCGAAATCTCAACAAAGTTTCATTGAAGCATAATTATCCACTGCCCAAAATGGATCACATACTTCAGCGAGTAGTTGGAGCATCTCGCATGTCACTACTCGATCGTTATTCTGGATATAACCAAATTTTAGTCCATGAAGATGACCGAGACAAAACAGCATTCACCACTCCATGGGGAACATTTCATTACGCAAAAATGCCTTTCGGTTTGAAGAACGTGGGTGCCACTTTTCAACGGGCAATGGACTTGGCTTTTGCAAATGAGAAGGATGTCTTCTTGGTTGTGTACCTTGATGATTTGACCGTGTTTTCCAAATCAGATGAAGAACACTTGTATCATTTGAAAATTGTCTTTGAAAAGTGCAGAAAATATGGTGTATCGCTGAATCCTAAGAAGAGTTTGTTTGCCATGGATGAAGGCAAACTACTTGGGCACATTATCTCAAAAGATGGCATTCGTATTGATCCAGCACGTGTGGAAGCAATTCAGCAAATTGATCTGCCCCGGAATAAGAAGGAGATACAATCGTTTAATGGTAAGATGAATTTTCTGCGTCATTTTGTTCCTAATCTTGCTGAACATCTAAGGGAGATTACAAACATGCTTAAGAAGGAAAACCAAGTGTCATGGACGTAAGAGGCTGTAAAATCTTTCAATTTAGTAAAATTGGCTCTTTCCTCGGCTCCGGTTCTAATCAGCCCGGATTATACTCAGGATTTTATATTGTTTTCATTTGCTTCGGAACATACTATGGCAGCTGCGTTAATGCAGAAAAAAGATGAGCATGAAAGAGCCATTGCTTTTTTCAGCCGGACTATAAGAGATGCTACTTTGAAATACAACATTATTGAGAAGCAAGCCCTTGCACTTATAAAAGCATTGAAAGATTTCCGTGTGTATATTCTGCATTCCCATATTTTAGCTTATGTTCTTAATGCTGCTGTTAAAGATCTTTTGGTTCAAACCGATCCTGAAGGAATACGTGGCAAGTGGATAGCAGATTTGTTGGAGTATGATGTGGAGATAAGGCGCACAAAACTTGTTAAAGGTCAGGGATTGGCAAAGTTGATGGCTGAATCAAATCTGCACGTCTTAGACATAAATCTGATCGCTGCTATGTCCGATGAAAATGAGGAGAGTTCATCACTTCAGGTATCAGAAATGTTTATTCTTTCGCCATGGTATTCAGATATTATATATGTCCTTCAGAATTTGTCTGCACCACCTGGTATGGCTAGAAACAAAGTGAGAACTCTTAAGTTGAAGGCCGCTAAGTTTTGTATTTTGAATTCTGCACTTTATTGGAAATATCCCGGTGGCATTTTGTTAAATTGTTTGGTGGAAGAAGAAGCGAAGCAAGTCATGGAGGATTTCCATAAAGGAGATTGTGGCAGTCACCTTTTTTCGAAAACAACAGCAAATAAAATTTTGAGGGATGGATACTATTGGCCGACATTGTTTGCTGATGTGTTCAAGACTGTTAAGAGTTGTCATAACTGCCAGATTTTTGAATGAAAACAGAAATTACAGTCTTTTCCGCTTAAGCCCATTGAGGTGAGTGCCTCTTTTCAGCAGTGGGGGTTGGATTTCATTGGTGAAACTCATCCTTCTTCTTCAGGTCAGCATATATGGATCCTCACAGTGACAGAATACTTCACGAAATGGATTGAAGCAATTCCCACTAGGCAAGTTATGGATGCGGTAATAGTTTCATTCCTTGAGAATAACATTTTGTCTCGTTTTGGTTGCCCGAATAAGTTAATCACTGATAACGCAACAACTTTCAAGTCAAAAAGGATGGTTGAGTTTTGTAGTAAATATCATATTACTTTCGGGCACTCAACCACCTATCATCCACAAGGCAATGGATTGGCGGAGTCTTCAAATAAATCTTTGGTCAACATCATTAAGAAGATGCTGGAAATGAACAAGAAAAGTTGGCATAAGAAGCTGGTCCATGCACTTTGGGCAGATCGAGTGAGTCAAAAGAAATCCATTGGTATGTCCCCCTTTGAGTTAGTTTATGGCGTTGATACAGTGTTCCCTACCTCTCTTGCAGCTCCGGTAGTCAAACTTCTCCAAGAGGCGGGTAGTGAAGAGGATCCAATGCAAAGAAGACTAAATCAAATGATCCACTTGCAGCAGACACGGGAAGATGTTTTTCAGAACACATTCAAGTTGCAAGAGCGAATTAAAAAGATTTATGATAGAAAAGCAAAGGCGGACACATTTCAGTTGGATGATGTGGTCTTAAAGTGGGATGCAAGGAATGAAGAAAAGGGCAAGCACGACAAGTTTGACAATCTCTGGAAAGGTCCTTTTAAGATTGCAGCGTATCGGGCTCAGAATGCCTTTCTTTTGAAGGAGATGAACGGAGAAGATTGTCCAGGAGGGCCGGTCAATGGTCGGCTGTTCAAGCGGTACCTTTTCTAAATTATTTCTATTGTCATCATTGTCATTGTAAATACCATTTTATTTTAGTTTCGCTGCAAGTGTGTGATGTAATCTTTTCTTCAGTCTGGGGCCCGAAGTGAAGGCTATAATTCTCAAGAAAGGTTTCAGTTTTGAGTTCAGTTTGTCGAGTCAGTTTTTCAGTCATTTTAGTGTTATCATCGAGTCGTTTTCAAGTCAAGTTTTAGTAAATCAATTGATTCAGAAGTCTTGTATTGTTTGTCAGACTAATGACTCCATAGCCCAATGGACGAAGGCACTGTCTAGCTCTTCCAGAGATTTTTCGTTCTTGGCACATCCAAGGAGCTACCATCCCCATTGGAGCCAATGTTAGAGTCGGTCTGGTTATCCCTCCGTCAGAGATCAAAACTCTTTTTAGGTGTCCCATTGCTTTCGATCACTTGCATTTCGCTAGGGGCATGCCATTTTCTGACGGAAGGGTTTGGTGTTCTTGTCTCCCTCATGCTTGTACCTGCCCGGGCTAGTCAAAATTTCTCTATGTTCATCAAAGTTCATTTCAATCATTCATAGTAATTATGTTATTTTGGTCAAAAAGAGCTATTTTAAGAGTCTAGGTCTAGTGGTTGGTCTTCAAACATGTCGAATAATGCCTGCAGGCCATGAGGATGGTTTTCAAAGAGGTTCCTGGTTCAAAAGCTCATCATTAAACTCATTTGAGGACATTTCTTGTTCAAAACTCTGTTTTGAATAAGAAATTGTCGAATTCATTTTTTGTAATAATCATGTATATTTTCGCCATGGAGTTTTCAAAGTAGGCTCTGGTTTTCCTTTACCAAACATCAATGCCAACATCCCTGTAAAAAACAACCAAGTTCATCAGATCAAAACTCAAAAAATCAATGAGACAACCAAAAGATAGAGTTTCATTAAAAGACAAAGTGCCATAGTCAAAAACATTATGAAGTGGGTTTTTGAAGAAGCAAAAATTTAACCCATGACTCCCAATGTCTTTATAAAAGATTTTCACAAGCAAACAAAATCATTGTGCAACTCAAGGTTATAGAGAAGCATTGAAAAGTCATTGTGAGAAGCTAGTGCGTGTTTGGAATGAGATTGGAGGCGTTTTCCAGAGTGCGGCGCACACACAGAGGGGCGCGACGCACAAAACGCTACCCCATAGTGTTAAATTAACACGGGCATGGCGCATATACCAAGCGCGGTGCACTGGGTTTGTTGCACGGCGCACACCCACAGAGGCCCGAAATTGTCCCTAATTGCATCAAATATTTCGAATTACTTCCAATTGCCAGGTAGGGTCTATCTCTTGGCTTGTTCATCCAGTTTTTTGGATAGGATGATGGTTATGGCCGTTTATAATTGCAATAAAAAAAAGCCTAAACCCTACCACTTGAAATCACCAAAGCTATTTCTCTAGGGTTGAAGACTTGTTGTGTTGATGCCAAGGTTCCTCTTCCACCTCTCAATTTTTTACTCCTTTCCATTGTTCCCTTCCCCCCTATCTCATTTTTCCCTATTTTTCCTACCCTAAAACATTACTAAATACCTATTCCCTATCCCTCCACACATTTGTCAACTATAAAACCCCAAAAGCCTACCTTATAAAATCCTCAAACCCTCCTACATATCCTTGAACAAAATTTCCCCCATAACCCCTATTCCCATCATATTATTCCCCTTCCTAACACTCCCTTATTACATTGTTCCTCTTGGTGGCAGATATCACAATAGCACTCATTTTCACTACCATCATCAAAGGATGACAAATTTTTGGGCACAACACAGGTTTTTTCTCCCTGTGCGCCGCACCACTGGCGCGGTGCTTAGGATTGGGAGCTCCAAATCACAAATGGTTTGAATTTTTGGATTCAGCATGAAAAATCATGCCTGCTGGTGCATGGAAAAGAAGTTTGGGTAAGTTTTGAGTCCCCAGGAGCTCAAAAGCACCCTAAAAATGACATCTCTGCCCCTAATTTCACACACAGGAAGCTGTCTTGGGAGATTGAGGTTTTGGAGGGGCAAATGGGCACCAGATTCAAAAATTCCACTTGGGTTGGAAAGTAGACAGGCGGGGCTTTCCAAAAAGCACACTTGGGCTCAATTTGGACTTCAACAAGTGCCTCAAAATTAGCACCAAAGTAGCGCGGCACACAGAGATGTTTTGCCCAATTTTTCATCTTCCAGCTCAGAAATTCGGCCAGTTTGACTAGTTTTGCTTTGTGATGTAATTTTTGACTTACTTGATGTAATTGAGTGAACATGATGTAATTGTGACACTTAGTTACTTGTCCTAGAAGATTCATTCACCAAGGAGTGAAAATTTAATGAATGAATTAGTTTCCTACCTTATAGAGGCAAGTTGTTTTGACTGCCTAGATTTTAGTGCTTTGTTTAGAATTGGTTGAAACAACTCCTAGAAGGATGAGATCGACCCCTAGAGGCAAGGGAAGAGGTTTGATTGTCTATATTATGTAATTTCTAAGTCATTCTCAGGGTTGGACTCTTGGGAAAAGCTTTGAACTCTATTGTACATTGTATCTCTGCATTTTTGGCAAAGGAAAGACCAGGGTTTTGCAGCACTGTTTGGGATCCATGTGGCTTTATGTTTTGATGGTGTGCCTCTCTGAGTAATTGTAAGTTTATCTAGTGTTATTTGTATCATTTTCTTGCTTCTTCTTCTGAATTTGAAACAAATGAGTGATTAAGGTGGAATCCATAACTCTTATGCTCTGCCTTTGAATTTGTTTAAATCTTCATGTTTTCTTTAGTTTAAGGAGAATCCTTGAGATCCTCTTGCTCTCCTTAGCTCCTCACCTATCTGATCTACCCATCTCACTTACTTTAAAGCATCAAAATGATTTCCTTCCTTGCCCCAATCAGACCTCTGCAGAAACTATGCATCATCCCCGAGCCCAAATTTGCCTTTCCCATTTCTTCAACAAAACCCTTAAAAAACCAAATAAAATCCTTTGCGCTTAATACCTAGCCTAAGGTCAGTTGCAAATTTAGTCATCTCGAGCCCCGTCGCTTGTATTTTGCTGAGATTGACCTGGAGAGAGCCCTCTCCTGTCCTCATAGGGCTAGCTACGAGGCTGAGTGTGGTATGATGTGGACCTAGACCCTTGTCTTTTCAGCCTGAGACAAATCTAGGCTCTAACACGATGCAATTCCAACTATTCCATTCTATGCGACTTAATCTCATTTGTTGATCGTAAATATCCAACGGCTCCTATGCATCGATACTTTACTCCTTCATCCATCTCTTTACTTGTGTTTTTACGCCATTCCTTCAGTGTTTTCTGTGGTTTTCTAGTTTCTTCAGGTTCTCGTTCTTCTCTTGTTCTGTTGTGAGACTCTCTCCTGATCTTAACTTCATGTGTTTCTTTAATCATTGCCCCTCCAGAGCTTTCACTTTGATCCTTCAATCGGATTCAAGATCCATTACGATCCTCCGTGTCATTCTTCTTCTTTGTGTTTCGCCTAAACTCCACTTGCATACATATACTATGCAGAAACTCTAATTCATACATAATTTATCATTCGATACTCAAACCACACAGTTACATAGTTTCTGAATTAAATCTCTGTATATATAAACAAACATTTACACATTTTTTCTCTTAGGCATAGTATTCTAATTTCAGTGACCTATGTTTCACAATCTTCCCATAGGCTTACAGTCACACTCTAACCAGCTTAATTATCTAACCCCTGACAATGCCTTTTAGGCTTACAATTATACAAAAGGATTCTACAACCAATTCCTGGTTTAGATCCACAATCTCCTCAACAAAATCCTAAAATCTCTTCCTTATCTCTAAGGATCCTCTCTAATCCACAAAATCATGAACTAACTCCTAATCTAAGATTTACAATCAATTCTCCAATCTCTCGATCTCTCAACTATCCTAAGTCTCTCATATTCTCCTACATTCGAGAATATTTACAAATATGCCTCACTATATTTAATTAAATCCCTATTCTCATTAAAATCACTCAAAAGCCTAAATAATTACATTAATTCAACACTTAGGAAACCAACTTCCTTAAAACACAAGACCCCCTATGTCTACTAAAATACAATGATTTTTCTTGAGTTGAATGCTCCTGCATCATTATAGTATCTTAGCTTCCTTTTACCCACTAGCCAATTATCATCCCACAACTTGTCCATAAAATTGGAGGTAATAGTGTCTTTGACACTATCCTTACTTCCCATGATGATCTCCTCCTTTATCCCCCAATCATTGAGCCAAGACTAGGCATCCATATGGCACCTGTGCTTGAGGTAAAGGTGGGGGTTTTGACTAAAGTTAGAAGCAATTTTTGGGAGCCTCTTGGATTCCATGTTGTAAAGCTTCTTCTTATACATAAGATATCTAAAGATAGTCATACTTTTAATGGGGGACGAGAAAGCTTTGATCAAGAGGATATGATAGGGAGTATTTACCTTGATCTTTCGGTTGTAGCTTATCAATTGATTTTGAATCATCTCAATCTTTCTCCATGACTCTCTGAATATACTACAACCCAAAACTTCACATTCGTATGTAGAAATTTCACCGTAGATCACCTGATAATGCAATATACTAAAGCAAAATACTTGATCTACTTCTACTATCAAACTTTGCAAAAGCTTAATCAATTTGAGCAAGATCAATTGAAACACATATAAAAAAGAAGAAGATTCAATCACACATGAAACATACAAGAATATTTTGGGGAAAGCCTCAACTAAAAACCCCACTATCTGTATTATCATACAAGTGGAAATATGTCTTGATTGCACAAAGCTTTAGCTCACAAGCTATCCAGCTCTCAGTAAAATCCCTCAATGTTGCTCATAGATAGTCAAAGGCTTCTCACAAACCTTCTCCTATGCCATCCAAGCCTCATGTTTCCTTGCGCAATTTCTCCTGAGGTCTAATGCTGCCACCTGTGTGTAATTACCTCACACACTGCTCACTAACCTCTGAATTAACTGCGCAGTCCTATAGGATACAATTTCTTCTGCATGGATGAGTTTCCTTTATAGGAAAATTCCTCCAACTGATAGTACATTGTCCCTTCCTTTAATCTCAATTGGGTCTTTCTCTTAACTAACATGCATGAGTTATTCATGAGATAATATTCAGTTATTTGAAGTGTAGCAATTACATTCATGCATGCATTAACTAACTAAACTCACAATCATTTCCACAAACTATTGGAACTAATCTAACTGGACTTAACTCAGTTAACTAAGCTAACTAATTACAACTCAAAGTACAACTCATCCTGATCTCCTTTAATCAAGGGATAACTTCATCAATCAAAGGAGGAACTGTTGCATGTCTTCACATAGACTTCATGTTTGATTTCCTACAATTAATTAACTCAAGATGAATTAATTAATTATTTTACAAATAACTGCTAAGATCAAATTCGGATTTTACTTCTTAATTTTAGTTCATGGACTAACTAAAATTGGAATCTATCCCGAAATGTTATTTATAACAATGCTATTTTTAGCACTTCCATTTTTCATTCCTTGTTGCTATGTCCAACACTGGTACCTGAAATGATATTTATAGCAATGTTATTTTTAGAATTTCTTGTTGCTATTTCCAAAAGTCCCTCTCAACAAGAAAGGAGTTCAACTCAAACTTGATCCTGAACCTTTGGAATGTTCTGCATGCAGCACTTCTCCAAAGTGTTGTTGCTCCAACAACTCTAGAAACAAAAAATCTCCCAACTGACCTCCCTGTTGGGCTAGAAACACCCTCTGATGCTGAAGCTCCCTCTTCCGTTCAAAAGTGCTCCCTCTATGACCTTTGAGCTTCTAAAACACTCCATGCATCTTGCACCATTGCACACCTCTATGTTCCATCCTGCACTGGTGCAACACTCATGTGCCTCTCGCATTGTTGCAGTCTGCTAGCTCTGCACTATAGCTCTCTTTACCGCTCCATCCACATCTGTCTCTACCCACTCAGCCAGTCCTGCTACTACCCGTCGAGGCTACCGTAGCAAGGTCTAATCAAAGAGGTTGGGTACCTCAAGGATCCTACCCCTATTTCAGCCTTCTTGGGACTATCACTTCACATCGCCGCACCTCCTACCTGGAGGTACGGCTGCATTTGATCCCTCTACACACTTGGTTTGAAATTTCACCCTACCAAAGATCTATGCATGAGTGGATGCCTCCACTTGATCTCCTCTTAGCTTCTCTAGTTGTTGCTGCTCCAAAACCTCCTAAAGCTACTTCACCAATTGTGGCTCCTCCACAATTGTCTGAGACTTCTTCTGGCCCTGCATGTTGAGAGGTAATTTACTCTCCCTCTCAACCACCAAGTCTCTAACCTTTGCCTTACTCCCCAAGGCTTTGCATGCATTCTGAACCTCAAGAACATACAGGTTCTTGGCTAGCACACCAATCTGTTTCATCCTTCCCGCCGTCACGAAATTTTCTAGAAAAAGAGCTGATTATAAATCAACGATATCTCCCTCATCCAAACTCCTTTTCAGCTGATTTTTCTTTTAATTCGGGTATTTTTCTACAATAAATACAGATATTCTATTTGTTTTAAAAATTTTGCACAAAAATTTTCAGAACTACTCTGAAAACTCGCAGCCCAATTTTATTTTATTTTATTTATTTATTTATTTATTTATTTAACTTCGAGTTTTCTTCTTCATATACTGTTCACTGCTTCAATCACCTTTGCTCTGATACCATGTATAAATTTCACTGTATATCACCTGATAATGCAATATGCTAAAGCAAAATACTTGATCTACTTCTACTATCAAACTTTGCGGAAGCTTAATCAATCTGAGCAAGATCAATTAGAACACATATAACAGAGAAGAAGATCCAATCACACATGAAACATGGAAGAATACTCTGGAGAAAGCCTCAGCTAAAAACCCTGCTATCTGTATTATCATACAAGTGGAAATATGTCTGGATTACAGAAAGCTTTAGCTCACATGCTATCCAGCTCTCAGTACAATCCCTCAATGCTGCTCATAGATAGTTAAAGGCTTCTCACAAACCTTCTCCTCTGCCCTCCAAGCGTCCTATTTCCTTGCGCAGTTTCTCCTGGGGTCCAATGTTGCCACATGTGTGTAATTACCTCACACACTACTCACTAACCTCGGAATTAACTGTGCAATCTTGAAGGAGATAATTCATTATGCATGGATGAGTTTCCTTTATAGGAAAATTCCTCCAACTGATAGTACACTATCCCTTCCTTTAATCTCAACTGGGTCTTTCTCTTAACTGGCATGCATGAGCTATTTATGAGAGAATATTCAATTATTTGAAGTGCAATAGTTACATGCATGCATGCATTAACCAACTGAACTCACAATCATTTCCACAAAATGTTGGAACTAATCTAACTGAACTTAACTTAGTTAACTGAGCTAACTAATTACAACTCAAAGTTCAACTCATCCTGATCTCCTTTAAACAAGGGATAAATTCCTCAATCAAAGGAGAAACTATTGCATGTCTTCACATAGACTTCATGTTTGATTTCCTACAACTAATTAACTCAAGATGAATTAATTATTTATTTTACAAACAGCTACTAAGATCAAATTTTAATTTTAATTCTTAATTTTAGTTCATGGACTAACTAAACTTGGAATCTATCCCGAAATGCTATTTATAGCAATTTTATTTTTAGCACTTCCATTTTTCATTCCTTGTTGCTATGTCCAACACTGGTACCTAAAATGCTATTTTTAGTAATGTTATTTTTAGCATTTCTATTTTTTTCATTTCTTGTTGCCATTTCCAACACCATATAAGACAAGAGGGGTGACGAGAGTCTCAAAGAGGAACCTTTTTTTACTCCAAATGTAAAGATTGACTAGATTACAATTCTTTTCAAGATCAAAATAAGATTTCTAGCCTCCAATAATCCTTTTCTCGATGCTATAATTCCAATTGAGCTGATGAGGAAAGTCAATACCCAAATATTTATAAGAAGAAACCTACTCTAAACAATGGTTATCATATACAAAACTACCATTAGTGGTATTTTTTTTATTTAATGATCAAGACATTAGTCTTGTCGGTATTAACCGTCATACCCATCTTGGAGTAGTAGACATGAAGAGCCTTAAGCTGCTTGTCTATTTCATCATGGCTTTTTGCAAGAAGAATGATATCATCAGCATAAAGGAGAAGAGTAATGATTATACCATCAAGCTCAGTGTTCTTGCAACCTGAGTTTCTAGACACTTGTCAAGCTTATCAATGTAAATACCAAAAAGGGTAGGGGATAGGAGACACCCTTGCTTAACCCTGACATTGCACTTTATATATTTAGACCACCCTTCATTGGTCTTAAACTTGGCAATGACAGTCTCGTAGAGGCAGATCACAACAATCCTCAGTTCAAGAGGAACCATGATCTCTTGAAGCCTTTCTGAGAGGTTATCTCGAGGAATAATGTTTAAATATTTTCTAAAATCCACAAAACAATAGAAGAGATCAACTTTACTATTGTGACATTCCTCTACAATGATCCTGAGAGTGACAAGATGGTTGTTAGTTGAGTGATGCATCCTAAAACCAACTTCCATTTAGCTCTTTTACCATGGTTTTCAAGATGAGTCCATATAGCTTGGATAGGATGTGGCTAATCATAACGGTCCTGTAATTAGACGGAACACTTACGTCCCAATTTTTAAGGATAGGCACAATGAGTCTTTGCATCCAAAGCTTAGGGAAGCCATGTTGTGCAGCCAAATTGAGAATCTTATGGAGATGAAGAATTAAGGCAGATCTTCCCATTTTAAAGATTTCATCTTGGTATCCTTCAATAAATTTAGCTTTCCCATTAGCGAGCTTATTAATCCTAGACTCAATGTTTTCCACGGAAAATATATCTTCTTTAATAAGAGTTTTTAAGATGGTGCCCATGGTGTCTCGAAAGTCATACAACTGCTTAAGATAGTTGTCCCGATTTTCTAGGGGATAGAATGATAATATTTAGTTTTACAAACAAGCACATTCCACCAAAACTTTTTGGGTGCAACATTAGAAAGGTGGAGAACATGCTCTTAAAATGACAATCTATAAAATTTATTATTATATTATAGTAATATGATAATATTATTATAATAAATATTGATACTATTAACCAAGGAGATTATTAATATTAAAAACCCAAGGCATTATAAAACCTAGAAAATAATATTAAAAACAAAATATTAATATTATAAACCCAAGGGATTTATATTAAACACTAGGATTAATATTATAAACCCTATAAACAACATTATGTCCTAGGAATGTGAAGCCTTAGATTAATAAACACAAGGCATTGATATTATAAACCCAAAGTACTAGTAAACCTAAGGGATTAATATTGTAAACCTATGGTATATAAACTAGATAAATATTATAAATCCTTAAATAAACATGGTTGACCATGGTTGATTTTGATATTGAGACAATCTTTGTCACAATGCGATGTTGCACCATGGTTGAACATGATCGATCTTTATATTGAGACAATATCTGTCACAATACGACATTGGACCATGGATGACCATGGTTGTCACAATGCAACATTGGACCATGAGATAATCTTTGTCACAATGTTGTTAGGATATTCCGACACATAGGAAATAGTTAAATATACTTGGTCTAGTGTAGAGTTAGGTAAAGCGTGTTTCTTTACTATGTACTTTTGTAACTTACAATCTGACGGTCACAATATGTTATAGACATGAAGTGATTCAATGGTTCATTCTCTCCTTGGTATTACCGACGCTTGATCCATGCCTTAACACCCGATTGGTCCATGATCTCTATTTAAAGAGCATGGAGGGTCATTTGTACGATGACCGTTCATAAGAGAAGCTTATGTAAATTTTCTTTCTTTTACATTAATAAACTTCCTGAAGTGGCCGCGTTGGCTTAGGCCATGGATTGTTTCCCTCTTTGAGGGTTTTAACCATGTTAAGAATATGTATTAATATGTGATCTGTTTGTGAGCGGTTTCCTTTGATGTTCTATCTGAGCAACCTACCCTGTAAATTCCTACATGGTATCAGAGCTATTTGAGGGCCGCATCCATTGGTGATTGAAATCAAAAGCCAGTACAATTGCATCTGACTGTCGTTTCCTAGATATACTTTTTTCTGACCACTTTCGGGCTGAGAGGACTGCTCTATTGTGATAGGAGCATCTATTCCAGTGAGGGACCCCTTTCATTTCACGCAAAAAGGTTTTTGGTAGCCCTAGCTACGTCATTTTTATACAGTCTTTATTTGCAATTTTAGTTATTTATCTTTCTGTTCATTTCATATTATCTATCTCTATATTTTTTTATTACCGGATCTATACCTTTCATTTTTTTGTATGCTCTTTTCCGTGCGACTATGTTCGATTTGGGCAAATAAAAAATAGAAATGAAGAATTTTTCTCATGCATATGCTCTTTTCCGCTACGCGTTAGTGTGATCTCAGAATATCAAAAACATTGAACAAAATATTTAGTTTTCAGCAAAAGCTAACTTCAAGCCATAAGGTTTGGTTTTTTTTGTATATGTCCATGTTGGGTTGTATGGTTTTTTGCTTTGTAGGAAAAAAGGGATTTTTCAAGTCACAGGGGATTCACTTCCGGAGCAATACCATATCATGTGGGTTTATATTAGGGGATATATATTGAGGAAAAATTGACATAATATATTGGAGGATATATAGGGGTTAAAGGGTTTTTATATTGGTGGGTATAAAAAAATGGAGCTCAAAGTTAATGAAAAATATAAAGGGGTATAAAAAATGTTAATGAAAAATTGGATACCTACAATATCCAGTGAAAGTAGGGGTTTTTTAAACCAAGAAGGTGTATTGGGTTCGTATTGGTAGGGGTTTAAATAATGTTGTTTTTAGAGTTATTTTCCAATATTTAGTCAAATTAAGGGTATTGTTTAATATGCCACGAACACACATAATATGTCAAAGGTTCAATTAGTGAAGCCCCCGTGTTTCAAGTAAGCACGCACCCCAAAGCTTTAGTAACTTAAAAAAAAAAAAACCTTCCTCTTTTCTAAAAATTACTAACTCTTTAAAAAATCTCACTTGGTCCAAAGTTACTTTATGAGAATAGAGGTCTTGAGTTCAAGTCTTTCTTTTTGTTGAGTTACTTTTTCAAAAATCACATGTAACTTATGTTTTAATGTTACTTTATGTAAAAGTGTTCTCACCCATTATAAAAAGTGAGTCACTTATAATTCTATAGTTTCTTTATCTTTTATTTAAGATACAATTTAGTGGGTAGCTCATAAAGTACCATTGTAAAAATGACTTTCACTTATTTATAAAAGTGTGTCACATATATATATATATATATATATATATATATATTTAAGTGAGCTAATTAGATTAAGTTTGGAGGGGGGGGATATCTTTTTTAAATATAACATTATCATTCACTTCCACACTTTCACGCACTTCGTTAGCATATTCAACAATTTTTCTTCAAAAAGCCATAACTTCTTCATCTGAAAGTCATCTTCAGAGCCTTTTTTTTTAATCGGCCTAATTTTTCAAGATATTTCCATTAGAACACTTAGTTTTAGCATCTACAAATTCTGCTTCTGTTAAAATGGAGATTCTATGCCAATTTATTTTTCATAGCACCAACTACTTCTAAAGGTGGTCATACATTGTGGATTTACTTAGAAGTAAAGGTCTTTACAGAATAGCCTTAGGCCAAGAAACTAAACTTAAAGATGAAGATAAGGCAACCAAATTGGAAAATAAGAAACATCAAGCATGTGGGTTGATAGGGATGTTTATTTTCCAGACCTTAGATTCCATATCACAGAACTTGATACCCCTAATGAAGAAATGAAACAACTCAATAAAGTTTTTGGAATTAAAAATGAAATTAGAGCCCATTAACTCAAAAATGAGTTGCTTATGTTGGACTCCAATCATTTTTCTTCCATTGAAGATTTTTTGTCCAATTTCAAGACCCTTAGACTTCTCTTGGAAGGTGTTAAGGTTAGGAAAGAAGATGGTAGCATTATCTATTTCATTCTTACTAAGTTGGGACCAGTCTACTTTGTGTTTGTTTCCACTTTCCATTCTACTAGAGAAGCATTTCTTTCTCAAGGACAACACTACAAGTCCCCCTCTTTTGGTGCCTTTTATGATTCTTTAATAAGAGAACAAGAAAAAATCTTACATCTTGGTCTTCTTAATCTTGGAAACTCTTTTAAGAAAGTCTTAGCCGCCTAGCAACAACCAAATTCAAAGAATCCTAAGAAGCAGTATCCTAAAAATAATGGTCCTAAACCAAACAAAGTTCCTAAGCAATTTCAGTCTCAAAATGAAAAATTAATTCAACAAAATGATAAGGCAAATAAAAACAAAGAGAAGAAGATTGATAAACATTGCAACTTTTGTAATTGAGATGGCCACTTAGAATTCAAATGCTTTAAGAAGATGGAAGCCTTGGAAGCAGCAATGAAGAAACATAACATCCATTTGGAGCACCCTTCAACTTCAACTTCATCTTCAGGGATAGCACATTTTACATGTGGTTGTCAAGCATCTCAATCTAGTTATGCACTAAATGTATCTTCTTCTTCTCATTCTCATGAGTGGCTCATTGATTCTAGATCTTCTTATCACATTGCCAAAAAAAAAGCTATGTTTTCTTCCTTAAATGATTGTAACACCAAAAATATATATGTTGGTGATGATAGATCTCTTAGTGTTGTAGGGATTAGAACTATTCATCTAGACAATTGTCAATTTAATGATGTATTATGTGTTTCGACCTTGTTGTGCAACCTTCTATTTGCATATCATATAACTCATTCAAGTGAAGGTAAAACCGTTGAATTTTCACCTCACGATGTTGTAATTAAGGACATAAGAGATCCTAGACATATTTTAGCTACTAGAATTTTTTATGATTTTACAATGTTCTGTAAGTTTAACAACTTTGGGTCATCAACTCTTCCCTCTATATTCGCTACTCATAATGATGAAGTGAGAAAACTTTGGCATGAGCAATTCAGTCACTTAAATTATCACTCCCTTCAAAATCTATGTAAAGAAAACATGGTGACAGGTCTTCCTATGGTATATTGCAGAAATGGTGTTTGTTTAGGATGTGTACTCGAGAAACATCATCGGGATAGTTTGAAAAATGTGCCTCTTGGCATGCCTTAGCCCCTTTATAACTTGTGCATAGTGATTTATGTGGTCCACTTCCAGTTGTTTCATTCTCTGGCTACAAGTATTTCTTAACTTTCATTGATGATTTATCCATACGCACTTGGGTATACTTCTCAAAATTCAAGAGTGAAGTATTTAACATGTTCTTGGCCTTTAAGGCCTTTGTTGAAAAATAATCTGGACATCAAATTCTTAATCTAAGATCTGATAATGGCAGAGAGTATGTTAACAACAAATTCATCATCTTCTGCACTTAGCATGGAATTCAAATGCAACATATTGTTCCATGTACTCCACAACAAAATGGTGTAGCTGAAATGAAGAATCGAACCTTAAAGGAAATGGCTAATTGTATGCTTCAATCTAAAGGACTTAGTCTTAATTTTTGGGAAAAATCAATTAATTGTGCAAATTACATAGTAAAAGGATTTAAAGAATGTCACTCCAGAAGAATCATGGGGCTCAATTAAACCAGATGTAAGTCACTTTCGTGTTTTTGGAAGTGAAGCATGGGCCCATATTCCAGAAGAGAAACATAAATCTTTAGAACCTAAGAGTGAAAAATGTATTTTTGTTGGATATTTGAAGATATCAAAGGATATAGAATTCTTTCACCTAAGTCCAAAAATGTTATCATTAGAAGAGATGTAAAGTTTGCTGGGAATATATCCGCCTACAAGCCTAGTTCAGCGGATGTGCCACCTCTCTATATCCCTTCTACTTCTGAAAATATTTCTTCTTCAGATGATGACATCGAGGATGACAATTCTACCCCACCTAATTAGGATCCTCCTTCATCTCCTCAGCTTCCGAAACCGGTCTGTGCTACTTGGGATGCAACAGGTGCTCTGGTAGGTGATCCTACAGATCAACGACGTACACATTCTTAGTTTGATAGAGCCTCTTCTTTACTGGCTCAAGGTTAAGAAAATTATGATCCTGGCACCTTTGCAGAAGCTTTAGGTCATCCAGATTGGGATGCAACTATAAATGAAGAATATCTTTCATTATTGGAAAATGATACCTGGGATCTTGTTCCTCTTCCAAAGGGATGAAAACTTGTTAGATGCAAATGATTTTACAAAACCAAGTTTGGACCAGATGGAAAAGTTGATAAACATAAAGCTCGTATTTTTGCTAAGGGTTTTTCACAAGTTGAAGGTATTGACTATACTGAAACCTTCTCCCTGGTTGCCAAAATGAACTCTATCCGCCTTGTTCTTTCCCTTGCTGCCTCTTTCAAATGGGAAGTCCATCATATGGATGTTAAATCTACCTTCTTGCATGGGGAATTACATGAATAAATCTATATGGAACAACCTCCTGGATTTATACAAATAGAATCTAGCCTTGTATGTCGGCTTAAGAAATCCGTTTATGGTTTCAAACAAGCTCCTTGGGCTTGGTATGCCAAAATTGATAACTTTCTTTTAGATACTGGATTTTCTAGGTGTCATTCTCATAATACTGTCTACACTGAGAAAGTGGGTAAGTCTCTTATCACTATTGTTCTTTATGTTGATGGTCTCATCCTTACTAGTAGTGATCCCAAACTTATAAACCATGTGAAGTCCAACCTTAAAAAGTAGTTTGAAATGACATACTTAGGACACTTTCATTATTTTCTTGTTCTTCAAGTCTTGCAATCCAAGGAAGGTATTTCCCTTTCACAGTCCAAGTATGCTTGTGATATTCTACGCCACTTTCACATGGAAGACTGTAAGCCAGCCCCTGATCCCTTTCATTCTGGAGCCAAATTTTCAATCACTTGTACTTCCCCTAAAGTTGATGCTACCTTATATCATCAACTTGTAGGAAAAATTTTGTATCTGACCCATATCCATCCTGACCTTTCTTTTGTTGTTGGCCTTATTGTTTGGTTTATACAAAACCCACATGAAATTCATTGGAAAGCAGCTAAAATAATACTTCGTTATGTTCAAGGTACAATTTAGTTTGGGATTCATTACAGTGCAGAAGCATCTCCTCTATTGGTTGGTTTCACTGATTCCGATTGGGTTGGTGACCATGATGATCAGAAATATACTGCAGGTTATGTCTTCACTCTTGGTTTTGGACCTACTACATGGGCTTGCAAGAAAAAAAGTGCCATTTCTCTTTTTTCAGCAGAAGTAGAGTATCGTGGCACTGTAGAAGCTAGTAAAGAATCCTTGTGTCTTCTTCAAATCCTGTTAGATTTTGGCTTTCAGTAGCAACATCTGACTACACTTTGGTGTGATAATCAAAGTGCCATTCAACTATGCAAAGATCCAGTCCAACATTAGCGCAACAAACACATTGAACTACACATGCACTTCATCGGAAACCTCATTCATGACCACGTTCTTGAAGTGCAATATTGTTCAACCGATGATCAAGTTGCAAACATGTTTACAAAGGCTCTCACAGAGGTGAAGTTTACTAAACTTCGAATTATAGTTGGAGCTCAGGAAGTTGTCACTAAGGGGGGATAGGCTCTAATGCCTCCTTCCTTATGCTATTGTGTCATATTTGTACATCCTTCAATCCTATCCCAAGTTGTTCTTAAGGGGGGATGTTAGGATATTCTGACACATAGGAAATAGTTAAGTATAACTTGGACTAGTGTAGAGTTAGGTAAAGTGTGTTTCTTTACTATGTACTTTTCTAACTTACAATCCGACGGTCGTGATATGTTCTAGACATGAAGTGATCTGACAGTTCATTCTCTCCTTGGTATTACCGACACTTGATCCATGGCTTAACACCTGATTGGTCCATGATCTCTATTTAAAAAGCATGGAGGGTCATTTGTACAGTGACCATTCATGAGAGAAGATTATGTAAATTTTCTTTCTTTTACATTAATAAATTGCCTAAAGTGGCTGTGTTGGCTCAGGCTGTGGATTATTTCCCTATTTGAGGGTTTTAACCACGTCAATAATAATGGTATATTGATCTATGATCAGTTTGTGAGCGGTGTCCTTTGGTGTTCTATTTGAGGAACTTACCCTGTAAATTCCTACAAATGTTAAGTAGGGCCATGGTTGACCATGGTTGATGTTCATATTGAGACAATCTTTATCACAATCTGATATTGCACCATGGTTGAATATGGTTGACCATGATTATAAACCAAAGAGATTTATATTAAACCCTAGGATTAATATTTTAAACCTTATGAATAAATAGTTTACCCTAGGAATATGAACCCTTAGATTAATAAACCCAATGGATTGATATTATAAACCCAAGCAATTAATACTAAAAAGTAAAGGGATTATAAACCCAAGGGAATAATATTAAACCCAAGGGAATAATATTAAACCCAAGGGATTAATATTATAAACCCAAGGGATTAATATTATAAACCCAAGGTATATAAACTCTAAGATAAATATTATAAACCCTAAAATAAACATGGTTGATCATGGTTGATATTCACATTGACACAATATTTGTCACAACGTGGTGTTGGACCATGGTTGATCGTGGTTGATTTTCATATTGAGGCAATCTTTGGCACAATGCGATGTTCGCTGACACTTGACCATGGATGACCATGGTTGTCACATTGTGACGTTGGACCAAGAGACAATCTTTGTCACAATGTGACATAGTTATTGACGATGGTTGACTGTGATTGACCATAGGTTAATATAAATCCGTTGAGTTTATAATCCATTGGGTTTATAATATAAATTCTTTGAGCATATTAATCCCTTGGGTTTATAATATTAATAATCACATACGTTTATATTATCAATCCCAAGGGTTTATTTAATCTCTTGGATTCTGAATATTAATCTTTTTGGTTTTAAATATTAAACCTTTGGGTTTATAATAATAATCCCTTGGATTTATAATCTTAGTCTTTTGTATTTATTATTATTTTCTAAGATTTATAATGTCTTAGGTTTTTAATATTAATAATATTACTAATTAATAATATGAATATTAATAATAATATTATTATTATTATTATATTATTATAATATAATAATAAATTTTATAAATGGTCATTTTAATTGTTATATTTTTATAATATTTATAATATAATGATAACCATTGTTATAATTATTATTATTTATTAATAATTTATAATTACAAAGTATTATTATTATTATTTGTTGTTTTTAATATTAATATTTATATTATTTTTAAATATTAGTTTTTAATATTTATATTTTTATTAAATATTAATTTTTCATATCTATATCTATATTTATATTTTTTATTAATTAATTAATTAATTAATAATAATAATAATAATAATAATAATAATAATAATAATAATAATAATAATAAATATTTATATTTATATTTTTAAATAATAATAATAATGATAATATATAATTTATAAATAATAATAAAATTATTAATATTAATATCAATAAATATATAATAATAGATATGGTTTGTACATGCCTATAAATGTTTATCAACCACATTTATTGTGGTTGTACTATTTTATATTTTATATGTGTTTAAATTAAAATTTCAGTATATAAATAAAGAGTAGTATATAAATTTATTAAAATTATCACAAGAATATCAATCTATAATTATTTAAAAAATAAATAAATAAATAAAATTATCACACATATAATAGGTTTGGAAAAAACTAATAATATTATAAAAATTATGTTAAATATTAATACAAGATAAAAATAATAAGCTTAAACATATAACTATAGTTTAATATGATATTTTAGTGGATGCTTTATTATTATTAATTGCCAAGGCAAAATTCTAGCAATCTATTTGTTTGTTGATCATTATTGATTTGGCATTGACCAATGCAATTTATAATGTTTATGTTTGAAAAACAAATATTTATGTTTCAATGTTATTGCAAAAAAATAGTTTTCAATTGGATCATAATTTGAAGGTCTTTTTGTAGCCTAAGCAATGTGGATAAGTGCCTCAAATTTTTCTGCCATAATTTTTGGATGCAGTTGCAATATTTATGCTATGAATTCTATATATTTGTGGAGTGATTTTTCATTGTTAAGCTTCATACAAAAACCAACCAAATTGAAATATTTGTAAATAGCATATTTACCACCTGCTCACCATAATTTAAGAAAATATTTGTATAAAAATAGATAGGAATAAGATTTAAATAAATATAGGCATAAGAATATAAATGTGCAAATTTACTAGGGGTTACTATCCACTAAAATTTGTGCAACTCCTTGCCTCTTAGTTGGAAATTAATTTTTTCATTTTATATATTAATTTGCAATTTTTATGAAAGAATAATATCCACTTAAGTGGAAAGGACTAAGCTTCCCTACACCACTCGTTCCTTAGGCAATATTCTAGCAATGACTAAGCTTTCATGCACCACTTGTTCCTTAGGAAATATTCTAGCAATAGTTTTTCTTGTTTTTGACCAATGCAAGTTATAATATTTAACTTTGAGAAACAAATATTTATTTTTTAAAATTATTGGAAAAAAATTCAAACATTTGAATGGACTATAACTTCATTCTAAGATTGCAAATCCTTACTCTTTAGTAGGCAATTAATTTTTCCACTTCATATATCAATTTTCAATTTTTGGAAAAATTAACTTCCAAATCAAAGGAGAAAAGGAGTTACAAGGGCAGGGATGCTAAAAATAGAGTTGGCTCTGATACCATGTTAGACCAAGAGGTAACTCCTCAAATGAGAATATGTTTATTCATTTGGGTTGTTCATAGTTATATACATGAGGGAGTGACTTTTGAGTTTCATCTCCCGATGACTCTTCATTTTATCTTATTAATTATTTACAATTTTTCACCTAATCCCAATGATTAGGTGTCAACATGTTTATTAATCTAAAATTTCTTATTCCTAGGGTTTAATATTAATTATTGGTCTAATATAAATCCCCTTGGTTTATAATCATGTTTAACTATGGTCCAACATCACATTATGACAAAGATTTTCTCAATATAAAAATCAACCATCATCTAATGTTGCATTATGACAAAGATTGATTACATATGAAAATGGCCCACAGGGCTTTGGATTGACGGTGAATGGGTGCACTGTTAAGGCACTCCTTACGATAGGTCACTGGTTCAAATCCCCTGTGGGTGGTTACCTAGCAAAAAAAAAGATTACATATGAAAATGAAACATGGTCAACCATGGTGAAATGCCGCATTGTGACAAAGATTGTCTTAATGTGAAAAGCAACCATGGTCAACTCAAACATAATAATTATAGGGTTTATAATATTTATCTTGGGGTTTATATACCTTAGGTTTATAATATTATCCCTTTGTGTGTAATATTATTCCATTAACTTTATAATCCCTTGGGTTTTTAGTATTAATCCTTAGGTTTAATATAAATCTCTTTTACCATCATTAATATAAATTAAAAAAAAAAACAATATTTATATTTTTTAATAAATAATAAAAATAATTAATTAATTATTATTAATTAAAAATGATTTAAATAATAATAATAATTATTATAATAATTATATAATAATAAGAATTAATTATTACTAAATTTATTGTTATTATTATTATGATTAAGAATAAATATTATAAATTATAAAAAATCCAAGGATTATACTTTTTAATAAGTAATAACATTAATTAATTTTTTTAATTAATAATGATATTAAATTTAATGAAGAATAAAAGCATACCATTAATTAATAATAATAATAAATAAATAAATAGTAATAACACTAATTAATTTATAAATGTGGTTGGGTTTATAATATTAACAATCCATATGGTCTATTAACTTTAGGGTTTATAATATTAATAATCGTGTGGGTTTATCAATCTCTCATGTTTAAAATATCAATGTGTGGGTTTATAAATCCCTTGTGTTTCTAATATTGATCATTTGGGTTTGTTGATAGCTTAGGGTTATAATATTTTTCCCCTGGGTTTACTAATTCCTTTTCTTTATCATATTAATAATTTATTGGGCTTATAATTTTATCCCTTGGGTTTATTAAGCCTTTGAGTTAAAAATATTAATTCCTAGGGTTTATTAATTTCTTAGGTTTTTTATATTTATCCCTTGGGTTTGTTGATCCTTTAGGTTTATAATATTTATCCCTCAGGTTTACTAAATTGTTGGGCTTATAATATTAATAATCTCATGGGTTTATTAATCCCTTGGGTTTAAAATGTTAATTTTTAGGGTTCATTAATCCCATGTGTTTTTAATATTGATTCTTTGGGTTTGTTGATCCCTTAGGTTTATAATATTTATCCCTTGGGTTTACTAATTCATTGGGTTTATAATATTAAACCTTTGATTTTATTAGTTTCTTTGGTTTATAATGTTTATCCCTTGGGTTTGTTGATCTCTTAGATTTATA
Source organism: Pinus tabuliformis (assembly GCA_031772625.1). Taxonomy (NCBI): domain Eukaryota; kingdom Viridiplantae; phylum Streptophyta; class Pinopsida; order Pinales; family Pinaceae; genus Pinus; species Pinus tabuliformis. The sequence goes on along the minus strand of CM062818.1, from coordinate 1,123,825,528 downwards.
ATATTTATCCCTTGGGTTTACTAATTTTTTGGGTTTATAATATTAAACATTTGTATTTATTAGTCACTTTGCTTTTAGGATTTATAATATTTATTTAGGGTTTATATACCTTAGGTTTATAATATTAATCCTGTGGATTTAATATTATTCCCTTGGGTTTATAAAACATTGGGGTTTTAGGGTTTGTAATATTTATCTTAGGATTTATATATCTTGGGTTTATAATATTTATCCCTGGTTTAATATTATCCCCTTGGGTTTTTAGTATTTATCCTTTTGGTTTATTAATCTAAGTGTTCTTATTCCTAGGGTTTAATATTATTCAGAGGGTTTATAATATTAATCCTTGGGTCTAATATAAATCCCTGTGGTTTATAATCATGGTCAACCATGGTCCAACGTCACATTGTGACAAATATTTTCTCAATATGAAAATCAACAATGGTCCAACATTGCTTTATGACAAAGACTGACTACACATGAAATCAATCATTGTCAACTATGGTGCAACGTCGCATTGTGGCAAAGATTGTCTCAACGTGAAAATCAACCATGGTCAACCATGATAATTCTAGGGTTTATATATTTATCTTGGGGTATATATACATCGGGTTTATAATATTATTCCTTTGTGTGTAATAGTATTTCCTTGGATGTAATATTATTCCCTTGAGTTTATAATCCCTTGGGTTTTTAGTATTAATCCATTAGGTTTATTATTCTTGTGGGTTTATAATATCAATCCCTTGGTTCTATTAATCTAAAAATTTATATTCCTAAGGTGTAATATTGTTTATAGGGTCTATAATATTAATCATTGTGTTTAATTAATTAACAATAATTAATATAAATTTAAAAAGCAAAGTAATATTTTATATTTTTTAATAAATAATAAAAATAATTAGTTAATTAATTAATTATTTGATTAATATTAAATTAATAATATGATTGTTTTAAGAAAAGTCTTTCAGTAGAAATTACATAAGAGAAATTTTTGGCCAACGTGTTTCAAAAGAATAAGTGTGGTTCATCATAACCAAAAACATGAATTCATAAATATAATTGTTATTATTATTATTAACCATAAATCATATAAATATAAAAAAAAAAAAAAAAAACAAAACAAAAGAACGAAACAAAACAAAACATCATTTATATTCTTTTAATAAATAGTATTAATTAGTATTAATATTTATTTATTAATAATAATAGTAAATTTAATCAAAAATAATAAATAATAAATAATTAGTAATAAAACTAATCATTTTAAATGAATATAATAATAATTTATGTACATTATAGTTAATTAATTATTCATATAAGTTAATATTATTATTAATAATAATATTTTTGTTGTAGTAGTTATTTTTTAATATTATTATTATTTTATTATTAGATATTTATTAATATGAATATTAATTTGATAATTAATATTAGATTTATATTATTAATGTTTGTTATGGTTGAGTTTATATTATTAACAATATTTAAAGTTTTTCCTGTATTCAAGTTTTTGTGATCCATAATGAATTAAGCAAAGTCTTTTTGGTAGAAATCACATGAGAGAATTTTTTGGCGATGCATTTCGAACGTGTGGTTCATCATTAGGACTAGATGAAGAGGTAGACCATGGAAAAGGCTTAAACCTAATATTGGTTCCATGGTCTACCTCTTCATCTGGTCCTGATGATGAACCACACTTGTTGGTTCGAAACGCGTCGCAAAAAAATTCTCTCATATGATTTCTATCGAAAGGCTTTGCTTAATATTTAAAGTTTATTAATCCCTAGGGTTTATAATATTAATAATCGTGTGGGTTTATCAATCTTTTAAGGTTTAAAATATGAATTCGTGGGTTTATAAATCCCTTTAGTTTAATAATCTATTAGGTTTAAAATATTAATTCCTAGGGATTATTAATATAGTGAAATCAATATTTAAAACACAAAGGATTAATAGACCCTAGGGTTAAAATTTTAATATATATATATATATATATATATATATATATATATATATATATATATATTATTTTGTATAATATATTTTAGTTTAATATATAGTTTATATTATTAATATACTCTAAGTAAATATATAAAATATATTGACAATTATGTTAATAAATATATAATAATTATTGGTGATGATATAATGGTGAGAGATAAAGGAATATTATTGTTATTATTATTATTATGTTATATATGAATTAGATTAATATTATTAATATGTTATATTTGAGTTGGATTATAGTTTTAAATATTATTATCAATATATTAGTAATTTTTGATGATGATAAAAATTAATACTATGTTAATATACACAATAATATAAATGTATTTATCTAAACAAAAAGTAATATTGCTATTATTATTTACATAATTGTTAATAATGAAAATAATTAACTTTTATCAAAATATAACTAATAATGATTAATATAGTGGGTGGTAGCCTATTCACTTATATCAACTACATTTACTTATATCAACTACATTTATTTATATTTTTGTTTTCTGAGTAAAGACTAATTCTATTAAAAAGAAGAGTATAGTACAATCAAGCTTGCATGCAAGCGAAGCAGAAAAGCAAGGGAGCCCAAGGAGACAGGCTCCACCTTGCTCCTTGGCAAAGAACCAGGAGAGGGCTATAAAGAACATGGAATAACAAAGAACTGGAACTAAGCAGACATAACTACCCTGAGGGGGCTGTTACTATCACACGACTTTTTTTTCCTTTTTTCTTGCTTACTTTGACCCATTCAGTGGAGTTTGGCTGAGCCGAAACAAGTTGAAGACTGTTCTACCCTGGCAGCGGAATATCCTTCTCAGAGTCTGAGGACGAAGTGAGATGAGAACATTTCTGGGATATCTGAGAGATAGAGGGGTTTGTCAGAACGTCCAAGGGAGTTTACAGTGGAATCTCAACGTTTTGCCCATCTGCAACAATTTCCTCCTCATCCGAACTAGAGGAATCTGAATCGTCCATAGGGGGAGGAGGCGTACAGGGGTTCCAACTTTTGGACTTGGGCTTGCGCTTTAGAATCTTATTTTTGTCGAGGTACTGGGGACAGGAACTTTGGAGGTGTCCTGTTTGATGACAGTGGCGGCAACGGAAGGCTGTATTCTCGTAATCCAAGGTTTGAGTCCAATGGAAATCTCCATACTTGAGATTAATCTGATCCGACAGTCCTCTGCTTATATCTATTTCTGCACAGATTCTACCATAGGTGTAGAGCGCATTTGCCTTCCGAGAAGAATCTACAGCCAGGTAGTGGCCTAAAGTTTCTGCAATGGCTATGAAGACCGAGATATGCCATAGATGCGCCAGAAGGTTCGGGAGCCTGACCCAAATGGGAATCTTGGTGATAACAGTTGTAGAAGGGTCGAAGTCTGGAAACCAAGGAGTAAGAAAAAGCCCAGCCGAGCCCCAAAACCAAGGGCCTCCCGTTAAGGCCTTCTTGTAATCTTCATTTCAGTCAAAAACCACAATGAAGAATCCTTTTGAACATAAGTATATCTGGCTTTTTTTAGTCCAGTTGGTATGAATCCATTGGTATAGATCTGATGTGCGAGGCCATAGCCCATTGAATCTGCATACAAGTGCGGATTCTGCAAAATGTTGATAGCGATCATCAATCCCAGGATGGGACAGATTGATGGAAGGAATGTCCTCTGATTTGTCTACCAGAAAAGGCTTTGGAGCCTCAAATGGATGGCCTGCTATTGAAGAGGGTTGTGAATGGGCAGTATCTTTGCGGACAACATCTTTATAAGAGAAAGAAGGGGCAGAGGAGGTCTGCCTAAAGGAACCCCCTCTCAAACGAAAAGTAGCTACAATAGAGGTGTCCCTCTGAATGCTGTAATAAGAGAGAGGAAGGGTATTCATAAGTTGCTTACCCTTGTATATCAGTCTGAGGCAAGATGAGGGGATCCCTAGCCGACATTCAAGATTTTGCAAAAGGTCCTGCACAAGATCCGTTGCGCATGCCCATTGCATTGTTGTCTTGCCCGAGAAGTTGACTTGGATCTCGAAAACATGTGAATCTTCATGCAGATTTGGTTCAGATCTGGCTCCTGCTACCCAGCTCCAACCCTTGCAGATCTCTGATGAGAGAAGGTTGGAGCTTTGAAGGGCCTTCTCCTCCTGAACTTGCCGCAGGGGAATGAGAGGAGAAGAGGAGAGGGTCCAAAAATTAATGAATCTGTCAATGCGTTCCGCCCAGGAGAGCTTCTGGGTGATCTGTCCAGGCAGATCTAGGAAGCTTAAAAAATTTTGCAGATCTAGAACATGGTAATGGCTATTTTGGGGGAATAGAGAGAGCTCTGATATGAATGGGCTTCCTTCCAGAGCCGAGAAATTCTTCCCGGGAGCCGCTGCCTGAGGAAGAATAAGCCACTACACCTTCATTCTGATGGGGTCGGCTGGCGCAAGAAGCGGCTGCATAGGTCCAAGATCTGTTAGCTACAGGGCCGAGGGCTAAACAAATGAGGGGGGCTTTCAGAATATGATGGAAAGCAAGCGTATCAGAGGTGGAGAAAACCAGAAATCCGTGGATGAAACGCGCATCTCCGAAGGCAGGCGTATCAGAGGTGAAGTTAACCAGAAACTCGTGGAAGAAACACTCATCCCCTGCGTCGACAGAGCCGTCCCGAGGCCAGACGGCGGCCGAAAGCGAGGAGGCGGCGACATTGTTAGGGTTCATCTTTAGCTTTTTCTCCCAATATGGGAAAATTATTATTTTTCAAATCCAATTTTGATATTATTAGTATTAACTACATTTATTTATATGATTATGCTAAAAATATCAATATTAATTATGGGGATATTTTACTCTAACTATTTTATGACAAATTTTAAATCCAATAACTAGATAAACCTTTTAATATATCTCCCTAATTGATTAAACACCCATTATTAAAATATCTAACATAAAACTTTCCATTCCAATTATATATCGAGATATTAGATTTGAAACGTTAACCACTAAAATATCAATCGTGGATGTAACTTTAAAAAATATCGACAAACACTCACATTTCGCACATAAATTTGAAATCTACCCATATCAATATTTTACGATATATATGAAGTTTGCCTTGTGGATAAATTTTTTGATGATTTGGAATGGAAAACAGACCATGTCGCTAGCCGGGTATAAAATGAATAAATATATAAGCTGATTTCAATAAGTGGCCCTCCTACACGAAAACGAGTTCCTTTGTAAGTTATTCTCCATGAAATGTTGGGGCCTAGTTTTAAGAGGTTAATATGGGACGTTAATAAGATTATTTTAATGATAAGTCTGAATAAAAAATTAGGATTTTGATAAAAATTTTCGAATTTTATAAAATATTATAAATTATTTTAGATAATATAATATGAAATAACATGATCATGATCATGATGATGAGAGTGGTTAACGTCTGTCGAGACCAAACAGTAATAAGTTAATTGGTATATTTAAATAAATTAATAAAGAGAAGTGTGAAATGTTAATTATTAATATGTATTATAAAATTAAATAATAAAAATGTTTATGTATTTAAAAATTTTGAATTAAAATCATTTTTATTAATTTATTTTAAAAAAATATTATATATGCTAGTGATTATAAACCTGTTTTTTTTTTAGAGAAATGAGGTTTATGGGACATTAAGAAAAAAGAAATTAATTGAGAATTTTTAGTATTTTATTTCTATGATCGAATTAAAGTTGGTAGTGTGGCAGATGTTTTGGAAATGAGAGATTTTTTAGTATTTTAGTTCTATAATTGAACCAAGTCAATAAGGTTGGTAGTGTAGCAGATGTTTTGGAAATGGGAAAGGATGTGAGTAAGAACAGGGCTATCCAATAGAATGTTCTTTTGATCTTCAACCCTCTTAGTATCCTACACTTACAATTTCTTTCATCACTCGGTGCTTTGGCGGTACACCAATGCCCAATTTCACTTAGAAGCTCATAAGAGTTAGTTCTTATTTTTGCAATGTTCATCTTCTTCTTGGCACTAGTTAAGATAGAGAGATAATTGTGGTTAGCGAGAGTGGGGTTGATCACCTCCTTATAATACCTTAGCTTCATTTTCCCCACTAGCTCCTTATCATCCCACAATTTAACCTTAAATTTAGAAATAATAGTATTTTTAATATTATCTTTATCCTCCAAAATAATATCATGATATATAAAATAAAATTGATGTAATTTTATATTTAAAAAAAAATAAATTAGTTTTTTAATTAATTAATTTTATAAAAAAAAAATTAAAAATTGTATAGATATTTAAAAGTAATAATAATAACACATTAAAAAAGTTGAAATAAACATCATTTCTTGAGTTAGAATTTTTTTTTTTTTTTTAATAAATGGATCATACATTTATAGATAAGCATGTTCATGAAAGAGGTGTTATCCAAATACAATTTTGATAAAGTATAGATGCAATGGTCCAATCGAATTAAATTCATTAAAATGTTAATTTTTTATTAAAGTTATACTAGAAATTACATCTTTTAAGGTTATTAATAAATATGATGCTATAACAATTTTTTTAATTTCAATTTATTACAACGAACAACTTTAGGGGAAAAAATAAATTTCCATTACTTGTTAGTAATCTATGTCGTTTATGATGTTATAAAATTAAATAAATATGTATTTTTTCATTTAAATTGTTGTTATAATAGCTTATAGAGCTTAAAATAGATAGTGATAAGGTATTCAAAATTATATAGGCGAAAATGCTGTCATATTAAAAACTTGTCTAGAACTTACATACTTACTTCATGATGTAATTTTTAAAAAACTTAACCAAAAAAATTTGTTATAACGATACATCACATTATATTAATAATTTACCAATAATAATAATAAAATTAAAATTAAAATATAACCCATTTAATCCACTCAATTAAAATATAGCATCTCTCATCACTTTTTTTTATTATATTTTATTAATATCCTAATTAAAACTGTAAAAAAAAATTAAATTACATTTATAATACAAAACGGTGATCACACACCTTGCCATAATTAGACAAACGCTCGGTGGAAGTTTGAGGCTTCATTTTAATGATTTCATAAAATATTTGTTTATAACCTGTACCATGGATACAATATAGAATAAGCGCACCAATTTATCGTATTCACTCACCGAATTCAACAATGCTATCATGATGCCACTATGCAAGTTGCAGTTGTGAGTGCATGAGTAAATACGCGTGGTGGAAGGAAATCGACTTTGTGCATTGATTCTTCTCTATATAATAGATACTTTGTGGAAGTAAATGTGTTATATATATATAGATATATATATATATATTAAAATTTTTTAGACATATAATGGAAGAAAGCTGTAATGTTGTTTGCTCTCACACATACAACGGTTTTTTCATATAACCACAATCACTAATTATTCTAATTTCAACTTGATCAATATCCTTGCCTGAATGTAACATAACAGTGAGGAATGCTTGCTTTTTTAACCATTTTAAGCCCTATAAACCTTATATCAATCACATTTATTGTTATATATTTATTAATATTAACCTTAATAAATTTATTATTATTTATAAATTATTATTATTATTATTATTAATTTAATATACTAATTAATAAAAATAAAAATAACAATAAAAATATTTAATATTTAAAAATAATATTAATATTAAAACTAAATAATTATAACATTAATAATTTTATTATTATTTATAAATTATATATTTATTATATATAAATTATATATTATCATTATTATTATTTAATACTCTTAACTGATTAATAAAAAATATATATAAATATTTAATATTTAATTATTAACTATATATTATCATTATTGAGAACAAAATATTCAAATAAATCATAATTCAAAATATTCAAATAAATCATAATTCAAATTTTTTAACCATAACGTTTCGAAAAACTATTAATTAACTTCTATTTAGTACTATTAATTAAGAAAAAGTATAAATATAAATATTGATATTAAAAATAAATAATTATAATATAAAAAATAACAATAATTTATAATTATTAATTGTAATAATTTTTAATAATAATATTAATTATAAATTATTAGTAATATCATTAGGCAGCGGTGGAGGTAGCGGCGGCGACGACGGCCAATGCAGTCTATCGGACCTTAAGAAAAGAAAAAGAATCTAATTGTGATTCTTTAAAATCTTATTTCTGTGGCAAAAAAAAAGAGAAAATAGCGCTCCAAGATCGCTATAATTGGGATGGCTTAACAAGTCAAGAAGATTGGAAGTCTAGCAGATGTTAGTTAATTGAGAACGGATGTGAGTAAGAGTCGGGTAGTCTAAAATGAAGTGTTTTTTATCTTGCACCTTCTTAGTATCGCAAATCTGACAGATTCTATCATCCCAGTGAGACTTGGGAGTAGACCACCGCTTGGTTTGACTTCAAGGCTCATGAGAATTAGTTCTTATCCTAACAATGTTCATTTTTTTCTTAGTGTTGGTCAACACAGAGAGATAATTCCGGTTATCAAGGGTGGGGTTGATAACCTCCTTATATGACGCAAGAAAGACCTGCGCATACCCATAGTATGCATATCTTATGCATAAACCTATTTGCCCAAAGAATTTCAATGACCTGCCGGGTCAAATGTTCATGAACTAAGGTTCAAGGCCCCCTTAATAAAATCTCTGTGGAATGATTTGATACTAACCACAGTTTGTCCCTTGCATCAATCCTTTCTCTTTCTCATCAGGAATTATTCACCCTGATAAACTTTCACAAATCTTTATGCCCGCACATATAACTAAACCCCACTCTATAACTATGGTTATATTTGGACTCAACCCATTTAACCTTCTATCGGTGCTTTATTTCTATTATAATTATTTTATAATAGAAATACACATAAAACATATGTAAACTTACCGATTCGCAATCTCTTGTCCTTTGCACATTACCCGATACTTCCTTTATCCCTATCGCAGGATTCAAGACTCTTAAGGACCTACTCTTAGTACTCCCAATCTGTGGGATGCGATCACACTTTCCACCATACCACAACTTTAACATATTTATTCCCCACCAATGATTTTACTCATCAGATCATTAGTTGTCGCAATTCTCATGGATCACACTAACAAGCCTTCCTCCTTTTGCATCCGATATGTGATAATGCAACCGGACTTCAAATCAAATACAACCACGCCTATAACCTTCTCAGGTCTGCTCTACATTGTACATCGCAATTGTTAAGGACCCTAGTACATCTACTATGAAATATTGCGATGCGATCTAATCGCAGATCGCATCGGACATCGCATGTCGCACATCGCACTTTCTTGTAGCCTAAGGTTAATTCATTCACAATTGAAATTTTGTGATGTGGGGTTTATCCATGATCCTCTATCGTTGATCAAAACACTTCATCCAACAGTCAGCAATGATCTCGCACATCGTAAATCGTAATCGCTTAAAGCCGAGTTCATTCACTCTTGAGTTATGTTGCGATGCGATTCCAACTATTCCATTCTATGTGACTTAATCTCGTATGTTGATCATAAAGATCCAACGGCTCCTGTGCTCGATACTTTACTCCTTCATCCGTCTCTTTACTTGGGTTTTTACGCCATTCCTTCAGTGTTTTCTATGGTTTTCGGGTTTCTTCAGGTTCTCGTTCTTCCACTGTTCTGTTACACGACTCTCTCCTGAGCTTAACTTCGCATGTTTCTTTAATCACTGTCCCTCAAGGGCTTTCACTTTGATCCTTCAATCGGATTCAAGATCCATTACGATCCTCTGTGTCATTCTTCTTCTCTGTGTTTCTCCTGAACTCCACCTGCATACATATACTATGCAAAAACTCTTATTCATACATAATTTATCATTCGATACTCAAACCACACACTTACACAGTTTCGGAATTAAATCTCTATATATATAAACAAACATTTACACAGTTTTTCTCTCAGGCCTGATCTTATAATGTCAGTGGCCTCTGTTTCACAATCTGCCGATAAGCTTACGGTCACACTCTAACCAGCTTAATTATCTAACCCCTGACAATGCCTTTTAGGCTTACATTTATACAAAAGGATTCTACAACCAATTCCTGGTTTAGATCCATGATCTCCTCAACAAAATCCTAGAATCTCTTCCTTATCTCTAAGTATCCTCTCTAATCCACAAAATCATGAACTAACTCCTAATCTAAGATTTACAATCAATTCTTAAATCTCTCAATATCTCAACTATCCTAAATCTCTCATATTCTCCTACATTCGAGAATATTTATAAATATTCCTCACTACATTTATTAAATCCCTATCCTCATTAAAATCACTCAAAAGCCTAAATAATTACATTAATTCAACACTTAGGAAACCAACTTCCTTAAAACACAAGACCCCCTATGTCTACTAAAATACAAAGATTTTTCTTGATCTGAATGTCCTTGCATCAAAGTTCCCAGGTAAGAAAAATGATGACCTCCTGGTCATAAGTCTAGATAATTGATTCCTCCTAGATCCCAGACTTTATTTTGTAATTTGTCTTTGCTTGTCAACTATTCTATTATTGTTGTTGCCTGCTGTTGTTCTTCAGGTCTCCATACCTTGTGCTGCAATGCTCCATTTGCCATGCTTTCATAGTTTATTCCTATCTTCCTCTTGTTGTTGCTCCTTTCCTTTCTTGTTGTTGTATTTTTCTGAAACACTTTCATCATTAACCTTCTTATCAACTCAATTTCTTTGTCCAGTATATCCTCTGTCTGCTTATTGTCTTCAACTCTTATTTGTTCAATTTCCATTACTACTGCCACCCTTGCATCCTTACTCTCTTGTTCACTATTGTCTTGCACCTTTTTAGTTGTTGCCATACTGTCTTTCGGGGCAATTTTCTGCTTTTGTTTTTTGCACCTATCAATTTTTTCTTAACTGTCATTTATGACAATTTCTTTGTCATCCTTCATCAGTAATTTATCCTGAACGTTTATCCTCTAAATTTCTAACTTTCTTCTTTGAAGGTCTAACTCTCTATATAACTCAATGATTTTACTTGGAGTAAATTTTGGAAACTTTACACAACCTCCCATTTCCTCATTTGCTATTGATCCATTATCATATGGTCCTTCTTCCCCTGTTAAATCTTCCTTAACATCTTTTAGTAGATGTTCTTTCTCTTCTTCTTTCATTTGGTTGTCCACTTGTGCCAAATATGTTCCAGTTTCTACAACAAAATCTACAATCATAAGACAATTATCAAAATAAAAAATGTAAGGCCTTTGTACCTCTTCTTCCTCTGGAAACCTTTCAGTACGTTGCTCTGATCTTTCCTTTAACTCCTCCGTCAGCACATCAGTATGCTGATTCAAACTCGAAGAATTTTTGAGACTGTCAACAAGTCTCTTTTCCACACCATTTGTTTTAATGATGCCTCTCTACACTTGTTCACTGTAGTGAACTATTTCTTTTCCAGTCTCATTGTCACACTCTGCTTCAAAACTTTCATCTAGTGGAAGGCATTCTTCCATGTTTTTGACAGCTTTAGAAGACTGCCTATCTTCTTCCAAACCTACAACCATACACAAAATATCAGTTTTAAAACCACAAGACCTTATGGTCTCATTTGATGCTTCAGTCATCAAGTCTTTTGGCTGCTCTGAATCATTCATATGATTCAACTCCTCTGTCTCTTCATCATTTTAAAAAAGTAATGTTCCATGTTCTGGTTCACATACCAAAACTTCAACACCTTCTCCAGCATCTCCCTTTTGTTGTAGCTTAACTCTTTCGAGCTTCTTTGTCTCCAATTTGACATCTATAATTTGTTCAAGTTCCCTCAGCTCCTTTATTAACTGCATATTTTCTTGTTGATTCCTCTTCTCTTGTAGCTGTTGAAAATAGCAACAAGAAATGCAAAAAATAGCATTGCTAAAGATAACATTTCAGGATATTCCAATTTTAATTTGTCCTTGAATTAAAAATGAGAATTACAATTCAAATTTATTCTCACCAGCTATTTGAAAAACAATTAATTAATTCATTTTTGAGTTAATTAGTTGGAGAAATTCAAACATGAATTCTTTGTAAAGTCATGCAACAGTTATCCCTTTGATTGAAGAAGTTATCCCTTAATTAAGGAGATAAGGATGAGTTGTATTTGAGTTGTCATTAGTTAGCTCAGTTAACTGAGTTAAGTCCAGTTAGATTAGTTCCAAATAGTTTGTGGAACTGATTGTGAGTTCGGACAGTTAATGCATACATGCATGCAACTAGTGTACTCAAGATAACTGAATATTCTCTCATAAATAACTCATGCATGTTAGTTCAGACAAAGATCCAGTTGAGATTAAAGCCAGGGACAATGTACTATTAGTTGCAAGAATTTTCCTATGATAAAATCTCTTGCATGCAGAGGGAATTCATTCCTTGAGGATTGCACAGTTTTGACAGTGTGTTAGAGCAGTGTGTAAGAGAAGTGTTCCACTTGGTTGAAGGTGAATCATCCCAGAGGAACAGTGCAAGGAAATAGGAGGCTTGGAGGACAAAGGAGAAGGCATATGTGTGGTCTATTCTATCTATGAGCAGTAGTGAGGGATTGTACTGAGAGCTAGATAGTTGTGAGAGCTAAATCTTTGTGTAATCCTGAGATATTTCCACTTGTATGATAATATAGATAGCGGGGTTTTTAGTTGAGGCTTTCCCCAGAGTATTCTTCTGTGTTTCATGTGTGATTATTTCTTCTTCTCTGATATATGTGTTCTGTTTGATCTTGCTCAAATCGATTAAGCTTCTGCAAGTTTGATTATAGAAGTAGATTAAGTATTTTTCTTTAGTACATTGCATAATCAGATTAATCTACAGTAAGAATTTCTACAATAGCCTCTGCCACTTCACTTTATTTCTCATGACATAACCATATTTCTGGTCCATCTCATTTCTCTGCAACATTTCCATTAATACTTCAAGTTGAACTGCTATCTCAGCCATTTTTTTACCACATTCTTTGTCACTCATTCTCATGCCATTTGCCTTGGAATTTTCCTTCTTTTATCCTCTGTTGTGATCTCTTTCAAAAACTTTGTTATGACTATCACTAATCATCATCCTTTCCTACTCTATGAGTTCCTTTCACTTCACTATGAATTGTGCAAGCCTCTACAACAGTGTCCTCCCTACTGCCACTTACCTCACCAAGCTTTCCTATGTACTTGGTCTTTTGGCAAGCACTTGGTTCTCTATCTCTGGAACCTCCTTTGAGCACTTCTCTCTGATTATTCTAGGCTTCAACTCATCTACACCTCTTAAGAACACAATTGTCCTCTTTATCCAACCTCTGTTGGAATTCCTCAAGGTTCTGCCACATTCTACTTTCATTCAGAAACATTTACCAGCTTCTTTTATCCCTTAGCAATTATACCCCCATCCTCTGTGGAATTGCCTTTGTCATTTGTAACAATACCTCTGCAGTAACAAGTCTCATCCTTGCCACATATGCCTCACTAATCTTCTCTCCTCTAAGCTCAGTCTGTTATAATTTCTCTGGTTCTTTCCTTGAACCTCTTGCTGACTAACAATTCTACCCAACACTTCTTTTTTTGGAATTGTTATCTCCAAGACAACTCTACCCACAATCACAACTATGGAGTTGCCTCGACAACTTCTACCTAACCACAGTTGTAAGTTGTTCTCATCTTCTCTTGAGCACTCCTTGCTCTAGGTTGCTGCAATCTTCTCACTTTCTTATGTTGTTACCTGTGCATCGATATATAAAGACCACAAACTCTCCAATCTTCAAATCAAATTAAAATAAAAACATATAATCTCGCCTTCAAGATCTTTGTCTGATCTTATCCCCCCATTCACCAGCACTTTGAATGGACTGTTCTTTTATCCAGCCTTCAATCGTGTCTTCAAACTCTACTACTTCAAGAACTTGTAAACGTCCCTCTTACAATTTAACTATTGTAATCCTACTGCAAAATTATCACTCATTCAATTTCTGCTAATCATTAGACAAACTTGCATACCTTCACCTATCTTTAGAATCCTACCACTCCTGCAAATCTATTTCAGCAGATCTTCATGCTTCCACTGCACAAATTTTCAACATTCAGCTACTGTCAATCAGATTTAGAATCTAATCATTTCTTTCAATCTCTCAACTTTATCTTGGGAAAGCTCTAACTGTCAACAACAATTACCCTTCGCTGAGTTTTCTTTCACTGGTTCGTTCTTGCTATGAGTTCTTCAAAAGCATATAACTGTTCAAGCTTTGATACCAAAATGCCACAGGAAAGACCTGTGCATACCCACAATATGCATATCTTATGCACAAACCTATTTTCCCCAGGAATTTCAATGAAATGCCGGGTCAAATCTTCATGAACTAAGGTTCAAGGCCCCCTTAAAAAAATCTTTGTGGAATGATTTGATACTAACCACAATTTTTCCCTTGCATCAATCCTTTCTCATCAGGACTTATTCATCGTCATAAACTTTCACAAATATTTTGCCTGCACATATAACTAAAGCTCACTCTGTAACTATGGTTATATTTGGACTCAACCCGTAAAACCTTCTATCGACGCTTTATTTCTATTATAAATCTCTTATAATAGAAATACACATAAAACATATGTAAACTTACTGATTCGCAATCTCTCATCGTCTGCACATTACCCGATGCTTCCATTATCACTATCGTAGGATTCAAGACTCTTCAAAACCTGCTCTCGGTACTCCTAATATACGAGATGTGATCATACTATCCACCATACCAAAAAAATTATATATTTATTCCCCACCACTAATTTTACTCATCAGATCATCGGTTGTTGCAATTCTCGTGGATCACACTAACAAGCCTTCCTCCTTTCGCACTGATATGTGATAACACAACCGAACTTCAAATCAAATACAACTACACCTATAACCTTCCCAGTTCCACTCTACATCACAAATCGCAATTGTTAAGGGCCCCAATACATTTACTATGAAATATTGTTGTGCGATCTAATCGCTAATCGCATCGGACATCGCACGTTGCACATCGCACTTTCTTGTGGCCCAAGGTTAATTCATTCACACTTGAAATGTTGTGATGTGGGGTTTATCCATGATCCTCTATCGTTGATCAAAACACTTGATCCAATGGTCGGCAGTGATATCGCACGTCGCAAATCGCAATCACTCAAGGCCAGGTTCATTCACTCCTAAGTTATGTTGCGATGCAATTCCAACTATTCCATTCTATGCGACTTAATCTCATATGTTGATCATAAATATCCAATGGCTCCTGTGCATCGATACTTTACTCCTTCATCTATCTCTTTACTTGGGTTTTTACACCATTCCTTCAGTGTTTTTTATGGTTTTCTGGTTTCTTCAGGTTCTCATTCTTTTGTTGTTCTGTTGTGTGACTCTCTCCTGAGCTTAACTTCATGTGTTTCTTTAATCATTGTCCCTCCAGAGCTTTCACTTTGATCCTTCAATCAAATTCAAGATCCATTACAATCCTCCATGTCATTCTTCTTCTTTGTGTTTTGCCTGAACTACACCTGCATACATACACTATGCAAAAACTCTGATTCATACATAATTTATCATTCGATACTCAAACCACACACTTACACAGTTTCTGAATTAAATCTATGTATATATAAACAAACATTTACACATTTTTTCTCTCAGGCCTAATATTCTAATGTCAGTGGCCTACGTTTCACAATCTTCTAGTAGGCTTACAGTCACACTCTAACCTGCTTAATTATCTAACCCCTAACTATGCCTTTTAGGCTTACATTTATACAAAAGGATTCTACAACCAATTCCTGGTTTAGATCCATAATCTCCTCAACAAAATCCTAAAATATCTTCCTTATCTCTAAGGATCCTCTCTAATCCACAAAATCATGAACTAACTCCTAATCTAAGATTTACAATCAATTCTCCAATCTCTCGATCTCTCAGCTATCCTAAATCTCTCATATTCTCCTACATTCGAGAATATTTACAAATATGCCTCACTAAATTTAATTAAATCCCTATTCTCATTAAAATCACTCAAAAGCCTAAATAATTACATTAATTCAACACTTAGGAAACCAACTTCCTTAAAACACAAGACCCCCTATGTCTACTAAAATACAATGATTTTTCTTGAGTTGAATGATTATGAAACCAGCTCAAGAAAAGATAGAAAAGATAGATCAATGCCTTAGAATTCAGCCTCTTCGAGGGGGCAACCTTTACATTACATAAATGAAGAATTCTTGGATGATAAAAATGAAAAGACCTCCTTTCTATATATAGGAGTCTAAGGGGTCATAACATAACCAGAGCCGACATAACAATAATAATGTAAGGGCACAATAATAACAATAGTGGGCTTCTATGGTGCACATTAGTAACAATATGGGCACTACATGGGTACATCAATATAATAAGTGGGTTGTACTAATAACAATAAGGGGTTACACTAGTAGTATAGGGGCCTAACATGCCCCCTTCCTTCAAAAGGCATTGTCCTCAACGCTTGAGTAGTTCTTGATGCTTCTCTATAAAATTCTTGTCCTCCCTTGTGGAATCTTCAGCGGGTAAGTTCTTCCACTTCATGAGATACTCTGAAATTGATCGATTTCGTAGCTTTCGAGTTCTTGTTTCTGTGACTGCTCCAGGTTTCAATATGATTTTTCCTTCCTTTTCAATATCTGGCAATATTGTTTGAATTGGGATCTTTTGTAAGTTTTTAATAAGTGGCCATACTTCTTTGTCCTTCTTCCATTCGTCCCTTACTTCGTTTATCCAATCTGGTTGGATAATAGAAATAGGACAAAACAATGCTTCCACATCCTCATCCTTGAAGAGTCTTCCCATTCGGTAAGGTCGCCATTTTTTAAGTGCATGTAGTATTGCCAACATTTCCTTCTCATAAATAGCTTGCTTTAGATGTAGCAGTAAAAATACCCAATCGCCTACATCAAAACATTTTTCACTATGATGTTGATCTACCTGTTGTTTCATTTGATTTTGCACCGATGTGGCACTATCCTTTAAAAGTTGGAGAACTTGTTGATGCTCGATGTGATCTTTCACTACTTGAACCTTTTTCTTCTTGATATGTCCTTCTATCTTTAGATTTTGAGGAGTGGTAATTTCTTCCAATCCTTTACAAGATATGGTTGGATTCATTTCTTGACGCTCGATGTGATCTTTCACTTCTTGAACATTTTTCTTCTTGATATGTCCTTCTGTCTCGCTAGTTTGAGGAGTGGTAATTCCGACCAGTGAATTACAAGATATGGTTGGATTCATTTCTTCTTTCTTGATGTGATCTTTCACTTCTTGCACCTTTTTCCTCTTGATATTTCCTTCTATCTTGAGAGTTTGAGGAGTGGTCATTCTTGCCAATAGTCTACAAGATATGTTCTGATTCATTTCTTCTTTCTCTGGGGTCAGGTCCTGGCATATATCCTCTTCTTTTGATGTTTCTTGATCCTTTTCTTCCTCCTCTTCATACTCTATGTAAAATAATTTCTTCTCAGCACACTTATGACCTTTAGTGCATTTGCTATCACAATTGTAACAAAGCCCTTTTTCTCTTTTTTCTTCCAATTGTTGTGGTGTAACCCTTGTAGGTTGTGGAAGGCTAGGAGGAACAATACATCCATATTTATAGTTGTGAGGGGTACTTTCAAATATGTCACAAAGCCCTTTTACTCTTTCCAATTGTTGTGGTGTTGCTCTAAAGAAGGTGTTGCTCTTTGTATCGTCATAATGTGCTATCATTTCCTCCATGAGAATTGACCACGTAACAAGTTTTTTACGAGAACAAAGCCCTTTATACCATAAAAATTGATCCGGTTCTAAATATGAAGATGCAATACATACCTTTTGTAACAGTGGTACACCATGTAGATCAAAATATTGCTCCATCTGAAGTATCCAATTTACCGGATCCTTGCCATCAAACTTCCTCATCTTGCGTTTTCTTGATTTTACGACCTCAAACTTGAAACGACTGTAACTCTGTACTTGCGGATATTTAAGTTCTGAAATTGCTACCTGTAGTATCCCTCTGTGTCCTCTTTCCAATGCCACCAGTCTGATCCAAATTGGATTCCCCAAAATAAAGTTATGCACAATCTCCCAAGATGACCTGATTATAGACCTTTCCAGAAGAGCGAACGTGTATGAAGTTCCACATGTCAATTTTTTGACCTATGGATCTGAAAAATGTATACAAGAAACTACAGTCCGTCCTCTTTCTGTACCTTTTTACGAAATTTCAATCCAATGCTCAGAGAGAAAGTTATGACTATTTTCCCCAGGTCACCTATTTTGAATGTAATTCAGGAGTTTGCAAAAAGACCAACTTCCTTAGATCATATCTCCGCAAATATCGTGCGAAAAGCTCTGAAATTCGGACCCAAGGTTCAGCGCGATTTCTTCCCAAATGGGTTTTTCTTGTGACTTCTGAAACGTCACAAAAAACAAGTTATAGCGAAAATGCCACTATGACCTGTTTGGAGCAGCGAAACCCTAGAATCCAAAGCTCTGATGCCAAATGTTATGGAACCAGCTCAAGAAAAGATATAAAAGATAGATCAACGCCTTAGAATTCAGCCTCTTCGAGGGGGCAACCTCCTTTACATTACATAAATGAACAATTCTTCGATGATACAAATGAAAAGACCTCCTTTCTATATATATGAGTCTAAGGGGTCATAACATAACCAGAGCCGACATAACAATAATAATGTAAGGGCACAATAATAACAATAGTAGGCTTCTATGGGACACATTAGTAACAATATGGGCACTACATGGGTACATCAATATAATAAGTGGGTTGTACTAATAACAATAAGGGGTTACATTAGTAGTATAGGGGCCTAACATGAATGCTCCTGCATCATTATAGTATCTTAGCTTCCTTTTACCCACTAGCCAATTATCATCCCACAACTTCTCCTTAAAATTTGAGAAATAATAGTGTCTTTGACACTATCCTTACTTCCCTTGATGATATCCTCCTTTATCCCCCAATCATTGAGCCAAGATTGGGCATCCTTATGGCACCTATGCTTGAGGCAAAGGTGGGGGTTTTGACTAAAGTTAGAGGCAATTTTTGGGAGCCTCTTGGATTCCATGTTGTAAAGCTTCTTCTTATACATCAAATATCTAAATATAGTCATACTTTCAATGTGGGACAAGAAATATTTGATCAAGAGGATATGATAGGGAGTATTTCCCTTGATCTTTAGGTTGTATCTTATCAATTGATTTTGAATCATCTTAATCTTTCTCCACAACTCTCTGAATATACTACAACCCCAAACTTCACATTCATATGTAGAAATTTCACCGTAGATCACCTGATAATGCAATATACTAAAGCAAAATACTTGATCTACTTCTACTATCAAACTTTGTGAAAGCTTAATCAATTTGAACAAGATCAATCGAAACACATATAACAGAGAAGAAGATTCAATCACACATGAAACAAAGAAGAATACTTTGGGGAAAGCCTCAGCTAAAAACCTCGCTATCTGTATTATCATACAAGTGGAAATATGTCTGGATTGCACAAAGCTTTAGCTCACAAGCTATCCAGCTTTCAATACAATCCCTCAATGTTTCTCGTAGATAGTCAAAGGCTTCTCACAAACCTTCTCCTCTGCCATCCAAGCCTCCTATTTCCTTTCGCAGTTTCTCCTGGGGTCCAATGCTACCACCTGTGTGTAATTACCTCACACACTACTCACTAACCTCTGAATTAACTGTGCAATCATGTAGGAGATAATTTATTCTACATGGATGAGTTTCCTTTATAGGAAAATTCCTCCAGCTGATAGTACATTGTCCCTTCCTTTAATCTCAACTGGGTCTTTCTCTTAACTAACATGCATGAGTTATTCATGAGATAATATTCAGTTATTTGAAGTGCAACAGTTACATGCATGCATGCATTAACTAACTAAACTCACAATAATTTCCACAAACTGTTGGAACTAATCTAACTAGACTTAACGCAGTTAACTGAGCTAGCTAATTACAACTCAAAGCACAACTCATCCTGATCTAATTTAATCAAGGGATAACTTACTCAATCAAAGGAGAAATTGTTGCATGTCTTCACATAGACTTCATGTTTGATTTCCTACAATTAATTAACTCAAGATGAATTAATTAATTATTTTATAAACAACTGTTAAGATCAAATTCAGATTTTACTTCTTAATTTTAGTTCACGGACTAACTAAAATTGGAATCTATCCCGAAATGTTATTTATAGCAATGCTATTTTTAGCACTTCCATTTTTCATTCCTTGTTGCTATGTCCAACACTGGTACCTGAAATGCTATTTATAGCAATGCTATTTTTAGCATTTCTTGTTTCTATTTCCAACAATCCCTCTCAACAAGAAAGGCATTCAACTCGAACCTGATCCTGAACCTTTGGAATGTTCTGTATGCAGCACTTCTCCCAGGTGTTGTTGCTCTAGCAACTATAGAAACAAAAAATCTCCCAACTGACCTCCCTGTTGGGATAGAAACACCCTCTGATGCTGAAGCTCCCTCTGTCACTAACAAGTGCTCCCTCTATGACCTTTGAGCTTCTACAACACTCCATGCATCTCACACCATTGCACACCTCTCTGTTCCATCCTACACTGGTGCAACACTCATGTGCCTCTCGCATTGTTGCAGCCTACTAGCTCTGCACTGTAGCTCTCTCTAGCACTCCATCTACATCTGTCTCTACCCACTCAGCCAGTCCTACTACTCCTCATTGAGGCTCTCGTAACAAGGTCTAATCAAAGAGGCTAGGTACCTCAAGGATCCTAACCCTATTTCAGCCTTCTTGGGACTATCACTTCACATCGCCCCACCTCCTACCTGGAGGTATGGCTACATGTGATCCCTCTACACACTTGGCTCGAAATTTCACCCTACCAGAGATCTCTGCATGAGTGGATGCCTCCACTTGATCTCCCCTTAGATTCTCCAGTTTTGGCTGCTCCACAACCTCCTGAAGCTGCTTCACCAATTGTAGCCCCTCCACAATTGTCTGAGACTTCTTCTAGCGCTGCATGTTGAGAGGTAATTTACTCTCCCTCTCAACCACGTGGTCTCTAACCTTTGCCTTGCTCCTCAAGGCTTTGCATGTATCTTGAACCTCAAGAGCATATAGGTTCTTGGCTAGCACACCAATCTATTTCATCCTTCCCGCCATCACGAAATTTTCTAGAAAAAGAGCAGATCTTAAATCAGCGATATCTCCCTCATCCGAACTCCGTTTTAGCCAATTTTCTTTCTGAATTCGGGTCTTTTTCTACAATAAATCTAGATCTGCTATTTGTTTTAAAATTTTTGCACAAAAATTTTCAGAACTACTCTGAAAACTCGCGGCCTAATTTTTTTTTCTTTACTTTGAATTTTTTTCTTCGTATACTGTTCACTGCTTCGATCACCTTTGCTCTGATACCATGTATAAATTTCACTATAGATCACCTGATAATGCAATATGCTAAAGCAAAATACTTTATCTACTTGTACTATCAAACTTTGCGGAAGCTTAATCAATTTGAGCAAGATCAATCAAAACACATATAACAGAGAACAAGATTCAATCACACATGAAACATGGAAGAATACTCTTGAGAAAGCCTCAGCTAAAAACCCCGCTATCTGTATTATCATACAAGTGGAAATATGTCTGGATTACACAAAGCTTTAGCTCACAAGCTATCCAGCTCTCAGTATAATCCCTCAATGCTGCTCATAGATAGTCAAAGGCTTCTCACAAACCTTCTCCTCTTCCCTCCAAGCCTCCTATTTCCTTGTGCGGTTTCTACTAGGGTCCAATGTTGCCACATGTGTGTAATTACCTCACACACTGCTCACTAATCTCTGAATTAACTGCGCAATTCTAAAGGAGATAATTCCTTCTGCATGGATGAGTTTCCTTTATAGGAAAATTCCTCCAACTGATAGTACACTGTCCCTTCCTTTAATCTCAACTGGGTCTTTCTCTTAACTGACATGCATGAGTTATTTATGAGAGAATATTCAGTTATCTGAAGTGCAGTAGTTACATGCATGCATGCATTAACTAACTGAACTCACAATCATTTCCACAAACTGTTGGAACTAATCTAACTAGAACTAACTCAGTTAATTGGGCTAACTAATTACAACTCAAAGTACAACTCATCCTGATCTCCTTTAATCAAGGGTTAAATTCCTCAATCAAAGGAGAAACGGTTGCATGTCTTCACATAAACTTCATGTTTGATTTCCTACAACTAATTAACTCAAGATGAATTAATTATTTATTTTACAAACAACTGCTAAGATCAAATTTGAATTTTACTTCTTAATTTTAGTTCGTGCACTAACTAAACTTGGAATCTATCCCGAAATGCTATTTATAGCAATTTTATTTTTAGCACTTCCATTTTTCATTCCTTGTTGCTATGTCCAACACTAGTACCTAAAATTTTATTTATAGAAATGTTATTTTTAGCATTTCTATTTTTTGCATTTCTTGTTGCTATTTCCAACACCATATAAGACAAAAGGGGTGACGAGAGTCTCAAAGAGGAACCTTTTTTTTACTCCAAATGTAAAGATTGACTAGATTACAATTCTTTTCAAGATCAAAATAAGCTTTCCAGCCTCCAATAATCCTTTTCTCGATGCTATAATTCCAATTGAGCTGATGAGGAAAGTCAATACCCAAATATTTGTAAGAAGAAACCTGCTCTAAACAATGGTTATCATGTACAAAACTACCATTAGTGGTATTTTTTATTTAATGATCATGACATTAGTATTGTCGGTATTAACCGTCATACCCATCTTGGAGCAGTAGACATGAAGAGTCTTAAGCTGCTTGTCTATTTCATCATGGCTTTTTGCAAGAAGAATGATATCATCAGCATAAATGAGAAGAGTAATGATTATACCATCAAGCTCAGTGTTCTTGCAACCTGAGTTTCTAGACACTTGTCAAGCTTATCGATGTAAATACCAAAAAGGGTAGGGGATAGGGGACACCCTTGCTTAACCCTGACATTGCACTTTATATATTTAGACCACCCCTCATCTTAAGCTTGGAAATGACAATCTCATAGAGTCAGATCACAACAATCCTCAGTTCAAGAGGAACCATGATCTCTTGAAGCTCTCTAAGAGGTTATCTCGAGGAAGAATGTTTAAAGATTTTCTAAAATCCACAAAACAATAGAAGAGATCAACTTTACTATTGCGACATTCCTCTGCAATGATCCTGAGAGTGGCAAGATGGTCAGTAGTTGAGTGATGCATCCTAAAACCAACTTCCATTTAGCTCTTTTACCATGGTTTTCAAGATGATTCCATATAGCTTGGATAGGATGTGGCTAATCATAATGGTCCTATAATTAGAGGGAACACTTATGTCCCAATTTTTAAGGATAGGCACAATGAGGCTTTGCGTCGAAAGCTTAGGGAAGCCATGTTGTGCAGCCAAATTGGGAAGCTTGTGGAGATGAAGAATTAAGGTAGATCTTCCCATTTTAAAGATCTCATCATGGTATCCTTCAATAAATTTAGCTTTCCCATTAGCGAGCTTATTAATCCTAGACTCAATGTTTTCCATAGAAAATATATCTTCTTTAATAAGAGTTTTTAAGATGGTTCCCATAGTGTCTTGAGAGTCATACAGCTTCTTAAGATAGTTGTCCCAATTTTCTAGGGGGATAGAATGATTATATTTAGTTTTACGAAAAAGCACATTCCGCGAAAACTTTTTGGGTGAAACATTAGAAAGGTGGAGAACATGCTCTTAAAATGACAATCTATAAAATTTATTATTATATTATAGTAATATGATAATATTATTATTATAAATATTGATATTATTAACCAAAGAGATTATTAATATTAAAAACCCAAGGCATTATAAATCCCAGAAAATAATATTGAAAACAAAATATTAATATTATAAACCCTATAAACAATATTATGTCCTAGGAATATGAAGCCTTAGATTAATAAACACAAGGCATTGATATTATAAACCCAAAGTACTAGTAAACCTAAGGGATTAATATTGTAAACCTATGGTATATAAACTAGATAAATATTGCAAATCCTTAAAAAAACATGGTTGACCATGGTTGATTTTGATATTGAGACAATCTTTGTCACAATGCGATGTTACACCATGATTGAACATGGTCGATATTTATATTGAGACAACGTCTGTCACAATATGACATTGGACCATGGATGACCATGGTTGTCACAATGAAACATTGGACCGTGAGACAATCTTTGTCACAATGTTGTTAGGATATTTCGACACATAGGAAATAGTTAAGTATAACTTGGTCTAGTGTAGAGTTAGGTAAAGTGTGTTTCTTTACTATGTACTTTTGTAACTTACAATCCGATAGTCACAATATGTTCTAGACATGAAGTGATCCGATGGTTCATTCTCTCCTCAGTATTACCGATGCTTGATCCATGGCTTAACAGTCGATTGGTCCATGATCTCTATTTAAAGATCATGGAGGGTCATTTGTACGGTGACCATTCATAAGAGGAGCTTATGTAAATTTTCTTTCTTTTACATTAATTGTTATAGAAATTTTTGGGCACTGCAACCCCAAGCATAAATGTCCATAAACCAAGGGCTCCTAAGTCCCTAAAGGTGTTGTTCCAACCCATAAAAGAACAAGGTCAACTGATTATAACATCTCCCAGAAGTTCTCCATGAAAAACTACTCAGAACTGGTCAAAACTGGACCATTTCACCTGCTCCATAGGCAAAGTGCGTTGCATGCCACTTGAATACACACAGTAGGTGTGATGCATGTCAAAAATCCCTTCTATGGGGTGTGATGGGTGAGAAGGGACAAATGGCAGGGTCAATCTGCAAGGTGGAGGAGCATGGAATCTTCCAGAAACCTCTCCTATGACACTTGCCTCTCTGAATTCGACCGGGGATGAGTAAGAGATCATCAATCTCCAAGTGGAATCAAGAACTATCAGAGAGAAGACACTAATCAAATATCAAAAGCTGACTCACCTCCCTTGCAGACATCTATATATGGATCCCTCATACCAGAGATCCGGAGGCTGGAATTTTGTATCTTGTAAGGAAGTGATGTTGGTTTCTTGGTGTAATATCATAGTGTTGGGTGATCTAAGCTTTTCATGAGGTGAAGAAGGGATTTCTTGCTGAGAGGATGATGCTGGGTCAGAACAATCGGTTGTAAT
Organism: Pinus tabuliformis; assembly: GCA_031772625.1. Lineage (NCBI taxonomy): Eukaryota > Viridiplantae > Streptophyta > Pinopsida > Pinales > Pinaceae > Pinus > Pinus tabuliformis. The sequence continues at coordinate 1,123,800,284 of CM062818.1, read as the reverse complement.
CCTCTTTGCTCTTTCTTGATTATCAATAAATCTATTCAAGTTTTCCTCCACATTCTTGTATGATTGATGATTTATGCGTTTGTGTGGTCAATGTACATCTGATCCTATATTGTTTATGATAAAAGATATATGTTCTTGGATAGTGTTATGCTACTTTGATTCTACAGGTACTCCTTGAAGCTGGGTAGACAAGGAAGCGAGTGGCAAAGACCTACCAGAAGGGAGAGGAATCAAGCAAGGAACCAAGCGCAAGACAGAGGTTGGTCTCCTTATTCTTCTCTTATCTTTTTCTCATAAAGGAAAACGAAAGTAGTTTTTAGTGTGTTTGTTTCTAAGGTAGCTACCAGCCTTAGTGAGACTAGCAGCTCTGCATAGACACTAGTTTTCTTGATAACAAATGGTGACTCCAATGGGAAGCGAGTAGATTGTTTGTTCATCTACATTTGTTTACTTTATAAACTTATAGACGGAGCCTGAAGTCAAGCCAACTAGCCTTCGAACTGCATTTTCTATGCAAGTGTAAAGTAGATCAACGCTGCTTCAGTCAATCTCTGGGTTTTGTTTATGAATTAAACAATTGATTTACAAGCTTTCTAATTGCCCTCGTGGTGGCTCTAGTAACCTCCTTAGATCTACCCCTGTGATTGATTTACTGATTACCACTTGCTCGGCCTAAATCCCTGAATTGAACTGCAAACTGTGACCCAAAATCCAATCAAAGTCTCGTCCCTGGTCCAGTGCACTGTCTGTTCTGTGAACTTCAAATGCATCGCACTTCCTAAGTGTAGTAGGTGCGTTGCATTTCAGTTTCACTGTGTTACAGGTGCACTGATCAGACAAGGCCTTGTTCCTAAATTTTGGTTTCTGTGTTCACTCTTTTCAGTTCTATTCAGGAGTTTTGCTGCCTGTAGTCAGTACACCTCTGTTTGAAACCCCTTTCCTTTATGTTATTCCGCCTCCATTGTGCAAAGAACTGTAAATGTTTTTATGTATTTTTGAGTCATTTTCAGTTCTCCTTTACAAAGAAATAACGTAATTGTACCGTCGTTTCTTGATTTGAAAGTGTCGCAAGTGTCGTTTTCAGTCATAAAAGAGAATCTGATTGTTCATGATAGTCGATTACCCTATTACTCTTGTATTTGATTTGAGTTAGTAGTTTTCCAAGTGTCGAAAGCAAGTTTTCAATTCCAAATAACAAAGTGTCGTCATTGTCCTCATTTTGTTTTGAAAAGAAACTTGTTAGTAATTGTCGCTTTGGAAAATAATTCTGATTTGCGCTTAGCTTTCTTTTTATCATTCACACATTAAGAAGGTTGAAAAAAAATACATGCATGTGCATTTACATTTAGACTGTTTGTTGGCTTGATTTAGGACAGTGCATATACTGTGTGCTCTTTGCTCTTTGTTGAAAGAGCGCTACCTCTCTTTCCTTAGTAGCTAGTATTTTCATTGCAAAAAGAAGATTAAACGACTGTTTATCATCTTAGATTGCATTTTAGGAATTGTACATCTACATCACACAGTGAACTTGAAAGGAAATTTTCTTAAGCAAGATCAACCATAAAATAAATTTAATGAATCTAAAAATGCTTTGGAACCTAACGCACAACATCTAGAAGTCTAGGCTAGAGACGTATTCTGGCGTCGTAAAGCCTGGTAACTGTTGTTTTTAGTGTTTCTTGGGTGATTCCTCCACTTTGAGACGATAAGTGCCAGTACGGACTTGTGCTCCCATGTACCGTCGAGTATATTTTGGGAGACCACAATAGGCTTTATCCTTTATCCATAGGAAGCTGTGTCTACCGCCCTATCGATCGCAATGCACTGAACACAGCATTCAGGAAGATTGATTGCCGTACCGTAAAAAGTATTCTGCAGTTTTGCGCTTGGTTTGGTAATCCCTCTGTCTAGATTTCCAGAGTAGTCCCTTTCATTCCTTTTCAGACTCCTTAACGGAAAAGGTCCATCTGAGCACTTGTCACTTCAGGCTCATTAAAAATCGAAGGCGACTAGAGTCATCTTTTATTTTTTCTCTACTCTTAAAAATTGAAAAAACAAGTTGTGTCAAAGCGTCTAAAATTTATTTTAAACGAAATAATCATCACCTTTCCTACGTTGATCTTAAGTTGAGAAAAATGGAGTCCACCAACCAAGGAGCTCCCCTTAGAGGAAATACTAGTCCCTTCTCCTCTTGGGGAGATGTTGGTGCACCCCATATGGCCACATTGTCTCTTCCAGGATTGACAATCGGCTTGCCCATATGGCTCTTCTCAACTTCTGTCGTTCAAAATACCATGATTCTTGAATAGTCAAGTCAGCAACTAAACGATATTAGAATTACCCCCCAACCCTCTACTTCGTCCAATTCTTCCTCTCCTCCTTCCTCTTCGCTTGATGAAGCTGGTAAAGCCCAAAATCAAGTAACTGAGAAGAAGAAAGAGAAGAAGAAGAAGGAGCCAAAGGCGAAAAGGGGCAACCAAGCATCGTCTAGTGAAAATCCACACACTACACCGACCAGGCCTAAATCGCCATGTGTCATTTGCAAAGGAGACCACTATCATCGAGATTGTCCTTGCATCCCTCGGATCTTAAGGGACTGGTCTCCTCGTTTGCACAATCCGGTGTCATCAACCTCTGATGATCATGTTGAGCATACACCGTCAACTAGTGAAAGTGAAGCCCCTGGACAAAAAGGAAAATATAAATTTCCTTATAAATTGTGTGAAGGCGATCATGCCGTCCACCGTTGTCCCTTCTTAGATGAAGCTAAAAGAGTTTTGGACGACCGTCCAGTTTCACCATTACGGCTTCCTCCTGGATACAAGAAACCCTTGCTGAGTCTGTCATTAGTTGAAAATCCAGCTGACATGCCCTTGTGGTCGGCCAAAGCGTCTATCATTGAAGATAAACCATCTGAATCCATACCAGACGAAATTCAAAAGGTCGAGGCGGCAGTTGACCCGGTCTTGCCTTCAGAAGGTCCATCTTCAGATGATATAGTCATCGAAGAGAACAAAAACAACACCGTTCAAATTCTCCTCGTAAGCACAGACTCCGATGAACATGGGGGCAGTCTACCCATTCCTTTACCGCAGGAAGGAAGTTCGTCAGAGTCGTACCCAGTCATCTATTCGGTCCCATCTCCAAGCAACCTGGTTGTTTCCTTTGACTAGAATCTATTAGGCAGACCTCGTTTACCAGCCAGTGTACCATTCCGAATCATTGCTCAAGTATATAGAATGGTTATGGCCGGTACCATCATAGATGAAGGGGCTTCTATGAGTATCATTTCCTCAACTGCTTGGAAAGCGCTTGGTTCGCCATCGCTTTTTCCTGAGATGAAAAATCTAACAGGCTTTAACAAAGGAACCAGTCGACCGTTAGGGATCCTTCCTAATGTGCCAATAACATTGAGAAGGAAAACCGTTCACATGAACATAATGGTAGTCCAAGGACCCTTGGATTATAATCTACTCCTTGGACGAGACTATATTTATTGCATGGGAGCCATTGTCTCCTCACTCTTTAGAGTAATGTGTTTTCCGCACGAAGGAAGAGTGGTCAAGCTCGTAGACCAGCTTTCATTTCCTAGTTCACACATAGCAAATAGTCATATACCAACCCTAAATGGTCTTTTCACGCAAGGAATGTCTCATCAATCCCCAGTCCATCCTCCTGATGAGAGCGAGTGATTCAAAGGGCATGACTAAAACCCAGGGGGCATGCACCCTGGTCTGCTTCGACAGGAAAACTTCAGGTATAGGGTAGGTTTCCGCGAAGGATATATGACTAGTTTGACACACTCATCCATTTAGGAAAATGGGATTAGGCTAGAATAAGATTCCCTCATCAAAGTTATGTGAGTGGAGGCGTCTGCGCCACTCACCTTTGTCTATTTCGGTAGACATCGCCGAAGAAGTGTTTTGTTTGTGGTACAGATAGAACAATCTTTGGTAACTTGAAAAAGGTAGGCCTTTCCCAATAAAACAAATGTTTTGTCTACAAATTGAGGGGTAACCTCGAAACTCTATTTCACTATACCTGGGGGCATGCAAACCTTTTGGCATGCAAGCGAAGAGCGACCATTTATTTTTTAAATTTATAGGCCCTCTAACCCTTTAAACTCGTAGGATTGGTCGTTTCCTAACTTGCATAAAGAAAGGATGTGGGGCAAAGCTTTGAAAAATGCCATTTTTTAGATGAGACATTCTTATTATATGACTAGATCGAGCAGTTTTAACGCGGACTTCAATCTCGTTAAAAAATAAACATAAGCAATGAGCAAGTGTTTCCCCCAGCATTTAAGCTCATTTTAAAATAAAAAATGAACCAATTTCCGGTAAATAACCATCGTGAATGTGGTACTTCAGCCTTTTAAGCCTTGGTCATGTTCTCATCATCACCTCCACTCTATATTGGCCAATCATTCACCTCCACTTGATTGTTTACCCCTTTTGAGGAATAGCTGCGAAGAGTGATCTTGTTAGCCATCCTTGTGACACTGCCATGATTGGAAAATTCCAAACCTTACCTGGAATCAGCTGCTACCCGAATCTATCACTCGTTCCTCAAAAAACGAGTCTCCTTTAAGCTCTTTTCAACTGACTCGTAAAATATGAAAAGATTGCCAAGCCATTGGCCTCTCCAGCTCGTTAAAGTGATCGGAAGTTTTATCCCTCCTTTAGATTTTAATCTTTTTGGACCTGAGGGATTATTACACAAAAAGATCGAGCGCTTGTTTTGTTCGGCTCGTTAAAATTACCGAAAATTCATCCCTTTTGTATTATTTTATACTTTTTCGGACTTAAGGGATTAGATGACGAAAAAGGATTTTTGGAGTTTCCTTTACGTCCCTTTTTGGACTCTCTAAAATTGAAAAGGACCGAGTTATCTTTGTTGTTAAACTCGTTAAAACCTAATAGCGACAAACTTGTCCATAACAGACAAGAACGAGTTTCACTATCGCTAGGCTCGTTAAAACATAGCGATGGGTTTGCCTGAAAGGAAAATTATAGAACAAGCATATATTATCCCCCTCAAGCTTGACAAAAATAAAGAGGTATTGGTCAGCAATGACTGGGGAAAAATTGGGAAGAAAACTTGAAGAAACTTTGTTGGTAGCAAGTTGCTCTTGAACATGACACTTTCACTCCGCATCCGAGTCGGGTTGGGTTGTTCCATTCACTAGTCACATCACCATGGTTCCATCACACGATCCACATTTGGTGTTAATACTACCAATACATCATGTCAGTGTCGCCGATATGTTCAAGAGAAGTCGCTCAGAGAATTCACCTATGTCTCACCCACTATAATACATTTTCGCTCCATTCTTTCATGACCGCCACCCTGAACCATATATCACCAGATTGTTTTCACCTCCATTAAAATCATTTTCTCCGCTCCGTGTCATTGATGTGGGATTCACTAAGGCCCTCCTATGACATATCGCTTCTTGTCGACATCAGCTCATTATCCAAGAAATCGATCTACGAACAACCCTTTAAGCACTTTGAAGCTTGCATGCATCAATGGCAAGTTTCTCACTTCCGGCAACAGGTTTGCATCAATGGCCTTCGACCGAAAGATTTTGCGTGGTGTTCGATGCCAAGTCCCTTATTCACACCACGTGAATTGTACTGCAGTACCTTGAGGATCATTATCATTATCGGTGATTCCTCTCGCACCTGTTAACAACTTACATCATTGGCTGGTAATCAGGCGATGTCTTTCCATGTTCGACTCCAGAACATCTCCCACATGGATCGACTTGTACTTTGAGTGAAGATCAGACGAGATTGAAGACCCCAGATCTAGTTTCATCCATCCGAGCTACGACATATATTCAAGAAAATAAAGACATCAAATGTACATCATTGCTGCACAGATAATCATCCAATCTAAGGGATGATGGCTCTACCAGAATCATCAGTCTACACTTAGACGATTGTCTATCCTATGTACATGAAAATGAATTTATAAAGTTTAGCATGGGAATGCCCGCCTTAGCTAGATCATGAAAATAATATGAAGATAATGTATTGTATTGAATCTTATTACAGGTCGCCTTCCAACTCGAAAAAACTTCGGATCCTCATGATAAAGCATTTCACCCGACATCAAAAGATTAACGACCTCATGCTTTAGGGGGCAACTGTTATAGACATTTTTGGGCACTGCAACTCCAAGCATAAATTTCCATAAACCAAGGGCTCCTGAGTCCCTAAAGGTGTTGTTCCAACCCATAAAAGAACAAGGTCAACTGATTACAACATCTCCCAGAAGTTCTCCATGAAAAACTGCTCAGAACTAGTCAAAACTGGACCATTTCACCTGCTCCATAGGCAAAGTACGTTGCATCCCACCTGAATACACACAGTAGGTGCGATGCATGTCAAAAAGCCCTTCTATGGGCTGCGATGGGTGAGAAGGGACAAATGGCAAGGTCAATTCGCAAGGTGGAGGAGCATGGAATCTTCCAGAAACCTCTCCTGTGACACTTGCCTCTCTGAATTTGACCAGGGATGAGTAAGAGATCATCAATCTCCAAGTGGAATCAAGAACTATCAGAGAGAAGACACTAATCAAATCTCAAAAGCTGACTCACCTCCCTTGCAGACATCTATATATGGATCTCTCATCCCAGAGATCCGGAGGCTGGAATTTTGTATCTTGTAAGGAAGTGTTGTTGGTTTCTTGGTGCAATATCATAGTGTTGGGTGATCTAAGCTTTTCATGAGGTGAAGAAGGGCTTTCTTGCTGAGAGGATGATGTTGGGTCAGAACAATCGGTTGTAATCCTCTTTGATCTTTCTTGATTATCAATAAAGCTATTCAAGTTTTCCTCCACATTCTTGTATGATTGATGATTTATGTGTTTGTGTGGTCAATGTACATCTGATCCTATATTTTTTATGATAAAATATATATGTTCTTGGATAGTGTTATGCTGCTTTGATTCTACAGGTACTCCTTGAAGCTGGGTAGACAAGGAAGCGAGTGGCAAAGACTTACCAGAAGGGAGAGGAATCAAGCAAGGAACCAAGCGCAAGACAGAGGTTGGTCTCCTTATTCTTCTCTTATCTTTTTCTCATAAAGGAAAACGAAAGTAGTTTTTAGTGTGTTTGTTTCTAAGGTAGCTACCAGCCTTAGTGGGACTAGCAGCTCTGCATAGACACTAGTTTTCCCAATAACATTAATGAACTTCCGGAAGTGGCCACATTGGCTTAGGCCATGGATTGTTTCCCTCTATGAGGGTTTTAAACATGTTAAGAATACTGGTGTATTGATATGTGATCTATTTGTGAGCAGTTTCCTTTGGTGTTCTATCTGAGTAACTTACCCTATAAATTCCTACATCGTATCAGGGCTATTTAAGGGCTGCATCCGTTGGTGATCGAAATCGGAAGCCTAATACAACTGCATCTGACTGTCATTTCCTAGATATACTTTTTCTGACTGTTTTTGGGCCAAGAGGACTGCTCTATTGTGTTAGGAGCATCTGTTCTAGTGAGGAACCCCTTTCATTTCACGCAAAAGGGTTTCCAGTAGCCCTAGCTACATCATTTTTATACAGTCTTTATTTGCAATTTTAGTTATTTATCTCTCTGTTTATTTTGGTTTATTTATCTCTATATTTTTTTATTACTGGATCTATACCTTTCATTTTTTTGTATGCTCCGACTATGTTTGATCTGGGCATATCAAAAATAGAAAGGAATAATTTTTCTCATGCGTATGCTCTTTTCCGCTACGCCTTAGTGTGATCTCGGAATATCAGAAACATTGAGGAAAATATTTAGTTTTCGGCAAAAGCTAACTTCAAGCCATAAGGTTTGGTTTTTTTTGTATGTCTATGTTGGGTTGTGTGGTTTTTTGCTTTGTAGGCAAAAAGGGATTTTTCAAGTCACAGGGGATTCGCTTCCGGACCAATACCATATCATGTGGGTTTATATTAGGGGATATATATTGAGGAAAAACTGACATAATATATTGGAGGATATATAGGGGTTGAAGGGTTTTTATATTGGTGGGTATAGAAAAATGGAGCTCAAAGTTAATGAAAAATATAAAGGGGTATAAAAAATGTTAATGACAAATTGGATACCTACAATATCTAGTGAAATTAGGGGTTTTTTAAACCAAGAAGGTGTATTGGGTTCGTATTGGTAGGGGTTTAAATAATGTTGTTTATAGAGTTATTTTCCAATATTTAGTCAAATTAAGGGTATTGTTTAATATGCCACGAACGCACATAATATGTCAGAGGTTCAATTAGTGAAGCCCCCATGTTTCAAGTAAGCACACACCCCAAAGCTTTAGTAACTTAAAAAAAAAAACAAAAAACCCTTCCTCTTTTCTAAAAATTACTAACTCTTTAAAAAAGCTCACTTGGTCCAAAGTTACTTTATGAGAATAAAGGTCTTGAGTTCAAGTCTTTCTTTTTGTTGAGTTACTTTTTCAAAAAGCACATGTAACTTATGTTTTAATGTTATTTTATGTAAAAGTGTTCTCACCCATTATAAAAAGTGAGTCACTTATAATTCTATAGTTTCTTTATCTTTTATTTAAGATACAATTTAATGAGTAGCTCATAAAGTACCGTTGTAAAAATGAATTTCACTTATTTATAAAAGTGTGTCACATAATTTTTTTTATTTTTTTTAAGTGATCTAATTAGATTAAGTTTGGAGGGGGGGAGGGGAATTTCTTTTTAAATATAACATTATCATTCACTTTCGCACTTTCACGCACTTCTTCAACATATTCAACAACTTTTCTTCAAAAAGCCATAACTTCTTCATCCGAAAGTCGTCTTTAGAGCCTTTTTTTAATCACCCTAATTTTTCAAGATATTTACATTAGAACACTTAGTTTTAGCATCTACAAATTCTACTTCTGTTAAAATGGAAATTCTATGCCAATTTATTTTTCACAGCACCAACTACTTCTAATGGTGGTCATACATTGTTGATTTACTTAGAAGTAAAGGTCTTTACAGAATAGCCTTAGGCCAAGAAACTAAACCTAAAGATGAAGATAAGGCAGCCAAATTGGAAAATAAGAAACATCAAGCATGTGGGTTGATAGGGATGTTTATTTCTCCGGACCTTAGATTCCATATCACAAAACTTGATACCCCTAATGAAGAAATGAAACAACTCAATAAATTTTTTGGAATTAAAAATGAAATTAGAGCCCATCAACTCGAAAATGAGTTGCTTATGTTGGACCCCAATAATTTTCCTTCCATTGAAGATTTTTTGTCCAAGTTCAAGACCCTTTGACTTCTCTTGGAAGATGTTAAGGTTAGGAAAGAAGATGGTAGCCTTATCTATTCCATTCTTACTAAGTTGGGACCAGCCTAATTTGTGTTTGTTTCTATTATCACTCAAGTTGTTCCCCAAAAGTTGTGAGAAAAGGGAATACGGCTGAGGTAACCACTAACCAATCTTTTAGATGCAGATTCTAGCGAATTTGCAGCTAGAGAGGGCTCTCTCTTTATGATTTCACTTTGTTTTGCTATATGTTAGGCTAGTTATGAAGTACAAGTAATTGTTTGACTTTTGGATGGTGACATTTCAATAGAATAGGGGTGCAAAGTGTGAGAAGTTCAGACCATTGGGTTAATGGAGTCAATGAAAATAAAATTCTGGGTATGGTTTCTTTGACAAAAGGGGGAACTACAAAGCAAGACAATTAAACATGGAACAATTTTCAAGCTGGAATCAGGTGAAATGGAGTTAGGGGATGAAAGGCAATTAAGAATCTTTCATCATGTTAACAGAGGGAAAGTGGGTAAATATTACCAAGGAGCAGTTAAGAATTCCTTAATTATATTTAGGGTGTAAGAACCAGGGAAACAGGAGCAGTTAAGAATTTCTGCCTATGCTAGTCCTGAAGAAAACATAAAAATGACAGGAATTGAACACAAAGTATAGTGAAGTAAATTCTGAGCTATTCCTTTTTCCTGCAATTTAGAGTATGATATGTAAATGATATATAAAACATAGAAACAGTAAAACATGAGTTAGAAAAGACTTATTGATCCATGAAATAATCCAAGAATTCTGCAACATGGACTTCTGCCATCAATTCCATAACCGGAGAGTTCATCAGCAAAGCATTCTAGCAACCTCTTATTCAGAAGAGTTCTCAAATTTACAGCGCAGTTCCAGAATGATATTACCAACCCCTAATACTTATATTGGGGAGGTATTTGTACAAAAAAGTTTACAAAATATCTCAAAGGAGATAATATCTTGCAATAACTTCTTTCACCTACTCTACAAAAGGAGTAAATGCTCTTGGGAACAGAGAGAAATGAATGCAGATGTAAGAAATACTGTGCTGGCTGTTTTGTTGGTGAGATGCATTGATTTCTTTCTCAGCGAGTCAGTCGATGGATATTTACTGAAATACCGCACTACTGGCATTGCTTTCTAGGGTGCTTTTCCTGCGCTTCAATTGACTGGTGTCTAGCACGATGTTTTATCTGCTCCTTTTTAACACTTTATGGCATCTGTTGTGTTCTGGAAAAATAAACAAAACTTTGAAATCCACTTACAGAATTTCCAGCATACTCTGCCACCATTGGTCATCTAGTAATTGGTGTCTGAGCATTTTTATCAAAGTTTCATCAACATCCGTATACCTGAAGAAAGTAGGCTGGACTGTGAAAAGATGTCTGACCTCATGTTCAATAAAAAACAAATTTTCTAAATTGTCATACAGGCTCATTCCAGATGGGAGTGCTTTCTCTCCTGTAGAACTTGATGATGTTGTGGCCTGGCTATCCACATATGTATCACCAATCATTGATGGTTCTAGAACCGCTAAACCTATTGTACATGCAATAGTACCTAAAATTACTACTGGAAAAATTTAACCTGTGAGTATAGGCTGCATGTGTCATTATTCTATAGTCATTAGTTAACAAACTGGGCAGACCCTTTTCCTCCAAAACTCTAAGTTTCTGTGTGAAAGCATTTATCTCCATTTACATTTCTTGGCACTTCCTTTCCAGATTTTGTATGAAATTCCTCATGGTCAGGATCCTTTTAATTATCAAAATAGTGCCTGTCCTATCCCTGATATCCAATTTTGACAGATCTTCTTTGGTGTCGGTGTTCAAGAAATGTATTAGCCTATTGGCCTGTTCGAGCATGTTTCCTAATGAATCCCTGGCCCTTTTAATTTCTTCTTGAGCTGCTGCTACCAAATCAATCTGCTCATGAATTATCTGTGTTGATTTCCACATATCAGTGATGGATTGGCCAATATTGGCCCACATAATACCCCTGATTTCTACCAGAGGTTTGTCTAATAAGAGGTCCTTTTCCAATGCCCTTACTTTATTTTCCAATGCTTTTACCTCCATTGTTTTTTCTGCCACTGTCATTTTAGATTTATCATAACTAATTTCCAACTTGGCCAATTTCTCTTTGGCATCCTGTAATTCTGACACTTGGAGTCTTAGATCCTCCATAGCCTTTATCAGTTCTTTAGTAGTCATGGTAGTGCTACTACCTGTTGTTGTTGTTGTTGTTGATGTACTTGGTTCTGTTGATGTCGGGACAATAGGAGGGACTGTTGTTGTGATTGTAGGAGGAGCAGTTGTAACTATTGGCGCTGTTTGAGATGGCTGAGAGCCAACTCTCCCTCTTTTCCTTGTAGTGCTTCCTCCAATGCCTTCTTTGTTTCTGCCAACCTTTCATTCATTTTATCAATAGGTCCATTGTATCTTCCTGTGATTTTTGTTCAACAATCTCTGTAGTTTTGGAATGCTTGGTAATGGGCAGCTTGAGCTATTTCCTGAGAGCTGCAATATCTTCTTCCTTCTTTTTTATTCATGCTTGGATGCCTTTGGGATTCTTGGGATCATGTCCCAGCTCTATGATAATCTCTTCTAAGGATTTAATTATGTTATCCTTAGCTAAAGAGGAAGTCTTTTCCAATTCCAATTGGGTAGAAGTATTATTTAAAGAATTCTGCAATTTGTGGGCCAGCAATGCCTTATTTGCCAATGTGGAGTATACCATTTCCCCAGTTTGCTTATGTAATTCAATTTGGTCCATTGGCTGGATATCCTTGGCTAATACTTCTACATTAGTCCTGATGTAATTAGCAGCTAACTGTGGCTGCAATATTGTGGGCTTGAAGTGACTTAGGATCATCTTTCCTTCTTGGATGGCATACGCTAACATTAACCTTTGTTGATTTTTGGGTGCCATCTTCAGCAAGTGATTGTAAAGTTGAATTCTTATTGGCTCATTCTTCGCCTTTATTTCAGTGAATGTTCTCTTAATGTCTGAGCCTTGCTTGCCTTGTGAATTGGTAAAAGAAAATTACACACTATGTTGCCTTCCAATCTCTTTCCTTTGTGAACTGGCCGATGTTTCTGTGACTGGAGATGTATCCTGGCTGACTGCTCTTTCTTCCCTTGGACTGTCTGTGATCTCCTGAATGAATTCCTCCTCTGAATGGGGGTTCAATCTCTACCTTTTTTCCCCTAGTTGCTCTCCAGGATCGTTGATCGGTGTGTCTTCTTTCGTGTCCCTTTTCTTGCCTCTCTCCTCATTTAGAGGAGTTTGTAGTATAGGGATTTCTGGTGCTTTTATTTGTGCTAGAGGAACCTGCCCTTGGCCTTGTTCCTTTGATGTAGCTCGATGGTCTGTCATTATGTCCTGCTCTAGATATATTACTTCTTTTCGCTTTGCGGACCCTGTGCTGGCTTTTTGTGTGGGCTACTAAGAAGTCCCTGTAAAAGATGTATCACCTCCTGTGTGCTGGGGCAGCTTGAAGGATACATGTCTAAAAGAGTCCAGGTCAAGTGTTTTTTCAAGCTCTTTCATGGCTTTTTCCAGTTTCTCTTCCTCAGTAATCTCTTCTACTAATGTGCCTTCTACCCATTCTTGTTGGTTAGCATATTGTTGAATTTCAGGGATTTTGTGGTGAACATATGATGTAAGCTTTTAATTCACTTTCCTATAACTTATGAAATGTTCAGGGTCATATGGTGCCCAATAAAAGCTTTGTTTCAGCATAAGTTTCTCCCTTAAAATCTTATCAGCTTCTTCCCAGGCTTCCCTTTTATTGAAAATAAAAGGGCCCAATTTATTTCTTATTTTGAGTTGTGCCTCTTTCCTAGCACCATAGAAATGAGTCAAATCTGAACTAATAAATTACCTGAAGTATTCCAGGACAAACAGTCTCATAGGGACATACTTTGGCAGCTTGTAGGGGCATAATTCATAGCCATATATCCAAATCGCTGTGTGATTATGGTAAAAGTACCAATCACCTATACTGTAGTCTTTTGAGAGATGCAAAATTTTCTGCATTTCAACAGAGAGCCTAGCAGGAGGAGTTGTAAGCAATAAAGAAGTGGCTGGATATATGAACAAGTCAATGAACTCACAATATGTATAAGGAGAATTATGGAATTCATGGAATACTGAGGTCCAGAAAATTACCGACCTACGCTCTCCCTTGAGATCCAATTTTCTAAGGGGAACTTGAAAACTATCAGGTTGATTGTACAGCAGCAAATGATATATGTAGGATGTGTATTTGAACACTCTTTCTCTGTCTAGGCTCATGAATTTCTCATGGATTTTATTAGCTATGAAGGTGGCATAATCATATTTGATAGCAGGGGGCTATCCTAGAGTAAATATGGACATCAAAACTAGGACAGTCTCATCAATATGCTCACTGGTTTTAAATCCAAAGATGTAGGAAATCATGTCAGTAACGAATGTTCCAGCTTCATTGAACCAGACCTGATTAAAAGGAGGTGGCTGCCTGGGCTGGCTATCTAGTCTCATGAATAATTGAGCTATTCTGGTTATCTCTGAACTGGGCAGTTTGGTACCTTGGTCAAGAAAGAATTCCATGGTGAGAGGAGCCAGAGGCTGAGTTGGCTTAAAGTGAAGCATCTCATTTATGGAATGAGGGGTAATATAGAAGAGGACAGTCCTAGATGGAGCCATAACTGCTCTTTGCGTGGGGTCCTAATTGGCACAGCATAAATGGATGATATCATGTAGCACATTACTAAGAGGAGCTAGTAGATGGGCATGTTGGACTCCCAAATTCCATAGACATCAGCATTGTTGTGGTAGCTATTCCTAATTTCACAAAAAGCTTGAAGGTGAGGCTTGTTACCAATCATATCCTTAATTTGGAAATCTCTGTCAACAAGGGGCAACCATTCCAATTCTTGGTGCATTAAGGGGGGCAACATTCAAGGCCACTGGAGCCTCCATTATACAATCTTTGGTGATTTTTCAATCTAAAATTTGGACTTTATGTAACAACAATAGGTAAAATGACAGTTTGGGTCTTTTCTATGAAAATTGCAGGCCGAAACAAGCTTGAATTTAGCTTAATGGGCAAATTTTGTAGAGGGAGATGGAGACTGCGGGATTTCTTGAAAAAATGGATAAAAGAGTGGCTATGGTGCACGAGTTTGAAGGTAGCACAGTGTTTCAAATTCGAATTTAGGTGCTCCAGGCAATCTTTACAGAGAAAACTTTGAAAAACTAGGTTTAGGAGCAGAATTCGGGTAAATACCTGTTTAATGGACGCCCTGTGCAAAATGCAGGTGGCAGACCAAGCAGAGGGGCTGCGTTGTGGACTGAATTTCTCTGGGTGACGGACTGTGCAGTTGAAATTATGCTTCGGACATAAAAAAACCATGAAGAGGTTGGGCAGCAAAAACAAAGAAAAACAAACAAAACACGACAATTTACACCTTTTTAACAAAAAATTGATTTTGGGGGTTTTTGGCGCGCTTTGGTCGGGTGACGTCAGCGTGACGTGATCTTTGTCGTGTAGCGGGGGTACAGAAGCTGACTTGGCGCTGACGTGGTGGACACAGCGGATGATATAGTGGTGAGGTAGCAGCTGACGTGGGTGCTGACATGGGCAACGATGTCAGCGGCAGGAGGTTGGGGCGGTATATGGTATTATCGCACTGCTTTTGCACAACGGTGGTTTTGGGTGGAGGGGACGCGATAAAACAAGGCAGCGACATGTGGATTGTGTACGGCGGAAAAACCACCGTTTTCCCGGAGGCTACCATTCGCTCATTGGAGGGGTTCCAATATCGACATGGATCGTCTGATGGGAAAGCCCGGATCGGACGGTTGATGAACGGGTGGAGTTGCCGGAAGCGTATGGTGTGGTGGCCCGCATGATATTTCAACATTTTATAAGGTTTTGCAGGGTTTTCCAATGTAATTAAGCTTTAGGTTTGGGTGGGTTGGTTATTCATTTAACCGAATGTTAAATGAAACGCAATATTTATACGTGCGCGCGGGGAAGGGTTGTCCACAAGGTTTCGGATAAACCTTGGACCCCCGTTAAATATTAACATATGGCTTTAAATAAGCATGGGGTGGGATATTAAAGTTTTTTTGGGGTTTTTCATATATTTTTACATAGTATGGGAGGGGGAATATTATGTAGGAGCTATATAGTAGTGTTAATAGGTTAAATTGAGAAGTATTTACAGACCAAAGGCACTAAGTAAAAGGTGAAACTTAGGCTTAGGGGAGTGAAAGGTCTCCAAGTTATGGATTTGGAAAACTTAGTAGAATGGTTCAAAAGTATTTTTACACAAGAAATGTGGCTTCCCTTGCCCAAGTAAACACAAAGTTTTACTTAGTATTTCTCATAAAATGAAGTAAGCTAGGAGCACTGAGCAGATTTCAATGTCCTTTAGAGGATGTTAGTAAGTGTTCTTGGACGAATGAGGAAGGAAATTAGTCATGCTTCGCTTGTTTTGCAGCCACCTTGCCATGGTACTTGTGATATCCATGAGATAGATCATATTCAAAAAGACAAAACTGCTCATAAACTTGCTTCTGCAACATCGAGACTGCCTACCCAGCCTATTTAACCTAACATTTTTTTTCTTTTTTTCTTGTGTGCATTTGAACTAGCAAACCCTTTCTCTCTTGTTTTCTTTTAACTGCCCTCCTATCTAAGTGTGCCCTTATTTCTTCCAGGGGCTCAGATTTCACTATTGAGCACCCTTGCTTCTCTACCTAACTACTGATCTACTAGGCTTGAACTGTTTGAACAAACCTTATTCTCTATTTCTAAAACAAGAAATTTAAACATGGAGAGGCCAAGATTGAGTTGTTTGGCTATCCATCAGATGTGACAAAAGTCACTCATTGCACAATTTGAACTTCTTTGCAAAAAATAGGATAGTAGTGGCATTTTGACTAGCACACTTTCCTGGTCTTTTCTTTGGGGTTCATTTTCTTTATTTCTTGACCAATTCATTCTTTCTTCCATTTGATTTTTCTTTTATGGCATACCCTCTTTTTATTTTTTTATTTTTTTGATTTTTGGAAAATATGGAACCTTTGCAGCATGGAAAGGATGATCATATTTGGCATTTCAATAGTCAATCATGAAATATGACACTTATTGATATAGAACCTAACAGTGGCTCCACTTGGGGATGGCTTTTCTAAGTGAAAAGCCAAGAACAGCAGGTCAGATAGCCTTATATTCAACTCTTGCTATGATTTGAAATTTCCTTTTGCTGTAAACAAACAAAATTGTATCTCTGTAACATATATGCCTTTCCCATAAGCTGGTTTGAACAATTACAGCTCTGTCTCTGATAGTTTGTCTGAGTATTTGTCATCATTTTTATAGCTCCCAAGTTTTCTTCTTCACTTCTTCTGATAAACTCAAAATGTAATACAAAAAGGTGGCACGAATCCTTGCTTTTCCTCAAAATTTGCTGCATCTTATTCCCTATCTCATTGTTGTAATAAACTATAGAAAATAGACACTATTATGTACAAATTACAGTGATGTAATCTCAACAAAGTGGATCAAAATAATGTTTGAGCATCCGACCATTGACTGGCCCATCCTCTGCTTTTGTACCATCCAGGCTTCTCAAAAAGTAAGTGTTGTTTCCTTGTACAGCCTGAATAGCAAAAGGTCCCTTCCATAGGAAGTCAAACTTCCCATGTTTTCCTTTGTCTTCCCTTCTAGATTCCCACTTTAGTACTTTGTCTCCTATGAAAAAATCCTCTGCCTTTGTCCTCTTGTCAAAAATCTTCTTCAGTTTCTTTTGTAGAATCTAAGATCTTTGATACACTTATTCTCTAGTCTGTTGTAAGTGAATTGTTTGATTAATTCTCCTCTGAATGTCATTTGGTTCTGCCTGTATTTCTTGCAACAATTTTATCACAGGGATTCCCAAAGAAGAAGGAAATGCTGCCTCCATCCCATAAACCAACTCATAGGGGATTGTTCCAGTAGATCTTTTTGTAGTTAATCTGTCTGCCCAAAGTGCATTGACAAGATTTTTATGCCAGTTTTTCTTGTTTTCCTCCAATAGTTTCTTTATGATGTTGATCAAGCTTTTGTTGGATGATTCAGCTAGACCATTACCCTGAGGGTAATAGGCTATGGAATGGCCTAAGGTAATATGGTACTTGTGACAAAAATTGATCATTCTCTTGGATTTAAAGGCAGCAGCATTGTCAGTTATTATCTTTTCCGAACAGCCAAATCTAGACAGGATATTGGTTTCTAGGAATTGTATGATTACTGAGTCATTAGCTTGTCTACAAGGGATGGCTTCTATCCACTTGGTGAAGTAGTCTGTGGTAGTTAAAATCCACTTATGTTGGCCAGAAGAGGGAGGGTGAATCTCCCCAATGAAATCTAAACCCCATTGTTGAAATGGTCTCTCAGTGGAAATGGGTTTTAGGGGTAAAGGTAACAGTTTTCTCTTGCCTTCAAAGATTTGCCATTTATGGCAAGAAACTACAAATTTCCTTACATCAGCAAACAGGGAGGGCCAATAAAAACCAGCTATTAAGATTTTATCAGCTGTTGATTTCCAATACAAATGTCCACCACAGTCCCCTGCATGAAATTCTTTAAGCACTTTGTCGGTTTCATCCTTTGTCAAGCAATTCAGCAAAATGCCTTCATGATTTTTCCAAAACAAAACATTATCTAGAATACAAAACTTTGAAGCTTTCATTTTGAGAAATCTCTTTTTACTTCTGGATAACCCTGGAGGAGCCTGCAGGTTTAACAATACATAGGCTATATCAGCATACCAAGGTGATTGTAAAAAGGCTTGATTGATCTGTGGAGTTGCCATCTCCTGTTCATTATCCAGTTCATTGATGTCAAGAGCTTGAAAATTGGTTTCAATCATCAATTTAGCTAACCCTTGTCCTTTTATCAGCTTTGTTGATTTAATTTCAATGTCATATTCCAAAATGTTAGCTATCCATTTGCCTCTTTTACCTTCAATTCCTTCTTGAGTTAGAATATCCTTGACCACAGCACTTGGGACATAAGCTGTTACATGAGATTATAAGATATAAACTCTGAAATCCTTGATGGCCTTTACAAGGGCATAAGCTTGTTTCTCCATGATTTGGTATTTTAAAGGTGCATCCCTAAGTGCTTTGCTGAAAAAAGCAATGGGCTTCTCACATCATTGGTCATCTTTTTGTAATAGGACAGCAGCAATAGTGTGTTCAGATGCAAAGCAGAAGATTATAAAATCTCTATCAAATTTCGAGCTTGTGAGGACTTGTGTTGTAATTAAAGCTATTTTGATTTCCTCAAAGGCTTGCTTGGCTTCTATTGTCCACTTGACTTTGGAGTCCTTCTTCAGCATGTTGTTCAAAAATCTTATTAGTTCAGCGAAGTTGGGTATGAATCTTCCTAGAAAATTGATCTTTCCTAGGAAGGCTGGTAGTTCTTTGATATTCCTTAGGTGAGGCACTTGGAGAATCGCTTGTATTCTGTGTGGGTCAATTTGATGCCATCTTTTGAGATTACCTGACCTAAAAATTTGCCTTATTCTAGGCCAAATAATGATTTCTTTAGGTTAAGTGATATGCCATATTTTCTGCAAATTAAGAACACTTGTCTGAGATGTTCTAAATGTTCCTGATCTGATTTGGAAAAAGCAGTGAGGTCATCATGATATATGACCAGAAAATCATGGATCTCTTTTGCAAAGGCTATGTCCATTGCTCGTTGAAATGTCACCCCTGCATTCTTAAGTCGAAAAGGCATTTTCACATACTTGAAAGTTATCCAAGGTATTGTAAAAGCAGCTTTATCTTGATCATGAGGGTGAACTAGGATCTGATTAAAGCCTGAGAATCCATCTAACAGTGAAATTCTGGAAGCTCCCACTACTCTTTGTAAAATGTCATCCATCTTGGGTAAGGGGTAGTGGTCTTTGAGAGAAACTTTATTCATATTTCTCAAGTCTACACAAAGTCTTATCTCTCCGTTTTCTTCCTAGTGGGCACTAGATTTGAGATCCATTCTGAAAATCTAATGGGTGCAATTATTCCAGCTTCGTACAGGAAGGAGTACAGGATTAACCCTTATAAGTTTTTGTTTAAAAGGTTTTTGATTTTCTTTTAAAGGTATTGTATTCTGGATCACAGAAGTATCATAGGACTTGAGGTCTTCATAGCTCCACACAAAAACATCTTGAAATTCTTTAAGCAGTTCAATGTATTTGAATTTTTGGTAGGGAGGCAAGGCTTTGGATAGTTTTATCATTTTAGGCTTCTGTTCAGTGCCTATATTACAGTCCTCAATTTCTGCGTTTAATGGTTGCATTTTTGGCTTTCTTGGAATATCATTTGAATTAAAAATATCTTCCAGAGGAGTCAAGCCTGTGGGCAAAAAATTTTCCTTTAACTCAATTACTTCCGACTCTCCCTCAGTAATTTCATCAAAGTCCATTTGCTTAAGCTCTTGTAAATTTTTTCTAGTAAATATTGTTGGATGCAAAATCTGATTTGCTATTTCAGCTGATATATTAGTTTCTATTTTGTCTATTTGTTGTTCTTCACAAATGGTGCCTGTGTCTATGTTTGTGCTTGCAAATTCCTCTTTCAAAGTCAGGAAATTGTTGATTTATGTGTCATTTTCAAATACCTGCCAATTTTTAACATTGTCTGGAACAGCAGGTCTGTGTTTAATTTCAGCAGTAAAATGATGGTTAGGCTCAAATAGCAGCTTACAAGTGCTGGAAAATGTTGCCAAACTGTGAGCATGTAAATTGTGGTTTCTTGGAATTTTGGTGAGCTGCGATTCTAGAAAGTTATTAAGTATTTCAATTGCTGCCCCTATATAAGCCCTTAGCCTGAGATCATTTGTAACAAAGTTTCCCTTCATCTGTTGAATAATCAGATCAGAGTCTCCCAAAATTGAAATCCTAGTTGCCCCTAGACATTTAATCAATTTGAGACGTAGCAAAAGGGCCTCATATTCAGCCATGTTATTTGTACATCTAAAATTCAGCCTATATGCGTGTCCTTCAGCATAGTCATTTTGCATATTATGTACCCAGATCCCTGCCCCTGCTCCTAGTTTATTCACTGATCCATCAAATTCTAGATACCATAGGATTTCTTGACTACAACTGGCATTAGGAGTTTTGGAAACTTTCTTAGTGGGCAGATTTGGATTTTGTAACTCATATGGTTTGCCTTGTGTGTGTGTTACATCAATCACTTCAACAATTGCTAGATCTTGAGCAGTGGATTCTTCATTAATGCTTCTTCCTTGTGCTGATTCTAGAAGCTTGTGATCAGTTTTGGGACACATTTCAGCATTGTATAAGATGAACGAATCCATATCAGAATGCATGGAATAAATGGGGAAATTTTGGGGTTTCTCTTGACTGCTGACCACATTTTTCATCAAAGTTTCCCGGTACAGCCTCTTTGGGTGGCCAAAGACTGAAATGGTGGCATAAGACATGTCTAGCTACAAAGATCCTTGGAGCTTCACACCCCAAGATCTAGACAAAAGCATTCCATACTTTGGTGGGATATCAGCTACCACTACATCCATTAAAATAGTCTTGGCAGGGTATTGTACTAGAGATACACATAAACCTTTGATTAGGCCTAGACACCTGACTTGGCTAGAATCAAATGAAAACAAATCTTTATATGGCCTTGTGATATCCAGGTCCAATCTTTCCATCACAGACTTAGGCATTAGATTATGAGAAGCTCCTGAATCAAACATTGCATTATGTAGTACTTTGTCATGAATGTTTAGGCTTACATAGAATGGAGGAACTCCTCCATCTACTGATTTACCATTTACTTCAGGGCCAGATATTAGTTCTGGTTGGTCATCTAAGACATTCACTGCGTCTCTATTCTCTGATATTCGAAGTGACCTAGTGATTTGTTCTCTATAAACCTCATGTTTAGCCAATTCAAACAGTGGAATGGCTATTTTTAACTTGCGTATTTCAGTTTCTAGGTTGAAAGGTTTTTCCACATGGATTTTTGCATTCCGGGCAGCAAGATTTTCCTTTTCTGCTGTGTTTTTAGTGGTTTTTTCTCTATCAGGAGTGTTGTTATGCACTGCATCTGCTTTGAAGTCAATTTCAGGAGATTTGTTTGCGTTTTCTTTTGGAGGGAAGAAGTTGGATGGCTGATTGTTTGATGGTTGTGAATCTGATATGTCCTCAACCGTGGGCTCTTTTGGGTTGAGGTCTTTTCTAGCAGGGAGTTCTGTAGGAGAAGTTTTATCCTTTGATTTTTTAGGCTGCTTGGTATCTTTCAACTTGCTGGGTTCAAGAACATCTATCGTTCAGCTTCTTAATTTGTACTGTTTGTGAACCTCATAGACAGTTGCATCATATCCCTCTCTGAAATCAAATGATTCCCCGATTTATTTTGAAATTGATTAAAAGTATGAGCCTCTTGGTCATCCTGGGTTAAAAAGATTTGTTGTTGAGTATTTAGACCCATTAAATTTATCTGAATATCCTCTGTTGGCTCACTAGAGGTTGAAGCTTCAGCATAGTTTTCTTGGAATGGGGGTCTGATGTTCTGGTCAGGACCAGCCTTCCTTGTGTGAGGATTTTGATTTTTCCTGAAGTTTGGATTTCTTGTGGTGTTACTTGGTTGACCTTCCCAAGAAGATTTCCTTTCAATGGTTTCCACTCTATCACCCAATCTATCCATTCCTTTGATAATTGCATCTAGTTTTTGCTCAAATGTAGAAGGCTCTTCTTTGAAGGGAGTTCTTCTTTCATCTCTAGCTCGAGCTCTTTTAGAGATCAGATTGGCCTCTACACTAACAGCTATGCTTTGCATGTCTTCTAAGCTTGGAGGAGCTCTTTCCCTTAGCTGATATGCCATGTCAAAATCAAATCCATCAGGGAATTTGATCAAGGCCAGGTCTAGTGGAGGTCTAAGGTTCTGAGGAAGAGCATTGTATACATTATTGAATCTAGCATAATAGTCTTGGAAAGTTTCTTGTGGTCCCCTTTTCAGGCTTTCATATTCTGATAGGATGTGTAATGGATCCTTCTTCTTTTCCCATCTGTTCAAAAAGGTTTGGTAAAAGGCATCTGGATCAGCAATTGTGTTTACAGGGAGTGCTCTAAACCAAGTCCTTACATCACCGGTTAAACTTTGAACAAAAATTTTCATTCTAACATCATTATCATCAATTTCATAATTATCAAAGTAATCCATCATTTTCTTAGTATGTTGTTGTGCTGTGTAGGTGCCAGTACCATCAAAATATGTGATTTTGCTTTGATAATCTTAAGGCATAGCCCCTGGATTTGCAGGCAACTGCAGAGGAGCATATCAATTTTCCATATTTGCAGGTATAAATGGGACAGCTAGAAGCACAGGGATAACAGCTGAGACAAATGGAGTGGAAAAGATGCTTTGGAGTGATGATGGTGAACTAGAAGAAATTGTAGCAACAGTAGAAAGGACTGATACTTTTCTGGGAGTAAGCTCAGACTTGGTAAGGTTTTGCTGAAGTATATCAAGGTTTAAATCAGCAGAATTTTCTAGACTTTCTTGTCTTCTAAGGTTCTTAGAGATCAAGTTAGGATTTTAAAAAATAGCTGGAGGATTCGGATCTAGATTTGATCTAGTGTAACGGGTTTTCTTCTTTGGAGCCAACTTCTAAATCTGTTTTTGGTATTTCCTGAAAGTATTTGAAGGGCACTACTTTTGACAATATCTTTGTAAGAAATTATGAATTGTGAGAGCTTTGAAATTTACTGAAGATCTTTTGAAAACAAAAAGGAAACTGATCAAATTTTTGAGACAGCTATTTAAAGCCTAAAACTAGACTGGAGATAGACTGAAGTAGCTTTTATTTACTCCTGTAATTGCATAGCAAAAACAATTTCAAAGGCTTCCTAGCTAACTTCAAGCTCCATCTGTAGCTTTAGAAAATATACGACAGTAACAAACACAGTCATTCAGCTCCCCAGTGGAGTCGCCAATGATGTTATCGCTCAGGTTGTTCCCTAAAAGCTATGAGAAAAGGGAATACGGCTGAGGTAACCACTAACCAATCTTTTAGATGCAGATTCTAGCCAATCTACAGCCAGAGAGGGCTCTCTCTTTATGATTTAGCTTTGTTTTGCTATATGTTAGGCTAGTTATGAAGTACAAGTAATTGTTTGATTTTTGGATGGTGACATTTCAATAGAATAGTGGTGCAAAGTGTGAGAAGTTCAGACAATTGGGTTAATGGAGTCAATGAAAATAAACTTTTGGGTATGGTTTCTTAGACAAAAGGGGGAACTACAGAGCAAGACAATTAAACATGGAATAGTTTTCAAGCTAGAATCAGGTGAAATGGAGTCAGGGGATGAAAGGCAATTAAGAATCTTTCATCATGCTAACAGAGGGAAAGTGGGTAAATATTACCAAGGAGCAGTTGAGAATTCCTTAATTATATTCAGGGTGTAAGAACCAGGGAAATAGGAGAAGTTAAGAATTCTTTCCTATGCTAGTCCTGAATAAAACATAAAAATGACAGGAATTGAACACAGAGTAGAGTGAAGTAAATTCTGAGCTATTCTTTTTTCCTGCAATTTAGAGTATGATATGTAAATGATATATAAAACATAGAAACAGTAAAACATGAGTTATAAAAGACTTATTGATCCATGAAATAATCCAAGAATTCTGCAACATGGACTTCTGCCATCAATTCCATAACCAGAGAGTTCATCAGCAAAGCATTCCAGCAACCTTTTGTTCAGAAGAGTTCTTAAATTTACAGCGCAGTTCCAGAATGATATTACCAACCCCTAATACTTAGATTGGGGAGGTATTTGTACAAAAATGTTTACAAAATATCTCAAAGGAGATAATATCTTGCAATAACTTCTTTCACCTACTCTACAGAAGGAGTAAATGCTCTTAGGAACAGAAAGAAATGAATGCAGAAGTAAGAAATGCTATGCTGGTCGTTTTGTTGGTGAGATGCATTCATTACTTGCTCAGCAAGTCGGCCGATGGATATTTAGTGAAATCCCGTGCTACTAGCGTTACTTTCCTGGGTGCTTTTCCTGCACTTCAACTGACTGGTGTCCAGCGTGATGTTTTATCTGCTCCTTTTTAACACTTTATGGCATCTGTTGTGTTCTGGAAAAATAAACAAAACTTTGAAATCCGCTTACAGAATTTCCAGCATACTCTGCCACCATTTGTCATCTGGTAATTGGTGTCTGCACATTTTTATCAAAGTTTCATCAGCATCCGCATACCTAAAGAAAGGAGGCTGGAATGTGAAAAGATGCCTGACCTCGTGTTCAATAAAAAACAGATTTTCTAAATTGTCATACAAGCTCTGTCTAGATGGGAGTGCTTTCTATCCTGTAGAACTTGATGATGATGTGGCCTGGCTATCCACATATGTATTTAACCTATGAGTATAGGTTGCATGTGTCATTAGTCTATAGTCATCAGTTAATAAACTGGGCAGACCCTTTTCCTCCAAAACTCTAAATTTCTGTGAAAGCATTTATCTCCATTTGCATTTCCTGGCACTTCCTTTCCAGATTTTGTACGAAATTCTTCATGGCTAGGACCCTTTTAACTATTAAAATAGTGCCTGTCCTATCCCTGATATCCAGTTTTGCCAAATCTTCTTTGGTGTGGGTGTTCAAGAAATGTATTAGCCTATTGGCCTATTCGGGCATGTTTCCCAATGAATCCCTGGCCCTTTGAATTTCTTCTTGAGCTGCTACTACCAAATCAATCTGCTCATGAATTATCTGTATTTCTTTCCACATATCAGTGATGGATTGGCCAATATTGGCCCACAAAATTCTCCTGATTTCTGCCAAAGGTTTGTCTAATAAGAGGTCCTTTTCCAATGCCCTTACTTTATTTTCCAATGCTTTTACCTCCCTTGTTTTTTCTGCCACTGTCATTTTAGATTTATCATAACTAATTTCCAACTTGGCCAATTGCTCTTTGGCATCTTTTAATTCTGACACTTGGAGTCTTAGATCCTCCATAGCCTTTATCAGTTCTTCAGTAGTCATGGTAGTGCTGCTGCCTGCTGCTGCTGTTGTTGAAGTACTTGGTTCTGTTGATGCCACGACAGTAGGAGGGACTGCTGTTGTGATTGTAGGAGGAGCAGCTGTAACTATTGGAGCTATTTGAGATGACTGAGAGGCCAAGTCTCCCTGTTTTCCTTGTAGTGCTTCCTCTAATTCCTTCTCTGTTTCTACCAACCTTTCATTCATTTTCATCAACAGGTCCATTGTATCTTCCTGTGATTTTTGTTCAACAATCTTTGTAGTTTTGGGATGCATCGTAATGGGCGGCTTGAGTTGTTTCCTGAGAGTTGCAATATCTTCTTCCTTCTTTTTTATTAATGCTTGGATGCCTTTGGGATCCTTGGGATCATGTCCCAGCTCTATGATAATCTCTTCTAAGGATTTAATTTTGTTATCCTTAGCTAAAGAGGAAGCCTTTTCCAATTCGAATTGGGCGTAAGTATTATTTAAAGAATTCTGCAATTTGTGGGCCAGCAATGCCTTATTTGCCAATGTGGAGTATACCATTTCCCCGATTTTATTATGTAATTCAATTTGGTCCATTGGCTAGATATCCTTGGCTAATACTTCTACATTGGTCCTAATGTAATCAACAGCTGACTGTGGCTGTAGTATTTTGGGCTTGAAGTGACTTAGGATCATCTTTCCTTCTTGGATGTCATATGCTGACATTAACCTTTGTTGATTTGTGGGTGCCATCTTCAGCAAGTGATTGTAAAGTTGAATTCTTATTGGCTCATTCTTTGCCTTTATTTCAGTGAATGTTCTCTTAATGTCTGAGCCTTGCTTGCCTTGTGACTTGGTAGAAGAAAATTCCACACTATGTTGTCTTCCAATCTCCTGCCTGTGTGAACTGGCCGATGTTTCTGTGACTGGAGATGTATCCTGGCTGACTGCTCTTTCTTCCCTTGGACTGTCTGTGATTTCCTGAATGAATTCCTCCTCTGAATGGGGGTTCAATCTCTGCCTTTTTTCCCCTGGTTGCTCTTCAGGACCGCTGATCGGTGTGTCTTCTTGCCTGTCCCTTTTCTTGCCTCTCTCCTCATTTAGAGGAGTTTGTAGTATAGGGATTTCTGGTGCTTTTGTTTGTGCTGGAGGAACCTGCCCTTGGCCTTGTTCCTTTGATGTAGCTGGCTGGTCTGTCATTATGTCCTGCTCTGGATCTATTACCTCTTTGCCCTTTGCTGACCCTGTGCTGGCTTTTTGTGTGGGCTGCTGAGAAGTCCCTGCAAAAGATGTATCACCTCCTATGTGTTGGGGCAGCTTGAAGGATACCTATCCAAAAGAGTCCAGGTCAAGCGTTTTTTCAAACTCTTTCATGGATTTTTCCAATTTCTCTTCCTTAGTAATCTCTTCTACTAATGTGCCTTCTACCCTTTCTTGTTGGTTAGCATATTGTTGAATTTCAGGGATTTTGTGGTGAACATATGCTCTAATCTTGTTTTTCACTTTCCTACTACTTATGAAATGTTCAAGGTCATATGGTGCCCAATAAAAGCTTTGTTTCAGCATAAGTTGCTCCCTTAAAATCTTATCAGCTTCTTCCCAGGCTTCCCTTTTATTGAAAATAAAAGGGCCCAATTGATTTCTTATTTTGAGCTATGCCTTTTTCCTAGCACCATAGAAATGAGTCAAATTTGAGCTAATAAATTTCCTGAAGTATTCCAGGGCAAACAGTCTCATAGGGACATACTTTGGCATCTTGTAGGGGCATAATTCACAGCCATATATCTAGATCACTGTGTGATTCTAGTAAAAGTACCAGTCACCTATACTGTAGTCTTTTGAGAGATGAAAAATTTTCTGCATTTTAGCAGAGAGCCTAGCAGGAGGAGTTGTAAGAAATAAAGAAGTGGCTAGATATATGAATAGGTCAATGAACTCACAATATGTATAAGGAGAATTATGGACTTCATGGAATACTGAGGTCCAAAAAATTACCGACTTGTGCTCTCCCTTGAGATCCAATTTTCTAAGGGGAACTTGAAAACTATCAGGTTGATTGTACGGCAGAAAATGATATATGTAGGATGTGTATTTGAACACTCTTTCTCTTTCCAGGCTCATGAATTGCTCATGGATTTTATTAGCTATGAAGGTGGCATAATCATATTTGACAGCAGGGGGATGCCCTGGAGTAAATATGGACATCAAAACTAGGACAGTCTCATCAATATGCTCACTGGTTTTAAATCCCAAGATGTAGGAAATCATGTCAATAATGAATGTTCCAGCTTCATTGAACCAGACCTGATTAAAAGGAGGTGGTTGCCTGGGATGGCTATCTAGTCTCATGAATAATTGAGTTATTCTGGTTATCTCTGAACTTGGTAGTTTGGTGCCTTGGTCAAGAAATAATTCCATGGTGAGAGGAGCCAGAGGCTGAGTTGGCTTAAAGTGTAGCATTTCATTTATGGATTGAGGGGTAATATAGAAGACGACAGTCCCAGATGGAGTCATAACTGCTCTTTGTGTGGAGTCATAATTGGCACAACATAAATGGATGATATCAGGGAGCACATTTACTGAGGGGAGCTAGTAGATGGGCATGTTGGACTCCCAAATTCCATAGACATCAGCATTGCTACGGTAGCTATTCCTAATTTCACAAAAAGCTTGAAGGTGAGGCTTGTCACCAATCATATCCTTAATTTGGAAATCTCTGTCAGCAAGGGGAAACCATTCCAATTCTTTATGTGGTGCATTAAGGGGGGAAACATTCAGGGCCATTGGAGCCTCCATTATACAATCTTTGGTGATTTTTCAATCTGAAATTTGGACTTTATGTAACAACAGTAGGTAAAATGATAGTTTGGGTCTTTTCTGCGGAAATTGCAGGCCGAAACAAGCTTGAATTTAGCTTAATGGGCAAATTTTGTAGAGGGAGATGGAGCCTGTGGGATTTCTTGGAAAAATGGATAAAAGAGTGGCTATGGTGCACGAGTTTGAAGGCAACACAATGTTTCAAATTTAAATTTGGGTGCTCCGGGAAATATTTACAGAGAAAACTTTGAAAAACAGGGTTTAGGAGCAGAATTCGGGTAAATACCTATTTAATGGACGGCCTGTGCGAAATGCAGGTGGCAGACCGAGCTGAGGGGCTACGCTATGGACTGAATTTCTTTGGGTGACGGACTGTGCAGTTGAAATTATGCTTCGGACGTAAAAAACCATGCAGAGGTTGGGTAGCAGAAACAAAGAAAAACAAACGAAACATGGCAATATATGCCTTTTTAACAAAAATTTGATTTTGGCGGGTTTCTGGTGCGCTTTGGTCGGGTGACGTCAGCATGATGTAATCTTTGTCATGTAGTGGGGGTACGGAAGCTGACTTGGCACTGACGTGGGTGACACGGAATGATACATTGGTGAGGTAGCAGCTGGCGTGGGTGCTGAAATGGGCAACACGTCAGCGGCAGGAAGTTGGGGCGATATATGGTATTATCGCACCGCTTTTGCACAATGGCGATTTTGGGCAGAGGGGACGTGATAAAACAAGGCGACGACATGTGGATTGTGTACGGTGGAAAAACCATCGTTTTCCCGGAGTCTATTGTTCGGTCATCGGAGGGGTTCCGATATCGATGTGGATCGTTCAATGGGAAACCCGGATCGGACGGTTAATGAACAGATGGAGTTGGCGGAAGCGTATGGTGTGGTGGCCAGCGCAATATTTCAACATTTTATAAGGTTTTGCGGGGTTTTCCAATGTAATTAAACTTTAGGTTTGGGCGGGTTGGTTATTCATTTAACCGAATTTTAAATGAAACCCAATATTTTTATGCGCGCGCGGAGAAGGGTTGTCCACAAGGTTTCGGATAAACCTTGGACCCCCGTTAAATATTAACATATGGCTTTAAATATGCTCGGGGCGGGATATTACATTTTTTTTGGGATTTTTATATATTTTTACATAGTATGGGAGGGGAAATATTATGTAGGAGCTATATAATAGTGTTAATAGGTTAAAATGAGAAGTATTGACAGACCAAAAGCACTAAGTAAAAGGTGAAACTTAGGCTTAGGGGAGTGAAAGGTCTCCAAGTTATGGATTAGGAAAACTTAGTAGAATGGTTCAAAAGTATTTTTACACAAGAGATGTGGATTCCCTTGCCCAAGTAAACAAAAAGTTTTACTTAGTATTTCTCATAAAATGAAGTAAGCTAGGAGCACTGAGCAGATCTCAATGTCCTTTAGGGGATCTTAGTAAGTGTTCTTGGAGGAAAGAGGAAAGAAATTAGTCATGCTTCACCTGTTTTGCAGCCACCTTGGCATGGTACTTGTGATATCCATGAGATAGATCATATTCAAAAAGACAAAACTGCTCATAAACTTGCTTTTGCAACATCAAGACTGCCTACCAAGCCTATTTAACCTAACATTTTTTCTTCCTTTTTGCTTGGGTGCATTTGAACTAGCAAACCCTTTCTCTCTTATTTTCTTTTAACTGCCCTCCTATCTAAGTGTGCCCTTATTTCTTCCAGGGGCTCAGATTTCACTATTGAGCACCCTTGTTTCTCTACCTAACTACTGATCTGCCAAGCTTGAACTGTTTGAATAGACCTTATTCTCTATTTCTAAAACAAGAAATTTAAACATAGAGAGGCCAAGATTGAGCTGTTTGGCCATCCATCAGATGTGACAGAAGTCACTGATTGCACAATTTGAACTTCTTTGCAAAAAATAGGATAGTAGTGGCATTTTGACTAGCACACTTTCTTGGTCTTTTCTTTGGGGTTCATTTTCTTTCTTTCTTGACCAATTCATTCTTTTTTCCCTTTGATTTTTCTTTTAGGGCATACCCTCTTTTTATTTTTTATTTTTTTTATTTTTGGAAAATATGGAACCTTTGCAGCATGGAAAGGATGATCATATTTGGCATTTCAACAGTCAATCATGAAATATGACACCTATTGGTATAGGAACCTAATAGTGGCTCCACTTGGGGATGGCTTTTCCAGGTGAAAAGCCAAGAACAACAGGTCAGATAGCCTTATATTCAACTCTTGCTGCAATCTGAAATTTCCTTTTGCTGTAAACAAACAAAATTGTATCTCTGTAACATATATGCCTTTCCCATAAGCTGGTTTGAAAAATTACAGCTCTGTCTCTGACAGTTTGTCTGAGTATTTGTCATCATTTTTATAGCTCCCAAGTTTTCTTCTTCACTTCTTCTGATAAACTCAAAATGTAATACAAAAAGGTGGCACAATTCCTTGCTTTTCCTCAAAATTTGCTGCATCTTATTCCCTATCTTATTGCTGTAATAAACTGCAGAAAATAGACACTATTATGTACAAATTACAGTGCTGTCATCTCAACAAAGTGGATCAAAATAGTCTTTGAGCATCCGACCGTGGACTGGCCCATCCTCTGCTTCTGTACCATGTAGACTTCTCAAAAAGTAGGTGTTGTTTCCTTGTACAGCCTGAATAGCAAAAGGTCCCTTCCATAGGAAGTCAAACTTCCCATGTTTTCCTTTGTCTTCCCTTATAGAATCCCACTTCAGTACTTTGTCTCCTATGAAAAAATCCTCTGCCTTTGTCCTCTTGTCAAAAATATTCTTCAATTTCTCTTGTAGAATCTGAGATCTTTGATACACTTTTCTCTAGTCTGATGTAAGTGAATTGTTTGATTAATTCTCTTCTGAATGTCATTGGGTTCTGCCTATATTTATTTCAGCAATTTTATCACAGGGATTCCCAAATAAGAAGGGAATGCTGCCTCCATGCCATAAACCAACTCATAGGGGCTTGTTCCAATAGATCTTTTTGTAGTTAATCTGTCTGCCCAAAGTGCATTCACAAGCTTTTTATGCCAGTTTTTCTTGTTTTCCTACAATACCTTCTTTATGGTGTTGATCAAACTTTTGTTGGATGATTCAGCTAGACCATTACCCTAAGGGTAATAGGCTGTGGAATGGCCTAAGGTAACATGGTACTTGTGACAAAAATTGATCATTCTCTTGGATTTAAAGGCAACAGCATTGTCAGTTATTATCTTTTCCGGATAGCCAAATCTAGACAGGATATTGGTTTCTAGGAATTGTATGATTACTGAGTCATTAGCTTGTCTACAAGGGATGGCTTCTATCCACTTGGTGAAGTAGTCTGTTGAAGTTAAAATCCACTTATGCTACCCAGAAGAGGGAGGGTGAATCTCCCCAATGAAATCTAAACCCCATTGTTGAAATGGTCTCTCAGTGGAAATGGGTTTTAGGGGTAAAGGTAACAGTTTTCCCCTGCCTTCAAAGATTTGACATTTATGGCAAGAAACTACAAATTTCCTTACATCAGCAAATAGGGAGGGCCAATAAAAACCAACTCTTAAGATTTTATCAGCTATTGATTTCCAATACAAATGTCCACCACAGTCCCCTGCATGAAATTCTTTAAGCACTTTGTCGGTTTCATCCTTTGTCAAGCAACTCAGAAAAATGCCTTCATGATTTTTCCAAAACAAAACATTATCTAGAATACAAAACTTTGAAGCTTTCATTTTGAGAAAACTCTTTTTAGTTCTGGATAACCCTGGAGGAGCCTGCAGGTTTAAAAATACATAAGCTATATCAGCATACCAAGGTACTTGTAAAAAGGATTGATTGATCTATGGAGTCGCCATCTCCTGTTCGTTATCTAGTTCATTGATGTCAAGGGCTTGAAAATTGGTTTCAATCATCAATTTAGCTAACCCTTGTCCTTTTATCAGCTTTGTTGGTTTAATTTCAATGTCATATTCCAAAATGTTAGCTATCCATTTGCCTCTTTTACCTTCAATTCCTTCTTGAGTTAGAATATCCTTGACCACAGCACTTGGGACATAAGCTATTACATGAGAGTATAAGATCTAAACTCTGAAACCCTTGATGACCTTTACAAGGACATAAGCTTGTTTTTCCATGATTTGGTATTTTAAAGGTGCATCCCTAAGTTCTTTGCTGAAAAAAGCAATGGGCTTCTCACATCCTTGGTCATCTTTTTGTAATAGGACAACAACAATAGTGTGTTCAGATGCAAAGGAGAACATTATAAAATATCTATCAAATTTCGGGCTTGTGAGGACTGATGTTTTAGTTAAAGCTATTTTGATTTCCTCAAAGGCTTGATTGGCTTCTATTGTCCACTTGACTTTGGAATCCTTCTTCAGCATGTTGTTTAACAATCTTATTAGTTCAGCCAAGTTGGGTATGAATCTTCTTAGAAAATTGATCTTCCTAGGAAGGCTTGCATTTCTTTGATATTCCTTGGGTGAGGCACTTGGAGAATAGCTTGTATTCTGTCTGGGTCAATTCTGATGCCATCTTTTGGGATTATGTGACCTAAAAATTTGCCTTCTTCTAGGCCAAATAATGATTTCTTTGGGTTAAGTGATATGCTGTACTTTTTGCAAATTAAGAACACTTGTCTTAAATGTTCTAAATGTTCTTGATCTGATTTGGAAAAAGCAGTGAGGTCATCAAGATATATGACCAGAAAATCATGGATCTCTTTTGCAAAGGCTATGTCCATTGCTCATTGAAATGTCGCCCCTGCATTCTTAAGTCCAAAAGGAATTTTCACATACATGAAAGTTCCCCAAGGTGTTGCAAAAGCAGTTTTATCTTGATCATCAGGGTGAAATAGGATCTGATTAAAGCCTGAGAATCCATCTAATAGTGAAATTCTGGAAGCTCCCACTACCCTTTGTAAAATCTCATCCATCTTGGGTAAGGGGTAGTGGTCTTTGAGAGAAACTTTATTCAGATTTCTCAAGTCTACACATAGTCTTATCTCTCCCGTTTTCTTCCTAGTGGGCACTAGATTTGAGATCCATTCTGAAAATCTAATGGGTGCACTTATTCCAGCTTCATACATTCTTTTGACTTCCTTTTCGATGAGAGGAAGAAGCACAGGATTAACCCTTATAAGTTTTTATTTAAAAGGTTTTTGATTTTCTTTTAAAGGTATTGTATGCTGGATCGCAGTAGAATCATAGGACTTGAGGTCTTCATATCTCCACGCAAAAACATCTTGAAATTCTTTAAACAGTTCAATGTACTTGAGTTTTTGGTCGGGAGGCAAGGCTTTGGACAGTTTTATCATTTTAGGCTTTTGTTCAGTGCCTATATTACAATCTCAATTTCTGCGTTTAATGCCCGCATTTTTGGCTTTCTTGGAATATCATTTGAATTAAAAATATCTTCCAGAGGAGTCAAGCCTGTGGGAAAAAAATTATCCTTTAACTCAATTACTTCCAACTCTCCCTCTACAATTTTATCAAAGTCCATTTGCTTCACCTCTTGTAAATTTTTGCTGGTAAAGGTTGTTAGATGCAAAATCTGATTTGTTGTTTCAGCTGATATATTAGTTTCTATTTTGTCTATTTGTTGTTCTTCACAAATGGTGCCTGTGTCTATGTTTGTGCTAGCAAATTCCTCTTTCAAAGTCAGGGAATTGCTGATTTGTGTGTCATTGTAAAATAATTACCAATTTTTAACATTGTCTGGAACAGCAAGTCTGTGTTTAATTTCAGCAGTAAAATGATGGTTAGGCTCAAATGGCAACTTACAAGTGCTGGAAAATTTTGCCAAACTGTGAGCATGTAAATTGTGGTTTCTTGGAATTTTGGTGAGCTGTGATTCTAGAAAGTTATTAAGTATTTCAATTGTTGCCCCTCTATAATCCCTTAGCTTGAGATCATTTGTAACAAAGTTTCCCTTCATCTGTTGAATAATCAGATCAGAGTCTTCTAAAATTGAAATCCTAGCTTCCCCTAGACTTTTAATCAATTTGAGACCTAGCAAAAGGGCCTCATATTCAGCCATGTTACTTGTACATCTAAAATTCATCCTATATGCATGTCCTTTAGCATGATCATTTTGCATATTATGTACACAGATCCCTGCCCCTGCTCCTACTTTATTCACTAATCCATAAAATTTTAGATACCATAGGATTTCTTGACTACAACTAGCATTAGGAGTTTTGAAAACTTTCTTAGTGGGAAGATTTGGATTTTGTAACTCATATGGTTTGCCTTGTGTGTGTGTTACATCAATCACTTCAACAATTTCTAGATCTTGAGTAGTGGATTCTTCATTAATGCCTCTTCCTTGTGCTGATTCTAGAAGCTTGTGATCAGTTTTGGGACACATTTCAGCATTGTATAAGATGAATGAATCCATATCAGAATGCATGGAATAAATGGGGAAATTTTGGGGTTTCTCTATACTTCTGACCACATATTTCATCAAAGTTTCCCAGTACAGCCTCT
Source organism: Pinus tabuliformis (assembly GCA_031772625.1). Lineage (NCBI taxonomy): Eukaryota > Viridiplantae > Streptophyta > Pinopsida > Pinales > Pinaceae > Pinus > Pinus tabuliformis. The sequence goes on along the minus strand of CM062818.1, from coordinate 1,123,765,646 downwards.
TTGGGTGGCCAAAGACTGAAATGGTGGCATAAGACATGTCTAGCTGCAAAGATCCTTGGAGCTTCGCACCCCAAGATCTGGACAAAATCATTCCATACTTTGGTGGGATATCAGCTACCACTATATCCATTAAAATATTCTTGGCAGGGTATTGTACTAGAGATACACACAAATCTTTGATTAGGCCTAGACACCTGATTTGGCTAGAATCAAATGAAAACAAGTCTTTATATGGCCTTGTGATATCCAGGTCCAATCTTTCCATCACAGACTTAGGAATTAGATTATGAGAAGCTCCTGAATCAAACATTGCATTATGTAGTACTTTTTCATGAATGTTTAGGCTTACATAGAATGGAGGAACTCCTCCATCTACTGATTTACCATTTACTTCAGGGCCAAAGATTAGTTCTGGTCGGTCATCTAGGACATTCACTGTGTCTCTATTCTATGATATTTGAAGTGACCTGCTGATTTGTTCTCTATAAACCTCATGTTTAGCTAATTTAGACAGTGGAATGGCTATTTTTAACTTGCGTATTTCAGTTTCTAGGTTGAAAGGTTTTTCCACTTGGATTTTTGCATTCCGGGTAGCAAGATTTTCCTTTTCTGCTGTGTTTTCAATGGTTTTTCTCCATCATGAGTGTTGTTATGAACTGCATCTGCTTTGAAGTCAATTTCAGGAGATCTGTTTGCGTTTTCTTTTGGAGGGAAGAAGTTGGATGGCTGATTGTTTGATGGCTGTGAATCTAATATGTCCTCAACCATGGGCTCTTTTGGGTTGAGGTCTTTTCTAGCAGGGAGTTCTGTAGGAGAAGTTTTATCCTTTTCTTTTTTAGGCGGCTTGGTATCTTTCAGCTTGCTGGGTTCAGGAACATCTATCGTTCTACTTCTTAGTTTGTACTGTTTGTGAACCTCATAGACACCTGCATCATATCCCTCTCTGAAATCAAACGATTCCCAGGATTTGTTTTGAAATTGATTAAAACTATGAGCCTCTTGGTCATCCTGGGTTAAAAAGATTTTTTGTTCAGTATTTAGACCCATTAAATTTATCTAAGTATCCTCTGTTGGCTCACTAGAGGTTGAAGCTTCAGCATAGTTTTCTTGGAATGGGGGTCTGATGTTCTGGTCAGGACTGGCCTTCCCAATGTAAGGATTTTGATTTTTCCTGAAGTTTGGATTTCTTGTGGTGTTACTTGGTTGACCTTCCCAAGAAGATTTCCTTTCAATGGTTTCCACTCTATCACCCAATCTATCCATTCCTTTGATAATTTCATCTAGTTCTTTCTCAAATGCAGAAGGCTCTTCTTTGAAGGGAGTTCTTCTTTCAGCTCTAGCTCGAGTTCTTTTAGAGATCAGATTGGCCTCTACACTAACATCTATGCTCTGCATGTCTTCTAAGCTTGGAGGAGCTCTTCCCTTAGCTAATATGCCATGCCAAAATCAAATCCATCAAGGAATTTGATCAAGGCCAGGTCTGGTGGAGGTCTAAGGTTCTGAGGAATATCATTGTATACATTATTGAATCTATCACAATAGTCTCGGATAGTTTCTTGTGGTCCCCTTTTCAGGCTTTCATATTCCAATAGGATGTGTAATGGGTCCTTCTTCTTTTCCCATCTATTAAACTTTGAACAAAAATTTTCATTCTAACATCATTATCATCAATTTCATAATTCTCAAAGTAATCCATCATTGTCTTAGTATGTTTTTGTGCTGTCTAGGAGCCAGTAACATCAAAATAGGTGATTTTGCTTTGATAATCTTGAGGCATAGCCCCTGGATTTGCAGGAAACTGCAGAGGAGCATATCAGTTTGCCATATTTGCAGGTATAAATGGGATAGCTGGAAGCACATGGATAACAACTAAGACAACCGGAGTGGATGGAGGAGTGGAAAAGATGCTTTGGAGTGATGATGGTGAACTAGAAGAAGCTGTAGCAACAGTAGAAAGGACTGTTGCTTTTCTGGGAGTAAGCTCAGATTTGGTAAGGTTTTGCTGAAGTATATCAAGGTTTAAATTAGCATAATTTTCTAGACTTTCTTGTCTTCTAAGGTTCTTAGAGATCAAGTTAGGATTTTCAAAAATATCTGGAGGATTCGAATCTAGATTTGATCTAGTGTAACGGGTTTTCTTCTTTGGAGCCAGCTTCTAAATCTGTTTTTGGTATTTCCTGTAAGTATTTGAAGGGAACTACTTTTAACAATATCTTTCTAAGAAATTATGAATTGTGAGAGCTTTGAAATTTCCTGAAGATATTTTGAAAACAAAAAGGAAACTGATCAAATTTTTGAGACAACTTTTTAAAGCCTAAAACTAGACTGGAGATAAACTGAAGCAGCTTTTATTTATTCCGGTAATTGCATAGAAAAAATAGTTTCAAAGGTTGCCTGGCTAACTTCAGGCTCCATATGTAGCTTTAGAAAATAGACAGCAGTAACAGACACAGTCATTCAGCTCCCCAGCGGAGTCGCCAATGTTGTTATCACTCAGGTTGTTCCCCAAAAGCTATGAGAAAAGGGAATACGACCGATGTAACCACTAACCAATCTTTTAGATCCAGATTCTAGCTAATCTACAGCCAGAGAGGGCTCTCTCTTTATGATTTAGCTTTGTTTTGCTATATGTTAGGCTAGTTATGAAGTACAAGTAATTGTTTGATTTTCGAATGGTGACATTTCAATAGAATAGTGGTGCAAATGTGAGAAGTTCAGACCATTGGGTTAATGGAGTCAATGAAAATAAACTTCTGGGTATGGTTTCTTTGACAAAAGGGGGAACTACAGAGCAAGACAATTAAACATGGAACAATTTTCAAGCTAGAATCAGGTGAAATGGAGTCAGGGGATGAAAGGCAATTAAGAATATTTCATCATGCTAACAGAGGGAAAGTGGATAAATATTACCAAGGAGCAGTTGAGAATTCCTTAATTATATTCAGGGTGTAAGAACTAGGGAAACAAGAGCAGTTAAGAATTCCTGCCTATGCTAGTCCTGAAGAAAACATAAAAATGACAGGAATTGAACACAGAGTAGAGTGAAGTAAATTCTGAGCTATTCTTTTTTCCTGCAATTTAGAGTATGATATGTAAATGATATATAAAACATAGAAATAGTAAAACATGAGTTAGAAAAGACTTATTGATCCATAAAATAATCCAAGAATTCTGCAACATGGACTTCTGCCATCAATTCCATAACCAGAGAGTTCATCAGCAAAGCATTCCAGCAATCTTTTATTCATAAGAGTGCTCATATTTACAACGGAGTTCTAGAATGATATTACCAACCCCTAATACTTAGATTGGGGAGGTATTTGTACAAAAATGTTTACAAAATATCTCAAAGGAGATAATATCTTGCAATAACTTCTTTCACCTACTCTACAAAAGGAGTAAATGCTCTTGGGAATAGAGAGAAATGAGTGCAGAAGTAAGAAATGATGTGTTGGCCGTTTTGTTGGTGAGATGCATTGATTACTTGCTCAGCAAGTCGGCCGATGGATATTTAGTGAAATCCCGCGCTACTGGCATTGCTTTCTTGGATGCTTTTCCTGCGCTTCAATTGACTGGTGTCCAGCGCGATGTTTTATCTGCTCCTTTTTAACACTTTATGGCATCTGTTGTGTTCTGGAAAAATAAACAAAACTTTGAAATCCGCTTATAGAATTTCCAGCATACTCTACCACCATTGGTCATCTAGTAATTGGTGTCTGTGCATTTTTATCAAAGTTTCATCAGCATCCGTATACCTGAAGAAAGTAGGCTGGAATGTGAAAAGATGCCTGACCTCATGTTCAATAAAAAACAGATTTTCTAAATTGTCATACAGGCTCTGTCTAGATGGGAGTGCTTTCTCTCTTGCAGAACTTGATGATGTTGTGGCCTGGCTATCCACATATGTATTTAACCTGTGAGTATGGGCTACATGTGTCATTAGTCTATAGTCATCACTTAACAAAGTGGGCAGACCCTTTTCCTCCAAAACTCTAAATTTCTGTGTGAAAGCATTTATCTCCATTTGCATTTCCTGACACTTCCTTTCTAGATTTTGTATGAAATTCCTCATGGTCTGGAACCTTTTAATTATTAAAATAGTGCCTGTCCTGTCCCTGATATCCAGTTTTGCTAGATCTTCTTTGGTGTGGGTGTTCAAGAAATATATTAGCCTATTGGCCTGTTCGGGCATGTTTCCCAATGAATCCCTGGCCCTTTGAATTTTTTCTTGAGCTGCTGCTACCAAATCAATCTGCTCATGAATTATCTGTATTGATTTCCACATATCAGTGATGGATTGGCCAATATTGGCCCACAGAATGCTCCTAATTTCTGCCAAATGTTTGTCTAATAAGATGTCCTTTTCCAATGCCCTTACTTTATTTTCCAATGCTTTTACCTCCCTTGTTTTTTTTGCCACTGTCATTTTAGATTTATCATAACTAATTTCCAACTTGGCCAATTGCTTTTTGGCATCCTTTAATTCTAGCACTTGGAGTCTCAGATTGATGCAGGAGCATCGGAATAAGCCAGCGATGTGGAGATTTGTCCACATGTTGTGGCTTGACAGCATGAATTTCATTTACTATTTGGTCAATTTTATTTTACTGTGGGAGTCGATTTATCAAATAGTTTGTTATTATTGTAATAAGTGAGATTGTTTTATTTAGATTAGTAATAAGATTTGTTAAATAGGTGTAATGAGAGTTAAGAGATAAGAGATTGTTTTTTTAAGATCTATAAGGAAAATAGGAGATTTCTGTTATCCATTATTAGAAGGATTAATGAGAGAAAATTAAAATAGGTGAAGAGATTCTTCGGAGATAGAGTTAGTGAGGTTTGTAGTGTGGGGCGAGAGCTCAGAATGGAGTGAGGATTGTGTTTGGAACAGAGATTTTCTTTTGTAAACTCGCCAAGGGCGAACTCTGTTTTCTTGTATCATGAATAAAATCATTGTTATATCCATCACTGTATTGCGAGTATAAATGATTGATTCAGTTGTCTTCTTTTGAATCTGTTGAAGTAGGTTGATCTGTGTTTTATTTGCAAATATTGTTGTGTTGAAACAAATCTGAAATAGTTGAGTCTGTGCGTATGAAAGTCATCAACAAAGAAAAATTGTGAAATAAACCCCTTCAGAACTTTGGAACGGATTTATAATGTATTTTGATTGTTTTATGATCCATCGGGTCTGGTGAGACCATCACATTGGATTAGACGGATGCGATCAGTTATAGAACAATTTAAAGGAGGTCGAGTCCGGATATCGCATCGCAGATTTGGAGAATCAAGGGCAAAAGTGAAAAGTGTGATTTGTGAAGTCCACAGTTGAGATTGCGATTTGCGATCTCCAATAACCATCGCATCACATTGTGGAACGGGTGTTAGTCAAGCAATATTACAGTTTTGCGATTTTCGATCAATCAGATCTAAGGTTGTAGCATATATATATGAAACTGTTTTAAAAAGCATCAAACGCTTTTATAAAAGGGGCTAATGTTTTAAAAGAATTATATCAGTACTGAAAGGAGAATGGAATTTTTTTTCTAATTCATTTAAGGGCTTCGTTTCTGATATATTTATAAAATGTGATTATGGATTGTGAAATTTCCGGTGTGCGTTTTGTATGATACCATTGTTGTTGTCGCGTCAAAGATCCTCCATAGAATTTATCATTTCTTCAGTAATCATGGTAGTGCTGCTGCCTGCTGCTGTTGGTATTGAAGTACTTGGTTCTGTTGATGCCAGGACAGTAGGAGGGACTGTTGTTGTGATTGTAGGAGGAGCAACTGTAACTATTGGAGCTGTTTGAGATGGCTGAGAGGCCAACTCTCCCTATTTTCCTTGTAGTGCTTCCTCCAATGCCTTCTCTGTTTCTGCCAACCTTTCATTCATTTTCATCAGCAGGTCCATTGTATCTTCCTGTGATTTTTGTTCAACAATCTCTGTAGTTTTGGGATGCATGGTAATGGGCAGCTTGAGCTGTTTCCTGAGAGCTGCAATATCTTCTTCCTTCTTTTTTATTAATGCTTGGATGCCTTTGGGATCCTTGGGATCATGTCCCAGCTCTATGATAATCTCTTCTAAGGATTTAATTCTGTTATCCTTAGCTAAAGAGGAAGCCTTTTCCAATTCCAATTGGGCAAAAGTATTATTTAAAGAATTCTACAATTTGTGGGCCAGCAATGCCTTATTTGCCAATGTGGAGTATACCATTTCCCCGGTTTGCTTATGTAATTCAATTTGGTCCATTGGCTGGATATCCTTGGCTAATACTTCTAGATTGGTCCTGATGTAATCAGCAGCTGACTGTGGCTGCAGCATTTTGGGCTTGAAGTGACTTAGGATCATCTTTCCTTCTTGGATGTCATATGCTGACATTAACCTTTGTTGATTTGTGGGTTCCATCTTCAGCAAGTGATTGTAAAGTTGAATTATTATTGGCTCATTCTTTGCCTTTATTTCGGTAAATGTTCTCTTAATGTCTGAGCCTTGCTTTCCTTGTGACTTGGTAGAAGAAAATTCCACACTATGTTGTCTTCCAATCTCTTGCCTGTGTGAACTGGCCGATGTTTCTGTGACTGGAGATGTATCCTGGCTGACTTCTCTTTCTTCCCCTGGACTGTCTGTGATTTCCTGAATGAATTCCTCCTCTGAATGGGGGTTCAATCTCTGCCTTTTTTCCCCTAGTTTCACTCCAGGATCGCTGATCGATGTGTCTTCTTGCCTGTCCCTTTTCTTGCCTCTCTCCTCATTTAGAGGAGTTTGTAGTATAGGGATTTCTGGCACTTTTGTTTGTGCTGGAGGAACTTGCCCTTGGCCTTGTTCCTTTGATGTAGCTGACTGGTCTGTCATTATGTCCTGCTCTGGATCTATTACCTCTTTGCCCTTTGCTGACCTTGTGCTGGCTTTTTGTGTGGGCTGCTGAGAAGTCCCTGTAAAAGATGTATCACCTCCTGTGTGTTGGGGTAGCTTGAAGGATACCTGTCCAAAAGAGTCCAGGTCAAGCATTTTTTCAAGCTCTTTCATGGCTTTTTCCAATTTCTCTTCCTCAGTAATCTCTTCTACTATTGTTGAATTTCAGGGATTTTGTGGTGAACATATGCTGTAAGCTTGTTTTTCACTTTCCTATAACTTATGAAATGTTCAGGGTCATATGGTGCCCATTAAAAGCTTTGTTTCAGCATAATTTTCTCCCTTAAAATCTTATCAGCTTCTTCCCAGGCTTCCCTTTTATTGAAAATAAAAGGTCCCACTTGATTTCTTATTTTGAGCTGTGCATTTTTCCTAGCACCATAGAAATGAGTCAAATCTGAACTAATAAATTGCCTGAAGTATTCCAAGGAAAACAGTCTCATAGGGACATACTTTGGCAGCTTGTAGGGGCATAATTCACAGCCATATATCTGGATCACTATGTGATTCTGGTAAAAGTACCAGTCACCTATATTGTAGTCTTTTGAGAGATGCAAAATGTTCTACATTTCAGCAGAGAGCCTGGCAGGAGGAGTTGTAAGCAATAAAGAAGTGGCTGGATATATGAACAGGTCAATGAACTCACAATATGTATAAGGAAAATTATGGACTTCATGGAATACTGAGGTCTAGAAAATTACCGACCTACGCTCTCCCTTGAGATCCAATTTTCTAAGGGGAACTTGAAAACTATCAGATTGATTGTACAACAGCAAATGATATATGTAGGATGTGTATTTGAACACTCTTTCTCTGTCCAGGCTCATGAATTTCTCATGGATTTTATTAGCTATGAAGGTGGCATAATCATATTTGACAGCAGGGGGCTGTCCTGGAGTAAATATGGACATCAAAACTAGGATAGACTCATCAATATGATCACTGGTTTTAAATCCAAAGATATAGGAAATCATGTCAGTAATGAATGTTCCAGCTTCATTGAACCAGACCTGATTAAAAGGAGGTGGCTGCTTGGGCTGGCTATCTGGTCTCATGAATAATTGAGTTATTCTGGTTATCTCTGAACTGGGCAGTTTGGTACCTTGGTTAAGCAAGAATTCCATGGTGAGAGGAGCCATAGTCTGAGTTGGATTAAAGTGCAACATCTCATTTATGGATTAAAGGGTAATATAGAAGAGAATAGTCCCAGATGGAGCCATAACTGCTCTTTGTGTGGGGTCATAATTGGCACAGCATAAATGGATGATATCAGGGAGCACATTTACTGAGGGGAGCTAGTAGATGGGCATGCTGGACTCCCAAATTCCATAGACATCAACATTTCTACAGTAGATATTCCTAATTTCAAAAAAAGCTTGAAGGTGAGGCTTGTCACCAATCATATCCTTAATTTGGAAACCTTTGTCAGCAAGGGGCAACCATTCCAATTCTTTAGGTGGTGCATTAAGGGGGGCAACATTCAGGGCCACTGGAGCCTTCATTATACAATCTTCGGTGATTTTTCAATCTGAAATTTGGACTTTATGTAACAACAGTGGGTAAAATGACAGTTTGGGTCTTTTCTGCGGAAATTGCAGGCCGAAACAAGCTTGAATTTAGCTTAATGGGAAAATTTTGTAGAGGGAGATGGATCTTGCGGGATTTCTTGGAAAAATGGATAAAAGAGTGGCTATGGTGCATGAGTTTGAAGGTAGCACAGCATTTCAAATTCGAATTTGGGTGCTCCAGGCAATCTTTAGAGAGAAAACTTTGAAAAACAGGGTTTAGGAGAAGAATTCGGGTAAATACTTGTTTAATGGATGCCCTGTGCAAAATGCAGGTGGCAGACTGAGCTGAGGGGTCGTGGTGTGGACTGAATTTCTCTGGGTGACAGACTGTGCAGTTGAAATTATGCTTCGGACGTGAAAAACCATGCAGAGGTTGGGCAGCAGAAATAAAGAAAAACAAACAAAACACGACAATTTACGCCTTTTTAACAAAAAAATGGTTTTGGCGGGTTTTTGGCGCTCTTTGGTCGGGTGACGTCAGCATGACATAATCTTTGTCTTGTAGCGGGGGTACGGAAGATGACTTGGCACTGACGTGGCGGACACAGCGAATGATGCAGTGGTGAGGTAGCAGTTGACGTGGGTGCTGACATGGGTGCTAACATGGGCAACGACATCAGTGGCGATAAGTTGGGGTGGTATATGGTATTATCACACTGCTTTTGCACAATGGCGATTTTGGGCGGAGGAGACGCGATAAAATAAGGCGGTGACACGTGGATTGTGTACGGCGGAAAAACCGCCATTTTCCTGGAGGATATCGTTCGGTCATCGGAGGGGTTCTGATATCAATGTGGATCATCCGATGGGAAAGCCTGGATCGGACGGTTGATGAACAGGTGGAGTTGGCGGAAGCATATGGTGTGGTGGCCCGCGCGATATTTCAACATTTTATAAGGTTTTGCGGGGTTTTCCAATATAATTAAACTTTAGGTTTTGCGGGGTTTTCCAATATAATTAAACTTTAGGTTTGGGCGGGTTGGTTATTCATTTAACCGAATGTTAAATGAAACCCAATATTTATATGCGCACACGGGGAAGGGTTGTCCACAAGGTTTCGGATAAACCTTGGACCCCCCTTAAATATTAACATATGGCTTTAAATAAGCCCAGGGCGGGATATTAAAGTATTTTTGGGATTTTTTATATATTTTTACATAGTATGGAAGGGGAAATAATATGTAGGAGCTATATAATAGTGTTAATAGGTTAAAATGAGAAGTATTTATAGACCAAAAGCACTAAGTAAAAGGTGAAACTTAGGCTTAGGGGAGTGAAAGGTCTCCAAGTTATGGATTTGGAAAACTTAGTAGAATGATTCAAAAGTATTTTTACACAAGAAATGTGGCTTCCCTTGCCCAAGTAAACACAAAGTTTTACTTAGTATTTCTCATAAAATGAAGTAAGCTAGGAGCACTAAGTAGATCTCAATGTCCTTTAAGGGATGTTAGTAAGTGTTCTTGGAGGAATGAGGAAGGAAATTAGTCATGCTTCGCTTGTTTTGCAACCACCTTGGCATGGTACTTGTGATATACATGAGATATATCATATTCAAAAAGACAAAACTGCTGATAAACTTGCTTCTGCAACATCAAGACTGCCTACCTAGCCTATTTAACCTAACATTTTTTCTTCCTTTTTTCTTGGGTGCAATTGAACTAGCAAACCCTTTCTCTCTTGTTTTCTTTTAACTGCCCACCTATCTAAGTGTGCCCTTATTTCTTCCAGGGGCTCAGATTTCACTGTTGAGCACCCTTGTTTCTCTACCTAACTACTGATCTGCCAAGCTTGAACGTTTTGAACAGACCCTATTCTCTATTTCTAAAACAAGAAATTTAAACATGGAGAGGCAAAGATTGAGCTGTTTGGCCATCCATCAAATGTGACAGAAGTCACTGATTGCACAATTTGAACTTCTTTGCAAAAAATAGGATAGTAGTGGCATTTTGACTAGCACACTTTCCTGGTCTTTTCTTTGGGGTTCATTTTCTTTCTTTCTTGACCAATTCATTCTTTTTTCCCTTTGATTTTTCTTTTAGGGCATACCCTCTTTTTATTTTTTTATTTTTTGATTTTTGGAAAATATGGAACCTTTGCAACATGGAAAGGATGATCATATTTGGCATTTCAACAGTCAATCATGAAATATGACAACTATTTGTATAGGAACCTAACAGTTTCCACCTTCCATTCTACTAGAGAAGCCTTTATTTCTCAAGGAAAAGACTACAAGTCCCCCTCTTTTGGTGCCTTTTATGATTCTTTAATAAGAGAACAAGAAAAAATCTTACATCTTGCTCTTCTTAATCTTGGAAACTCTTTTAAGAAAGTCTTAGCTGCCTAGTTGTCAGGCGGAAAGAGTCGATTGTGCGGACACAACCAACCTCCCTAGGAGCCTAAGACTCTCTAGTGACAAACAAGACAAACAAGAGCAATCCTTCTCTAAACATGCATTTACTATACGGGAAATCAAGTGTTTAGATCCTACCTGTAATCCAACGCTGTTGTAGCAGTCCAGCTCCGCTGATCCGGATGAGCTCCTCCTTCACTTTGAAACCTGCATACACTAACAATCAAACGATTTAAATAGCACTTGATAATCTCATAGAATAAAACATATTTAACACATAGACCATGGAGTACATGAAACAACTCATAAATAACAAGTTATTGAGAAGAATGGACTCATTTGCATTAATAGGTAACAAAAGGAACAAATACAACCTGAGCCTTGGTGTTGTGCAAGTCCCTCCCAGGGTCCATCAAGAGTTCTCCTTTACTTTGACAAAGCTCACCCACTTCCAAATAGAACAAGCAAAGATGGCAATCTCTCCTCACAAGCTTCTAAATGGGAGTCCTAATTCCTGCAGCATTTACCCTTAGAAATGTATAGCTTTCAACCTCCTCTCCTTCTGGCCCAATGCCTGTACTTATAGTGCTCAAGAGGAAGTTAATCAGGTCCACCATCAATGGGATAATCCCCTCTTTGGATGGGATAGCTCCCATATTGATGGGATAAGTTCCTCTTTGGTAGGAGTGCATGAACCATCTGGAGGCGCTCAATACACGTCGAACAACCTTCTAGAATGCTCTAGAAATGACCACAAGTGACTTTTTAAAGATGAAACTTGCACATTTTAACCTTTTCAGGGGGATGCACCTGCACCTTTACATACAGAGCGTCCAAAGACGCGGTTTTTGTGAACATTGGGTGCGTCCCCGCAGGTAAGGTTGAGAGAACCTGCGTCCCCAGAGATAAATACATTTAGAAAGACTTTCTCTCTTTTTGGAGTTTGACATGGAAAGCAGAGGCATAAGACTTGCCTAAGAGGGTAGCATGACTGTTGATAGAGTCATCCTAACTGTAAATGGTCATGGTGACATTTTTTAGTGTAACAGATTGCCCCCTAAAGTGCGAAGCCTGAAATAGATTAGGGTTTTGTATTATCTAGGAAGGGTGAAGCGCTTTATCATTTCAAGGATTATCTCGTAGAGAGCCTGGTCAGAACCTGCAATTTTCAACACAAAATACATGTATAAGATTATATCATCACTGAGGTAGGCATTCCCATACTCAGATTAAAACTTTAACTAACAGACTAACTACTCTGATACAGGAATGATCTTGCAGTACATCATAATCATAGACTTTTGTAGACACAGTATGGGCGCAGCCATCTGTTTATGATTAGTCTACTTAGTTAATGAATACAAAACTCCTCGCAGCCTGGATGGTGGAAACTAGATCCAGGGTCTTAATTTCTACTTCCCGAATTGGTACGATTCTAACCATGCGAATAAATGAGTTGATGTCGAACATGGTAGAAACCACTTGATTACCAATCGATGATGTAAACTGTTAACAAGTGTGAGAGAGACCACCAGTAATGTCAATGGTTCTCAAAGTACCCAGTACAATCCATGAGATGTGAATGAATGAGTTGATGTCGAACATTTCACGGAATCCTTCGATCGAAAGTCAATGATGTAAACTGACGTCAAAGGCGAGAAACCTGCAGACTTCAAGGTACTGACGATCTCTAAGTCATCTCTCTAGATAATGTGCTGATGTCGATAGAAAGCGACTCGTTGCAGGCAAGCCTGCAACACGAAATCATTGTTCAAGTTGAAGAAATGTTGCTGTAAGGACTGACTCAGGGATGGTCAAACGGATGACAAGTATTTTGCAGATGAAATTTTTACTTGCAGACCTCTTGAACACATAACGACACGACAGATGGCTTGGTGATGAATAATTCAAAGTTAATCCCCGGAACCCGGTTAAAGACTTTCAAAGTGGTTTGATCAACTGTGAGGTAAGGATTTCCCAACCCAGGTGAATGAAAAGTGTCGTGTTCAAGAGTGGTAATAAAGTTTCTTCTGAGACAAAAGATAACAAATAGGCTCATTCTTCTCTCTTTTCCCCCACCATTTCTGGCAAGTACCTCTTTATTTTTAACAAGCTTGAGGAGGATAACATATGCTTGATTATAAGCTCATCCTTCGGATGAGTCCAACCTAGTTTTGATTCGAACCCTAGGAAGGAGTGGTTCGTTCCTGTTTGTAATTGAACAGGTCCTTTACTGTGAAATGTTTAACGAGCCCAGTATAGGAGAAACTCGACGTTTTTCAATTTTAGAGAGTCTGAAAAACTTAAGAAGACTCCAGGTTGAACTTTTTCGTAGATTTGTGTCCCTCAAGCCCGAAAAAGTATAAAATAATACCTGGGGGAACCGCTTGATCTTGCAACCAAGGAGTACTTTCATAATTAGTGCCACTGACTTGAAAAGTAAAAAGCGATCAAGGACACGTCGTTTTATTTCCAGTATCGAGTTTGAAACAACAAAAACCCGGCAATCTTTTCCTGTTTTTACGGTCAGAAAAGAGCTATAAGGGGACCGTCTTTTAATTCCGTTTTAACGAGTGTAAAAGAAACGCTCGGCAATCTTTTCATGTTTTAGGAGTCAGAAAAGGGCTTAAAAGATGACTCTGAGGTTTCACTTTTTCGTAAGTTTTAACGAGTTCGAAAAAATGATAAAAATGTACTCATGGTTTTCATTTTTTCGTAAGTTTTAACGAGTTCGAAAAAATGATAAAAACGTACTCATATGGCCGACTTTCAATTTAATTTACGAGCAGGAAAAGTTGGAAAGAACTCGGCATTTTCATTTGTTTTACGAGAATGAAAGATAGCAAAATAATCTCGATATTTTCATGAGTTTAACGAGTCTTGAAAATAACTGAAATTGACTCGAGATAGGTTTCATTTTTACAAAAGCTTGAAACAGAGAAAAACTATGCTTCAAAGTAGTTTCATTTTTTCACAAGCTTGAAACAGAAAGAAAACTGTGCTTGATGCCCCCTAAGCGTAACTTCTAGAGCGCATGCCCCCCTAGCTTCATTTCATTCAACTACGGTGGATGAAATGAAGGTTCAAGTACGAGATCATTTGAAAGACCCGACCTAAAATTACGTAAAAAACTGAAATAACTAACCTAAATATACAACTTAACATTTATGAGATCTAGTCAAACTCTTGACTTAATTAGAGGAGGATTTGTTTCATTTTTTAACGAGCTTGACACAGGAAAAGAACTATGCTCGGATTCAGTTTCATGTTTACGCAAGCTTGAAACGAAAAACTATGCTTGTTATAAGTTCGCATGCCCCCAGCATAATGATGCAAATCAAGGTACATGCCCCCCAAGCTTCATTTCATTCAATGAGGTGGATGGAATGAAGCTTTACTTTCAAGATCTTGGAAAGACTTCTGGGAGTTGTTTCATTTTTTAGTGAGGTTGACACAGGAAAAGAACTATCCTCAAAACCCTTGTTTCATTGTTTAAACGAGCTTGACACAAGATAAGGAACTATGCTCATAACTACTCTCTACAATCTACCTAACAAAAACTCTACTCTAAAACCTTGATTCATTTTTTAACGAGCTTGACACAAGACAGGGAACTATGCTCTAAAATCCTTGATTCATTTTTTAATGAGCTTGACACAAGACAAGGAACTATGCTATAAAATCCTTGTTTCATTTTTTAATGAGCTTGACACAAGACAAGGAACTATGCTCATGGCTACTCTCTACAATCTACCTACTTAACCTACCCTTGTTTCATTTTTTAATGAGCGTGACACAAGACAAGGAACTATGCTCAAAAAGTTCACATGCCCCCAGCATAATGATGCAAAGCGAGGTACATGCCCCCCAGGCTTCATTGCATTCAACCGGCTGGATGAAATGAAGGTTTACTTTCAATATTTAACTTGAAAAGGGAGTTGTTTCATTTTTAAGGAGGTTGACACAAGAAAAGAACTATCCTCATACCTGATTCATTTTTTAACGAGGTTGACTCAGTAACAGGAACTATCCTCAAAACCCTACGTTCTACAATCTACCTACATAGCATAAAATCTACCTGATTCATTTTTTAATGAGGTTGACTCAGTAAAAGAACTATCCTCATACCTGATTCATTTTTTAATGAGGTTGACTCAGTAACAGGAACTTTCCTCGTACACACTGATTCATTTTTTAACGAGGTTGACACAGTAAAAGGAACTTTCCTCACAACTCCTTGTTTCTTTTTTTAATGAGCTTGACACAAGACAAGGAACTATGCTCATGACTTCCAGTTTCATTTTTTAATGAGGTTGAGACTAGAAGAAACTATCCTCACCAACACCTGTTTCATTTTTTAATGAGGTTGGCACAGGAAAAGAACTGTCCTCGCACCAACTGATTCATTTTTAAACGAGGTTGACACAGTAAAAGGAACTTTCCTCGTACACACTAATTCATTTTTTAACGAGGTTGACTCAGTAAAAGGAACTTTCCTCACACACATTGATTCATTTTTTAATGAGGTTGACACAGTAAAAGGAACTTTCCTCACCACTCCTTGTTTCATTTTTTAATGAGCTTGACAGAAGACAAGGAACTATGCTCATGACTTCCAGTTTCATTTTTTAATGAGGTTGAGACTAGAAGAAACTATCCTCACAAACACCTGTTTCATTTTTTAACGAGGTTGGCACAGGAAAAGAACTGTCCTCGCAACATTGATCATGGCTTCCAACTGGAAGAAAGACATGTCAATGGACACATCTTGATCATGGCTTCCAAGAGGTCTTCATCAGAAGGAAGAATACTTCTCTGGAAGGAACACATGTCAAGGGACTCAAAAGGGATAAGAACATCGTGTTCAGGTAATCCCATAGAGTTTTCCATGTCAATTACCGGATCTAAATCAACAGTGAGAGGCTCACTTACATCAGTAACTGAAAACATGGGACCGGTTGCCACATAATTAACCCGAGGCAGGGTAGATACCACTTTAGAATCAGGAACATTTAGGGGTGTCATATTATTGGTAGTTGAAACAAGACTAGGGAACGAAAGCTGGTCTACAGTCACAATACTACCATTGTGAGGGAAAGACATCACGCGAAAGAGTGTCGATACGACAGCTTTCATTGCATAAACATAATCTCGCCCAAGGAGTAAATTGAAATCCAAGGGACCTCGAACTACCATAAGATCAATACAGACAGTTTTACCTTCCAAGGTAATAGAAAACTTAGGAAGGATCCCTAAAGGTTCACTAATGGTTCTGTTAAAAGCTTTCAGATTCTGCGTAATAGGCGCAAGCTGAGGGGAACCCAAAGCTTTCCAAACAGTTGAGGATAAAATACTAACAGAAGCACCTTCATCTACCTGAGTACGATGTATGTCCCTACCACCAGCTTTGACAATGATTTGGAAAGGGATGTAGGAAGGAAGACGAGGTTCTGTCAGTCTATTCCAATCAAAGGAAAAGACCTCAGTGCTTGGAGGGGGTTCTGTAGAAACAGGTGAAATGCCCCCGGCATAGAAGAATCTGATGTAACAAGAAGAACCTCAGCGGTATGAAGTTCACTCTCTAAAGGGAAAGTGGGATCGACTCTTTGTGAAATTGAATCGACCACTTGATCAACTAATTGATCATCAACCTGAGTGACATGAGTTTCACTCTCCAATGGGAGAGTGTGATCGACTGTACTTGAATTTAGATCAATCACTCCGTCAGTTGACGGTAGGTTGGGAGAAAGTTTACGGTAACCAGTTGGAAATTCTTGCTGTGGAACAGTAAGGTTTTCCAACAATGTTGAGGCTTCATCCATGTGAGGGCAAATGTGAGTTTGATGACTCCCTTTGCATAACTTACAAGGAAACCTAACTTTACCCTTTTTCCCAGGAACCTAACTATCACTGGTTGATGGATCAACGGAAAGTTGATGAGATTTTTCTGACCATACTTCCAAGACCTTTGGAATACCAGGACAATTGACAAGGAAGTGGTCACCCTTACAAAGCCTGCAAGGGTATTTGGGTTTACGATGCATGTCGGAGTTTTCCTCAACACAACTAACACTTACAGCCATAGTTGGCTGGTTGACTTCTTTCTTATCTTGCTTCTTCTTCTTCTTCTTCTTCTTCCCTTTCTTCTTCTTCTTAGCCTCCTGGTTACTAGCATCAAGGCTTTTACCAGGCGAAGAGGAAGAAATGGAGGAAGAAAAATTAGGCGAAGAAGGTAAAGGGTCAACAGAAGGTTGGTGATGTTGAGATGGTGAACTCTGTTGAGGTGAAGCATCCGGTTGAGGTGGAACAATTGGAGTACTTTGGGCCAATGAAGTTGAAAATAACCATATTGGTAATCCTATTGTAAATCCGGGTAATGACAAAGTAGCCATATAAGGAGGACCAACATTTCCAAAGTAAGGAAAAGTACTAGGATTCTCGTTAGGAGGGGTTCCTAGGTTGGTAAATTCTGGAACATTTGCCATTATATTAAACTTCAGTGAATTTTATTAACAATTTTAAAACTAAAATTAACAATTCACAATTCACACCTAACAATTAAAATTCACAATTCACACCTATGGTCTCTAAAAGTAAAAACAAACAAATTAACACGCGCTATCAAATCTAGGAGTCAAACCATACACAAACAGTAGCCTTCCGGACCGAAAACACTAGTTGGTGATGAAATCCAACATCGCAGAATTCAGTACAGAAGTGGCGGGTGGAACAGTTACCCCGGCAACCTGCTTAATGAATAGACTGGACCAAGTTCCTCCACTTTAACCGTCTCGAGTGAAGTGAACCCCCCAGAAAATCCAAGTGAGTCTAGCCGACGTCTGCTCCAGGTACAGTGGGATCTTCCCTCCACCGTCACCTTGGGTAGAACCCTAAAGATAATGGTCACTAAGGTTACCAACAGCAACAAATGCACCTGGGGGAACAGTCTACACTCCGACAGCACGCAAGGGCGGAGTATCAAGCTCAATCCCCTTGCCGGCTCCTTGACAATAATCTAAGGTTTACTGACAAGTGACCCCTGGCTCCTCGACAATGGTTAATCCGAGGTTTACCATTTGTAATACGTGCGTGTCTGGCGTCGTTCCCAACGAGGGAGGATTGATCCCCTCACTGGTTCGGACACGAGCTCGTGCTTCTCCTTTAAGAGGAGCTTTCCCAGAGTACAAATGAAACAGTTGGATTTATCCTACCACAAGATGAGCTACTTGTTTGGTTTTGCTGTCTTGGAGAGTTAATTACTCTCCTACTCCAAGACACTAGCCTGATCTATATTGGTGTTTCAGAGCCCTAGAAATGTAAAAATTACTAGATGAATTTTAATTAAGCGCTGTGTTATTAAGGCTGTTATTACGCAAATGGGTAAATGGATATGAAACCAATGGTGTTATGACCCGACTCAACTGAATGCAATCGAATATGATAATGGAATCTTTTCAATTCGATGAATCCTAACTAAAGTAAGGAGAGAGTTTCCATTCACTTCCAACAATGCAAAAAATTGATCACTAAGAGAAAATATAACAAATTCTCTAATGCACTAATTTCATCAAGAAAAACTAATGCAAATCAATTCCAAACCATTTTTTTTTATTTTTATTTTTGTGTAAATTCAAACCAAAGAAAGTTGATCTAAATCTACGATTGATTTTTCAGAATGTAAACTATGCAATGGTAATCTAAGCACAATTTACTCGAAAATTATGCAAATGTAATCTATGCACATTTTTCATTCATATTCTGAAAATGAGAATTCTAATTATGCAAATGTGATCTATGCAAGAGAATTCTCAAACACAAGACGATTCTAATGTGATCTAAGAACCAATCAAGTGCAAGTCGAGAAAACTGGGTGAGAGTTCCAAAGATCAAAACATAAAAACACTCAAAGGCGATTAACACTCATACACAATTTAGCCCCCCCGGCGAATGAGGGGGAAATTTTTTTGCAAAAACAAAAGCAAAAAGATGCAAAATTGTGAAAAGACTGAGAGAAACCTCTAAGTAATGACCAAAGGAAATCAAATCAAGAATTTCTCAAAAAGAGACTCAAAACACCCAATTGATGAAAGCTTAGAGCAGAAATGCTAATGAAACAAGCTTAGGTGAAGATTTATGACAGGAAACTAATGGATCTGGGCAGTAAAAACTAAGAAAAAAGCAAAATCTAAGAGAAAAAATGAAAAAAATGGAATTTTCTCAAATTTTAGCAGGGGACGCAGGCAACCCGTTAAGACAGGTGCGGGCCCGCTCTGTGCACACAGCGACAGTGCGTCCAGGGACGCACTGTGCAATACTCAGAGGGTGCATCCTACTGGAAAATTCAAGAAAAACTAAAATGAATCTAACCCTAAGCTAACCCACCCAAAAACAAAGTCACAGAGCCAAAACTAGAAAAATAAACCAATTTTCACAGAGCAAAGTTCATACAAAGGAAAAGACTTTCACATCAATGGAGTCCCCAGCGGAGTCGCCAATTTGTCAGGCGGAAAGAGTCGATTGTGCAGACACAACCAACCTCCCTAGGAGCCTAAGACTCTCTAGTGACAAACAAGACAAACAAGAGCAATCCTTCTCTAAACATGCATTTACTATACGGGAAATCAAGTGTTTAGATCCTACCTGTAATCCAACGCTGTTGTAGCAGTCCAGCTCCGCTGATCCGGATGAGCTCCTCCTTCACTTTGAAACCTGCATACACTAATAATCAAACGATTTAAATAGCACTTGATAATCTCATAGAATAAAACATATTTAACACATAGACCAAGGAGTACATGAAACAACTCATAAATAACAAGTTATTGAGAAGAATGGACTCATTTGCATTAATAGGTAACAAAAGGAACAAATACAACCTGAGCCTTGGTGTTGTGCAAGTCCCTCCCAGGGTCCATCAAGAGTTCTCCTTTACTTTGACAAAGCTCACCCACTTCCAAATAGAACAAGCAAAGATGGCAATCTCTCCTCACAAGCTTCTAAATGGGAGTCCTAATTCCTGCAGCATTTACCCTTAGAAATGTATAGCTTTCAACCTCCTCTCCTTCTGGCCCAATGCCTGTACTTATAGTGCTCAAGAGGAAGTTAATCAGGTCCACCATCAATGGGATAATCCCCTCTTTGGATGGGATAGCTCCCATATTGATGGGATAAGTTCCTCTTTGGTAGGAGTGCATGAACCATCTGGAGGCGCTCAATACACGTCGAACAACCTTCTAGAATGCTCTAGAAATGACCACAAGTGACTTTTTAAAGATGAAACTTGCACATTTTAACCTTTTCAGGGGGATGCACCTGCACCTTTACATACAGAGCGTCCAAAGACGCAGTTTTTGTGAACATTGGGTGCGTCCCCGCAGGTAAGGTTGAGAGAACCTGCGTCCCCAGAGATAAATACATTTAGAAAGACTTTCTCTCTTTTTGGAGTTTGACATGGAAAGCAGAGGCATAAGACTTGCCTAAGAGGGTAGCATGACTGTTGATAGAGTCATCCTAACTGTAAATGGTCATGGTGACATTTTTTAGTGTAACACTAGTAACAACCAAATTCAAAGAATCCTAAGAAGCAGTATCCTAAAAATAATGGTCCTAAAACAAACAAGGCTCCTAAGCAATTTCAGTCTCAAAATGAAAAATTAATTCAACAAAATGATAAGGCAAATAAAAACAAAGAGAAGAAGATTGATAAACATTGCAACTTTTGTAATTGAGATGGCCACGTAGAATTCAAATGCTTTAATAAGATGGAAGCCTTGGAAGCAGCAATGAAGAAGCATAACATCCATTTGGAGCACCCTTCAACTTTAACTTCATCTTCAGGGATAGCACTTTTTACATGTGGCTGTCAAGCATCTCGATCTAGTTATGCACTAAATGTATCTTCTTCTTCTCATTCTCATGAGTGGCTCATTGATTCTAGATCTTCTTATCACATTGCCAAAAACAAAGCTATGTTTTCTTCTTTAAATGATTGTAACACCAAAAATATATATGTTGGTGATGATAGATCTCTTAGTGTTGTAGGGATTGGAACTGTTCATCTAGACAGTTGTCAATTTAATGATGTATTATGTGTTTCAACCTTATTGTGCAACCTTCTATCTGTATATCAGATAACTCATTCAAGTGAAGGTAAAACCTTTGAATTTTCACCTCACGATGTTGTAATTAAGGACCTAAGAGATCCTAGACATATTTTAGCTACTAGAATTGTTGATGATTCTACAAGGTTCTATAAGTTTAACAACTTTGGGTCATCAACACTTCCCTCTATATTTGCTACTCATAATGATGAAGTGAGAAAACTTTGGCATGAGCGATTCAGTCACTTAAACTATCACTCCCTTCAAAATCTATGTAAAGAAAATATGGTGACAGGTCTTCCTATGGTATATTGTAGAAATGGTGTTTGTTTAGGATGTGTACTTGGAAAACATCATCGGGATAGTTTTGAAAAATGTGCCTCTTGGCATGCCTCAGTCCCTTTATAGCTTGTGCATAGTGATTTATGTGGTCCACTTCCAGTTGTTTCATTCTTTGGCTACAACTATTTCTTAACTTTCATTGATGATTTCTCCAAACGCACTTGGGTATACTTAACAAAATTCAAGAGTGAAGTATTTAACATGTTCTTGGACTTTAAGGCCTTTGTTGAAAAACAATCTGGACATCAAATTCTTAATCTAAGATCTGATAATGGTGGAGAGTATGTTAACAACAAATTCATCATCTTCTGCACGGAGCATGGAATTCAAATGCAACATATTGTTCCATATATTCCACAACAAAATGGTGTAGCTGAAATGAAGAATCGCACCTTAAAGGAAATGGCTAATTGTATGCTTTAATCTAAAGGACTTAGTCTTCATTTTTGGGCAAAATCAATTAACTATGCAAATTACATAGTAAATCACACTCCTACTAAGGTTTTAAAGAATGTCACTCCAAAAGAATCATGGGGCTCAATTAAACCAGATGTAAGTCGCTTTCATGTTTTTGGAAGTGAAGCATGGGCCCATATTCCAGAAGAGAAACATAAAGCTTTAGAACCTGTTGTGGCCAGCAACAACCCCCCTTCTTATTTGGTGTTATTACTAATACTAAATAAGTGGGGACCCTTAGTTAAAAATTGAAAAAATCAACTAGTGCTTATATTTCCTTTTTCAATCAAACTTACCATCTTAAAATTACGAGAAAACCCTTAAAAAATCAAAAAGCCTAAGTTTTATGATAAAGTAGGATTATTCCTTAGGAAATATCGCATCGCAAAAGGAGCATGAATACCCCCTTGCAAGCCGAATTCTAAAATTGCGAAATCGCGATACGAGACTACGGACATATATCACATCGCATGCGTCAAACATCGCTCACATTGAAAAACTTTAAACTGCCGATATGCGACGACGCATATCGCAAATCGCAGGAAATAGATTAACGAAAATTGTCATATGCCATGCTCCCGCAATATCACGATATTGCGATAGAGAAATTCTGCGATATTGCGATAAAAGCGGCAATGCAATAGAACGATTATGTGATAATGCGATATTGTGAGGTTGTGATATAGCAAGCAAACGATGTCGTGATTCTGCGATGTTGCGATCTGCGATATTGCGAAGCAAATCGCAAAATCACTTCATCGCATATCTTGCAGGCTCGTGGTTCGAAAAAGTATTTTCCATAAACCAAGACCTGGTTATGTGCTTTAATGCCAATTAATGAGTTAGTTGCCAGTAATTAATGGAATAGGGTTTCGTGCTTATAAAAATATCATTTCACGTAAGGTGGTGTATTTTATATGTCTTCAGCATTTAAGGCTTTATCGTCACCTTTCCTTATCATTATTCTTACTTCACTTGTAAATTGCAGGAACGAAGAACATAGAATGATACAAAGCAGTACGCAGGATACTATGGGAAAGAAAGGCAAAGCCCTGAGCTCTGAAGAAAAGGAAATGGCACCCTTGTATACAGACACCACCTGCAACCGAGATGCTGGTATTGCTACCTGGGAAGGCATGTACAATCTACTTGAGGAAGAGAATCCCAGAGTAATGGAGGTCAAGGCTACTGCGGGCTCACATAGTTCCTCGAAGCATCCCTTATAGAGCTAGCTTGTTCGTTCTTACACAGCATAGCGGCGAGGCCCAAAATTCTTCCATATACATACATGGTTAAATGGATACTGGACAATGTTGATATCAGAAATAGACAGTTTAAGACTCAACGTCAGGGACTAATTGGCTCATTCACTGCATAAGATTTGAGGCTCATGTATCATTTACCAGAGCCACAGGCCACTTATGACAAACAGTTTATGGAGAAATTTGTTAAAATAAAAGGAAGACCAAAAACGAGTTTTGCAACAACAATTGCAACAACCCAATGCCAACAACAAAGCACAGAAACAGCTTGAAAGGCTACAACAGGACTTCCAACAAATGTAGATAAGCTACTAGAATAGTTTGGATGAGAAAGAAAAATAGTTGCGGGATGTGCAGGAGATGCACAAGGATGATCCTAAAATTACAGAATCCATTTCCTTGAATGATCAACTACTGCAGCAATAGGAAGCATTGTTCCAAAGAATATCGCAATGGAACTCTTACTATGAAATAAGCAATAAAATCACTAATCAAGTCATAGATTTACAAAATGATTATGATTTAATTGATAAACGAGTTACTGAGTATTTGACTTGGCAAGAAACAGAGGAGGGAAAAAGAGCAGGTGCACCAAGGATCGACGACAATCACAAAGAAATGCTTTTTAATAAATGGGATGCACAACTCAAGGAAGCAGAACAAGTAGCAGAGAAGTGCAAAGTGAATGGTACATTATTGCTTTACCATCAAACATAGAAATCTCTGTTGATAGGGCTAACAAAACAACTTTAGTTGAAAATATGAAAGAATCAATAGCAGTAGAGAAACATATTATAGTCCTAGAAAAGAAAAACACAATAGAAGAACGAAAATCCAAGAAGGTTACTTTCAAGGAAGACCCCAAGAAAAAACAATTGAAAGATCCATTCAATTTAGAAGGATTGCAAAAAGTTTTGAAGACCATGTCTAACGAGATGGTCGACATTAAGAAACAAGTGGCAGAAACTTCTTCTAAAAAACCATACAGACCTTTTAAAAGAAACCCTTCAACTGATTCCAAACCCCCTAACACTATTACAAGTGCTGAATCCGAAGAAGAAGAAGAGGAAATCGCTACTGAAGAACATATCGATGAAGAGGAAGTTGTAGAATTACAAGGTATGTGGGATTTCATCCTCCCAAACGAAGAGGATCAAGAGGAATCCCTGGTTAGTACTCGCAGCAAAAATTAACTTAACCCTCCTCAACCTACACCTAAGCCAAAGAGCTCAAGCTCAATGACTAAGGATAAAGTCGCAGCCAAGAAGGCGTCACCTAAAGCGAATCAAACCAGCCCAGTCCAAACAGACCCATCAACTCCATCTAAAACACTGATCATTTCGGATGAAATGGAGTATAATATCATAGAAGACATGAAAAAGACTAGGGCCAATATTACTTTTTTTGAATTGAGCAAGTTAAAATACCAGCAAAAGGTACTTTTGAAAGAATTGCATGTTGTACCAGTTGCGCCTTTACCAGCCACTGTAATCTCTCAAGCTTCCCATGACATGGGAAGACCTCCAACTAATGTGATGAATAAAGTTGATCCAAACAATATCGCCTTAATTGGAGGTAGATTGAGATCTCATACTCCCCCATTTCTTCTTATTTATGAATTTTTCAATAAAAATGTGCTTAATTGCTTAGTGGATTCTGGAGCTTCATCGAATATTTTACCAAAGTCAATATGTGCAAAATTGAATGTTCAACCACAGAAATCCACTGTGTGCATAGTTCAGTTAGATCGATCGCAAGTCAAAGGGATTAGCGAATTAAAACAGGTCACCATAAGGCTGTCATCCAACCCAAAGGTATGTCAAGTAATCGACATTTTAGTTGCTGATATTCTGGAATTTTATGGCTTAATTATTAGCAGAGATTGGTTAGAAAAACTTCATGGATACTTTGCAACTGACTGGTCGCACATGTGGCTCCCTTACAATGGTAAACCAAATCAGATAAAAGTTGAGTGGGAAAGACATCAAAAATACATAGTAACAGAACTCGAGGGAGAAAATGAACCAGTAGCATATAATTCTAACATCATTGGCAACTATTCAGTAGATTCTTTCCTAGTAAATTTTAATGCTCATACTTCACCTTACTTAGAACATTCTATTTTATCTCAAGTAGAAAATTTCTCTCAAACAGATAGTTCTAGATGTATCAATTTTATAGATAGTCCTATAAATAAATCTTTATTTTGGAAATTATTTTTTGATGGTTCTAAGTCTAATGAAGGAGCAGGAGCAGGATGCGTGCTAATAAGTCCAGATGGAGATAAGAATATGCTAACTTGTAGACTTGAATTTGATTGCATGAACAATATAGCAGAATACAAGGCTTTAGTCCAAGGGTTGTACAAAGCAATCAGATTAGACGTCAAATATCTTCAAGTTTTCGGAGATTCTGAAATTGTAATAAGGTAGGTATGTAATACTATACATTGTTTATCAGGTCATTTAAAACATTACCAATCTTCAGTCCAAGATCTGACTGAACACTTTATAGCATTTAATATTTCATCAATTCCTAGACTCCAGAATGCTAGTGTAGACCTATTAGCTAACGTAGCTTCCAAACTCATTCCTTGATAAGATTTTAACCCTGATCGATTTTCAATTGAATTAATTTTTAGACCATCTATTCCTAATAAAATTACCAATTGGAAGACTTTCAACGACGATCTTGATATTGTGAGTTTCCTCACATCTGAAGGATCCTACACCAATCAAATAATTGATGAAGACCAACATGACCGAAAATTGCAACAAGATAGCACTAACAATGCTATACCAAAGTCAGTAGTCAAGTTAGAAGATCTTTATGATTTGAAAGATCGATTTAAAAGATCTACCAATTCAAAACTCCAAAGTTCAACTCTGAATTATGAATTAGTAAATCTAGGAACTGATATCAAACCATAGAATATCAATCTAGGCCTTGGTCTAGCTCCTGAAGAAAAATTAGTGTATATTCATCTCTTGAGACAATACAAAAGTGTCTTTGCTTGGAATTACGATGAACTCAAAACGTATGACACATCCATCATCCAACATACTATTCCAATGATAGACAATGAAAATCTTGTCCAACAAAAGTTGAGAAAGATCCATCCCCATTTAGAAAATCAGATCAAATCTGAACTCAATAAGTTATTGAAAGCCAAAATATTTTTTCTCGTTCGACATTCCAAATGGGTTTCCAATATGGTCCCTGATAGAAAGAAAAATGGAGACATTAGAATCTGTATTGACTTTTGAAATCTTAACAAAGCTTGCCAAAAGGACAATTTTCCTTTACCTCCCACAGAACAAATACTATAAGCGGTTGTGGGCTCGAAATTGATGTCCTTCTTGGATGGATTCTCAGGATACAATCAAGTGTTGGTACATCCTGATGATGAATTAAAAACCACATTCATAACTAAATGGGGCACATACGCATATCAAAAGATGCCATTTGGTCTGATTAATGTTGGTGCCACATTTCAAAGAGCTATGGACATCGCATTCAAAGGGTTAGTTAATAAATCAATGGTAATCTATATAGATGATATTTAAAACAAATCTTCCAACGTTGTCAAAAGTATGGGATTTCACTCAACCCAAAAAAATCTTTTTTCGCATTAAGTGAAGGAAAACTTCTTGGATTCATAGTGTCAAAATCTGAGATTCATATTGATCCTGACAGAATCAAGGAGATTTCTGCAGTACCCCTACCTCACAAGAAGAAAGCCATGCAATCTTTTCTTGGTCAGATTAATTTTGTAAAGAGATTTGTTCCAGATGTCTCCTTTACAAGCAATGATTAAAAAGAACTCAAACTTTAAATGGGCCAAGATGAACATGAGGCATTCAATTTGATCAAACAAGCAATCATTAATGCTCCATCTTTAGCAACTCCAAATTTTCTGATCTTTTTATTTTATATACATTTACCACTGATAGATCATATGCTGCGATACTCACCCAAGTAAATCAAGAAAATGCAGAAGCCGCAATTGCTTTTTTCAGTTTCAATTTACAAGGGGCTGAGTTAAATTATTCAAATGTGGAGAAACAAGCTTATGCTGTTTTCAAAGCATCTAAATATTTCAGACCTTTTCTACTCAAAACACATACAAAAATCATAGTACCATTTCGAGCTATAAGAAATCTTTTAGTACAAAAGGACGTGGGAGAGAAAAAAGCCAATTGGGTTACTGCCTTACAGGAATATGACATAGAAATCAAACTAGCAAATATTGTAAAAGGTCAAGGCTTTTGCAAAATGCTGGCCAGAGCATCGCTGATGTCCGAAATTCCATCTGCAGAGATACAAATGTACGAGGTAAGCCTAAACGATGTTGAGTCATTATATGCTGATATCATTTATTATCTAAAGAATGGATACGCTCCTTAAAACCTCGATCATACCAAGAAAAGAGCTCTAAGTTTGAAAGCCAAACAATATCAGTGCGTGAATGATGTTCTTTTTAGAATAAATTATGATTCTATTCTTCTTAGATGTCTTGAGAAATCTGAAGCTGGAAAAGTCTTGCAGGAACTCCACGATGGGCCAGTAGGCGGACACTACGCTAGAGACGCTACTGCTCATAAAATCTTACGTGCAGGTTATTACTAGCCCACATTGTTCAAAGACTCACATAACTACGTGAGGAAATGTCAAGTCTATCAAACCGCTGTTGGGAGACAAAAGAAACCATCCTTGCCATTGCAACCAGTCAACATTGAGCAGCCTTTCGATCAGTGGGGACTGGACATAATAGGTGAGATCATTCCTCACTCTTCTAAGCAGCATAGATATATCCTTATAGCAACAGATTACTTTACTAAATGGGTAGAAGCAGTTCCACTCAAGACGGCTAATGCTGAAAATATCATCGAGTTCATAGATCAGTTCATAATCACCAGGTTTGGGTTTCCTTCTTCTTTAATGTTTGATAATGCATCATATTTTTTTGGTAATGCAATGACCAAATTTGCACTCAAAAGAGGTCTCAAACTCAAATACTCTGCCAATTATTACCCACAAGGGAATGGGTTAGCTGAATCTACAAAGAAGAATTTAATCAGAATCATTAAGTGAACCATTGACCAAAATCATAAAAATTGGCATAAGTCTTTAATATACGCTTTATGGGCAGATCGAATAACGCAGAAAGCCTCCATCGGCACTTCTCCTTTTAATTTAGTTTATTGGAAAGAAGTGGTTCTTCCAACTCATTTGGTAATTCCCTCTTTAGCCTTGGTTCAATATATTGATGAAACACCAACTTCTTCCTTACAACTAAGGCAACAGTCAATAATCAAGCTAGAAGGACAATGGGAACAGGCCAAGATAACTCACCTCATCATCAAGCCTTAGTAAAAGCCTCTTTTGATTCCAATATTATATCTGGAAAATATTTTCAGATGGGAGATCTAGTTTTAAAATGGGACAAGGCTCATGAGGAAAAAGGGAAACATACAAAATTTCAACGAATGTGGCTTGGCCCTTTTCAAATCATAGAATTCATAGGTTCGTCTACATTTATGTTACAGGATTTAACAGGAAAAAGAGATTCTTTACCTGTTAATGGTCAGATTCTCAAAAAATATTTTCCATAGGAGATCATTCTTCTATTTTGTAGAATAGTTGTTTTAGTTTCATAATAAAACCGGTTGTAAATGGTTACATTCGAGATTCATGAAAAAGACATAAATTCTCTTTTATATTTTGTTTTTCACTTGTATAAATAGAATTCTTTTTAGAAAATTGATCATTATTATTGAAAGATACAGTTAAAAGTTCTAGGCCTAGAAATGATTCTAGTTTCAACTGTATAAATTTTGATAAAAAATGACTTTTAGTAAAGAAATTGTTTTGCATCAATCCAATGAAAGGTATCAATAATAAAACAAATATTCTTTGTAGAAAAGCTCTTTCCAAAAAACTCTATTATTGTCATCCAGAGCCATCTTAAGGAAACAATGACTTCCTCCCCACCTAGGAAGCTACAATGTTCAGGGAACGATCCAATGATACACTTTAAAATTAAAGAGTAATAGGTCGCATCACAAGCTGACTTATCATGATCATAGATATTATAGCTTGCTGACTTTGCCAATACTGCATACCACAACAGGGCAATGGCTCAAGATTGTTGCAATCAAAAGACAAGGGGTCTCATCACGAGCCAGCTTGTTCAGCAAAGTTATAAATCAATGAATGACTGTGTCATAAATTGGCTACCAAACCAAGACATTGTTCTTTAAGGATAAAAAAGAAAATGAAAGCGATAAGTGTGGATATGGATTTCTCTTTGAAAATTGTAAATTTCTCTAAGTAGGATACAGGATCATTGCTGGGTAACAGGTAACCCTGTCGAGGCTATAAACGCCTGCTGGCAGCAGAGGCTCTACCTACGACAAATGAGCATATTCAAAACTGATTTACAGAGAAGGCTTTGTTTTTATCTTTATAAACTAAGTAATAACTGATGTAGATACAAGGACTAGCTTGAGGGAGTAAATAATCAAAGTTGAAAATAGAAGAAACAAAATATCATTGATAGGTAAAAGCATAATGCACTTTGTCTTTCTATAATAAAGTTTAATTTCCTGGAAAATTTTCTATTTTGGAAGTTTAGAAAATTCAAAAGAAAAACATAGATAACTGGTTCTTCCAAGTGAATCGTTAATTGTTGTGGCCAACATCAACCCCCCTTCTTATTTGGTGTTATTACTAATACTAAATAAGTGGGGACCCTTAGTTAAAAATTAAAAAAATTCAACTAGTGCTTATATTTCCTTTTTCAATAAAACTTACCATCTTAAACTTAGGAGAAAACCCTTAAAAAATCAAAAAGCCTAAGTTTTATGATAAAGTAGGATTATTCCTTAGGAAATATCGCATCGCAAAAGGAGCATGAATACCCCCTTGCACGCCCAATTCTAAAATTGCGAAATCGCGATACAAGACTACGGACATATATCACATCACATGCGTCAAGCATCGCTCACGTTGAAAAACTTTAAACTGTCGATATGCAACAGTGCATATCGCAAATCGCAGGAAACAGATTAACGAAAATTGTCATATGCCACACTCTAGTGATATCGTGATATTGCGATATTGCTATAGAGCAATTCTACGATATTGCGATAAAAACGGTAATGTGATAGAACGATTATGCGATAATGCATTATTGTGAGTTTGCAATATAGCAAGCAAGCGATGTCGTGATTCTGCGATGTTGCGATCCGCGATATTGCGAAGCAAATCGCAAAATCGCTTCATCGCGGATCTTGCAGGCTCGTGGTTCGAAAAAGTATTTTCCATAAACCAAGACCTGGTTATGCACTTTAATGCCAGTTAATGAGTTAGTTGCCAGTAATTAATGGAATAGGGTTTCGTGCCTATCAAAAAATCATTTCATGTAAGGTGGTGTATTTTATATGTCTTCGGCATTTAAGGCTTTCCCGTCACCTTTCCTTATCATTATTCTCACTTCACTTGTAAATTGTAAGAACGAAGAACAAAGAATGATACAAAGCAGTACACAGGATACTATGGGAAAGAAAGGCAAAGCCCTGAGCTCTGAATAAAAGGAAATGGAGCCCTTGTACAGACACCGCTTGCAACCGAGATGCTAGTATTGCTACTTGGGAAGGCATGTACAATCTACTTGAGGAAGAGAATCCCAGAGTAATGGAGGTCGAGGCTACTGCAGGCTCACATAGTTCCTCTGAAGCATCCCTTACAGAGCTAGCTTGTTCGTTCTTACACAGGATAGCGGCGAGGCCCAAAATTCTTCCATATACGAACATGGTTAATTGGATAATGGACAGTGTTGATATCAGAAATAGACAGTTTAAGACTCAAGGTCAGGGACTCATAGGCTCATTCGCTGCACAAGACTTGAGGCTCATGTATCATTTACTAGAGCCACAAGCCACTTATAACAAAAGTTCATGGAGAAATTTGCTAAAAGAAAAGGAAGACCAGATACAAGTTTTGCAACAACAGTTG